>OX381720.1:48726480-49926480 GCA_947462335.1 Harmothoe impar | reverse complement strand
TTTTGATAAATTATTTTCATTTGTATTTTGTTCTTCTATTTTCCTTTCTGTTTGAACTATTTGTTTCAAAATATGCATTTGATTTCAATTCTCATTGATTTCTGTTTGTTTCTATTGATTTTCATGTATTTACTTTAAACCTTTCAGTTCCATGTACCATATCTTTTTTGGGTTATCAAAATCTTCCAACGAATCCTTTAAATTTATTCATTCTTGTGTCAAGAAAATAAATTGTTGACCGATTTTCTCTCTGAAAACTGCTCCTAAAATAGCTAGGACACATTTACATTAGCTTAAACATTATATTCGGCAGCCTCGAGTCTTTACGGTAGTTTTCAATCCTAGCATATTTTCCATATCACATCAATTCAAACAATTAAAGTATATCGATAGAAATGGATATACATGTAATAAGAGCATGGCTATTACTTGATGTACCCACACTGTTATGAAGGGCTTGTCGTCATGTGCATTGTAGCTAATTTAATATGTAAACTAGACATGCCAATACATATCATATTGTCATATCTCACTCCAGAAATTAGAAACTTTCAGACAAAGCAGATGAGACACATTTCCAATTAAATAATGAGTGTAATCACTCGATATATATACGAGTGTTGCTTATATATAATGTGTTTCTTTACATCTCATATGAACTGTGTACTGTATGTAATGATACATGTACCGGTAGTTCAATTTGAAAGAAAACTGTTGTTGGAAATCTTCCTTCATGAGTCTTCCTTTCAAATACTCTGAATATATCGGTATATCTTATCCCAGTAAAGCCATGAGAATTGATTTGACTTTATCTTAAATCTGCAAGCAAGGTAAAACTGAAACTTGAAACATAAAGTTCAAGTTCAAGAACACAGTAGTTGAGAAGTAGCGGAGAAGTAGACTAGAATTCCATGTAACATGAACAACTCGCGATGTACATGTTCACGTGAACGTCATTGATGTTAGCCCGTGTACACAAATATCGTAATTAATTATAACCTAGAATGGGCTTCACAAAATCGATGCTCAATAGATGAACTGGGAAATTTTCATATTTTACTGTTTCGTTGAAATAAAACAAAGTCATCTAAAATTAATCAATATTTATGAAATAATAAAGTAACATTATATTTGATATGATATCACTGGGTTGAATGACCATTGTATTTCCGTATCAAAACACATTTCTACAGCAGAACTAAATATCATTAAACAGATTTAATAAATTATGTCTATGAACAAAATATTTTAAAAAAGATAAATAAAACTTTCATGAAAATGTAAGCGATTGGGTAAACCTCCCCACATACATTATCAAAACTCAGCTTTCATCTGGTATAGAATTAATGTTAACGACACTAAGATATATTTCTTGCGTTTGGTTCCGTTACAGTTGTACAGTGCGCAGTGGCTGGGGCGTGACCACATCGTGTGCGGTGGGTGTGAACAGAACATGGCTCGCATCATAGACCGCGGAACGCTCAATGTGAGTAGTTATTGATCTTACAAGAATGTGAATTATTAATGTTTGCTTGCCACCCATCCTTTAGTTTGTATGAGAGAGTTGGCGATACAGGAATACCTGATAGTATGATTGCTGTATATAGGTAAGGCCAAAACAAGGTTTGTTTCAGGTCACCCGACCAACCCTAGAAAAATAGGGCCGACCCTACGTTTTTTCTGTACCGATAATCCTGATTTTTTCCCCATAAATTTTCCATATTTTCTACGCAATTTTATTAAAAAATAATACCGATATGAAATAGAAAGGCGGCATGTGATACATGGATTTTTATGGAATTTTGAATACATTTTCACATTTCTATACCTTTTTGGTCAATTTTTGGATATGCAGAAAGGTTGGCTAGAACTTTCATGCAAAGAAAAAAAAAGAGGCCCTAGACTTTCTACCCATGTTACCTGGGACAACCTTTTTTTTAGGCCTAGGTAGAGTCAACTCCCATCTGAACCTCTATCATCCCGTGCACTCACTCCCTCTACTGTGACTATTTTATTCAGCTCTAAACCACGGCTGTATAGAAATCTACTCCATAGGTAGATACACCACACAGCCAAAAATAATTATCTAATTTTAAGAAAAGAAGATTTTTTAAGTCATCTGGCGGACAAATCATTTGTTTTAAGAAAATATTTTGAAAATATATTGATAATTGATACTACAAAACATACAATTTTGCCATGAATCTTTATTAAGTCAAAGCAATTAACTAATAAGTTATGATCTCTCCTGGTTGTTTTCAGACAGTGGGACAGTTGGTGGACCTACCTGCAGGCGTCTTCTCCATTGACCACGAGAAGTCTCCCTCCCACCACCGCCAACCGAGGATCATCATCGCCGCTGGCAAGAAGATATACACCGTCCGCATCGACAGTGGCAAGCGCCAATAGGACACACCCGCTCCTGGCTTCTTTTCACACCGTCTTTTTGTATATATTTTGTCTCCTTGTCTAAAGTTTAAAAATCACATATCAAGTGCAGAAAATGTTAACATCTTTGTACTATTGGAACACTTCCAAAATATCAATTTGAGGTACAGTATCAACGCTCAGCCTCTCTACAAGTCTAAAAGCTCTGAAGTTATCATTGGTAATACTCTATATGAATACAGCCCCCTTTCTACCTCAGGGCACCTAACCTTTGGTGTCACTGTTAACAACGAACTAATTTATACTAAATTTACCATACCATGTGACGTGTTGAAACATGAAGAAATAATTGACTTGCAGAAACATGATATCCGGTATTTATATTATTCAAAATCATCTTGGTTTTGAATATTTCTGCATTGTTTAATTGTCTTATAACTGCTGTTACTGCTGAGATTGGTGGTGTGAGGTTCTAGAAGTGGGACGTTTCTATATGCAAAGGACATAAGATATCTTAACCGTCAACTTAACCCTTTATGGGCCGCATAATGCTATAATGCACTGCCTATGTGTTGTCATGATGCATGAATGCACCCCTGGTGAGTAACTCACCATTGCTGCATTCAAGCATCATGCCGACCCTACGGCGTTGACACACTCCAGAAAGGTCGTCATAATGCAATGATGGCGCAATTGTAGACCCACCAGGGCGGCATTCATTGCGACAAATGTGCACAGCGCATTTAAACACTATGCGGCTATTAACCTTTTAAGGACGGCATGATGTAATGCATTAATGCATCATGCCCTTGGTCATCATGATGCATTAATGCAGTCCTGGCGAGTAGCTCACCAGTGCTTCATTCAAGCTTCATGCCGACCATATGCAGGGTTCCCACCCGTCAGTTAAAAGTCAGTTAAGTTATTTTTGCTTTAAAAGTCAGTTAAATGTCAGTTAAAAAAGAAAAAGCATGATTTTTGTCAGTTAAAACCAGATTTAGTAAAATGTCAGTTAAATGTCAGTTAAAAAAAATATTTTGAGAAATTTCATCAAAACATTTTTTCACTCTCCGAGACTTGAGGTCAAAATGCAACAGGAGAGACTCCAGTTGAATCTAATGTGTCTTTTCTTTCCTAAAAGAAGTCAAGAATTTGAAAATTTTCTAAGATCTTTGCATCCAAAAAGCAAAGTTCCATCCCCAATAAAGGTTGTGCATTAGTAGATTATCGAACCAGCAGATTGTCCCAGTCACAATTAAACAAATACACACCTGAATATATATATATTTGTGCCAAAATGCACTAGATTACAACATTACAAACCTTCCCCTCCAAAAAAACTGGGTTCCATCTCCAATCAAAGAGGCTGGATAATACAGATCTAAGCTCTGATACATTATATCAGAATGCACCATTCCAGGTCTAGGTTTCCAATTTTTTTTCAAAAGCCTATCCACCAAAAAGGAGGCCTGATAATACAGATCTGAGCTATGATATTCTCTGGCAAAAATGAACTAGGATGCACTATTTCTACACTAGATTTCTCTAAAGCCTTCCCTCCAAAAACCAAGAAAACGGTTCCAGCCCCAATCATAGAGAATAATACAGAGCTGAGCCTTAATATATTTTGGCCCAAAATGTATCAGAATGCACCATTTCAAGTCTAGAATTTCAAATATTCTTGGGGGGGGGGGCATGCCCCCAAATCCTCCTAGTTGGACTACTGCGCTTCGCTTGCGGTGCTCAGCAGGACATCCATTCCCCCACTTCCAAAAATTCTTGGGCTCAGATTTTTTCTACTCAAGAGTTTGGATGTCTGGTCTCAGAATCCGCCACAATGCAACATTTGCCTTCTAGATTTCAAATTGTCTCAGGGGGGAAGCCCCCAGACCCGGAACTACTAAGGTGGCTCTGCTTACTTAATGGAATATGCGGCCCCAAATTAAGACTCCTCAAATATATAGTCAAAAATCACATCCCGTTCCCCTCTCTAATGGTACCGGAATGTATGCAATAGTCAACATCAAATTTTTTTATTCCTTTCAATTAATCATCTAAGCATATTTTCATAAAGAAATCCCCCAAGCCAAATGATAGAGGCTAGAAACGAACATGAGTCTAACAATATTGTGTCCCAAAATGTGTGAGAATCTACCATTTCAAGTCTTGAATATCAACATTTTCTTGGGGGGAGGGGGGCGTCCCCCCAAACCCCCCAAGTATAGCTACTGCACTTTGCTGCGGGTGCTCAGGGGGAACAAATAGTCACCTAAGGTAGGCCAGGTTTGCCCCCACCCCCCTTCTAGAAATCCTGGATCTGCCACTGTCGTTAGACAAGTGTATACAACCAGGGTTCATATATACTGTTGGCTCTAACGAGTCTCTGAACAAGCAAATACAAGAGAAACGGATGGATCATAGTCAGGTTCTGGGACATGGATAATCAGCAAGTTGTTTCCCATTACTTAATTGGAATTTCCTGGTTACACACATGCAGTCGACCTGACAGAGCATTTCAACTGCATTATCAAGACTGGATGGTGAAGGGAAGTTGAACATATCAATGGACAGACCAGTGACCAATTTGGGGGGGGGACTGGAATTGTCTATAGACCAGGACACCAAAATACATCAAATTGCACCATTTAAACCTAATAGATTTTCAAAATGTTATCGGGGGCATGCCCCCTAAACCCCCTTAGTTCTCTTGTGAGGTGTGATTTGCAACTGGACACTAAGTTTTTTCGGCTCAGTCCGCTCATCCACACAAATCCTCAGATTATTTGCATTTTTCCAGGTCGCACCCCTGAAATTTAATTTTTTTTTGTTATTACTCATAACAAGTTTATTGCCATGATTTTCAGTACATTGTCGGTCATGAAGCATCCTGCTTGGTATCACTTACTCAAGTCAGGGATTCCGGTTTTTATAAATTGCTGGGTATATACATAGTGATAATGTTAAATGTACAAGATGAGTGAATATATACAGCTTAAGCTAACAAAGACAATTCTATTCTACAGTGTAATAAGCTACATTCCAGTTTTCAACATACTTAGTCTTGGACAGTCAAATTCATCATTCAATCAATCTACAGGACATTTGGTGATTTCTTTTTTTTTTCTATTTGGGTTTTGGCTTTTTGAGATAAGTGCCCAAATGCTTTTTCAGTTGCAGCTTAAAAGTAGGTTTATCGGTACAGGTTTGTAGGTAGGAGGGTAGTTTGTTCCATTCCCTTGCTCCCCTATAAAACGGGCTCTTCTTATAAAATTCTGTATTTGGGCGAGGCAGAGGGAAAACCGGTAAATGGTCCTTCCTTGTTCTAGGTGCATTTTTCGGTTTGATCTTTTTTGATCGAGAGAAGAAATGTGAGATCAGTAGTTCTTTTCGTCTGAGGGGAGGTAGGGGTGTGGAACAAGATTCATGTAAGCTTACTATTGAGTTCCCTCTCACCTTCACCTTTAAACAACATCTTAAAGCTCTATTTTGAATTACTCCTATTTTATCCCTCCATGTTTGTGAACAACTATCCAGGAGGAAGGAGCAATAATCAAATTTAGGTAACATAGTTTGCTTAAAAATATTTATAGCTGCGTATGTCGGAATACTTGGTCTAATTTTTCCTAGTTTAAAATTGAGGAAGTTTGTGCTGTCTCTTTTAGACTTAGCTTGCTCAACAAAAGATAGAGTCCTATCTATAGTCGCACCTAGGTAGGTATATGCATTAACTTGAGTTATAGGATTACCATAAGTGGTTGGTACAGAGTTTGGACATCTATGAAACATGTTTGCAGCACAGTACCATACAAATTAAGTTTTGTTAGCATTGATTGTGAGACCTTTTTGTTTGCAAGCTTGAAACAGCCTATCCAAATCCTGTTGTAAGTCATTCAAAGCGATATTTGGATTCCTATGTGAGGCGTATAACACTATATCGTCGGCATACATTTTGATACGTGAGGTTTTTGGCGAATGTATTATATTATTTACAAAAAATATGAAAAGTTGTATCCCTAGATTCACCCGTTCAGAAATCATCCATATATAATATTACGTGAATTTGCCCTGGAGGCCTTTAAAACTGCAAATTCTAGGTATGACTTGAAATGAATGTTTGAAGGGATTGCACACAGGATTTTACAGTACTAATTAATAATGTATATTGTAGCATTGAGACTGCAAATGAACTAAATATGTATCTTTTATGTGTCAGTTAAAAAAGAAATCTGTCAGGTAAATGTCAGTTAAATGTCAGTTAAAACCATGACTGAGAAGTAGTGGGAACCCTGATATGGGTTTGAGACACTCCCGATAGGTCGGCATGATGCACTAATGCAGCACCGGCGAGTTACTCGGCAGGGCTGCATTGGTGCATCATGACGACAAATGTCATCTTTTAGTGACATGCCGTCCTTAAAGGGTTGAAGATGAACAACCACTGCTGTTATTGTTATTGCTCTTGTTAGAAGTTCCGTCCGGATGTATCGGCTTTCAATACGATTTATTATATTTACATGTATTTGACTTGCCTTATCTTTACATGAATGCAGCCACCTATTTGGCTGAAATCAGTAATGCGCTTTAATCAAACGTTAAGTAATCTAGGCCAGATTTGGCAATTAAATAAGTACGTCTTCAAGACAATGTAGAATAATTTAAGATAAGGCTGGAGGCCAGGTAATTTGTGGTATCTATATTCAAAAATTTAACACTGTATATATTTGAGCATAATAAAGTTTAACCATTTGATGGTTCTTTCCAAACTTGACGTTCTTTTGAAAGACTTGTTTCTGTAATTAGGGGGTTCCAACCAGTCAGCAGAGCGTGTCCCCAGTGGTACTACTGTGTGCATGGGCGACTGTGGCACCTACTTTAGGCAGGTAACCGGAACCTCTCAGTTAATGCAAAATCCGGGGAAATCTATGCATATCTCATCAAATCAAAAGCCGTGGCCTTATTCTATACATTCAGGGGCACATCCACATCCCACCCCTTTTTTTATATCACGTTTGGTTCATAAATTATGGTTAAAATAGAATTATATGTCGCTATAGAAAGGAGAAAGAATAATAAAATTGGAAGAGGGGTGTCGTCCTCTTATAGTCTAGATATAACAGAATAGATTGCATAAATAAAATCTGGCTTAATTATTACCATTGTTCCCGGATTTTAGGCCTAGTAATGGTCACATTAAAGTTATGAATGCAATACATTACAGTAACAAAATCTATCTCTCCTGAAATACCTTGAATCCCATTTTATAATGATACAATAATTAGGCATGTTACCCATATAGTTACTAGCATATTAACACCCAAATATCATGTATTTTCCTTCACCAGGCCCTGTGGCTGCACGCAGGGTGATTACTCACTGTGCTACATGCCCCAGTATAGCTATATATAGGTGCCACCGGCCTCATAGGCTCAGCAGGCAGCTGGCAGGGTAAAATTATAGGGACTTTTCCATATTCTATTGGCTCTCCAGCATTTACTATTAAATGATTCTTTGTTCTTCTTTTTGCATTGGGTTAGTATGGGCCTTTTCTATCGATTGCTCATTTTAGTAATGATGTAGAGTATTTATCTATTATTCAATGGAACACCCTACTGTGATCGCAGCACCTGTCGTGACTTCACCAAATTGTAGAATATTTCCAATGTTTTGCTGCTGCTGAATATCTATTATTGGCATAAACTATCTCAGAATAATATGACCCTAACTCCGACATGGACCATTGGTCAGCAGGAAAAAATAGATAGTGACTGAAATTGGGAATTTCTTAAAATCGATATGGGGACCCCTCCCATGAAGGTTCCCTATAATGGGAGTTGTGCCCGAGGTGCAGATATTCAAGTCGCTATGGTGATATATGATGCAACAAGGGACGAACCTGCATAGTCACTAGACGCCGCCCATTCTATGCGTAATCTTAAATCCCCACTTCTGGCGTAATCTTATTCCAGAAAAAAGAAAAAAAGAGAGAAAGAAAAAAGGGATACGGGGGCAGATCCCCCGATATATACAGCAATGTTACAAATGTACAGTGGTGCCATCTAGAGGATAGGTATCACCTGGAAACTGATTAAGATTACGCCAGAAGTGGCGAAAAAGTTCTGCATAACGGAACCAAACGTATGGTACTAGTTTATGTGAATACCAAATGTACCACAGGGCTGGTTGGACTGAATTACCAGTAACTCATAGTAATACAGGTGAGCCAGAAATTAAATCGGAAGGTGTGTAATGATTGTGATTACTCCAATAAAAATCACCTCAATAAATGAATAACTTACTAATTTATATCACAGTTGAATGATCGAGCTTTATTCATGACAATTTTATAATTGTCTGCTTGTCGCGGCGCCTGTTGTTCTCCATGATAACCTCCGGCGATCTTCTGTGATAAGCTCCTCATTTGTCGTCTTGAGATGTTATCTTAAAGTACAATATAATATACCAGTAGTTGGTCATACAGTGTCCTATTTATCAAGCCTAGGCTGAGGAAAATAGCTATTGTATTATTAAGGGAGTAACTATACATGGATAAGCTAGCAGTTTGTGAACATCATGTTCCAAGAGGTGTTAATTCTAAAATCCGCTGTCCATTATGGCAATTTCAACTTTGGTCATGATTTAATCTGGCAGCAAGCTAACTCAAACTTTAGGAAAAGTAGCTTATAATCGGCACATATATCCTAGACTATGAAACATTGAACGGCTTATCGATGTGTGTATGTGTATATATAATAATAAACCAATGCTAGGGGGATGTTAGCACCTGCTAATGCACCTACTTAACTATCCAGACTTATTAAAGATTAAATACCAAAGATAAGCTCGAGTTGAAAAATAATCGATACACAGACTTTGCCTTGGTTTACATCACTACATGTTTGTCTTTACATTGGACATGGTCCTATTGGTAGGTATAGACTTCGATCCGCAGCCCTCGTGTGATGGGTTATAGTTGGGTCATAATTTGAGACGAATGGTCCTGCTTCACCCGTATATGTCTATGCACGGGAGGGCGCTTCTGGTGGGTACAATGGAGTCCGTAACTTTTCCCCATAACCTTTTTCCATAAGCCATCATGACTTGTTATATTTTTCAATCTCTCTCAATCTAGGCTAAAGTGAGTACAGTTTTTGCATGAAGAAGTAAGACATCTGTATGGTCCCCATAGCATAGTTTATACCATATTCGTCATGCATATATACAGTATTTTTTGAGAAGTGCATAGTCCATAAACTGTCCTAGGGAGTCCATAACTTTCTTATGTAGGTCCGTAAGTCAGCTCCATAAACGAGATTTCAATGCCTTCCAGCAACGTTGATCGAATAACATCTGCAATGGACTACTATGTACGTCGCTAGACCAGCCCATGGCGGCGTGTTCCTAAACTATTATACAACGCAGATCTCTTCAAAGATTATGATAAAACTACATGAGATATATAATGGAGTCAGACGTTTCTGACTCGTGTGCGACGGACCCAACACTTGGGAATGAAGGTATAGTATATGTAAATCGATCATTAATCCTATAAACCATATATAGGAAATATGATCCCAATAGGTGTACACAAATGTGAAAATATGAAATGAGGCGAATTCTCTCAAACTGAGAAACTAACGTTTTATGTTCCCAGTAATTAGAACCATCAAATGATGAAAATCAGTCAACGCAATTCAATACGAATATTGGACATTATGAAATGGCTGTATAAGTTGTTCTGCCATTCGTAAGTTATACTTCATGTTACATTGCCTGAAAGCTGTTGAAATGCATTCTCTATTAATATTCATGAGAACATTCTTCATTACCATAGTAACGCAAACAATCCCTTTTCTGTTATCAAACAATGTTACCGTCAGAACCATTCACTTGATAAGATAGGACTTTTAGGAGTGAAATTCAGTACGAATACGTTATATCTAAATATATCAAACCATTTTTAATGTTCCTTTTGAACCTTTTCAACTTTCCACCTTTGAGGCTCAGATTTCACTAATTGCGACTTAAGCCTTATTTTATAAGAATAGGTCACTAATATGCTACAAGTACTGATAATTATGTATGTGGGGTCTGTGGACAGGAAAATGATTGCAATACTAAGAGTTTGATTGAATACTATCATGCAGATATAGGGAGTCTTAGAAGAGGGGTTAAAGGTTACAAGCTTTAAGTATCTATACCCGAATATAAATGGGTTAAATGTCATTTCTTGATTGTTGGATTTCATGATTCAGTTGAACCTGTACAGCTGCTCGTCGCACTGAAAGATGTCACAGTGGGTGACCTTGGCCATGAAGCAATCTTTGACTGTGGAATCTCTGAGCTGAACATCCGCAGTGAGTGGTGCAAGGGTGAGGAGAAGCTTCAGGATGGGGAAAACCAAATTATTACAACTGCGGGCAAACTTCATGTTCTCCAAATCCCTAAGGTGTCCCTGGAGGATGAGGCGCGGTACACAGTCAGGTTCATGGGTACAGACATCACCTCATCAGCCAACCTTACCATCCAGGGTATGTTCTACATATACATTGTACATATATATATACACCCCTAGGAGGTGGTTATATTTAAGAGCTCTTTATCTCTTTGAGAGCCAGGGTATCTAGCAGGATCCGAACCCACAACCTCAGAACTATTGAGCCCACCAGCTAACCAACTGCTCCATTGGGACTTATGCAATGATACTCGTCACCCAATAGTATATGTATTGCTTCTGCCTTTTGAGCCCAATAAGTAACCCTATTAAAAACTGTTGAGGGGTTTGAACCCCATTTGATCAAATCCAGATAAGAAGTACCCTGTATCCTAACAGCAGGACCACACATCCACATGTGTTTGAGCCTGTTAACTAAGGCCTATGATGGTGAGGTATGGTCCCATTAGACAAAGTTAAGATTGCTGTTTAGTCGGTGCTGTTTAATCGGGGGCTCCACCCCCCACCCCCGTTTTCTTCCTTCTTTTTCTTTTTTTTTCTCTTGAAATATCAGAATAGCAAACTAGCTAACTAGGGCCTATGCTGGTGAGGCATTGTCCTGTTAGACAAAGTTAAGAGTACTGTTTAGTTAGTGCTGGTGTTATATAATTCGGGGGCTCTTCCCCCGCACCCCCATTTTCTTTCTTTTTTTCTTTTCTTCTTTTTTCTTGAAATATCAGAATAGCCAAAAAATAAAATGTATATCAGGCAAATCAAAGTTCTGCTCGACGTGGGATTCGAACCAGAAATACCATGTACTCAAGGATCATGACCACTATGTCTGGCTGTGAGTCTTGGTTCATGGTTTGTATTATATATGACTAAGTTGTATCAGAATGAGGCTACACTCTTTAAGCATATTTGATGATCATATAACCTCCTAGGAGGGTGATACAGGATATCCTCCTAGGCCACATGTGTGGAAAAAGAGCTGTAATCAGGCTATTATACATAATCAATCTATGCAACCGGGCTGTATGTCGGATATACACCTGGTGTCTTGAGTCAATATCATTGATATAAGCCTCGGCCTTCGGCTTTGGCTTATATCAATGATATTGCCTCTTGACCCCCAGGAGTATATCCAGTACAAAGACTATATAAAGTTTGTATTGTAAGAATATGGTAGGTGTGCGAATGTCCATACACTGGTCGGGAGTTAATCCCTTATTGCACAGACTGCACTGTCACAGACCTTTGTCTATATTTGTTTTGTTATCTCAGGAAATGATGACTTATTTAGTGATATCAGAGCCGTAACTACAATGTGATAAACCAGTCGTGTTAATCATGTTATCTGTTATCATTATTATAGCGGAACCTGTAAAACTGTTGGTTCCCCTGAAGGACGTGACTGTTGACTTGGTGGGACAAGGGGCAAGCTTCCCGTGTGAACTTTCCATGCCTGGCATCTGCAGTGAGTGGTACAAGGATGGGACGGCCATCCAGGCTGGTGAGAGATACGTCCCAACAACTGAAGGAAGACGTCACACCCTGACCATCCCTGAGACAAGGGCTGAGGATGAAAGTAGATACACCATCGGGTTTAAAGGCACTAACATCGAGTCAACAGCCAAACTCACCATCAAAGGTCAGTTTGAATCATGTGGAAATCTTCTGCAAAGAACTTTGTAATGTTGTATAATTGCGGCAGTAATACAGGGGTAGACACTAACGTTGGCCCGGGAGCCAATGGCTCGTAGTTTTGGGTCCGGGCCCGCAGTTTTCTCAAGAATTACCTTCCTATGGGCCCGGCTGGCACACAAGAGTGGATATGGAAAATTCTAGGATAATATAGCTATACCAATATAGTCATGTTATATGCCGTTGGAAAGAGAAAATCTCAGGGAAGCCAGTCATTCTGGCAAGGTATTGATATAATGATACGTATGATTTTCTCTTCAAGAAAAGTAAATTATTTATTTTGGGCCCTCAGATTTAGGTGTGTGCCCTTAGAAATCCCAAGCTACGGGCCCGGGTGGCCCATGGCTGAAAATGTTAGTGTCTACCCCTGGTAATATGGAATAGATCACACTCTTCTGGTTTAAGTTATGTCGCTAAACCTGTGCTTCTACTCTGCAGATATGTGGTACATAGTCTTCTCAAATCATTTTTGCCATCTGTGGGGCTTGGTGGACATAAGGGGGAGGCATACCATAAAAACTGTTTGATAAGCCAACCTTTTTTTGGTGACTTTAGGCAGCTGGGCCGATGTTCAGCTTTATGTTCACCCCAGGTACACTCCGCCAGCTCATTAGTAGTCCACCTCAGGTGAACAAGGAATTGACCAATCACAGAACAGCTTCCTGCCCCCACCAGCAGATGGTGTTAATCAGCAGCTGCACATCCACACCCTACTGTACCCCAGGTACACAGCCATACTATACTGTACCCCAGGTACACAGTCACCCCCCCCCCCCAAGGGCCTACTACATGTGTTTTTCTCCATCTAGAGATGCAATTCGAGGGGATGCTAGTATGACATGTGCAACCACTGTGTACCTTAGGTACAGTATCTAGGCAACCCCACTGTACCTGGGGTAGAGTAGCTAGGCAACCACTGTGTACCTGGGGTACAGCAGGTGACCACTGTGTACCTGAGGTACAGTAGCTAGGACGCCCACTGTGTACCTGGGGTACACTAGGTGACCACTGTGTACCGGAGGTACAGTAGCTAGGATGCCCACTGTGTACCTGGGGTACAGTAGGTGACCACTGTGTACCTGAGGTACAGAATGGATACTTGAGTTGTGGTCTCTGTAACTTAGTGTAATTACTCAATTAGGCCCACTAGTAGTCTACTCTACCTCAGGTACACAGTGATCATCCTATGTGTTTACCTGAAGTACATTTTCTCACATCCCTAATGTACCCCAGGTACACATCCACACCCCTAGGGGGTCTAGGGCTCATACTACACATGTGTTTTCTCTTCTAGAAATGTAATTGCAAGGAATGCTCTAGTATGACATGCTGTATACCTGGGGAACAGAAGGATGTGTACCTGTGGTACAGAAGGATGGTCACTGTGTACCTGGGATACAGAAGCCTACTGTGGCAGCAGCAGGCTGCCTGCTTATAAGCTGCCGGCTGTGATTGGTCGATTCCTTGTGTACCTGAGGTGGACTGCTCATGAGCAGGGCAGAGTGTTCCTGAGGTGAACATAAAGCTGAACATCGGCCCAGCTGCTGATTGCAGGCTTATTTGGCTCATAATTTCCCTTGAAAGTGGGGGGTTGGCTTACGAGGGAGGTTTTTTTATCCTGTCATTGTCAGGTTAAAGCTGTTTAAATGACCCAGAATTTGGTGTAAACAATTCTCTCAAGGTGGAGGGTCGGCTTATAAGGGAGGTTGGCTTATCAGAGAGGTTTTACGGTAATTAAAATCAATGAGCCATTTGGTGGGGGGGGGGGGGAGGGAGGAGGGGTGGAGCGGTGAAAAAGTAAAAAAAAAACATGATATGAAACCAGTTAGCACCAAAGTTCCTTTAGATATTCTATTTTCTGTGTTAACATGTCAGGGTCATCATGAGAAGCTACACTTGAAATATGGAGGATTTTCTAATGACCAAAATTTGTCTATTCATTAATGTTATCTGCTATCATTTTTATAGCAGAACCTATAAAGCTGTTGGTTCTCCTGAAGGACGTGGCTGTTGACTTGGTGGGACAAGAGGCAAGCTTCCAGTGTGAACTTTCCATGCCTGGCGTCTGCAGTGAGTGGTACAAGGATGGGACGGCCATCCAGGCTGGTGAGAGATACGTCCCAACAACTGAAGGAAGACGTCACACCCTGACCATCCCTGAGACAAGGGCTGAGGATGAAAGTAGATACACCATCGGGTTTAAAGGCACTGACATCGAGTCAACAGCCAAACTCACCATCAAAGGTCAGTTTGAATTATAAAGAAATCTACTGCCATGACCTTGTAATTATGGCCATACGTAATATGGAATAGATAACCCTATTCTGGTTTAAGTTATGTCGCTTAACCTTTGCTTCTACTCTGCAGATATGTGGTACATAATCTTCTCAAATCATTTTTGCCATCTGTAGGGCTTGGTGGATATACGGGGAGGCATACCATGAAAACTGTTTGATAAGCCAACATTTTTTGGTGCTTTTAGGCTTGATTGGGCTTCTCATTTCCCTTGAAAGTGGGGTTTGGCTTATGAGGGAGGTTTCTTTATCCTGTCATTGTTAGGTTAAAGCTTTTTAAATGACCCAGAATTTGGTGTAAACAATTCTCTCAAGGTGGACGGGCAGCTTATAAGGGAGGTCGACTTATCAGAGAGGTTTTACAGTAATCAAAATCAATAAGCCCTTTGGTGGGGGGGGGGGGATGGCAGAGCAGTAAAAAGTTAAAAAAAACTGATATAAAACCAGTTAGCAGAAAAAATTCTTTTACATATTTTATTTTCTGTGTTCACATGTCAGGTCATCATGAAAAGCTGCACTTGAAATATGGAGGATTTTGTGATGACCAGAATTTGTCTTTTCATTAATGTTATCTCATGTCAGGCTGATCATAAGATGCTACACTATGAAGGATTTTGTGAGGGACATGATTTGTCCTTTAATCATGTTAGTTGATATCATTTTTATAGCGGAACCTGTAAAACTGTTGGTTCCCCTGAAGGATGTGACTGTTGACGTAGTGGGACAAGGGGCAAGCTTCCAGTGTGAACTAACCATGCCTGGCATCTGCAGTGAGTGGTACAAGGAGGGGACAGCCATCCAGGCTGGTGAGAGATACGTCCCAACAACTGAAGGAAGACGTCACACCCTGACCATCCCTGAGACAAGGGCTGAGGATGAAAGTAGATACACCATCGGGTTTAAAGGCACTGACATCGAGTCAACAGCCAAACTCACCATCAAAGGTCAGTTTGAATCATGTGGAAATCTTCTGCAAAGAACTTTGTAATGTTGTATAATTGCGGCAGTAATACAGGGGTAGACACTAACGTTGGCCCGGGAGCCAATGGCCCGTAGTTTTGGGTCCGGGCCCGCAGTTTTCTCAAGAATTACCTTCCTATGGGCCCGGCTGGCACACAAGAGTGAATATGGAAAATTCTAGGAGAATATAGCTATACCAATATAGTCATGTTATATGCCGTTGGGAAGAGAAAATCTCAGGGAAGCCAGTCATTCTGACACAGTATTGATATAATGATACGTATGATTTTCTCTTCAAGAAAAGTAAATTATTTATTTTGGGCCCGCAGATTTAGGTGTGTGCCCTTAGAAATCTCAAGCTACGGGCCCGGGTGGCCCATGGCTGAAAATGTTAGTGTCTACCCCTGGTAATATGAAATAGATTACACTCTTCTGGTTTAAGTTATGTCGCTAAACCTGTGCTTCTACTCTGCAGATATGTGGTACATAGTCTTCTCAAATCATTCTTTGCCATCTGTAGGGCTTTGTGGATATAAGGGGGAGGCATACCATAAAAACTCTCTGATAGGCCCACCTTTTCCTGTGATTTTAGGCTTGATTCAGCTTATGATATCCCTTTGAAAGTGGGGATTGGCTAATAAAAAGAAAGTGTTTTTTTTATCCAGTCATTATAGTTTAAAGTTGTTTAGATGACCCAGAATTTGGTGTAAATTCTCTCAAGGTGGACGGGCGGCTTATAAGGGAGGTCGACTTAGTAGAGAGGTTTTACAGTAATCAAAATCAATAAGCCCTTTGGTGGGGGGGGGGGAGGGGTAGAGCGGTGAAAAGTTTAAAACCTGATATAAAATCAGTTAGCAGAAAAAATTCTTTTACATATTTTATTTTCTGTGTTCACATATCAGGGTCATCATGAGAAGCTACACTTGAAGTATGGAGGATTTTGTGATGACCAGAATTTGTCTTTTCATTAATGTTATCTCATGTCAGGCTGATCATATGATGCTACACTATGAAGGGTTTTGTGAGGAAAATGATTTGTCTTTCAATCATGTTAGTTGTTATGATTTTTATAGCAGAACCTGTGAAGCTGTTGGTTCCTCTGAAGGACGTGACTGTTGACGTAGTGGGACAAGGGGCAAGCTTCCAGTGTGAACTAACCATGCCTGGCATCTGCAGTGAGTGGTACAAGGATGGGACGGCCATCCAGGCTGGTGAGAGATACGTCCCAACAACTGAAGGAAGACGTCACACCCTGACCATCCCTGAGACAAGGGCTGAGGATGAAAGTAGATACACCATCGGGTTTAAAGGCATTTCCATCAAATCAACAGCCAAACTCACCATCAAAGGTCAGTTTGAATCACATGAGAATCTACTGCCCAGAAACTCTTAATGTTTTATAATCAGATGGCCAGTTTAAATCATGTTGAATCATCTTTTGTAAGTGGCACTGTAAAGTTTATCTCGTTTTATGTGGGCAGAAACTGATATATGATGGTCAGGTATTAACCACTACCAAGAGATTAATGAGGTTCGATATTGGCGGGGGGGTGTGGAGTAATGATTGTCTCTGAGACCTCACGACCACACACAAATCAAGTTGAGAGTTTATACCAAGTTTTTGAAAAAGAAAATTGTTCAAATCACAATTAAATGCCCAAAGTCCTGTTTTTTTTTCGAAAAAGTTGCTGTCAACTGTCAACTTGACAGTTGACAGCAACTTTTCTTGAAAAAAAAGTGATTTGAAAAAACATCTTTTTTTTCAAAAATATGGTGTCAAGTGTCAACTTGACAGTTGACAGCAATTTTCTAGAAAAAAAGTGATTTGAAAAAATCTTTTTTTCAAAAACTTGGTGTCAAGTGTCAACTTGACAGTAAACAGCAACTTTTCTTGAAAAAGAAGTGATTTGAAAAAACATCTTTTATAAAAAAAACCTGTTTTTTTTCAAAAACACTTTTTTTCACAATCACTTTTTTTTGGCCCTGCTGGAGTCCTAACCAGTTAAAGATGAATAGCTCTGGCTCAAATGTTATACTAGTAGTAAATGAATCGGCCATAAGCCGTTGCATTTAGTATGTCTGTGAAATGTTTATCTTCTCTGTTTATTTTTTTTGTAATAAAACGCGCTTACCACCTACAGGGGCCAACACTGAGGGGAAAATGCTTCTGGCATCACTAGAAGTTCTGAAGGAGGAATTAACTACTCAAAGGCCGAGACTAGTTGGACCAAAAGGGCTTGGAGGTAGCTATGTACAGTGAACATGAACATAATAGATGCATATCAATTAGACCACAAAAGATGAGTAATTTCATTTTGGAACAGAAAGAAAGCATAAAAATTATGAGTTACAGACCTGAAATCCTAGTTTCCTAATGTACCCTAAAACCTCACGTATAAGTCACGGCTAGTACGCTCGCTGGTGCAGCTTATAAGATCGGCCAAAGGTCGGGGTGTGGCTTATTTGCGAGTTAGGCTTATACGCAAGGTTTACGGTAGTAAGTAAGATTTAATAACAAATCTACAATGTAATAACAAAACACATTTCTCTACACAGGTAACATGTAGGACTAGTCACCTATTCCCTTGAGGTTGTTTTTTTGTCAAACTCCTACAACATTTAAAATCATTTCAGCCCTTGCAAGCAACCCGAAGTTCATGGCAAGTCTTATATCTTTTGAGATATTGTCAGAGGATGATACCGAGAATATCAAAGTAAGAATAATACTACATTTCATATTTCATGTATTGATATTGACAATCACTTGCATAGATTTCTAAAGCAGATTCCTCCCAAGAGTAATCTCACTTTAAATACTGAAGATGAGATTTGGGTCTCAAATGGACTAATAAGTTTAACATTCATTTTCATATAACAGAATAGAGAAACGTTCATGACAGTTTCTAAAATCATTTAAGTGTAATGTGGCTTTAATCTTTTTTTTTTCAACCAGGTGAAGAAGACCAGGGCAGAAAAAGCTACTGCTTTAATAACATATCTTCTGCCACGCAGCAATTCGAAAATTGTCTTATTCATGTGGTTACTAGTCAATGAGGATGCAAGTCACCAACTAGGGAGCATCACCAATGATTTAAAGACCCTACTGGCACGATACAGCGATACAGGGATCAGGATAATGGCAAAGAGAATCTCTCAAGAACAAATAGGTAGTACTTCAATTGTTGATCCACAAAAGGTTTATATATACATTCACAGTATGCGCTGATATGCACACACTATGTAATAACATGACTAAATGCAAATGCCTACATGTGCGCTTGACTTCTTTACACTACTGATATCGATCTTGTTAGCCAGAACCATTTTTATCGTTTTCATTTATATAATTTACACGTTCCCATTTCAGTTCCGCTGCCCCCACAGATACTGAACCCACTGGGAGACATGACAGTCACTGTGCGCGGCATGGCCTCACTTAGCTGTAAAGTCAAGGGAGGACACCCTGAAACTGAGATCAAGTGGTAATATATTTTTCATGACATAAACTACATGTATGGTATAGCGATAAATAACGTGCACGTGCGAATTTGGATAAAGAATAGGACAGCTAACAAAAAAGGTGTCCACACGTTTTAAAAACGCTTACAAGTAGACCTACACCTAGCTGACAAAAACATCTTCCAAACCATATAACGTGGAATTTCTATGTGTCTTTATCTGTAAAGTATCCACATGTACTCTACAACATCTAAACTTCTCTTCCATATTTCTCTCCTAGGTTCAAGGAAAACGAGTCCATATCCAGCTTGAATGACAAGTACACCATGCTGTGTATTAAAGGGTTGACCATATTGACGATCCGTGACACGCAGAAGGGGGATGCGGGTACTTACGTTTGTAGGGCAGAAAACAAGCTCGGGCATGAAGAATCTTCCTCTGTTCTCTCTGTCAAATGTAAGTTAAAGCTGATACAACCTGGAATATATAGATGTGTTTTCACCTTATATGATGATGATGATGATATATGATGTGATAGTTAAAGACAACTTTTAGTGTTCCTTTACCAGGAGTAGGAGTGGGGTGATGACCAGTGCTCAGGGTCTTTAAAATGAGGATGTGAGGCTACAAACTAAATACAAACTAAATACAAATGAAGTCGTTTGTTGATATTGTAGATTTAATGCATGCTAAAGGGCTTTGGCTAATCAGTATGATTCAATGGCATTAATAGAAACCCATCCTTTTTATCTGAGAAGTTGTTTGGACAAGCCAATCACAAACGCTGCCACGTGGTAACTATATGTAAATACATGTACTAGTTCTGTTCTATCTGTTAATACAGGTGAACCCAACACACCTAAGGACCTAGCTGCAACAGATATCTCTGATATGAGCATCAACCTGAAGTGGGAAGAGCCAGACGATGATGGGGGAAGTCAGATCACAGGTTACATCCTAGAGCAGAGTGAGGGCTCCAACAAGCAGTACACGAGGGTGGCATCAGTGAATGCACTGCAGCACCAAGTAGACAACCTCCAGCCTGGAACCAGCTACAGGTTCAGGGTGGCTGCTCAGAATGAGGTTGGCACCAGTGACTATCTCTGCCTGCAGCAACCTGCCAGAACAAAAAGTAAGTGGAGCCCAGATGGCTTAACTCTTGATCCCATCACCGAAAGCCATCTCTTATAATATAAGATGGCAGCCATATAAGTTATACGACTGTCATCTTGGCTTGGGCTGCCAGGTCGGTCCCATGTAGGTTTAGATCACAACCTAACTTTATCTAGCTTAGGCGGATGACTCAACTTACATGGCTACTTTTCAAATGCCATTCCTCTTATGAATATGATTCCTCTAGGCTGGCCCTGGGTAACGTGGACAAATGATGTTCCAGAACAAACCACTAGATCTCCTTGTTGAAAGTGATTCTCAATACAACCTATCAAATGATATACACCTCTCCAAATAATGTCTTTCTCTTTTCCGGGGGCAGGGGGTGGGGTATATCATACATGTATCTGAATACATGCCGCATCAATCTCTCACTTCATTTAACTGTTTAAAAATAATGTTCAAGTTCATTTAAAAATAATTCTGGTGCATTTCGATGTTTTGCATTTATCTGTATATTAGTCTCTCACTACTTCAGGCCTGCCACAACCTCCAAGGAATGTTGTAACAACCAACATCTTGGACACTAAGACTTCACTCCAATGGCAGAAACCAGATGATGACGGGGGAAGTCAGATCACAGGTTACATCCTAGAGCAGAGTGAGGGCTCCACACAGGAGTACACGAGGGTGTCTGTTGTGAATGCACTGCAGCACCAAGTAGACAACCTGCAGCCTGGAACTAGCTACATGTTTAGGTTGGCTGCTAAGAACGAGATCGGCATCAGTGACTATGTCCACCTACAGAAGCCTGTTAGGACTAAATGTAAGTGAGGCGGATTGTTGTTTTTACCACTTTGGAAGGAAAACATCATGAGCTTTGCCTCCAAGTTAACATTAAAATGTATTGGCCCAAAATGGCGTGACTATTGACAGTTCCAACTTTCAATAACAGAATTAAATTCCCTTATTGACAGTTCCAACTGTCAATACCAGGATGGAATTCTCTTATTGACAGTTCGACCTGTCATTAGCAGAAAGGGATCCTCTTATTGACAGTTCCAAACTTGAAACTGTCAATAGGAGAAATTTAATTTTCTTATTGCCAGTGCAAACTGTCAATAAGAAAATTCTATCCTGGTATCGACAGTTCGAACTGTTCAGACTGGCAATAGTGTGATATTTCTCTTACTGACAGTTCAAATGGTCAATAGTGGTGAATTATACGGCCATTGACAGTTATTCACCAAACTGTCAACAGTGAGATCTTTCTCTCTTATTGACAGTTCCTTGCCATAACTGTTATAACATTTGGGACCTTTTAGATCCAAAGCTGTTTTTCATTGCAAAACCGTTTTTCATTGCAAAACCGTTTTTCAGTGCAAAACCGCTTTTCAGTGTAAAACCGTTTTCCGATGCAAAACCGTTTTCCAGTGCAAAACCGTTTTCCAGTGCAAACCCGTTTTCCAGAGCTAAACCGTTTTAAGGGCAAAGTCGTTTTTAGGGCAAAACCGTTTTTCAGTCTAAACCATTTTTCAGTGCAAAAGGGGATACCTATCAATAAAACCGTTTTTCAGTGCAAAACCATTTTTCAGTGCAAAATCATTTTTCAGTGCAAAAGGGGATACCTATCAATAAGACAGAATTCTTTTCATTAACAGCAATATGTTCCACTAATGACAGTTCGAACTATCAATAGTGTTTTGCATCCAGCCCACATTTCTTTCTTCAGGCCGACCAGACCCACCAAGGAATGTGGTCACAAACGACATCTCTGGCACTAAGATTGAGCTCCAATGGCAGATACCAGAGGAAGATGGGGGATGTCAGATTACAGGTTACATCGTAGAGAAGAGGCAGGTTTCCACTTCCAGAGACCAGTATAGCAGGGTGTCTGTTGTGAATGCACTGCAGTACCAGGTAGACAACCTCCAGCCTGGAACCAGCTACAAGTTCAGGGTGGCTGCTCAGAACCAAGTCGGCACAAGTGAATATTTCTACCTGAAGCAGCCTGTTAGAACTAAAAGTAAGTGGAGACTAGCTGTGTCTGTAAAATATGATTCACTACTTTACGGGTAAAGGATTGCAATCTCTGTGTTTGTCTTCTCTTGAAATAATAAACATCCTTCATCATAGACCAGGTCCTCTTGTAGGCAGAGGAAGTTCACATGAGCACTGATAAGGTAGTTTTTGATGTAAAAACCTCTACAACTCTCCTGCAGGCTACTTAGAACTAATAAGTGCTACAGCACAAATAGATCGTAATCATTGCCTAATTTCTGTTAAAGTTAAGGTGGGTCGCTACCTCTTGAATATGGACACACTGCGCAGGTATCTGCGCATATAGCTTAAATGTATCAGAATGAGCTAATATTACATTATCTGATACATATATATCCTGAATAAGCCATGTTAAAAAATTGGGAGATTTCGAGCAAAATTGAGCGTTTTTTTGGACTTTGAATATTTTATATATTTGTAGCCAGTGGTATTTGCTATTTTTATCAAAAGTTAGAATATTGAAACTATTCACCAATAAATCATTTTCTAGAATGATGTAGATCTGATTAAGTTACTTAGAATAACCAAGGGTATGAATTGTAGCCATTTTCTACTCTGATTCTAGCCATTATACACTTTATTTTTAACTTTAAATGTAAGATTTAGACCGATTTTGCTATATTTTTTCAACTTCAAAGGCCAAAAAACCTAAAAATATGCCCGGGACCCCCTATCAAAATCACTTTCATATGTTAGCAAATGATCTTAACTATTTTCTGAGAAAGTTAAAAAAAATCTGTTAATTTTGAATACCACTTTTAGCCAATAAAGCATCAAAATGATAGCAATTTATTCTTTTTCTTCCCCAAAACATCATATTTTTACCTAGAATTCCATGGCATACAACAGTAAAATTAATTTTGCAGCAAAGTGGAACATATATCCATTTCACATGTGAAGTTTTACATTTCTGTGCATAATGGTTGATATTTTAAAAAATTATTGAAGTTTTCACACTTTTTTCTCATTTTTAGAGAAAAATTTAAATACTTTAATTTTTCAAAATTCTGTATTTAAAAAAGTAGGTCGGGACCCCCCATTTTTCTTTTCATTTTCTGTTTTTATATGATTCAGACTGTCTTTAGAAAAAAAATAGAGACATTCTGTTAACTTTGATCAAAGGGTAGCGACCCACCTTAAGTTACCATGGAAACTATTCATCAGATAATCATCACAACTACTGGTGACCAAGTTCAATGTGACCTTGACCTTTGTAAATACGTGACGCCTATGGCTGACAGCGTGCGCCCTAGTTTAGGTCACACCATGCACCCTCTGGAGAGAGCGACCTGAACTTCTGTGAGAAAAGTATCATGCCCTCTTCCTCCAGTCTATGTACACGTGTCTAGGGCTATACCTGGTATTAATCTGAATACATCTCTAATTTCAGACATGCCAGGCCTCCCATTGGATCTGGTAACAACCAACATCTCTGACACTAAGATTGCACTCCAATGGCAGAAACCAGACAATGACGGGGGAAGTGAGATCACGGGTTACATCATAGAAAAGAGGAAGAGTAAGAGTTCCAGAGAGCAGTATAACAGGGTCTCTGTTGTGAATGCACTGCAGCTCCAAGTAGACAACCTCCGACCTGGAACCAGCTACAGGTTCAGGGTGGCTGCTCAGAATGAGGTCGGAACCAGTCAATATGCTAATCTATTGCAGCCTGTTAAAACAAAAAGTGAGTAGAAAAAACTGTTGAATGCATGAACACCACTAATAAGAGCACTTATAAAAACAATCAAAATGAATCATTTAACTGTAAACTTAGGAGTGACTGAGAATTCATGTCATAATGGAGCAAAAATTGGAAAAAATCAATTTAGAACGACCTGTTACAGTACATCAAAATGTCTAGCACTTTCAGCAAAGACATTGGGTGGTTTGTTCAGTATCATTACTTGACCTACTCCAGGAAAAGTGTGTTTGTGGCATGGGTTCAAAATTTAGGTGACCTGACCCAAAGACGAACGAGCTGGCAGCCAGTACTATCATTGAATTACCATGAGCACTTTATGATACTTTGAGGTCAACCAGGAAGTACTACGCAGACTTATTTGGGCGTGCTGGCTGGCCTGCACCAATGATTCACAAAGGATGTCCTTTTTGATTCAATAAGTAATGTATGTGAATATGGGGGGTGCAGAGGGGTACCCCCCTGAGGTCGGAAAGTCGCCGAAATTAAGGGGTCCAGGTCGAAAAGTCGCTTTTTTGGGCCTTTTAATCTATTGTAAATTTTGTTCAAAAGTCGCCAGGTCGCTTATATTATTGCCTAAGGTCTGAAGTCGCCTCCAAAACAGCCCAGGTCGCCAGGTCGCTTTTGACCCATCTGGAGTCACAATATGCTGCTTCAATCTCTCACTACAGGCCCACCTCACCCCTCAACCCAGGTTCTAGTGATTGACACCTCTGACACTACGATTGCACTGCAATGGGGAAAACCAGACAATGATGGGGGATGTCAGATTACATGCTACATCCTAGAGCAGTGTGAGGGCTCTTCAGAACACTACACAAGGGTGGCATCTGCCAGTACACTGACTCACCAAATAGATGACCTACGACCTGGAACCAACTACAAGTTCAGGGTGGCTGCTCAGAACGAGATCGGCAGAAGTCACTATATCTACCTGAAGCAGCCTGTTAGAACGAAAAGTAAGTGGAGGCTAATTGTTGTCTATTAAACAATTATTTACTACTTTATAAGATATATGAGCTTTGCCTATTGTCCTCTTTTAATGTATGGTGCTGAAGTTCATCTCAACCTGTTTCACCGTGAGAAGATACTCACCAATTGTACAATCTGAATACAGAAAGATTATAGAATAAGCCTGTCCTGATTTCTGTTTACCATGTGAAGACCCCTACAACGCTCATCCGGACTACTACTAAAGTCTTAAAGCACTCAGGGGTCATAATTCATAGTAAATATCTCCAGTTTAGGCTTTGTCAATTGAAGAATGTTTTCAATCTCATTTCAAAATAATTGTGGTGCATTTTTATCTGTATACATCTCTCACAACTTCAGGCCCACCAAGCTCCCCAAAGAATATCGCAGTAACCAACATCTCAGAAACCTTGATAGCACTCCAATGGCAGAAACCAGATGATGGCGGAGGTCGTCAGATCACAGGTTACATCGTAGAGAAGTGTGAGGGCTCCAACAAGCAGTACATGAGGGTGGCATCAGTGAGCACGCTGCAGCACCAAATAGACAACCTCCAGCCTGGAACCAGCTACAGGTTCAGGGTGGCTGCTCAGAACGAAATCGGCACTAGTCCATATCTCTATCTATGGCGCCCTGTTAGAACAATAGGTGAGTAAAATGCAGAAAAAAAAAAATAACCCGCTTCAAACAATTTGTTTTCCTTGGTGGGGGGGGGGTGTTCATGGATTCCATTATATATGTATCTGAATATGTTTTGATTTCACACTTCAGGACCACCACATCCTCCAAGGAATATTGTGGCAACATACATCTTGGACACTAAAATTGCACTCCAATGGCAGGAACCAGATGATGACGGAGGTCGTCAGATCACAGGTTACATCGTAGAGAAGTGTGAGGGCTCCAACAAGCAGTACACGAGGGTGGCATCAGTGAATGCACTGCAGCACCAAGTAGACAACCTCCAACCTGGAACTAGCTACAGGTTCAGGGTGGCTGCTCAGAATAAGGTCGGCACAAGTGACTATCTCTGCCTGCAGCAACCTGTCAGAACAAAAAGTAAGTGGAGCCCAGATCGCTTAAATCTTTATCCCATCACCAAAAGCCTACTTGTGGCAGCCTGTTAGAACAACAAGTAAGTAGAAAGCATGATGGGGTTTGCCTTTGCCCTGAGACTATGAACATTCCTGAGTATGGACCAAGTAATTTTGTAGACAAAGGAAGTTTACATAATGTACTTTTCCATGCAGAGAAATCCTACAACTTTCCCCAAGACTTGTAGCAAATACATACCACATGAAGGGACCACAATTCATTGCAGAATATTTTCAATTTGAATTTTGTTGAAAAATATTTTCATGTTGATATACAAAAGTATTATCTGAATACCTCTCTCATTTCAGCCAAGCCAACCCTACCAAGAAATGTAGCAATAACCAACATCACTGCCACTAAGATTGCACTCCAATGGCAGAAACCAGATGATGACGGAGGATGTCAGATTGCGGGTTACCTCCTAGAAAAAAGTGAGGGAACCGACAAGCAGTACACAAGGGTGGCATCAGTGAATGCACTGCAGCACCAAGTAGACAACCTCCAGCCTGGAACCAGCTACAGGTTCAGGGTGGCTGCTCAGAATGAGTTGGGCACCAGTCAATATCTCTACCTATGGTTACCTGTTAAAACAAAAAGTAAGTAGAAAGCAATATGAAATCATGCCTCTTCTCCTACCTTTTCAAACCCTACATTTCCCGAATTTTCTATAATCAGTAGAGCAAATGTTTAACACATCTAATTTCGCAAAGCCTGATATGAATATATTTCTGAGCAATCTGGTTTTACTATACAGGGAATACCTGTAGAATTTTTTTTTCACTTTTGACTCAAACGACAATACTCTAAACGTACATATTTTCGCGTGTACAAATCTTTGCGAATTTGTTAAAACATATAATTTTGCGTCTATTAAAACTTGCGGGTTTCCGAAATACAACTCTTTAATTCATTACTGTATAAATATTTGGTCTGTACATATTTTCGCAGATTTTTCACTTCCGCGGAAATCGTGAAAAAATGTACACTGAAAAATTTCTACATTTACAGTATATGGGAGGTTCAATTCATAGTGTATCTTAGAAAACAGAAGAATTAAGAAAAATGACTGAATCTGCATGAAACGGGTGATTAATAAAACAGTGTAGCTCTTGGCCCTGATTTAACTTGCAACCCAGTTGATATCCGTGTATACAACGCAACATGGCAATTTAACCTTAATTTGAATTGTCTCTGATATAATTACAATTAAGGATGTATTAGTATCTGAATATGCTGCTTTGATCTCTCATTTCAGGTCCACCACACTCTCCAAAGAATATCGTAGTAACTAATATCATGGACACAAAGATTGCACTACTGTGGACAAAACCAGTTGATGATGGGGGAAGTGAGATCACAGGTTTCATCTTAGAGAAGAGTGAGGGCTCCACAGAGAAGTACACAAGAGTGGCATCAGTGAATGCACTGCAGCACCAAGTAGACAACCTCCAGCCTGGAACCAGCTACAGGTTCAGGGTGGCTGCTCAGAACGAGTTCGGCACAAGTGAATATATCTCCTTAAAGAAAAGAGTTAGAACTATAAGTGAGTGGATTCCAATCATGTCAATAAGATAAATATTTACTACTCTGTAACCTAATGGGCACAAAAACCTTGAATCAACATTGACAACTGGTTCATATGGGGTTACAGGGTCGATCAACCTGTCTTCGACATTGAGACTGGCAGTCTTAGCAGTGCTAGCCACCTTTTAAGAACATTTTATCAGAATGCATCTCTTATTTCAGCCATGCCAGGCCTACCAAGGGATTTGGAAACAACCAACATCTTTGACACTAAGATTGTACTCCAATGGCAGAAACCAAATGATGATGGGGGAAGTCAGATCACAGGTTACATCATAGAGAAGTGTGAGGGCTCCAACAAGCAGTACACGAGGGTGGCATCAGTGAATGCACTGCAGCACCAAGTAGACAACCTGCAGCCTGGAACTAGCTACAGGTTCAGGGTGGCTGCTCAGAACGAGATTGGCACAAGTGAATTTTTCTACCTATGGCAGCCTGTTAGAACAAAAGGTGAGTGTTTACAAAGAATATGAAGTCAACCCTTGTCTCCTACCATTTCTACCCTTACATTCTCCGAATTTTTCACTCCTCACTGCTGTTTAACACACCTTAGGTACCATATTATATACATTTATCTTTAAATTACTTCTTTGTTTCTTGGTGGTAGTGTTCATAGATTCAATGATAAAAAGCATTTGAATATGTTGCTTTACTTTCTCACTTAAGGCCCACCACATCGTCCAGGGAATGTTGCAGCAACCAACATCCTGGACACTAACATCGTACTCCGATGGCAGAAACCAGACCATGATGGGGGAAGTCAGATCACAGGTTACATCCTAGAGCAGAGTGAGGGCTCCACACAGGAGTACACAAGAGTGGCATCAGTAAATGCGCTGCAGCACCAAGTAGACAACCTCCAACCTGGAACCAGCTACAGGTTCAGGGTGGCTGCTCAGAATGAGGTCGGCACAAGTGAACATGGGTACCTGCAGCAACCAGTTAGAACAAAAAGTGAGTGGAGGCCGGTTAAATTTATCTTAACCACTTCATAACAAAAAGATCAGAAGCTTTGCTCTTGTCTTCTACTAATACTTGGAACATCCCTCATCATAGATCAGGTCCTCTTGTAGACACTGCAAGTTCACTTTCTATGTTTTTCAATATGAAGAGTCCTATAATTACAGACTACTGGCAACACTTTACAGCACTTAGTGAACATAGTTTCAAATAAACCTTTGTAAATTTAGCAATATGTTTAAATTGATTTAGGAATATATTGATCTGAATTTATCACTCATTTTAGGCATGCCAGGCCTACCAAGGAATGTGGCAACAACCAACATCTCTGCCACTAAGATAGCACTCCAATGGCAGAACCCAGACCATGACGGGGGAAGTGAGATCACAGGTTACATCCTAGAGATGAGCGAAGAGTCCACAGAGAAGTACACGAGGGTGGCATCAGTGAATGCACTGCAGCACCAAGTAGACAACCTCCAGCCTGGAACCAGCTACAGGTTCAGGGTGGCTGCTCAGAATGAGGTCGGCACCAGTCAATATCTCTACCTGAAGCAGCCTGCAACAACTTTCGACATTTTTAAGCATCTTGAAATTGATAGATTTTATCCAGAGAAGATTTCCCTTTCAGATGTGATGCAAATAGGCGAGTTGTTGGTCAAAGATGAGATCGAAATTCGGGATGTACCATGGATAATCTTACAGAATATCATTATGCTGGATCGCCAAGCAGTCATCAGACACATTAATAGGTGTGCAAAGCTCTGTCAAGGAAATGCACAAGAGAATGTTGATAATGATGAGGATGATACAAATGTTGATAGTGTGACAGAGTTGCCAGATCTGTCTATTAATGAGAATCAAATCAATCCAGCAGATGTCTTCCTGGCCATCTTTCTTTGCTGTGATCTGAACCTCAGACAAACTATTGTGGAGAAGATGAACCAGTGTCGCTTGGCTGTCCCGTTTCTATTTCCTGATAGATACAGAAAGAACCTGACATTCGGCCTCTGGAGTTTAAGGTCTACGGTGCTGTCATGGGGTGATGCTTCAGATATGGTCAGTACAGCATCAGCAGTAAATACTCCTCTCAAAGTCATTTCATGTATACGGTTAGGGCGACCAAAGTTCTCCAAATCCAAACTCCTCAATGAGGTCATCCATGATCAGGTTGATGAAACATTCTTGAATGTTGATTCGCAGAATAGGAATAAAGAAAGAACATTAGCTGAAGGTTTGGTAGAGGCATCATTCTGCCTCCCAAATTACTGTGGCACAGTAACAGCAGAAAGTGTTGATAACGTCACCATGTTCCTGAACTTGAGAGGGGATGGGGTACAAAATGGCAAGCAGCTGACGGTGCTAAGCCATCTGTCAAACGTTGTTCTAGTCTGTGTAGATATTGCTGATCTAAGCAATGATGATATTCGAAAGAGGATGAAACACATTCACCAGTACTGTACTAAGGTTGTTCTCATTCTATCCAGTGAGAGGAAACTACCAAAATCTGAAAGAAGGAAGCTGCTGCAAGAATACGAGCAAAATGTAGAGCGAAATGCCAAAAAAGTGTTATCCTTCAATGCAGATGGAGAAAAGAAGGTTTCACAGTTAAAGTGTGATGTAAGGAAAGCAATAAGAGACAGCTCCACTGGGGAAGAAGGCGTTGTGTTGGAGGATAGGCTATACCAAATCCCTTTTGATGTCAGCATTGATGAGATGAACATGCATTGTCAGAAGGGGAAGCAGCTGGCAGACAAAGTCATGTCTACCATGGAAGGAAGCTCAAAGTTAAAACTCCTGCCTTTACAACAGGAGTGTTGGGGAGAATGGTGCAAACTTCTGAAAATGGAAAAAGGATCACTGCAAGTTTCTGTAGATTCAACATCTATACATTCTGAAGGGGAAATAGAAGATATGATGAAAGAATCCCAAAAGAAACAAGGGGAACTTTGTAAACATCCAAATATGTTTATGGAAGCTTTCATAAATGGGCTAACATCATGTATTGATGACCCAAGCATAGAGTTCTATATGCAATGGTTAGAGCTCTACATCAACAAACTTTCTTGCAAAGTGATGCCTCCTCTGCAGAGAACATTGCATAAGCACGGAACCAATGAGGCAAGCCAAGAAGAGACACAAGACATTGAAACAGATATATCCAGTGCAACTATTGGACTAACACACTTGATGCGTGAAGTAGGTCAGATGTATGAGGCAGCTGTAGAAAGCAACAATGATGAAATTTGTCAAGGGCTTAGTAATCTCCCACTACTAGCGGCCAAGCTCCTGCTGAGAGGACACGCCCTGGAAATGATGGATGGAGATGCATCTAGTCTCCCGCTAATTTGGATACAAGCAGTTCTCTTTGAACTAGAGGAAATATTGGGACAACAAAAATTGTTCAGTCTATCAGTTCTTGAGATTCAGAACTCAAAATCAAGTTTGCTCAATACAATGTTTGGGCTTCGGTTTCCTGTAAGTGCAGGCAGGTGTACCAGGGGAGTCTATTTGCAGCTTGTAAAGGTGAGAGAAGACAGCGGCCTTCCATTCAACTATGTTGCTGTTTTAGTCAGTGAAGCTCTCTGCTATGCAGAGTCAGGTGACTCCAGGTATGAGCATGGCAAAGAGCTGGCAACATTTCTCATAGGTCTGGGCAATGTGACATTGATAAATATCAAGGGGGACAATGTAGCAGAAATGAAAGACATTCTTCAGATTGTCCCCCATGCTTTTCTGCGACTGATGGCAGTAAATAAAAACATCCAGAAAGACAGATATTGTGGGTTCATTCATCAGAATTTGCCTGCGGTTGATGCCAAAGAGAAGATGCAGACTTGGACACGGCTGTTCGAAGAGGCACTCAATCAAATGACAAGACGAGCAGCGATGTTAGAAAATATAGCTGGTGTTAATTCATTCAATGATGTCATTAAGTTTGACAACCAGAAGCACACCTGGTACCTACCTGACCTTTGGCACGGCGACCCCCCAATGACATCTGTGACCACTGGTTATCATGAGAAGGTCAAGGAAATGAAATCCTTTCTGCTGAATCACATCGCAAAGGATAATAAAGGGCTCTTCGAAATCCCTGACTTAAGGGACGCCATCAAGGCCATGTGGCATGGCATTATAAGTGACAACTTTGTGTCGTCTGAAATAAAATCATGACAAGGGCAGATAAGGACCTGGAAGACAGGCATTCAGAGCTGAAATGGGAAATTGAACTTTCAGTCAAGGAATGGCTAAACAAGATTAAATGGGGAAAGTATTGTACCAAAGAAACCTGCAAAGACACTGTGAGGAACTGGAAATTGAAGTGGCAAAGCTCAAGCTTCATTCACACAAATTCGAAAAGTCAAGTCATGTGTTCATGGCAAAAGGAAAAACAGATTGCTCTTGAATATAAAGGGAGATTGATACTTCTGAAAACACGCCAAGGTATTGATGACATGACAACCCAAGAGTTCAATATCCTACGTTATAGCGAACTGAAGATCCATAAGGAGGAGATCCTTAGGAAGGCAAAGGAACTTGCAGAGGAAATAAAGATGAACGGATCTTTGTCCGTGAGTTTAACAAGATGTGGAATATGTGGATGAGGGATATCATTTATCATAAAAAAAGCAATGAAATCTCTGTCGTATGTAGTATGGAAACTGTTTTGAATGAAGAATTTGATCAGGAGCATCAAATGGCCAGCAAGGAGATGCATGACAAACCACTCGCTACTCACAGTTATGAAGTAAGTATGTCTGACAGTTTTGGGAACTGGTTTTGAAATAAAACTTGTGGCTGAAGCAGCTAGCTTTTCACTCAAGAAATCCCAAACAATGCAAGACTACTATGCCCAGAACCACAATGTGAACTGTTGATAGATGGAGCCACAATGAAGCATCTTCATCTTATCGTGACAAAGACAAGGCTAATTAAGGCAGTTCTGCAAAGCCTTGCTAAAACCTCACAGAAGTATGTAGGAAAGTACACATCCTAGGAAAGGTCTGGATCTGCCTGGTATCTTGATAATGAACAAAGAAGTATATCCAGGAATCCATCATTAGGATACAAATAAGCATCCTTAAGTTATCAGGAGGATCTGAGAATCAGCAAACCTTTGGCTTACATTTACAAGCTTCACAAATGAGATATATTTCTTTATCGGTGAGACAGGAATAAGCATGTTACGCATAGCTGACTTCAATGTCTGGGATTTCAAGAGCTGAAAGAAGAGACTTGCTTCAGAACGTTCAGGAAAATCCTCAAAGAAAGATTCCAGTCAGCACTCAATGGATAATGTGAAGTGGAGCAGCAGTCCTCCACATCGGGTCATCCTGAACGTTCTGTGAGGCTGTTCTGCAAGGAACCATGTATGAAGTCTGACCCGACTCATACCTCTCAGAGCAACTGTCACAAGAGAATGCAGCAAAGACCAAAGGGACCGAGCACACATTGCTGAGATAGTGAGTTAATGTAGTGTAGTATCCATGGCAGGTAGTTTAAGTGTGAAGTAGGGCGATTTAACTAGCCCCAGTGTATATATGATACATGTGAGCTTAACCGTATTGCGGTTCATCTTCTTTATAGATATACAGAATATTTGATAACCTACATAATATACTGTAATGTAGTATTCAGGTCTTGTTACAAATACCATGCGACTGTTTAGCATGTATCCATTAGTATTCAGTAAGATCATGTAGCACTGATGTAAGCATCTTACATTTATATATGACATTTAATATCTAATGGCTCTCGTCATATCACACGGTAGTAATGAGAACAAAGAAATAGAAATAGTTATTAATATTGTTTTAATCCCATGCCGTTTGTGTTGTGTGAAATGACATTGGATTCATATTGAGATTTATGTATTTTAGAATATTTAGTCTGGACGGATATATAAGTACATGATATGCACAGCTTATGTACATGCTTTGGATTATGCAATATATCATGCCTGAACATGTGAATTAAAGCTTTTAATGATGACTTTACTTCTGTCCTCATTGCTCTACTTGGTAAGGACAGTGGCTTTCTTAGATAATTTAAGGGATTGGTCAGTATTTGGCAACCGGGGTAATATTTGACAGCAGGAAATGGCGGATTTGGTCGGGGGGCACTGGTGGCCAAATTCAGTTCAACATTGAATCAATGATGAATCAATGTTGATTCATCATTGACGACCAAATATCAATGTTGACTCAATGTTCTGTGCCCACTGGGATAGAGACAAATTATAGGGTATGGCAAAATAGATTAGCGATGAGCAAATTATCCCCAGAGGTCGGTAGGGGCGGCCACATTGTACCAACCCTAAACAAGGTCAAACCTAAAAGGGCAAGCTGAAGGTCAAATTTGGCCAGAAACCCCCTTGTCTCCCTTGCCCCCCCCTCCCCGCCCACCTTAAAACTGCTTGCCACGCCCCTGCGATCAGGTTCTTGGGTGCTTATATCCCATAATGCAGGCTAATATATTTTTTTAAAGTCCAGGGTTGAGGGTCTGGGGTAAAAACCTTTGGTAATAAACCTCAAATCTGGGATCAATCCTTTGGTCACGAGAAATCCACCCCTGCCTGCTAGCAATAATTGACTCATTGCAATAATAAGCAGTAATTTGTACTTATATAGGGTCTTCATGCACATAACATAGAATCGGATTTTTGTTTCTCAGTTTTTGTCAGCTAAATGTATGGCAAGATATTAAAGTTAGTACATCCAGAATATGAATTGTGTGAATCATAAGAAAAGCTGTTCTATACACTGTGACAATATCATTATGGAAGGATGTTCGATTATCAAATGTTATCCAAGGGCAGTAATAGCTCAAGGGATGGATGCAGTTATACCAATCTAGTGACTTGTTATAACATATTTCAATGGGTGCAACTTAATTTGTGTCGTACAAAATGTGCGCCTTGGCATTCGATTGGAGGAATATATCCATATAAAGCAAAAATAGTGGAAATAGCAGTAAATAACAAGTGAAGCAAATGAAGTATTCATCGTTATGAACATCCTGACTAATTCTTTAGTAAATCATAAATAATTCTTTAGTAAATAATAAATCATAAAACAACAATTAATTAATGATACAGTAATAATGAGAAAAATAAAACAATATGTGCATAAAACAACCAATGCAAATAGAAAATGTAGTGAAAGACATGTCCACTATAGTCCATGAAAATCGAATTAGCTCGTGCCATACAATGATTTATCCATCGATACATTTTGATGGGAATTACAATAAACACGTGCATAAATGCTGTTGGTAAGCCAGGAGAAGAACAAACATATCGCAACCCATGGTATACGAACTGGGCCCCAGGTCTTTACTACATTTATTGAACAAGGATTATAAAATAAAACGCTTCGTCCCATTCTCATTGACTCAGGGTAACTGAGTAATACTAAACGACTCAACCAAGGTTTAAGACGTTTTTGTTACATAGCAGAATGTCTGTCATTCAGCCTGTATGACAGACAGACATGAGATGACAAAAAAGACAGATGGGCAAGGTCGGGGGACAAATGTTTCCTTCGGAAAGAAATTTGAAATGTCTTTCCTTCATGCTGTAATTGGCCTGCGATCTTCAGGTAGTGATTTCTCTCTTTTCCTTAAACTGTTAAGTACTCTTAAATTGCTACCCTCTAAATGAAAGGTACATAGGCTTCAGTGTTAAACCAAAGATAGAAATCACATTTTTAGCCAAACTGCCCCATATTTCTCTCTTTACATGCAGCAATGCCATCTACTACAGTAGAAATACCTTCATATATACACAGTAAAAAACGGTCTAGGTTCTTTAATTTAAACTTAAATCTAAGACACCAAAGCTGACTGCAGATGGGTCAAAAACAATCTGGCGACCTGGACTGTTTTGGAGGCGACTTTTGACCGTAAGGGAGTGATCATTTTTTAACAACACGGGGGGGGGGGTCTTAAAAAAATTTGGACCCCTTGACCGGGGGGGGGGCAAAAACATGTGGACCCCTCTTGGTGGTGGCGGGGGGGGTCAAAAAAATTTAACCTGTTTTGAGCCAAAAAGCCTGCGCATTACTATGCTTCAACGGGCCCACGCGCGAGCCGATTTTCAACCCTAAGGGGGGGGGGGGAAATTTTTGACCCCTCGACTGGGGGGTGTAAAAAATGTCAGGCGCTCCAAAGTCAAAGATATGGTGGTGCCACTAGCAGTTCTCGTACTCCGCGAGAACTCAACGAGACAACATGAGAGTGGCAGCATAAAAGTATTGCAGAGCGAAATTGTACCACCAATATCTTCGCCGTTTATGGTCCGACAAACTTGTTTTTTGACACGGCCAGAAGGCGGTACATGCCCACAGCCTGCAACTGTCGACCACACCCACCTGCACACCCACACCCACCTGCTCTCCTACACCCACCTGCTCACCCACACCCACCTGCTGGCCTGAAATGGAATAAGATACATGTATGACACATGACTTGAGGGTACTTTTTAACAAGGAATCCATTTCTGATGCCAGAATTGACCAACGAATGATTTATAAGGCAGTACTTTATCTAAATACATGATAAGCTACATATCCAGCTTACCCTGAGTCATCTGTTAGGCCACTCACACGCCCAATCTTTATAAAATCATTACCGGGTAGTTTCTATTTCCCACATAAGATTCTATTGGGTTTTACAATGTCTGACTTACAAGTGTGTCTAATCCATGTTTATACAGATAACGATTTAAAAATATACATGTATATATTATATTATTGACATTTTAAAAGCATACGTTCCTTGTACTCGCCAATTGTAGCCTAAATGATAATCATACACATCGATATATATATAAAAACTATAGCAAAACTTTAAATCCCAACATATAATTATTAGCTTTACAAAGACATGGTAGGGTTCTATTCAGGTACAGACACAGAACTCCCTGAGATCTGTAAGGGAAACCACAATTACAGTGCTGCCCCCACGCGGACTGCAACAACAACAAACGATCATCTCCGTCTCTAGTCATTATAGGCCTCCTGTGAGACACATTCTATTGCAAGAAATATTTTTATCCTAAGGCTTTACTTGGATCAAGTCATTGTTCAACAAATACTGAAGTATTATACTACCCATCTCACACTTTTGTCTTTTTAATTCTCTTTTTTTACATTATTTAAATGAAAATGTTGACAGATAATGGTAAAATACAGGCATATCTAGTATCAAATCGAAGCTTACATTGTTGCCAAAGCAATGTGATAGAGAGAAATTGCATGTTTGCAACTTTACCGGATCAAAAGCTCTAACCACTAAAACGTAAATTTTGTGCACGAAAACCCTATCATTTCCTTACTAGTCACTTGCCAGGTGTACATTCATGCATCATGATAAACTTCTGGGGTTGATACACCCCAGCAGGGTCGGCATGATGCACCAATACATCATGGGTAAGGTGCTTACACCCTGATGACATGTACCATGCATAATGATGACAACTGAGGTATCATGTCGCCCATAAAGGGTTAATTACTCATATCCACCATCAGCCAAAATTGGTGCATCGTGACGATGAATAAAACATAAACAGCGCTGCACACCAATATGGCAGAGGGCCGTGACTCACCAAAGTGATACAACTTAAAAGTCTATGATTAGGTACCGCGCATAAGCGAGTCATAGCGGCGAAATCGCCGATCCTCAGAGAAAAGATGTCAATCTTAACAAGCCTCCAGAGACCCGGAAAATTAATGTACAGAAATCTTAAACCCCTCAATAGAAAGATATGGATCTGCCCGTTTGAAATATCATTGGTATTAAGTACGTTGTACTTGCTATGCATGTGCAAATGGGTCTTCACTGGGGGTCACTTTGGGTCAAATTACAGGTTTTGTCACCTGTTTTCCTGCAGCTGATTTTACTCTCTGGCATATAAACTGGATTTCCCATTGCACCATACATTGCACATGAAATATACCAGCACCATTGATTAGGATAGATATCAGGCTTCACTGTGGTCCCCGGGACGAACAGAAATTATTAAAAATTATTACTTTTGTAGCATTTAATAGAAAATATTAGGTTAAAAAACATGTTATTATTGAAAAAAAATGTTCGTCCCGCCCCTCACACTGAAGTTTAAAATAGTTATTACAACCATGTGAAGAGAGCTAAGCAATCCTATGGATGGTGCAGTGGCAAAATTAAATCATAGTTATTTTTCTATACAAATCCTATATAGCATACTGGTAAGCTTAAAAAAAATAAAGTTAATTTCCATAAAAAATTATTATTGATATTGATGTTGACATGTCATGGGTAGTATGTGTTTCGAATTACAAGAGGATTGGACTGCTAGTTAACGATCTATGGCACCATTTGCAGTATAGCATTTGTGAAAAACATACATATTAGTGATCTTGCCATTTTTAAATGAATATGACTCAAAAGATACACATAGGAAATGATCTGAGAAAAATTATTCATGCTCTATGTAACATGTAGATACATTACATGTAATACCAAAGTCCTCAAGTATGTATTACTTGAACTAGGTATGGGGTCAAAATGGCAGAATGGCCATTTTCAGTGGTAAGGCATTGGTATTTCTGCCATGTTAGAGGGTACAATATTTCAATACAAATATGTCTGAACATATTCTGAAGATATTTATGCAATGTCCATATAATTGGGAAATATCTTTTTTCAACTGCGAATTGTCATGAAAATAAGTGTTATATCACTCTGAAATTGGCCCATTGGCTATTGAAAATGAAAGATGCTAAATGGCTGAAACTTTTATTTTTGGGATGGAAGGCTATTCAAATAGACTTTGCCGAGGGTGGACCCCCCCCTTTTGGCCCACCCCTGATGTCCACCCCCATATGTGCTTAAAAGTGCATCAATTGACATCAATATTTTCAAAATTTTCTCAAATCTTCTAGATCAGAATGCAAGAGAGTGTACCAATTGACACTTATATTTTCAAAATTTTCTGAACCTCCACTCCCAGACATCAACTCCCAGATGTCCACTCCCAGATGTCTATTTAGAAATGGCAGCATGTACCTGATGCAGGGGCAGATTGAGGGGGGTGGGTCCAGACCCCTTCCCTTTTTATACATATAGACAGCTGGTAGAGCCATAAGGATGTCCACCAGAAATTCTGTATACATTATATGAACACAGAACTTGTATATGCAGACTTATTGGAATTTGATTCTCCAACTACAGAAGGTGGCAGGGAACATGAGTTAGCCTCACATAACCATTGTCTATCTGTTTTGAAATACAGCTGTGAGGTAATGTGGGTCTAAGTGAAAATAACCAAGGTGTGAAGTCCTTTGTCTGAGCCCTCCGCTGTGGGTTAAACTGCTATAATCGCAGGGGCCACATATACTCCTCCCAATATCCATACCCTACCCCTGGACATCAACCTGCTAAATTAAACATAAGTTTGGGGTACACCAGAATGCTATGAAGTGCATCAATTGACATCTACATTTAAAAAAATTTCTCAATCTTGGGATATATACCAGAATGCTTGAATAAATTGCATCTATTGACATCTATATTTTCTAAAAAATTTCTCAGCCTTGGAGTACACCAAAATGCTTTAAACTGCATCAATTGACAAACATATTTTCAACATTTTCTCAACCTTGGGTTAGACCAAAATACTTTAAATTGCACCAATTGGCATCTATATTTACATTTTTTCACAGCCTTGAGGTAGACTAGAATGCTATAAATTGCATCTATTGACATCTATATATTCAAAATTTTCTCAGCCTTGGGGTTCACCACAATGCTCTAAACTGCATCAATTGACAAACATATTTTCAATTTTCTCAACCTTGGGTTAGACCAGAATGCTTTAAATTGCAACAATTGGCATCTATATTTTCATTTTTTTCACAGTCTTGAGGTAGACCAGAATGCTATAAATTGCACCAATTGACATCTATATTTTCTAAAATTTCTCACCCTTGGGGGCATGCCCCCAAACCCCCTAAAATGATCAAAGCATGTCGCTTTTGACGCACATCGCGCATATAATTTAGGTGTATTAAACTTCATACTTCTGGGGTGGACCCCCCCCCTTTTCAAAATCCTGGATCCGCCCCTGATGACCATCCAACAAAGCAGGCTCTAATTCTGGTAATACATGTATTTAGATGTTCGTTTCATAATTTTTCTATTACAATATGGACAGCTTATTATTAACAGAAAGAAATACAATTTTTCCTATCCCCTGTTCCCCTGTATAAAACGAAATAATTTGTGCTGGTCATAGATTGCACCTGGTCACATATTGCACCTGGTCATAGATTGCACCTGAACATAGATTGCATCCAGTCATAGATTGCACCCGGTAATAAATTTCAACTTGTATTTTGAGGATACACGAGCAGAGACAGTGGTTATTGCACAGGACTAGTGATGCCTGGGGCATTCTGCCCACTGGCCTACAGCAGAATGCCCCAGACACTAAGAGTGCAGTAACCACAGAAACCCATATGTTTGACATTTTCACACTCGTATTCACCAAAAAATAAATAAAAACTTTTCTGTCCTTGAAGGGTTAAGTGTGGAAACTGCTCACATCAGCTGCCACCCTACAGGGTACCTCTGTTACATGAGCTGCCACCCTACAGGGCACCCCTGTTACATCAGCTGCCACCCTACAGGGCACCCCTGTTACATCAGCTGCCACCCCACAGGGCACCCCTGTTACATGAGCTGCCACCCTACAGGGCACCCCTGTTACATCAGCTGCCACCCTACAGGGCACCCCTGTTACATCAGCTGCCACCCTACAGGGCACCCCTGTTACATCAGCTGCCACCCTACAGGGCACCCCTGTTACATCAGCTGCCACCCCACAGGGCACCCCTGTTACATCAGCTGCCACCCTACAGGGCACCCCTGTTACATCAGCTGCCACCCTACAGGGCACCCCTGTTACATCAGCTGCCACCCTACAGGGCACCCCTGTTACATCAGCTGCCACCCTAAAGGGTACCCATGCTACATCAGCTGCCACCCTACAGGGCACCCCTGCTACATCAGCTGCCACCCTACAGGGCACCCCTGTTACATCAGCTGCCACCCTACAGGGCACCCCTGTTACATCAGCTGCCACCCTAAAGGGTACCCATGCTACATCAGCTGCCACCCTACAGGGCACCCCTGCTACATCAGCTGCCACCCTACAGGGCACCCCTGTTACATCAGCTGCCACCCTAAAGGGTACCCATGCTACATCAGCTGCCACCCTACAGGGCACCCCTGCTACATCAGCTGCCACCCTACAGGGCACCCCTGTTACATCAGCTGCCACCCTAAAGGGTACCCATGCTACATCAGCTGCCACCCTACAGGGCACCCCTGTTACATCAGCTGCCACCCTACAGGGCACCCCTGTTACATCAGCTGCCACCCTAAAGGGTACCCATGCTACATCAGCTGCCACCCTACAGGGCACCCCTGCTACATCAGCTGCCACCCTACAGGGCACCCCTGTTACATCAGCTGCCACCCTACAGGGCACCCCTGTTACATCAGCTGCCACCCTAAAGGGTACCCATGCTACATCAGCTGCCACCCTACAGGGTACCCCTGCTACATCAGCTGCCACCCTACAGGGCACCCCTGTTACATCAGCTGCCACCCTAAAGGGTACCCATGCTACATCAGCTGCCACCCTACAGGGCACCCCTGTTACATCAGCTGCCACCCTACAGGGCACCCCTGTTACATCAGCTGCCACCCTACAGGGCACCCCTGTTACATCAGCTGCCACCCTACAGGGTACCCCTGTTACATCAGCTGCCACCCTACAGGGCACCCCTGTTACATCAGCTGCCACCCTACCGGGCACCTCTGTTACATCAGCTGCCACCCTACAGGGTACCTCTGTTACATCAGCTGCCACCCTACAGGGTACCTCTGGCCGGGTAGGTACCATTTGGCCTTTGTGGATGTCCCTGCCCAGTCCCTGAACACAATGACCTCTCCCTGACTCAGGAACCCTATCCACCACCCAAAGGTGCCCACAGAGATGATGGAGTGGTCACATGACACCTGGATACTGAAGTCGTCATCCCGCGACTTCCGTCCCGAGTCCCCGGTAAACACCACATCCGGGCCCTTAATGTTTGTACGACACCAAGGTACATCATCCGACGACACAATGAATAGAACATGGCCTTTGTATTTAGTCCGAAAATAACGCATTGCATTCTCAAAATATGAAGCGTTTGGGGAATGTCCTCCTTGATTATGACTCAGCATATCTGTTCTTCTGACATGTATTCCAACAAATTGTACATCTGCAGTGGATGGATTAAGAGCAGCGGCTGGTGTCAGGGATGTCTTATATTTCTGTAATTGTTTCTGCAGATATCCATTAGCTTTAAGCCTCTTGGAATGTGACAAGGAGAACTCCTGCTTTATTTCCTGTAGAAAGTCTACAAAGAAGGCAATGTTCTGGAAGAAGCAGCAGATGAAGATGTGAGAGCGGTTTGATGTCTTTATCCTCTGTATGAGTGTAGGGTCGTAGTAGATGGAGTTATGAGCCTGGGTCAGGGTTAGTGTGCCCTTCGGTCTCAGCGTGCTACCATTGGCACAACTTCTCTGGTGATAAAATCTGACAGTCTGATTTGGGAATAGACCTGCCAGGTTGGAAGTGCCACATACGTATGGGGTTCTGCCTGTCTTTTTGGCCATTGAATAGAGCGCAGCGTAAATGAACATGTAGTTGCCAAGGCGACCGTGTATTTCTGCTGCTATGTAGGATTCATTGCGTTTACTTCCTACATAGGTTGTATTATTTCCTTTGAATTTCCAAATTGATAAATGTGTTACAGTTTTGAGGGTAGTACACTTGTAGAACCCTGAGACAGCTATAATCAGTAGTATAATCGTTAGACTGAGTACCTTTGGGAGTTGATCCATTATCTAAGTAAGCGATTAGCAAATCAGTATAGGGGGCAGTATAAGCTGCCCATTTTTAGTAAGTCACCTTGAGGATAAGCTTGAAGCAGGAAGGGGATGGTTAATTGACAGTCGTTTCCTGTAGAATGTATCAGCCGATACATATCCTAGTAAGGCCCTGAAAAGAAAGTAGATGCATAATCCTCAGCCCGAACAGGTACCGAGATATTTTCTAAACCAAATTACTTTTACATGTACTCCAACCTATACTTCTAGACCTTGCCATACCCGTATAGCCGTATACGATTCCCAAACTTTAACTCTCTAATATATAGGCAAATGCCAACGCCCATTGATACCATCTCTGCTGTATTTCACGAGTGGGGGCTGGGGCCATATTCCACGAAGCTGCAGGCTGAGTGGGATATGCCCCAGCCCCCACGAGTGAAATATGGCAGAGAGGTATCAATGTAGTTGGCATTTGCATTTATTTGATGCCATTTAATGAAGAAATCCAGCTTTTTCTTAGGCCATTGAATACGGCCACATTGTATTCAATGGGGGGCATTGAATACGGCCTTCCAGTGCTTAAGCATAGGAGATCTTGTATTTCCAAAAAATAAGTGCAAATATCATACTAGTGTTGTCTGGATTTACTATCTTTAAACTATAATCATGCTGCACTGCAAGGTATAAGTACGGACTAAGACAGTACCTTTAGTGGTGTCGGGTTTCTACCCTATTTCTGCTGCTTCCTCCTACTGATGGTTAATCATGCCAGTTGTATAATTGTATAATTAATCATCATCAGTGCTTGTGAAGGTTGCCCCATCCTATCTAAGTCAGATTGGCTTAGAACAATTCTGGTCTCCACTGCGCATGCAAGATATTGCATCATGTTCACAGACCTTTCACAATAAAATCGATTTTCATGCATACACAAATATTTGAACATTTTAGCTACCTGGAATGTCTGTTTGACAAATGATCTGTGTGTGTGGTACTCCCGAAACAAGGGACTAACTGACACGGGTGCCTTGATAAAAAGCGTATCTCGCATACTTTTAAAAAGCATCCCGTAGTCTAAAAGCAGATCCCCGTAATCTCACTTCTCTATCTGGCCTCTATCCCTCTAGATGGCACTAGAATCTCTCCCAATGGACTAATAAGGTGAATAGTCATAAATGGGTTCGGTTATCGTTGTGTTGTCAGTTTAATTAGGTTCGGCCGAGGGCAGAGGCCCCGATATTTAGTTATTCCTATCCTGTCTCTTGTCAGCAGCTACACTGATATTCCTAGGCTCCCTATACGCCCAACCTCTCAGTCACTAGTACCTAAACTAGTTAGTCATTTTTTGGCTCCCTATACAACCAAGCTAGATAAGTTATTATTGTCAGGTTGGTCACTACTGACCAACCCACCTTAGTCTTTTTAGTTCCAGGGGGAGCCACCGAGTGGTCATCACAGGTGGACCCAACAAGTGATATACAAATACAACACAGCAATGATGGACCTAGGTTAGCCACTACTGACTGACCCCTTGGTCATTTTTGAATATAACTTTGCCATTGTGACTACCACTCATATGACCAACCTGGGTTAGTCTGTACTGACTAACCCTTTCAACCTATGGATTTTCAGTGTAGAGCCAGTAGATGGATAGAGCAGTAAGGCTATGGGAGATATGCCTTTTAAGAATATATGCGACATATGCTTTTTGTCAAGGCACCTGTTTCCGTTAGTCCCTTGTTTCGTGAGGTACACATAGAGAGAAGCTCAGGTGAGCAGGCACTCATTCTCCCATACAGAGAGTATTCACAACAAACAGGTATCTCTGCTATAGGTTTTCTACATCCCTAGTTTTCTAATTTACCCGAACCTCCCCGAAATGTGCCATGTCTTGCTAATGCATAAACAAACCAATATACAAAAACAGATTCATTTTGTGAATATTTCAATGTTATTAACTGTATGCATATTGCTGTTAAATTTTTATACTTGTGGGTGAAAGCACATTACCATTAGAAGGAGTGTTATCAGACAATAACACATTATCATTGGTATATTATAAGATTGGTGCTACTGCACCTAGGCCATACCTGTACCGCTGAGGGCCATGAAAACGGTCATTTCTCTGCCCTGCCTCAGAACCTTTTACATTCTTAATTGGAACGGAATGAAATACCAAATATACAGACAAAAAGGCCAATGATCATGGATTTCATGTTCTTTTGTTTTATGATGTGAAATAAAGGAGATTCACGAAGTTTACCCACCCATGTAACACGGTCACATTTTATTTAATGGGGGCTGGAGTGTTGAATACAGGATTTGAAATACTTTAGGGAGTGCTCATTTTTTACCGCAGGGGGGGGGGGGAGGGGGAGGAAGGGGTGCTGAGATTTCACATGGAGCGTGCAAAATTGTTTCACCCCCCCCCCCCCCGAGGGGTCGAAATCTTTAACCCCCTTCCCCCTGGCGGGTCAAAAAGCACGCACGTTCGCGCCCCTTTGTAGCCTTTTCGCTTAGTTGGAATTCCTTTGACCCCCCCCCCCCAAGAAAGGTCCAAATCCTTTACCCCCTCCCCCAAATCCACCACCCCCTACCCTTGTTGTTAAAAAAGGGAGCACTCCCTTAAGCATAGTTATTATTGTGACCCGTAAAAAACAGCTAGGGGTTTGGGCTCTTTTGGCATTCTCTGTACTTCAATTTCCATTCTATGTCCATGTAATTTAAACAACAAACACTGATATTCAAGGGGTATAAAGGACAAATTATGCTACATTTAGGCGCTAGCTGTTCATCATCAGTGTACATAAATTTGGTCATAGAATATAGCATTGAGCAGCTTAGATAGATATGAATAATCAATATTATCTCCAGGTCCTATAAACGAGCATATTTGTATTGATTATAATGCATACACTATATTTAATAAATGAGGAGCAGTGTATACAATTGTGTTTAATTCGTCAACTGGCTGGCTTGGCATAGCCTTTTATCAATAAATTTTAGAACAAACCAATAATGGTGTAAAAAGATACAGACTCGTTGTTTACGGTGCAGCGTCCTTGGATACGACCAGGGCGCCCCCAGTAGGCTGGCCCAGAACCACTGTAGTATAGTACAGGTATTAAGGTTGGTCGCTACCCTTTGAGCAAACTCAACACAATATCTCAAATTTTCTACATGTAGTTTAAATCATACAGAATCTGAAAATGAAAGAGGAGAGGGGGGTCCCAATACAAGCTACTTTTTTAAAATATCGAATTGAAAAGAATAAACAGAAATATGAAACATCATATGCCTATGTGTTCCCCATTACTGCAAGAATAATTGTATAGTTGTATGGCATGGCATTCTGGGTAAAAATGTTATGTTTCAGGAATAGGTAGGAATAAATTGTTGTAATTCTATAGTCATATTGGTTCAAAATAGTATTCAAAGTCAACAGAACCTTTCTGAAATCTCTTAGAAAATTGTTAGCTTACATATAAAAGTAATTTTGATGGATGCTCAAAAGGTCTATGCTGCTTACCTAACGTATAGGCCTAAACCTAGACCTCTGGTGGGAGATTGGCGGTGCCTGTAAGGAGGTGGTGCCCCTGGTGAGCAATACCTCGGTCAATCTCTATACAGAGTGTTGCTGTGTACTCATTTGTTAACCCTGAGAAGACTGTAATAATTTACCACCAATTGGTTGTCGATACAATGTGTTTGTCCACATACCGACCTGATGTAACCGTTGTTACTGCCTGGTTCCTGCACTCTCTAAAGTTGCATGTTCACAACCTGCGTTCTCAAGAACATGGGACAGATTTCTTTTCACTCTCTCCCAGTGTCCCTGGAATTGAGAAATTTAATATCACAAATTTGCATAAGTTTATAGGATTTTGATGATTTTTCAATGTGTCACATCACTAAACTAAAAAAGGCATTCAGAAAATGTCAGTTTCTTGTCAAAAATGGTTTTCTTTTTACCTCAATAAGGGGGCATTTTCTGCCTATAATTCCGTCCAAAAAGGGGGTGTTTTTGAAAGGAGGCAACGCAGGTTGTGTACCATGGAGAGTGCATGGAAAGGGGCAACTAGCTTCTTTCTCTGTCTGTTTGTGGAACATTGAGGTGCTCTACCTGTGCAACCTGTCAATTCGTTAAATTTGTATTCATAATGTATTAATGATGCTAATTTGTGGTATTTGTTGCTGGTTCCCTTTATTTACTTTGATCAAATGTGAAAAACATTAAATAAATACGGTGATGATAGACGGATAGTGAATATAGCTTGTAGCCATATATAATTAATTCATTTTTAATTCCCAGACATGAATGCTAGGGGTCTAGTTTACAATGGTGGGGGTGGGGGTGGGTGGACTTGAAAAGTAATGTTCCTCTAGGTATGAGGGGTGGGTGCTTGAAGCTGAAACATGGCGGATTAGCTAATCTCTGTCAATGCTATTAGGGCCAAGGTCAATAAAAGTTCAATGATTCCAGGCCTGGATGCAATCGGCGGTATTTGAAACAGAGTTTAAAATTTTAATTAGTTGGAATTGGGAGGAGTATGCCCTTCCCCTACAGATAAAGGGGCATTGACCCTATGAGAAAAGGTGCAAAATTTCCCTACGCGTGTTACTGCACCTATCATAATGTACTATGTATAAAGCTGTGACCAACCAAACCGATAGCAGTCGAAACTCTAAGACCAGTGCACCTCTAAACTCGGGTAGCCTGGATTAGTATAATTAAGGAAAAGAATGATTAAAAAGATAAAGTTCATATTTTTTAGTACATGGTTAAATAAAGTTATCACATTTCTAAGTGTCTGCACCCTAAGTGTCCATGCACCCTAAGGGACCAATTACCGTTTCAATGCCTTCTACCTCTGTCGCCTGTACAGCCATGTGGTGCCCATTATTTGCACCCCCTGTTCACACAATGGTTAGAGTTACCATTAGGGCCAGACGTCATAATTGCTGATTCAATATAATACATTGATCTCCGACCCTTTCATAACTCGGGGGTGTTTACCAGAAATATCTATTTCCCTTCCCTCACATGTTCTGCAGCATGACTAGATGCTAATACACAGGGTCTATGTTAATCCTCTAAGGAACACACAGTATCTAAAAGAAGGTATTTATGTATTATTACATTAGTCTGTATGAAAAAAAGACATATCATATCTTCTTATGTCCCCTTAGTGGACTTTTGAGAACTGCATTTATTTAAAGACCGTTTTTTTCAGCTTAATAAACTTTATAGATTGAAATTATATTGAGTTGAATTGAGTACTCTAAAGAACTAAAATCCCGATCGTTGTGATGGCTTGTGCACTTGTATTAAGACCCAAACGATCTATCCCAAAAGAGGGAGTTATTCTTTATCTTGATAGTTCAGATATTGATAAGGCTAATTCAACCTTTTTCGAGGAGGCAATGGGGCTGGGGTCTGTGAAATGAATAGTCCATTTATGATACTGATGCAGGGTAGGGGTGTCTCAGAACCTAAAACCTCATGTGTCTACGTCTTAAAACAAGTCCATCTTTGATGTTGGCAAGTTGGTGAGAGGTCTACCTCCTGGATACAGTCATGTTCAGTCGTGAACAGTATCGGCAAGGGGTTAGTTATATCAAAGCCACTGTAGCTTATAAAACCACTTAATATTGATCATTGCATTACATATTAAGTAATCTGGTTACTGGTAGGCTAATAGCAGGCACATATACACAACAAGGCCAGATTTATCTATATATCGTTGAGCTTGTTTGGCCCTGGGCTTTAGGTAACCAAGATAAAATCCCTCTATAGGCAGCCCCTTAATGCACTATAGAAGAGCGGAGTGATCTGTGCATTTTTAGGTTTTTAAAATCACTTTTTTTAGTTTTCAAAATATATTGTTATTAGTTTTCCAAATCACTTTTGTATTTCAATAATGTAGCTGTAAACTTCCATTTCATTTTATTAAAATCATATTAGTCCTTCAAAGTAACAATATCTAATGTTAAATGACCCTGTAGACCATTTTCTGTGTGGATAAAGACAAAAGATTTCTTCTGTTTAATGCTTTTAACAGACATATTTCTCACCTCATCTAAAAATGTCAACTAACCCCCAAATCTAATGCTGGCTAATGGCCATGCCTTTTTCTGTCACATGTTCTGCCGCATGACAAAAGTCCAATAATCAGAAGGCCACCTACCATCAATAACAGCAACCAGCACCCTTCTACCCCACCACTTACAGACCAGTCACCTGGCTTCCAATACGCACATCGGCTGTTGCTGCAAGTCAATAAGGCAGCAGAGTTCTAATTGCTGCTTGTTAATCTACGTTATGAAAGCAGAAATGTTTCAGTAAGGGCCTCAGGACCCACACTCATGCCACAAGTTGCAGTATACACCCTAAGGTAGCTTTGAGTGGGAGTGCTTGACTCTATACAAAAAATCCATCCGAGAGTAAGAGTTATAACTATGCTAGCAATGGTACATAAAACTTCAATGAAGAAAATGGCACAGAAGGAGAAAATTACCATGGTGGAGGAGATATCCCTCACTAGTGATGGGGACTCTCTGCCACAGGAGGATTTTGGGTTCTGGAAGACTGCAATAATAGAAGACAACATTAAAGTTGTGGAGACTGAGCTGTCCACTTCTGATGACAAACATAGGAGAAGATTGCTGAATGGGAGATTTGAGATCTGCACCAAACTGGAGGATTTAGGAGTTAAGCAGGATGAGACAGTTCTTTACTCCAACTTTAGACTGGCCACACCGCTGTGTCTTGCTGCTGCCTATGGGTCTGTGAAGACACTAGAAATGTTCATCAAGAATGGAGTGGACATCTTACAGGAAGACACCCACGGTATTAACTTACTCCATGCCATGGCAAACGTGGCATTCCTTGTGCCATCTAAAGAGGAATCACTTGTGGAGACCTACACCTTCCTGAAATCAACTCTGGATCTAAAAATCCTCCAACAATTACTAATGGGTGAAAATTGTAATGGACTTCGACCTTTGGAGCTGGCAAGCCATCTTGGATGTTTTACATTTGTACAAGCTATACTGGAGACAGTGGGAGTCTACCTGGTGAGACAGGAATCTCAGGGCTGCTTCAATGTGGACTGGTTTGATGTGACTGACTATGAGAGTACCAAGCCAGGAAATCGGAGGCGAGTCTCTCCTTTGGTATTTGCCTTGTTTGTTGACAAAAGATCCGTGGAAAATCCAGGCTGCCAGAAATTCTTTGCATCAGAATTTCTGAACTCCTGGGCCAAAATGAAATATAAAGCCAACCGAGTTGGCCTAGCCCTCTGGTTAATGCTTCGTGTACTGTTCCTTCTGCTACTTGTAATATATGAAGTCTATGGTGGGTGGACTGATATGAAAAAGGCTAAAATATTGATCAAACATAGGATAACTGGCACACTGTATAATTCTAGCTTTGCCATGGAGTATCCTTGCTTCATAAAAAATGTTAGTCGCACTACTGCTGGCATGTACCGTTTTTTGCAAGTCAGCTTACTTTTCTTGCCAGCTTGTTTTATACTTTTTGATATAATAGAGCTGTTTCACGTTCTAAGCCTCAAACAGAGCTGGAGGCTGACTCTTCCTACAGGAAAAAAACACTTACTGGTTAACATCTTGTTCTACAGGGTTGCTAATTTCACCATGGCTCTTTGCATGATAGCAACAGTTACTGCTAGGAAGTATGATACGAATGATGGCTTCTCGATACCCCCCGATATCATAGATATTGCCTATGTCATCTGCGTTATTTGTGCAGTGGCCTCCTTCATTTACTTTCTGCAAATTCTCCCATGGATAGGGCCCTTTATCATAGCCGTTCAGAGAATGGTTTCAGACATCTTCAAATTCCTGCTGTTATTCACATTTTTGCTGATTCCATTTCTTTTCTCTTTTCACCGGCTTGTAGTTCAAAATATCAAAGGCCCTTGTCCTCCTGAGTTTGACTCTCAAATGATAACCTTGTACACTGTCTTCACTGTGTTATTCAACATGGTCAACTTCAGTCAACTGGATTTAGATAATGTTGGTGGTGTGTATTTCTTCCACATTATCTTCATCTTTCTCTCTGCTGTTTTGCTCCTTAACTTTCTCATTGCTAACTTCACAACCTCTGCAGGATTTGTGTCAGATAACAAGGAGATCATTCAGACCGTGCAGTCCCTGTCCGTGGTATGGCCAGCTGATGATAGGCTGGCTGTTGTGTTCCCAAGTCTGGTTCACAGACTTCATGCTAGAAGCTTTGTGTATGACAAGGAGACTGACAAGTTTTATGTAACACGGGTACAGATCAGGGAGTAGAAGACCGACAGGTTCTATACAGATCAGTAGAAGACAGACAGGTTCTCTACAAATCAGTAGCAGGCTGATAGATTCTATACAGATCAGGGAGTAGCAGACTAAAGGAGTGGTCATTTTTTAACAACAAGTTGGTGGATTTGGAGGGGGGGCAAAAAAAATTTGGATCCCTTGAAGGGGGAGACCAAAAAAATTTGGACCCCTCTTGAGGCACCCCTTTTTAGGAAAAAGCCAGCGCATTGCTATAGGTCAAAGGGGTCCGCCGTGCTCAATTTAAACCTGCCTGAGGGGGACCCAAAATATTTCGACCTGCCCACGCGAAAATCCACCGACCCCCCTCCTGTAGTTAAAAAATGACCACTCCCTAACAGGTTCTTTACAGATCAGTAGCATACTAACTGTTCCTATATGACAACTGCACAGATAGGAAAGTAGCTGGGTATACAGGACATAATATGAGCAAAAGCTTAGAGGATAATGTAATAATAGAAAATACTTCTAGCATATTGTATGGATGATATACAAAATCAAACAAGAATTTACAAAATATTATCCATGGTATTGAAATACAATACACATCTATTTTGCACCAGCTCTATACAGTCATGTCCTGCAGTTTACATAGTATCTTCTAGTATTCAGGTGTATTATTAGAAAATGAACTGTACTGTAGATTTTAATGCCAAATTGTTTTATTGATGGTACATCTTAGTCAGACAGAGATAAAAGACAATTGCTGCATTTAAGCATATCAACTATAGAATATGTATACATAGTCTTGACTGTGTTAATATGCTTGTGCCCTTTGCTTTGTAACTGAACAATGATTAATAACTTATTGTGCACCACTGCACAACAAGAAATTATCAATATAGCAAACTTATATTACAGCCTTCTTGATCCTATGAATTGTTACAAAATTGTTTGAGATAAGAAATTGACTTTTCATGTTGTTTGTGTGTATGTTATTCCATATATTCTTACCCTGAGGTAATACATATCTTTGGAGATTATTATGCTAAACCATATTGCGACTATGAATATATAAGGGGTGTACTAATGCCATGTTTTCACATTCTAACGTTATGCAACATGATATAACATTTCTCTATGGCTCCTTATTGTGGCATAAATAAAGGTGTTTTGTTTAGCTGAGATACAGATAGAAATATAATGTGCACATTTGCATATATAAATATACATATTTATCTTGTCTTTAGTGTGGATCTTACAACACTGGCTGGAATTATCACACATTCAAATATCTTTCATTTCCAATGTATCCCTTTCTTGTTGGTTGTATAGTAATGCTGGGGTAATTCTGAGTTTGAAAAATAGATATGTCTGAGCATATCATGGCCATATCAATTAGTCAACAGGAAAATCAGATCACATGTTTCCGCCAACCCTTCCACCCTAGAATAATCCACGGTAACCGTAAGATTGAATAAGTCATGACGTTATGTGATAAATATTGTATCTGATATTAATTTAGAAATGCTTTCAGAATCTGTGTGAATAATGTAAGGTACTGTCACAATGTTAGTCTGTACCATGTGTTTAATATGAAAATAAAAGACTATAAAAATGATAATGCTGCTAGTTCTAGTTTATATTACCCACAGGAAACCATGCCATGTATTATGCAAACACCCCCCCCCACACACACACACACAGGCAGCACACACACACACACACATTTGTGTGTGCCAGCTTTTAGTAACAGTTTTGACAGATGCCACATTTAACTCTATAAATATACAAAACCAAAAGATCTAAGAAATATGGTTAATAAAAAAATCAGTCAATACAGAATAACAAGTGATGAAGTAAAGAGAAGTACTAATTGAAGGGGTGTATAACTTAACATCGGATTCAAGCCCCAGGCTTTGAAGAAGTGCAGATCTTGTATGAGGCCAAAAAAAAAAGAAGGTTTGTTTCTGGTCACCCGACTGACCCTTTCAAAAGAGGGCCGACCCTAAGTTTTTTTATGCAATTTTGAAGAAATTTCCGTATTTTTACCCTTTTTTGATTAATTTTTGGGTCGTCGGAGAGGCCGGCCAGTACTTTCATGTTTAAAAAAAATGTTTGAAAAATAATAAAATTCCGACCTACCGACCCTACGTTTTCTGCCCATGTTACCTGAAACAAACCTTTTTTTTTGGCCTAAGCACCAAGGATATTGGTTTTAAAAAATAACTCTTAAATACTTGAAATTGACCTTAAAATAAGTGCCTCTTTTGTATAAGCACCAGGGATAACCAGCCCTCCACGGTTATAATCGCCAGGGCGCTATGTGCGATATATGATAGTATGTGCAATTATGAGACAAAAGTGAAAGGAAATAAAATAACCAGGGACCATTGTGAATCAACTGGGATTGGCACTCTGCAATATGCACTGCAGTGGTGTTTTACAGGTTCACTATGATGAGCCTCTGGGTTTATCTGATTGCTCACCCCCTGATAGGGCTAGGATAACATACTATGGCTCATTGTTTGGCTATTAACTCTTTAAGGACAGCATGATACCTTAATACATCATGCCCTTGGTCATCATGATGCATGATTGTAGCCCTGGCGAGTGACTCGCTAGTGCTGCATTCAAGCATAATGCCGACCCTATTGGGTTGAGACACTACAGAAAGGTTGGCATGATGCACCAATGCAGCACAACCGAGTTATTCGCTGGGGCTGCATTGGTGCATCATGGTGACAAAAGTCATCTTTTCATGACATCTGATTAAGGGTTAAAGAGGTCTATATGATGGTCTGCATTTCACATGAGCTAATTACCAATGGAGGAAATGACAGCTCTCCTAATTGGATGGTTATTTTCTATGCAATACATAGTATTGATGAAATAGCCATGGAAAAGCTGGGAACAAGACAGGAAGTTACATACAGCCCCTCACCTAGTCATTAATGACACCTTTAAACCGGTTATTATAACTATAAGTAACATTTTCAAAACAACTATCAAAACATTTTAAATATCATTTTCCATCTCCATAAAGTATGGAATATTGATGTAAGTACTCTACTATTAAAGGTGTTTAACTCAGGTCAAAGCAAGGTCAATACAAGGTCAATGGAAGGTCAATTATTAGTCATGTAATACCATTGAATACCATGGTCACTTTCCGGTAGAGAAAGTGAGTCAATACAATTGATATTTGCTGAGAAATTGCTGAAAGAAAACAGTGTCCGCTTTGGTGCCAATTTCTGAAAGCTGCCCCAGTACATTTCTATAGTAATACTTTGCTTCTAGAACCCTTCACGCATTGTTCAATTTGTCAGCTTCTATATATGATGGATAGTTAAAGATGTTATGGTCCAAGTGCCCAACTGGGAGGTAAAATCGAGAAAATCTGGTTACCTTGACTTGAGAGTAATGGAAGCATAACTGGTTCTTAGTGTGGTATATGATGGGGCTCATAGTCTGCTGTGGCACGCTTCTGACACCCTGTGAGATTTAGAGGAACTAAGTGTAAGTAACATTGTACTGTAACATTAAATCCTCTAGGGTTGGACCAAAACATTTAGGTAGCTTGATCTAAACATCATTTCCATCTGCAAACTTGGGTGTATTGAGCTTGATTATCATGCTGGGTCGCATCCTGTTTGTTCCTACTCAGCGCATCATCAATCATGGTAGGAGGGAGGGGAGAGGATATACTCTGAGATAATCTGGTCTGACAAAGTTACAGTAATGAGTGAAATCCTTCACAAATCTCACAAACTGTAATACATGTAAAAATAGTTAGATGCAAAAATTTAGTATGAAACCATACATCGCTCCCACCAGCCCACATGTTCATCTCATCATCATTATCATCCTGCACTCTCCGGTAAAACCATTTCACCATAGAACCATGGTCAATGTTTGACATTTTATAACATACTGCATTTATGTTGGTTTTAGTAAAATCCTCATGAGAACCATATTTGAAAGTAATATCGGGATATTCACAAGAGAATTATGTTAAATAATGTATATTAGAATGCAGCATTCTTAGGTTGTATTCATGTATTTGTCAGTCATATGTCAGAAACTTTATCAACGAATTTACTCCAAGGTCCATAGTATACCTCAGTCTACCACCACTGGCGCTACTGTCCTGCATTTAGTCACGCCCAGTTGACCCAGTCAACCAGTACCAATAGGTCGAGTTACATTATACAGTTCTACTACGTCATACTGTGGGCAAACAAAGGCAACACATGCTTAGGTAACCTCACCATGAAAGCCACACACCAGGGTCATTACATTAAAATCTAATTTTAATTATCCCCAGGCTATAGTGAAACATATCTTTCACCATATATTATGATATTTTAAATGTATGTATTCATGTGTATCTCATGATACATGTATGGGCATTTATATTCATACAAAACTGGTCGATTTAGAGTCACCCTACCTAGTGGTCACAGTCCAGTGGTCTGTTTGCCCACCGTACCTCCGATATAAATAGAATAATCAAGTATATGTAGCTCGACCTATACCACACACCACGCAAAATTAGGTCTCCACGGTTCACTGAAGGTAGAGTGGCGGACTGTGGAGGGGCAAACCCTGTTGCAGGAGTAGGGGGGGGGGGGGTACTTGGATACAGTGGCCCAGGAGGGTCAAAAAGTGAAATTCCATTTCACAAATGAAAATTGAAATGAAAATTCATTTTTTGAAAATTGAAATGAAAATTCACTTTACAATATGAGAATTCATTTTTCAAAACGAAAATTGAAATGAAAATTCACTTTTCAAAGTGAAAATTGAAATGGAAATTCACTTACACATCTGAACTTCAATTTTACTATCACATTTGCAAGTGAGAAATCACTACTGTCAAGGTGTCAACTGTCAACACACAGTCAATTGTAGAGTTGAAGTGAATTTTCATTTCAGAAATGGGTGCTGTCAATCTGTCAACTGTCAAGAACAGATTGTGACAGGTATCCTTTAGGCTTTAACATTGATATGAAGCCCTACAAGGAGTGTAGTGTGGGGGCATTGGTGGGAATATAGGGGAATGGGTTAATATTTGTTAAAAAAGAGCTTATTTAGTAAGAAAAAGTTCAAAAATGCAAAAAAGTGAAAAAAATTAAAATTTTCCCAAAAAGGCCCAATTTGGCGAGAAAAAAGGTCAAAAACGGAAAAAAGTGAAATTTCCCCAAAAAGGCCGGATTTGGCGATAAAATGGGTTAAAAATGGAAAAAAGTGAAATTTGTCCAAAAAGGCCTGATTTGGCGAGAAAATCGGTCAATCATGGAAAAAAGTGAAATTTGTCCAAAGAGGCCCAATTTGGCGAGAAAATGGGTCAAAAATGGAAAAAAGTGAAATTTCCCCAAAAAGGCCCAATTTGGCGAGCAAATGGGTAAAAAATGGAAAAAAGTGAAATTTCCCCAAAAAGGCCCAATTTGGTGAGAAAATGGTTCAAAAATGGAAAACAGTGAAATTTCCCCAAAAAGGCCCGATTTGGCGATAAAATGGGTTAAAAACGGAAAAAAATGAATTTTGCCCAAAAAGGCCTGATTTGGCGAGAAAATCGGTCAATCGTGGAAAAAAGTGAAATTTGTCCAAAAATGCCCAATTTGGCGAGAAAATGGGTCAAAAATGGGAAAAGTGAAATTGCTCCAAAATTGCCCAATTTGGTGAGTAAATGGGTCAAAAACAGAAAGCAGGGAAATTTCACTTTTTTTCATTTTTGACCCATTTTCTCGCCAAATTGGGCATTTTTAGAGCAGTTTCACTTTTTTCAATTTTTGACCCATTTTCTCGCCAAATTGGGCCTTTTTGGGGAAATCTCACTTTTTTTTGTTTTTGACCTTTTTGCGTGCCATATTGGGCCTTTTTGGGGAAATTTCACTTTTTTCCATTTTTGACCCATTATCTCGCCAAATTGGGTGTTTGTGGAGCAATTTCACTTTTTTCCATTTTTGACCCATTTTCTCGCCAAATTGGGTGTTTGTGGAGCAATTTCACTTTTTTCTGTTTTTGACCCTTTTTCTCGCCAAATTGGGCCTTTTTAGAGAAATTTCACTTTTTTCCATATTTGACCCATTTTCTAGCCAAATTGGGCGTTCGTGGAGCAATTTCGCTTTTTTCCATTTTTGACCCATTTTCTCGCCAAATTGGGCCTTTTTGGGGAAATTTCATTTTTTTCTTTTTTTGACCTTATTTCTCGCCAAATTGGGCCTTTTTGGACAAATTTCACTTTTTTCCATTTTTGACCCATTTTCTCACCAAATTCGGCCTTTTTGGGGAAATTTCACTTTTTTCCGTTTTTGACCTTTTTTCTCGCCAAATTGGGCATTACCGTTGACTACAGTTTAGGTTAAAGGTTAACGACGAGGGGCATTGGCGCTTAACCGTTTGTCACAACCGTGACCCGGCCTATTTATTAGAAATAACAAAAAGAAAAAAAAAAAAAATCAAAGTCTCTGCTGGCCTGCTGCTGGCCTTGCTGCCTGCTGCTTGCTGCTGGTACCTCCCCTCCCCTGGAGAAGAGTTCCACGGCTGGTGCCGGTGGGAGGCACTAGGTGGCACTGGTATGTCACTAATATGGGAATAACTTCCCCAATGGAAGTTATGCCCGACATTACCGTTGACTACAGTTTAGGTTAAAGGTTAACGACGAGGGGCATTGGCGCTTAACCGTTTGTCACAACCGTGACCCGGCACACCCAAACTGGAGTGAAGTTGTAAGAGAGGGGGGTAGATGTCTAAGTCTTAGTAGTTGCTTGCCGCGATAAGCGCATCTGTAATCTTCCTGTCCATGGCTATCCTCGCCGACATTGGCTTGGCGAGGTATATGAGTGCGGTTAGGGAGGCCCAGTCGCCCACCTGCCTTATGTCCTCCAGGGGGATGCCCGACTGGTGGAAGAAAGCCGCCCCCGCTCTCCGCATGCTGTGTACCCCCGCACGTTCCGGGTTCATCCCGATGCCCACAATCAGCCCCTTGAGGAACTTGAGCAACGGGGGGTACGTCAGCGGTACTTGGTCGGAGCCTCTCCTAACCAGGAAGAGGGGAGCGGAGGGGTCAGCCGGAGAATCCGAGAGGTGACGCCTTAACAAGGAGGCGGCGCACAATGGAGAGTCGGTGGTGTAGGTGATGGGCACCAGGTGCTCCCGCTGGCCAAACTGTATAGTCTTTGAACTGCTAATGCGCAGCATCACCCCCCAGGGGTAAAACCTGACCGAGCTTCGTCGCATGAAGTGGCCGGTTGTGTCCTTGAAGGTCGCTGGTACGAGGTTGCTCTTCCGCAGTAACGAGCGAAAGCTGGTGACCAGACAAGCCCACATTACACAGTCATTATGATTTTTGAAGTTTACTAGGCGGTACATGGCGAGTAGATCGGACACCGTGACCGTCACCCTGGTCGGTGTCGGGTCGCCCAGCATCCGGCGGAGTCCCCTCAGCGTTGCACTAAAGGCAAAGTCCTGCCTAATAAATTGCACATCGTACCCAAAATATTTGTTCAGACTGATGACACCGCTAACGTAATTGTCTATAGTGCTAAATTTGAGGCTGTCCGAGAGAAACATTATGTAGCGTGACATGGTACGGCTATCCGTTGGTAGCACCTTGACCCCGAGCCAGGTGCAGAATGTTATGAAGCGCTTCCACTGTGAGGCTTTGGTGCGCCAGGTGGCGGGGGACCAGACGTGGGCTCTCGCCTCTGCCGCCATCCGGTCCAGGAGCATGCATCTCTGGTTTGCCCCTGCAACACAGGGAATCAGGGAATTTGCTGTTATCGAATAACAATCTGGATAGGGCGTCTGCGACCACATTAACGCGGCCCGGAATATGAGTTGCTGTGATATGACAATTATAAATGACAGATAGCCAAAAGACCCTTCTAAGGATTATCATCGTTGTGTCATTCTCGCTACGGCCCGTGTTAATCGCGGAAACCACCTGTGTGTTATCCGAGAACACAACTACTCTGCTGTCTGTCATGGAGGGGCCCCATCTCCACAGAGCTTCTATAAGAGGGTAGAACTCCTGTATATTAATATTCGCGGGGATCTTCATGTCCGGCTCGGAACAAAAGTGGCCGTGCCTGTCCTCCCTGCTACTAAGAGGACCTTCCCAGGCACCCGCGAGCCAGTCTTGTTCGAACACGACCCCATAGCCTCTGCCTGAGGCATCCATAGCTAGAGTTAACTCCTTCTTGCTATCTGGGTCGATGATGCGAGCCTCCCCGTTGAACCATCTGGAGAAGCCCTGCCACCATACCAAGTCTTTCTTGAACCCTTTACTTAGAGTTATGTACCTCTTGTTCGCTGGAAAACCACTCAGCATCTTGATCACCCGCTGAGAGAATGTCCTGCCGCCTTTAACGACAGACGAACAATGAGACAGAATGCCACACAGTTTTTGCAGTTGCTTTCGCGTTGCCTGACGGCGACCGTGAAAAAACGATAGCTCTTGCTCCAACCTTTGCAGCTTATCCCCCGGCAGTCTCAGTTTCATATCGATACTGTCTATTTCTATGCCCAAGTAACGCTGTATCCTTGACGGGGAAGACACCTTCTTGTAAGCTATGTAAAATCCTAATTGCCTGAGTAGCTCATGGAGGACACGTTGGGATACCGTGCATTGCCTCTCGCTAGCGGCTAATAATAGGAAATCATCCAGGTAATTGAAACACATGTGGCCCTGACGGCGCATGTACCTGGTAACGGCATCCGTGAGTCTATTAAAAATAAAAGGAGCTGCTCTTGTGCCAAAACAAATACAATTGTCCACCATGTAGGTGTCAGACCCGTCCAACTTCCACTTCAAACCCTGATAATTCCGGTCCTCGGGTCTGATGAGTACCGAGCGGTACGCCGAAGCAATATCAGTCACCGCCATGTAGTACGACGGACGGAGAACCTCGCACACGTCGTCTAGTCTAGCAAATTTGAAGTGTTGAAAAGTGGCGGACATATGGGAATTAATGGACAGTCCGTCGGGCCTGCTTGCATCGGTGATGGGCCTGAAACCCCCGGTAGCCTTGGGAACAGCACCCAAGGCGTGCACACATGTCGGCTTCTCTCGCGACACGCTGAGTTTCCCGCAGCCCAGCTCCTCTTTCAAGAGCTTATCAATAAAGTCAAAATTATCTACCGAAGCTGACGAATAGTTTTTTACCTCATAACTGTCTACCCGTGCATGGGGGTCCACCATCTTGAACCCATGTAGGACACCATCTAATATAAAGTGACAATCCTCATCTATGACACCATGCCCCAACAACATGTCCCTCCAGCCTGCTGGCTTCAACTGCGACACGACCCCCTGAACTCTGTGTCTGCAGCTAATGTCCCATAGAGGGATATAACCTTTATAAATGTCTAGGAGGGCATCTATACTACTTGTGCATATTAGCTCTTCACATGTATGAGAGTGAATGTCTTCCATACATGAGGTGCCGACATCCGCTTCGTAGTCCGCGGAGTCGTGCTCGTCCGTGCCTCACGCGTTACGCTGTTGGCCCCCCTGTTGGCCGTAGTTCTGGGTTTGCTGGCCATAGTATGGATGCTGCTGACCCTGGAAGCTACCCTGGCTCTGAGGCTGCCCCCCTTGGTTGTAGGGATTGTGTGCGCATCCCCGAGCCCCGTGCGGGCCACCGCAGACCGCACACGAGTGTTGCTTCCTGCATAACGGCCAATCGCACGCCGTAAAGTTGAATCGCTTGCACAGGTGGTCAGGGCAATCGATCCGGAATTTTCCCTGACTTGACGGCCTAGCTGGTGGCTTGCCCGGGGCCTTGTTCAGAAGAGACATCTGCTTTGCCATCTCCTGTTGCATTTTCACGTAGGCCAGAGTTTTGTCCATACCCATGTTGTTTGCCATCGCGCCGTGGTCGGCCGCGGCAAACTTGGGGATCTGCTTTTTCAGCACCTTGTCGGTCACCTCTCTATCATACTGGCATATGGCCTTCATGCAATAGGTGGGTTTTATCTCCTTCAGGGCGATGAATTTCATGTGATCTAGGTACGACAAGGGGCTCAAGTCGGGATGATCGGCTATGATCAGGGCCTGCGTGACATTGATCATCCCGTAAATTAACTCCCTATAAGACATTTCGCTGAAGTCCTTGTCAGCTGGGAGGTGATAGTCTGGCCTGATCCACAGCTTGGACCTTTTTCTCATGCTAGCCTCATTAGCTGCATGTAGAGAGGCCAGGATATCACCCTCCACAGCTGACTTACCTGACGCGACGTTTCTGAAGAGGCCATCAACATCACCCGACTGTAGGCCCATGTTGCCGAAGCCCAACCCTGCCGTAGCTAGCCCGGTGTGCAGGGTGTGGCTCGCCCCCAGATTTATGCCTAGCCCACCTGCCGATGGCAGACTAGAGAAACCTGGCGGGGGTGTCGCGGAGAGGGGTTGGCCTGAAGTGTAGGATTGCTGCTGTTGATGCCGGTTGGACCCGTGTTGGCCCCGCTGTTGCTGTAGATGTTGCTGTAGTGTTTGTTGAGTAGACTGGGCAGAAGGGGTCACATCCCCTGCCAACCCAGCCCACTGTTGCTGCTGTCTCCACAGCAGAAATTCTGCATAGGAGGGGTCTGCATCCTCCTGCTGTTGCTGCTGCTGCTGCTGTTGATGCTGCCCCAACACCTGCTGTTGATACTGATCCTGATGTTGGGTGTGTCCATGCTTCCCCTCATTGGTAGGATCAGACAGTTGAGAGGATGTTGTGGCCCCAGCAGGCCTAGACACACCCCCTGCTTGCTTAAAACTGCCAGACTGACCTGTACCATGATGAAGCGTGAAGCTCCCCGGGTGTCCGTGATGAAGCGTGTAGCCGCCCGGCCCCCCGGGATGAAGCGCACCACCCGCGATCAAAGACGAAATCGCTGCCGAGGTATGTGGAGGCTGGTCAATCTCGCCGACCGTCGCACTAAAGTCTCCCAACCAACCTTTCTGCGACATCTGCGACGGCTTTGAGGGTTGGGATGGGGGTAATCGACCATGCTCTTTCGTTTGCGACAGGTTTTGAGTCTTAATTCGCTTTCGTTCGGCCAAAAACTGCGAAAAAGCGACCCCTTCCTCCATGTTTTCGTCTGGGCGGATGTTATGATCCGCCATTTTGGTTTGCGCATGCGCGCCGAGCTGCTGCTTCGCGGACAGAGACGGAAAACTTCGGTCCGCGTCGTCTCCGGGTATCGCCGGCAGTTTGTGGCCGCTGGTGCCCTGGTCCGCGTAGTATAAGGCTGTTCCGCGGGAGTCCGCCGGCCGCTGCAAATCGTCTCCGCGTTGTCCGCCTTGTATCGCATCAACAACACCGCGGAAGGCGGCTTCTGCGAAGTTCGTATCCCTCTCTATTCGATTATTTGCTGCTCTTAAACCTGCTAGCTCCATCTCGGCCTCTTTCAACCTCTGTGTACGCTTCAAATCCTCCTCTCTAGCCTTTTCTGTAATTGTCAATGCTTCGATCCGGTCTAAAGCTTGCTGGAGCTCTACCTCCCGGGCCGCACTGTACTCCGCGGCCTCCGCGCTGTGTTGGCGGGCCGTACCGCCCGGGGGTGCCGGCGAGGCAGAGCTGCCCTGGCCGGTCTCCTGCCGGCCCTGGGAGCCGCCATGGTCGTCCTGTGCCGGTGCAGGCTGGTCCTGTCCCTGCAACACCTTCCTGGGAGTTCCCTTGTCCGGGTTTGGGGCGTTGCATTTGGGGCAGGAGTTCCTGTTGCCATGGTACTCCGTTCCGCAAAAGCAGACCGTCATTTTGACCGAATTCTTGACCGAAAAAATCAAAGTCTCTGCTGGCCTGCTGCTGGCCTTGCTGCCTGCTGCTTGCTGCTGGTACCTCCCCTCCCCTGGAGAAGAGTTCCACGGCTGGTGCCGGTGGGAGGCACTAGGTGGCACTGGTATGTCACTAATATGGGAATAACTTCCCCAATGGAAGTTATGCCCGACCTTTTTGGGAAAATTTTAATTTTTTTCACTTTTTTGCATTTTTGAACTTTTTCTTACTAAATAAGCTCTTTTTTAACAAATATTAACCCATTCCCCTATATTCCCACCAATGCCCCCACACTACACTCCTTGTAGGGCTTCATATCAATGTTAAAGCCTAAAGGATACCTGTCACAATCTGTTCTTGACAGTTGACAGATTGACAGCACCCATTTCTGAAATGAAAATTCACTTCAACTCTACAATTGACTGTGTGTTGACAGTTGACACCTTGACAGTAGTGATTTCTCACTTGCAAATGTGATAGTAAAATTGAAGTTCAGATGTGAAAGTGAATTTCCATTTCAATTTTCACTTTGAAAAGTGAATTTTCATTTCAATTTTCGTTTAAAAAAATGAATTCTCATATTGTAAAGTGAATTTTCATTTCAATTTTCACTTTGAAAAGTGAATTTTCATTTCAATTTTCGTTTAAAAAAATGAATTCTCATATTGTAAAGTGAATTTTCATTTCAATTTTCAAAAAGTGAATTTTCATTTCAATTTTCATTTGTGAAATGGAATTTCACTTTTTGACCCTCCTGGGCCACTGTACTTGGAGGAGGGAGAGGTAGTATAGGTCGAGTTACATATACAGGTCTGCTACGTCACAGTGTGGGCAAACACAGCCTGTGTATTACTAAGGATATTGATTTATTCAGGTGAGGAGTGACAAAAGCCCATGCGTTTAACCAAGCCCTGCCACCCCGGCATATATACTATGTATTACTATTAGGTGCATGTGGATTCACATCACAAGTGAGTATATTAGTACCTAATAGGGGCCCTCCACTGATTGGTTATGTAACTCTGCAGGCAGCAGCACCACTCAGCTCTCCGGTCTGAGTGATAGTGTAGGGTAAGGGAGTGATCATGTATACACATGGGAGGGGGGTGTCTTTTGTGTTTTGTCAGTGGGTGGGGTGTGATCTAGACTCAGCAGTGGCGGCGGAACATACTGAAAGTTAGGGGGGGGGGGCAAAGGCCCAAAAAAATTATTTTCCGCTTATTTCGCACATTTTCTCAGATGCACGGAAATATTGAGTGGATGAATATTTCATGCAAATAGTATTGGGTGGAGGCGGGGTGAAATAAGTGGCAGTATGTCAAATTGAAATATCAACTTAAATCCAGAAGAATCAGTGGTAAAAATAGTAGGGGGTCTTGGGGGCATGTCCCACTAGGAAATCTTTGAAAATGTCAAAAAGAAAGGGTCCATTCTATTGCGTTTTTCTGGGGAGGTGTCAATAATATAATTGCTATTATGATTTGCAATTAAATAAACGGAGCCTCATAAAAGGGAATGAATTAATTACAATTAGCTTTGTACACAGTACTTTCTACTGTATACAATTACCCCCCCCCCCCCCACACGCCTCCAACAGGACCCTTACAGATGGACGCAATCTAACTTTTGGTGGAACGTTTAGGCTTCTATAATACATATAGGCCTTGCACAGGGTCTTTGAGGCGAGTTAATAGCATGGTCAAATGGAGAAAATGTGCAAGAATAAATTTCCTAATCAGGGCAAAATGTTGGGGGGGGGGGCCAAAACATATTCTGCCCTCCCCCCCAACCTGAAAGTTTGGGGCCCGTGGCCCCCCATTGCCCCCGTGGTTCAGACTGGATAGATAGGTTGATGGCATTGAGTGCCATCTAAAGGGGAATCAGCCAAAAAGTGGTGCAACCCCCCCCCCCCCCCCCGCCACACACACAATGTATATAATAATGACCACTCCATTCACACAAATAACAGGTGTACTAAAAGGGGTACGGAGAGGTCGTTTCAGGTGACCCAGAATCTTTGAATACTGTGAGTGTGACCAGCATTGACCTGTGGGCGGGATCCACTCTACTGTGGGCGGGATCTACTATGCAAAACAGGGTCAAAGGTCGCCCAAAACGGCCAGCAATGGCGGACAAGCCCACGTATACACTGTCCCTTTAAAGTCATCCATCCTTCTTGGTCCATTGGTCTATAGATGGCTACAGCATCAACAGTCTTAGGACTAAGTGCCCACTAGCCAAGGGGTATAATTATCTTCATCTACTGTAAATGTGTTAAAAAATATGAGATTGTACGACACGGGAAAATATGTTACAGGGTACCAGCGTCTAATTTACTTCCGTTGATAAACATGACGTCACAAGACGTGGCCGGCTGATCCACGTGGGGACGACGTGGGAGTGTGACAGCAATAGCAGGAGCCGTGTAGGTTGTGCTGTTGTGTATTATGGACACTAGTATGTGTCATTAGGGGTGTCTATGACTATTTGTAGGCAGATGACAGGTGAGCCTGCATGCGGATTGTACATGTTCTGTCAGTCTGTCAGTTCGGAGGAACACCGGCAACTTTATAGACTGTATGATGGTTTGGAGAACAGTGCGTTCCCGGTCCTTGCACTCTAATACCTAAGCAACACCATCCGTGTTATGGGTTTTGAAATATACCCCCTTACCACTGACTTTTGCTGTAAAATAGCGCCCTTTTAGGATAAAAACGCAGACTTTTTGGCCTCCGAAAATACCCCTTTTTTTCAATACGCTGACTTTTTCAGCCTACAAACACCCCCTTTTTCTCTCTCCAAATACCAACCTGTAATATACATATGTCGAAATAGCATTGTGAGACCTTAAACCTGCTCATACCGGAAGTAGCAATAAAAGCGCGGAAAACTAGGTCAGTTGTGCCTACCCTGCAGAAGAAGTTAGACTTGCCTTAGTCTCTACTTTTTTCATCACTGAATTTCTTCCCACATACACCACATAATTGGCGACGAAGGAGCTTACCCTGTGGACAATCTTGCCTGGAATCTCTTGGAAACTGTGAGTTTGTTCCATTTTGAGAACTTTGATTGTAATCTTTGGTGAACTTTGGTGGAAAATTCAGGGCAGTGATTTTGGGTCAGTTGTGCAGTCAGTCAGCCTCAGTCCCTGTGTTGGCACTTTCTGCACAGGCACACACTCCTATCACCAGTGGCAGTGGATCTAGGCTCTTTGGATCTGCACCGGCTGTGTCTTAACAGTCTGAACATTCACATCTACATTGTGGAACTTTTGCTGTTTAGGTGGCCTAGACCTATTCATCCTGTTGTAGGCCTACTTCTTGCCTCACAATGGGGGACTTCATTATGCACCCTTTTCAGTTGGAGCCAGTGGAGTCAGCAGCTAAGAGGTGGGAGAGATGGCTTAGAAAATTCCCACACTTCCTAGTGTACAAAGGCATCACCAATGAGGCAAAAAAGACTGCATCATTGATGTTACTCTTAGGTGATGACGCTATGGATGTTGCTACATCTCTTGGCATTGATGCTACCACAACTTTTGATGAAGCAACTACCAAATTGACTGATTACTTTGCACCTAAATGCATCAAAGAGTATCAGATATATGAGTTCAGGCAGGCTTATCAGCGAGATGACGAGATGATTGATCAGTTTCATGTTCGGCTGAAGAGTCTCGCTAAGTACTGTGAGTTCCATAATGAGGACGGTGAGATAAAATCTCAGATTATTCAGAAATGTCGATGGCCAAATGTGCGAGAGAAGGGACTCGATGAGCCAGACGTCACGTTGGCGGCTCTTCTAAAATTCGCGCGCACTCAGGAGTCTACGGGACGACAAAGCAAGGTGATGTCGCAGTCTATGCCCACCGCTCCTGTGGAGTCAAAGGTCCACAAGGTGATGTCAAAGCCCAACTCCTGGGGTCGTGGCAAGAGGAGACAGTCTTCACCGCCACGCAGACAACATCAACAACGTCAACAGCAACAACAACATCGGCAGCCTTCCGACCAGACGGGCACGTGTTCTGGTTGTGGGGACGCATCTCATAAAAAGCGAGCACATGACTGTCCCGCGTGGGGGAAAATTTGTCACAAGTGTTCCCGATACAATCATTTTGGGAAAGTTTGTAGACAATCAACAAACTTTGTTGAGACTGACGAAGGCGCTACTGCAGCACCGCTGTGTGATGATGCTATCGAGTATCAGTATAATTTGTTCCATACCAATGCCATGCCTAGTAAAAGGGTCAAACCCTACATTGTATGTGTAGATTTACATGGTGTTGCCACAAACATGGAGATTGATACTGGTTCTGGTGTAACAATCTTGAACAAGGTTCAGTATGACAATGTCAAGAAGTGTAATCCTGGTCTGGTGTTAAGTAAAACCAATTTACCTGTACTTAAGATGTTTTCAGGTGCAAGTCTATTGCCACTTGGTCGTGTAACATTGAATGTGCAGCATGCAGGTCAGTCATTGCAACTTGACGCATTAATTAGTTGTCGAGGGTCAAGGACCATGTCTTCTCGGAAGAGACTGGATCAACGAGTTGCATCTTGATTGGTCCGCGGTTCATTCTCTTTCAGATGTGGACTACAGGAAACTATTCCCTGACCTATTCAAACCCGAGCTTGGTAAGTTAAAGGGTTACGAAGCGAAACTGTATATAGACACTGATGCGCAACCATGTCAGTTCAAGGCGCGAACATTATCTTGGTCTTTCAGAGAAAAGGTTGAGGCTGAACTTGATCACCTCGAACGTGACGGGGTCATAGTAAAAGTTGAATTTGCAGATTGGGCTGCTCCAATTGTTCCGGTAATGAAACCAAATGGTGACATTCGCATTTGTGGTGATTACAAACTGACTGTCAACAGAGCAGCAAAAGTGGACAAATATCCAATTCCAAATGTTGATGATTTGTACCAAAAGTTGGCTGGGGGTGTTTGTTTTTCCAAGTTGGACCTCAGTCATGCATATACTCAGGTAGTTCTCAGTGAGGATTCCCGTGAACTCACAACAATTTACACTACCAAAGGTTTGTACCAGTACACACGCTTGTGTTTTGGGGTATCTTCCGCACCGGGTATTTTCCAGAGAGTTCTGGAGCAGGTACTTCAGGGTATACCCATGGTAGCAGTGTATCTGGACGATATCTTGGTGTCGGGGCACACAAAGGAGGAGGCACATCAAAACTTGACGACGGTACTGGGTCGGCTGCAGCAGGCAGGACTACGTCTGAGAGGTGAGAAGTGTGCGTTTCTCCAAGATTCCTGTGTCTACCTAGGTCACAAGCTGGATGCAGAAGGAATTCACCCGACTACCGAGAAAGTAGCAGCTCTTCAGAACGCACCACCTCCTACCAATGTGAGTGAACTCCGCAGTTTCCTGGGAATGGTAAACTACTACCACAAGTTCTTAAGGAACCTCAGCTCGACACTCGCGCCACTGAATCAGCTCCTACAGAAGGATGTTCCGTGGAAGTGGGGGCCAGAACAGGAACAAGCGTTTGCTAAATCAAAGGAACTTTTGCAATCTTCGCAAGTCTTAGTTCCCTACAACCCGGCTCTACCATTGCTTCTTGGCTGTGATGCGTCATCGTACGGCCTGGGTGCGGTACTCTCTCATCGGATGCCGGATGGCTCCGACCGACCAATCGCGTTTGCATCCAGATCGTTAGCTCCCGCTGAGAAGAACTATGCACAAATCGAGCGCGAAGGGCTCGCCGTAATCTTCGGTGTGACCAAGTTTCATAAGTATGTGTATGGTCGCGAATTCACCGTGGAAACAGACCATAAGCCGCTGTTGGGCCCGCTGAAAGAGGACAAACTCATCAGTCCTATGTCTACTGCCCGCTTACAGCGTTGGTCACTGACAATGTCAAATTACCAATATCGTTTACGTTACAAGCCAGGCAAGGAGAACGGCAATGCTGACGGACTAAGCCGGTTACCTTTAACGACACCGTACTTCACCGTGCCTGTGCCTGCTGAAACAGTGTTGGCTTTTGAGGTTCTAACGTATTCTGAGGTTTTGACATGTACTCAAATTGCTTCTTGGACCGCTCGAGACCCGATCATGGCTTCCGTCCAAAACTTTGTTTTGAAGGGTTGGCCTTATAGCGTGTCCGAAGAACTGGCACCATACTTTCGCAGGAGGGAAGAACTGTGTGCAGAACAAGGTTGCTTGATGTGGGGTTTGCGCGTGATAATACCACCACAAGCTCGTGACTGTGTTCTTGAGCAACTCCATGAGTGCCATCCAGGAATCGTTAGGATGAAATCACTCGCACGCAGTTATGTTTGGTGGCCAGGAATCGATGCTGATATTGAGCTTAAAGTGAAATCATGTCAGCAGTGTCAAGTCCAATCCAAGTCTCCGCCGCATGCTCAGCTCCATCCTTGGGAGTGGCCTGGTAAACCTTGGCATCGGATCCATATAGACTATGCTGGCCCAATTGATGGACAAATGATTCTAGTGATTGTAGATTCTCATTCAAGGTACATTGATGCTCATGTCATGAACACATCCACTTCCAAAGCTACTATAAGGAAGTTGAGACGAACATTCTTTGTTCATGGAACTCCGGTTGTACTTGTGAGTGACAACGGAAGTTGTTTTACAAGTTCAGAGTTTCAAGAGTTCTGTAAGAAAAATGCTATTAAGCATATCTGTACAGCTCCATACCACCCAGCCAGTAATGGTTTAGCTGAGCGAGCCGTACAGACGCTTAAGGAAGGTATCAAGAAAACGCCAGGTGAGGATCTTGAAACTAAGGTAATACGCTACCTTTCCAGATACTGTGTTACTCCACAGACGACTACTGGACAAGCACCAGCAGAGTTACTGATGAAACGTAAGCCACGTTTCCTGTTGGATGTACTTCATCCGTCTCTGTCCAGTAAGGTTATGGATAGACAATCCTATGCACGGCAGTACCATCAGCCTGCAGTCAGCCCACGTGACTTCTTTGTTGGCGATGCTGTGTGGGTCGTGAATTTTGCTGGTATGCCCAAGTGGATGCCGGGAGTGCTCCAATCAAATACTGGTCCAGTCACGTATATCGTGCGTCTTGACGATGGACGAGTGTGGAGACGCCACATGGATCATATTAGAGCTCGTGTCCCAACTGAGCCTGAGTGTCGTGATAATGGTCGCACCATGGAGAATCGACCGATACCACCTTACATTGCACCTGCACCTGCACCTCAGATCCCAGTGCCAGCTGCAATGCCCAAGCCCAGTACTCCTCCGAGTACCACTCCAGCGACTCCACAAGACCACCATGTGCCTCCTCTACCTAGTGCTACGCCTCCTACACCAAGAGCAAGTAGCCCTGCTCCAGTTGGTATTAGAAAGTCTACCAGAGTAATCAAGCCACCTACCAGACTGGACTTATGAGTACAAAACTAAAGGTGGAGGGATGTAGTATACCTATCGAAAATAGCATTGTGAGACCTTAAACCTGCTCATACCGGAAGTAGCAATAAAAGCGCGGAAAACTAGGTCAGTTGTGCCTACCCTGCAGAAGAAGTTAGACTTGCCTTAGTCTCTACTTTTTTCATCACTGAATTTCTTCCCACATACACCACACAACCCCCAGGGAACATCCCCATTTCCTAATAAACTAATGAAAAAAGTTTGCCGAAATTGCCATATCATGTTCATAGGCCTTACACACAGACATAAAGGGTCAGATATTTGCCCTTTTTTGCTTTATTCATTGGGATGATAGTATATTAACCCCCCTTTTCTAGTTTTCGCTGAGATTTGGATGAAAAAGCCCCCCTACTTATGAATTCCACGGACGTGCAGAGTGAGTTAAAAAGCACCCCTTTCTCGGCGTTTTCATAACATGGATGGTGTACATTTCCGTTCCAAGTGCAGGGACCGGGAGTGCGTTGCAGAAGTAAGTTCATGTACTGTGTCTCGTGGCACTGACTGTGCGTTGGAGGCTCAGTCTCATGGAGGCTCAGTCTCAACAGTTGAAACGTCTTTGACCGGGTGTCGTCTTTGACCAGGCAGCATTAAAATGGCAGAAATAAGGCCTATGTAATAGGAAAAGCGGGGAAAAAGTACACCCATATATTTTATACACGTTTTTAGAAAACATAAACGAATTTTGTTATATTCATATACTGACCATACTATGCATAATAGAACATTATATTATTATTTTCCTCTGCCCGGTTAAAGATGTCACTTTATATATAACTTTGAGTTTAAATAGCTGTACTGTGCATAGTAAGTGCCGTATATAAATATATAAAATGTTACTTATGTTTCTAATGAATGTGTATAAACATATTATTGCATTATTTCAATGATTTCCTTACTATATAAGCCTCATCTATTCCATCTTATAACTCCCTGGTCAAAGACGACACCCGGTCAAAGACGTTTCAACTGTTACAAACTCATGAGACTGAGCCTGCAGTAGTATGTGATTATTTTTGGCCAAATAAAATAACCTTAAAAATTCAGAACCAAACCAGTTGACCGTTCTAAGAACAGATGGATAGCCATAGATGGGAGTGTTATAAATATAATCAGGTGGGATACTCCCATTGCGAGGACATGGAGTGGGGTATAGCTTCACAAACCATGGATGTTAGCTCAGCTGCAGCGGAAAACATCTCAGAGGTGCCATCTAGTGAGTACTAGGGGAAGCGGTCTAATAATAAAAGTACTCATTGCACTTGTGAAATATCCCATTTAGTAGTTGTTGGAAACCTTTTGTTCACCAACAAGGACCAACTCTCCAATATTCTAAATAGGATATATCATTCATCATGAACTATTAGGCCTATATTTCTTAGTTATAGCAGGTTCTATCATGGCTGGCCGTGCATTTCCCATTGAAAACAGTGGACTAACGTTCATGGTGTTGGTCAGAGGACCAACACCATGCTCTGACGTCACTAAAGCAAGTTGCCAGGCAACGTGATGTTGTCAGGGCATGTTGCTGCGCAACATGACGTTGTCATGCCGACATAACGTCACTAAACAAAATGGCCGATGTTTGTTTACAAAATCGTAACACAATCTAATTACCTTTATTGTCAATCATTCAGGAACGGCTCAACAGATCCATATGTATGACCTATCAAAATGATTGTATTAATCTCTGGGATTGGGAAATTGTATTTGAACCATGATAGAACCGTGTTTACACATGACTTTGTCGTGTTGGATCCCCCCACCATCCCATGAGGCTCCCAGGATGGCGCAGCCATCTGGGGAGCCGAACACTCCAAAGTCATGTGTAAACACGTAGTTCAACACAACAAAACATGCCAACTGCTCAATGTTAGCTAATTTCTGGATCTCAGAAAAAAAATACAATGTCAACTGCACCGGTTGAATTCTCCTGTCTCATGCATTCCTCTACGGTGTATAAGCCACAAAGAGGAGGGGGTATTTAATGTTGATGAAAATGTTGAATGAATGAATGCCTGACTATCTTTATCATCTCATTATTCTACCAACTTCATCTGATGATTATTCTGGACATATTGTGATTATATGCAAAAGTGAAAGCTACCCAAGTGTGTACATGCCTTGACAAATTGTACCAGAGTAATGTTTTTTTTGTCTCATATTAACAAATATTATGCCGCATCTTGAACGTGTAATTTGTATAATAAAAGAGTCTCGTGAGGGCTCATTGAAACAAAAAAGACATTGATGATTGATAACCACATGCGGTGCGGTAATTAAATATATATAAATGCCCCCCTGATATATATATACAGGATATAGCACATAACCAACATGTTTCCTAGGTGTTGAAAGATTATAACCCCTTGCAGTACATAGGAAGCAATACTTTCCTGTTAATAACCTACTCTATCCCAATGATTATATACTATAAATGTCAAAGTTTACTAAAAGTATAGCAATATATACTATAACCCTCCTTACATATCGATAACTACCTCAAAGTAATATTGCACTTAGATGCCATAAGCATATATGTAGCAGAAATAGACTCATGAACTCTGAAAAATATTGGTTAGCGCTTGATCATGTACGATGGCCGGCCAGGTCGGTAAAAAAACTACGATGGGTGGTTGGGTTACGCCCTTCTGCCAGAACTGTCGGTAGCGCCCCTGTGCGTCGCCTTTGGACACTGCTCGGTGTGGTAAATACGTACACATATAGAGGAACTTTTACAGACCGGAGTTGCATTGGTTGTAGTCCCTATGTATAATATGTGGTTTTACCTGCCAGGATATCGGACTTTGAACATTTGAAACTGATATAGGGATGTATATTGATATATATATATGATATAAGCAATGTATAGTGATATAAGAGCCATGCGCTCAATATTTCTTATACTGATCTATGTACTGTTTCTTATACTCTCTTCTCTTCTCCGCTCTGTCTACATCGCACCCTCTTATAATAATACAGTGGTTACTAACCATGATCTTGTATTTAAACCTGCAGTGCTTGCCACCGGGTGGACATACAAGTGACCCCCCCCCAAAAAAAACTAAAATTTCATATACCTTCTCTATCCTCTGAACCTCTACACTCCTTACTTTCATACTATGAGACTATACATTAAAATATATATTAACCTTAAAAAAGAGAAAAGTGGAATCTCCCACCCACATACTTGATTAAAAATACTAACTCAACGTAATGTTAAGATGTCTAATGGGAAATAGGGTATAAAACACCAACTAAACAGGTTGGTGCATAACCCCCCCCCCCCCCAGCATTCTCTATGCACAATAAGAAGGTGCTTCCGAGAGATGCGCAGGTAGCCGTATGGCACATACCTGAGCCAACTATGTATAACTATCTATACATAGTTGATGGCTTTTTGACTCATAATTGTTTGAAAAAAATATCACCCCCCCCTGGGTCCCCCCCATCGTCATAGGACACATAAACCACCACTTGGATGGCTATAGTTGATTTTAAAGGGAAAAAGGGTATGCACTTTTGTCATATGAATGCTCGTAGTCTTGTATCTAATAAGATTGCTGTGAGATTAATGCTGGAAAATTCTAATATTGATATATTGGGAGTCTCCGAGAGCTGGCTAAATGAAAAAATGCCGGACAGTCAAGTGGCAGTGAGGGGGTATAATATTGTGAGGTTGGATAGGCAGGACTTAACTGAGAAGGAATGGGGTGGGGGAGTTCTCTTGTACATAGCCAATGATATTACATACACTACCAAGGCTTTTGCAGCTTATGATAGTAGTACAAAAGATCTTGAAATACACTGTGTGGCAGTTAGTAGGGGTAAGCAAAAGCCAATATTACTTATTAATGTATATAGGCCAGATAAAAATATGAAAAATGCCTTGGACAAAATTTCAGATATATTCACAAATTTGGACAAAAATAAATATAGTGAAATTATAATGTTTGGTGATTTTAATGTGAATTATAAGCCAGGGGTAAATAAAGCAAATGGACTTAGAAGTTTATGTCAAACACTAGGGTTGACCCAGCTAATAATGGAGGATACTCATGTGAATCCTGACACTGATGATACTATGATTGATCTTATTTTTACAAATAGTAGACATATAGTATCGTCGGGTGTACTTGCCCCAGCTATCACTGACCATCACCTTATATATGCCACTAGATCCTATGTCCAACGTCCTATTAAAAAGGCAGAATTTACAGGGAGAAGTTATAAGAATTATATTGTGGAAAATTTTAAAATGGGTTTGAAAAATACAAATTGGAATACATTTTGGCAAGCTAATACCCCTGATAGAGCATGGGACATATTTGTGACTCAGATTACATTCCTTATAAACCTCACCTGTCCTATAAAGACATTTAGCTTTAAGCAAGAAAAGCAGCCTTGGATTGATGCACAGCTCATGAGGCAAATACATGAAAAAAATGCTGCCATGGCTAAGTATAGGAGGACTAAAAATGAAGACGATAAAAACATATCAGACTTCCTCAGGAACAGGTCCAAAGCTGCTTGCAGAATGGCTGAGAGAGAGTACCACATGGATAAGTTAAATACAAATGTGGCAAACCCCAAAGAGTTCTGGGCCCAAATTAATGATATTTTGAACCCTAGGGTAAATGATCCACATTTTAATTTGGTCCATAATGATACCCCTATCCCGGATGCTGACACAGCAAATTTCATTAATGAATTTTTTGCTACTATTGGTGACAAATTAGCTCAGAACATGAATGCACCATGGAACCCCCCACACCCAAGGGTTAATAAGAATTTCACAGTTAGAGATTGCTCTGAAGAGGAGATGGTTAAGCTTATAGGAAATATTAATACAGGCAAAGCCTCAGGGGTTAAAGATATATCGTCTAAAATTCTTAAGGATGCCATGATGTGTCTCCCAGAGCATGTGAGGTATATTATAAATTTAGCAATGAGAACTTTCTCCTTTCCTGATGACTGGAAAATTGCACAAGTAAGTCCCCTCCCTAAAGGGGGTGATGCATCCGAGGTATCCAACCTTAGACCCATCAGCATCCTGCCCATTCCTGCCAAGCTGGCTGAGAAGGTTATTCATAGACAAATGCTTGAACATGTGACAGAAAATAATATATTGACTGATAAACAGGACGGATTTAGGCCAAAGAGATCTACTATTGACAGCCTGACAAGACTGACTGAAGACATTTTTGACTCCTTTAACAAAGATAAGGTTACCACTGCAATATTTATAGATTTCAAAAAAGCATTTGACACTTTAGACCACAAAATTCTACTAAAAAAGCTGGATATGCAAGGTTTTGGAATAAACACTATAAAATTGATAAAAAGTTATTTAAGCAATAGAAAACAATGTACAAAGGCAAATAAAATAATTTCAGACCTACATCCCATTACCTGCGGAGTCCCACAAGGATCCGTGCTAGGGCCCTTATTATTTCTACTATATATTAATGACCTAAGTTTATGTCTCACTGCCTTAAAATGTCAGCACTATGCTGATGATACTGTTATTTATATAGAACATAAGCCAAATTGCCAGCAGGTGGAAGCCACCCTTAATAATGACTTAAGAAATGTTTCCCAATGGTGCTTAAGTAATAAATTATCCTTAAATACTAAAAAGACAAAAGCTATGACATTTTACACACAGGCACTTCTCAACAGGTTGGTCAGGCCAAGGTTGGCTCTGGGACAAGATCCTATCCTCTACACCCCAACATACTGTTACTTAGGCATGACCTTGGATTCACAATTAGCTTTTAAGAAGCATGTGGATGTGGTTGGTAGGAACTTGGACTTCAGATTGTATTTATTTAGAAGAATAAGGCTCAAAATGCCCAGCCATGCTGCCATAAGTGTGTTAAAACGAATGATTATGCCTGCTCTGGACTATGGAGATATACTTTATATGATATGTACAGGTACTCATTTGTGTAAGCTACAAACCCAAATTAATGGTGGAGTGAAGACAGCTAAGAAAGCTTATTAGGGTTAACACACTCAAGGAGAGAAGAAATAAGCATCTTGAAATGGCTAGTTTCAAAGCTGCTCAGAAAGAGGCAAATATAGATACAAGGGATATTAGAACAAGAATGCATGATAGTACCCTAATGACTGTAGTCATACCCAAAAATCCCATTAGTAGAAAGAAATTAAGCTATAGATTATCCATAGAGTGGAATAAACAGTTAGTAGAAACCAGGGAGATTGACAATGAAGTCAAATTCATCTCATGGTTAAATGGGAAATATGAAGATCTTATTGATCTACTCCCAGATATTTAGATGGGGGAGGGGGGATAGGGGGTCTCGACCCAACCTACCTGTGAGATTATGTATAAACACATGATCTCATGTGGTAGTGATAATAATATGATATATACTAAGAGTCATGCCAATTATCATTTATTTGCCTTCAATTTTATATGAAGAAAAGGCCCTTGCACATATATCATCTTATCATCATCTTTACCATCTCATTAACTCAACATATCACATATATAAAACTTGATTTAATATACTAACATAGTCACTATCTCATCCATATGCTGATTAACATCATGGCATATTATATATACCAATCCCATCATGGTATAAATGGAGCCACTGAGCACACTCATCCATAAGAGATGAGCTTGATCAGTGGTAGCCATCATTATTATACACTGTTCTTTGCAATAATACAGGCTATAAGCCTATGTATCGGACAGTATAAATAAACAATTACAAACAAACAAACATGCTGTGATATTACAGTAATTGGGAATTTACTAAGGTATGCTGACTCTTTCTCACGAGAGTAAATCTGTCAGGTCATAGTAAAATGGCTGATCAGTTGTTAAACTGGGGCCCAACTAAACCTATTTCTTGTCGATTCTCACAAAGATATCAAATCATGGCCATGGTAGTGGAGTACCAGCTTTAGGGCCTGTTCATAATTTAATTTAGATCGTTTTTGGTTCGATTTTAGTGAGAATCTTATCTGATGACAAAATAGGGTATTTGAGTCCCAGCTATAGTTTGTGCAATGGAACACAGAATAATCCTTTACCCCGATGAGTGTGTACAATGTTACTCAAGGGTGCATCCTCTATTTGCTGCATACACTTGTTATTGACAGCACATTATTTGATATAGTTATTTGCACTAAATTGTGATTGATATCTAAAAATCGATCTCATATTTTTACGTATTTACTTATCATTTTGCTATTTCAACAACTACATGAAACAATTAGATATCAATTTTAACTTATGACCATAAGCTTTTGGAATTTTCAACCATTTAAGACAAAATATCGAGCTACGTTACCATGGAAACATGCCCCAAAAACCTTCCATGATCCTCTGCTTTTAACCAATGAAAGAACTCACAAGGGGATCCACATTTCTCACTGTAAACCCCTGTAAATAATGCAGGATAAACCTATATGAGACTAGTTAGAGTCTTACCAGACATATGCTCTGACTATTACACTATGGGCAAATGAATCATTTGAACACGGCTAGAGGGGCCTGAGGTGCCACGGGACAGGCTCTTGTGACAGAGTATCTTGGTCATCAGGATCTTTGCAGATGCAGCATGGTTAAATGCGGTTCTGACAACAAACAGACGGACAGAAAACTAGACAGAAAAGTAGAGGCCTGTGTCTGACCAGATCAGGCCAATGTGAAAGTCTTTGACCGTGTGCCATCTTTGGGTGGGTGCCATCTTTGACCGGGCGCCATCTTTGACCAGCCACCATAAAATGAGTTTTAAAAAGAATAATTTTCTTCTTTGATATGAAACCGTTTTCTGTAAGGAGGTCAAAGGTGGCACCCGGTCAAAGATCGCACCCAGCCAAAGACGTTCACATTGGCCCGATCTGGTGAGACTCAGCCAGAGACTAGATGGAAATAGCTTGAAAACAACAACAACAACCCACCATCGTCCAGGAAGCAGCCTGCATCCTGATTGGTGTTGCTATAGCATTGATAAGTTATAACTCACAAATTCGGCAGGAGCGACTTGGTCCCTTGACCAAGCCAATGCGTCAAAGGGACAGTCACCGCCGTGAGTGTAAGAACTATACATTAGGCATTGCCTGCCACAGGTGATCTCAATTCTTTGCTGTCAATGGATACAGTTCCTGTGCAGCGCTATCATAAACAATGACTTAGTTCAAAATGACCACTTTTTGGGTCTATAAAGGGCTATCTTATTTTTATGGCCTCGTTGAATATGACCCCACGGTCAACTTATGAGATAACCCTAGAACAGAGGAAAACTCGTGGACCTTTATCTAGTTTAGTCTTGCAGTGATTACTCCTTGGAATTTAGGGGAGAGATGGTATTTCATTTTAGAGTTCAGGATATTTCATACATCTTATTCAAATACATTCCTACCTATGTGATGAAACTAGTGCAACCTCAGTTATGTATTCTATGGGAAGCAATAAACGTAAACCGATAAACCTAAAGATAATGCTTTAACACCCTTGGTCATGGTACTAGGTAAATGCTGCCCTGGGATGTCTAATTACCCCTTGACAGCCACATAGTGTTTCATGACAGGGGTATTCCTCGTGGGATTAACTCTAGCTTTGTAGAATTGACTGGGGTTGTAATGTGTACTGGTGTGCTGTATATAAGTATTCCCTATTGTAGGATCTAAACCACTACTGGGCTTAGAGTGGAACCTGCTGATTGTCTGTACACTTCTTTGTGTATTGTGTTGGGAATTAGGGAAACGGCCTTAGCCATTAGCTAACAACCAAACCAGCTCTCCTCCTGCTCTGGACCAGCAGTCTTTGCAAAAACTTTTTCATCCCACAGGATATTTGGTCCTGCAGATTTTCAATGTTGCAGGGCCGGCTACATTTCTGAAGGACCAGATACCAACATATCTGATGATTCAGGCATTTTAACTAGAAAATAGTATGTACATTATATTTGTGATAATTTATGGCCAAATTAGGATGAATACATAGTTTTACACAGTATATTGACAAACATATTACAGGTTTAGAATCCCAACTTAATTATTTTAGTTCAGAAAAGACCAACATGTGACTGGACATTCGGTCCTGCTACACTTGTCATTCTGCTGGACCGTTGGCATTTTAGGAGGACATTGCCACTGTTCTGCATGTTTTCGCAAAGACTGGACCAATGTGGATTAATACTAGGTGTACTCAGCTGCATTGATTCATCTGTTGAGTGTACTCTTGTAATGTATATAATTGTTTCATGGCATGGTATTGAAGAAACTCTCAGCTTAGCATAGAGACTGCTGATTGTCTGCACGACTTCTCTGTGTATGTATTGAATTGCATCAGACCAGCTTAGTAAACATGTCATAATTGGAGTTGTGGAAATTCAAAGAAGTAAGGGCTATGGCCTGTGTGGTGCACTAGGGCCAAACAATATCAAAGATGTGTTTAGCTAACTCCCTGAAGGAATTGAAGTGTTATTCATTGGTATAAGAATATTGAGAGAAATTCTCTGGTCATTGTCTTCCCACATTGGAACATTGCATATTCCTACATTCATAAATCATATATACATGTACATATTCGTAGACAATCCATTTCATAACAGGTTAATAAAGAAGGTGAAGTGACCTAAACATACTTTTTCTTTTGCCTAGAACATAAAGCAACTATTCAAACCATGGCAACCCAGGGTGTGTTTCCAGTGGAGTCAGAGCACATTCCTTTGAATAACGGAGGAGGGTGGACACTACACCTGTGGGGAGCTGATGTGTCTGGATCTCTGTAAGAGACAGAGGAGGAGTACAAAATCACAGGGAATAGAAATCATAGCTTATAAATCTACAATGGTACATGTTTTGGGTGCCTAAGTCTCTAAAGACTTAAGTGCCTATACCTTACTATTTGACAATGGGAGCACTACAATGGACGACACTCATGATTAAATTGCTAACAGGATGGCAGCTACAAACAGGTAACCATGACTACTAGAGTATTTGATTACAGCAACATACATCTGGTGTAGGGTCATTTCAAACAACGGTCTTACTCTTTTGATTCAATCTTTTATCTTTTAACAACATTCCATACTTTTTAATCTCTATGAGCCATAATCAGAAATATTCACTAAAATGTTATCAACTCTGCTGGATTTGCTGAGAAGTTCTCGGAATGAAGCATCCAGTTCAGTTCACTCTGTGCTGTGGTCCTCCCCACAGGGGATGGTGTGTGGAAGGTGTAACCTGACACCACACTTCCCTATCAGCTGGAGGAGGCTGGAGGGGGCTGGTGAAACCATAACACCATATGTGGGTGGTGGGACTCTAAATCCTAACCACAATGTACTTTATCAATTCTAGAGAATGACACCATAGTTATTCAAAGTATAATATAGAATATATATATATATATATATATATATATATATATATATATATATATATATATATATATATTCTATATTCTCTATATATATATATATATATATATATATATATATATATATATATATATAATATGTATATATATATATGTAGTTTCTGTCCGGATAGTCCAGGTGCCACAGTCCTTTTTCAGCCTAACCACAAATTATTTTATTTATTCCTGTAGGATTAGGCCAAATTTTAAAAAGAGAGTAGTGCAGGTGCCAAAGTCCCCTTTTATCCTAACTGTCCAGGGTCTGTTCAGATAGTCCAGGTGCCAAAGTTCTTCTTTTTAGCCTAAGCACAAATTATTTTATTGATTCCTGGAGATTGTAGTTTTGTAGGATTAGGCCAAATTGATTGGGAAAAAAGAGTAGTCCAGGTGCCAAAGTCCATTTTCTATCATAACCACAATTGATTTCATCATTGCCACAGATGCACATGACACCATAGTTATTCAAATTATGATTTAGGATATATATCTGGGGTTCTGTCCAAATAGTCCAGGTGCCATATTCCTATATTTAGCCTAACCACAATGTATTCTATTAATTCTGGGAGAGCCTAGCTTTATAGGATTAAGCCAAATTGATGGGGGAAAAAAGTGTAGTCCAGGTGCCAAATTCCATTTTCTATCCTAACCACAATTTCGCTGGTACCGCGCGGGTGCCGGGGCTAACCCGCAGGCCCTGGCTATCTAGTACTAGCTTTCTAAGAGCTAACACGTGACCTATGACGTCATCAATCACTCTCCACCATTGGCTAGGTACCTAACATGTGCACAGGCGAGTGTACGTCGCGCATGTGCCGGCACATGCGCGACGTACACTCGCCTGTGCACATGTTTTGAACCTTGCCAAAGGTGGAGAGTGTGACCCCGCGCTAGGGACCTGCGTCCTTGATAATGGACGGGGGACCAGCGAAAACCACAATGTGTTTTATCAAATCTACGGATGCACATGACACCATAGTTATTCAAAGTATAATATAAGATATATATCTGGGGTTCTGTCCAGACAGTCCAGGTGCCATAGTCCTATATTTAGCCTAACCACAGTGATCCCATACAAGGTGAAGGGAGGGTTGCGCAAGCCCATATGGGGGGGCAGCGAGGGGTCAGATGGCTAAATTAGAGTTAGGAGAGACCAAACGAGGTATCAGATAACTAAAAATAGGGTGGGCAAGGCCAAACAAGTTGTCAGATAGCTAAGAATGGGGTAAGTGAGGCCAAATGAAGGGTCAGATAGCTAAGAATTGGATTTAAAAAAAGAGAAGAGAGGTTAGATAGCTTAAAATGGGTGGGAGAGGCCAGACAAGGGGTCAGGTAGCGGCAAATGGGGTGGGAGAAGCCAAACAAGGGGCCAGATAGCTAAAAATGGAATTGGAGAGGCCAAACAAGGGGTCATATAGCTAAAAATAGGGTGGACGAGGCTAAACAAGGGGTCAGATAGATAACACTAGGGTAGGAGAGGCCAAACGAGGGGTCAGATAGCCAAAAATGGGGTGGGAGAGGCCAAACAAGGGGCCAGATAGCTAAAAATGGAATCGGACAGGCCAAACAAGGTGTCATATAGCTAAAAATAGGTAGGATGAGGCTAAACGAGGGGTCAGATAGCTAAAAATGGGGTGGGTGAGGCCAAACAAGGTGTCAGATAGCTAAAAATGAGATAAGTGAGGCCAAACGAGAGGTCAGATAGAAAAGAAATGGTGGGGGAGGCCAAACAAGAGATCAGATAGCTAAAGTTGGGGGGACGAAGCCAAACAACGGGCCCTCCTATGGGCTCAAACACACATTGCTGGCGTCCCCAGGCCCTTATATAGGTTTGCACACCCGGCCGATGTCATGAAGCCCTTGTATTAGCTCAAACACCCCTCGCTACCCCTTGTATGGGCTCGCACAGCCCTCACTGGGGTCCCAAGGCCCTCATATGAACTCGCACACCCCTCTCTTCACCCTGTTTGTGCCCATAAACTCCTCAGCGAGGTGAGTATGAGCCCATACATGGGCCTGGTGACTGCAGCCAAGAATGCATGAGCCCATATGACCCCTCGTTTGGCCTCCCCCACCCGATTTTTGGCTATCTGACCCCTCGTTTGGCCTCTCCCACCCTAGTTTTATAGCTATCTGACCCCTCGTTTAGCCTCATCCACCCTATTCTAGTTATCTGGCCCCTTGTTTGGCCTCTCCCACCCCATTTTTAGCTATCTGGCCACTCGTTTGGCGTCTCCCACCCTATATTTAGCTATGTGACCCCTTGTTTGGCCTCTCCCAACCTATATAGTTTTAGCTATCTGACCCCTCGTTTAACCTCATCCACCCCATATTTAGCTATATGACACCTTGTTTGGCCTCCCCGATTCCATTTTTAGCTATCTGGCCCCTTGTTTGGCCTCTCCCACCCCATTTTTGGCTATCTGACCCCTCATTTGGCCTTTCCAACCGTAGTTTTAGCTATCTGACCCCTCGTTTAGCCTCATCCATCCTATTTTTAGCTATCTGACCCCTTGTTTGGCCTCTCCAATTCCATTTTAGCTATCTGGCCCCTTGTTTGGCCTCTCCCACCCCATATTTGGCTATCTGACCCCTCGTTTGGCCTCTCCCACGCTAGTTTTAGCTATCTGACCCCTTGTTTAGCCTCATCCACCCTATTTTTAGCTATCTGGCCCCTTGTTTGGCCTCTCCCACACCATTTTTAGCTATCTGGCCACTTGTCTGGCGTCTCCCACCCTAGTTTTAGCTATCTGACCCCTCGTTTAGCCTCATCCACCCTATTTTTAGCTATCTGGCCCCTTGTTTGGCCTCTCCCACCCCATTTTTAGCTATCTGGCCACTTGTTTGGCGTCTCCCACCCTATATTTAGCTATGTGACCCCTTGTTTGGCCTCTCCCACCCAGTTTTAGCTATCTAACCCCTCGTTTAACCTCATCCACCCCATATTTAGCTATATGACACCTTGTTTGGCCTCTCCGATTCCATTTTTAGCTATATGACACCTTGTTTGGCCTCTCCCACCCCATTTTTAGCTATCTGACCCCTCGTTTAACCTCATCCACCCCATATTTAGCTATATGACACCTTGTTTGGCCTCTCCGATTCCATTTTTTAGCTATATGACACCTTGTTTGGCCTCTCCCACCCCATTTTTAGCTACCTGATCCCTTGTTGGGCCTCTCCCACCCTAGTTTTGGCTATTTGACCCCTCGTTTGGCCTCCCCCACCCTAGTTTTGGCTATCTGACCCCTTGTTTGGCTTCTCCCACCCCATTTTTGGCTATCTGACCTCTCATTTGGCCTCTCCCACCCCTTTTTTTCAGCTATCATACCCAAACATCAAATTCTAATGTTTCTATGAGAAAGGGGATCTACTTTTTCACATATGGGAATGCACCTTACAGCACAATTATGATTAATATCTAGATGTAACCGTAAATACTCAGGAATAAAGATAAATTAATGTTACAAAAAAAAATGTCTGTAGAATTGATGAAATACATTGTGGTTAGGTTAAATATAGGAATATCTGGACAGAACCCCAAATATATATCTTAAATTACATTTTGAATAACTATGGTGTCATGTGGGTCTGTAGAATTGATAAAATCCATTGTGGTTAGGAAAAAAAAGGACTTTGGCACCTGGACGACTGTTTTTCTCCATCAATTTGGCCTAATCCTATAAAACTACAATCTCTGGGCCCTCCCAGAATTAATAAAATACATTGTGGTTAGGCTAAATATAGGACTTTGGCACTTGGCTTATCTAGACAGAACCCCAGATATATATTCTATATTATACTTTGAATAACTATGGTGTAATGTGCATCTGAAGATTTAATAAAATATGTTGAGGTCAGGCTAGAAAAAGGACTTTGGCACCTGGACTACTCTTTCTTTTTTTATTTGGCCTAATCCTATAAAACTACTCTATGGGCTGTCTCAGAATTAATAGAATACATTGTGGTTAGGCTACAAAAGGACTTTGGCACCTGGACTATCTGGACAGAACCCCAGATATATCCTACAATAAGCCTCCTTTACTACAGTGTGAGCAGTAGTGAGCCCCAGCAGCCCCTGAGAGCCTATCACCATGGTATCAAGTGTCTAGAACAACCACAGAGTTGATCTTATCAGGTGCTAATTAGGTGCAGGCCACCCCGGCGTCCTCGGGCGTCTCGAGTTAGATCGAGGTGATTACAGAGTGAACTGGACTGCATCCATATAGTAGTGTTGAGTTACTTACCAGGGCAATAAAGGACATGTCAAATTAAGCCCAACAATTAAAGATGTGTTTCAGGCAACCCAATCCTAGATTCAAAAATGGGTCGACCTCATGATTTTCCCCCTATTTTTGGGAACTTCTTTTTTTAATTTTAAATCTTTTCGAGATTTTAGCAAATTTTTGGTCGGGAGATCAACCTTCCATGCCTTAATAATTGTCTGACCACGGAAAATTGCTTTAATATCCAACAATTTCAATATATTCCTAGTTACAGCAAGAATCAGTCAGTATTCCTGTCAAATCAATTGGACAATTCATGACTCATTCCAAGTACTTTCAACTAAAACCTACCCGAATTGCCTGAAACATACTTTTTATTTTTTGCCTAAGGCACCTTTAAGCGTTAATGAACTATCCCCCCCCCTCTTTCTTTACAGTGCAGCTTGCGACCTTGGGTGATCTAGCTTGTGCAGCATCCTTCACTGCATCAGGTAAAGACTACTGCATCACGACAAGGACAGGAGCTTGGATTACACTAAAACAAGCCTCCAGCCTGTGTGCCGCCCGGGGCTACATGTTGGCGTACTTCTCTGATGAACAGGAGTGGGACCAGTTCAATACAGCTTCAAAGTCACTAGGGTAAGGCAACAATCAGAACTTAAGAAGTAAGATGTCTTAACATAGGGGTCCAAATATGTTTGTCAACCCCCCTAAACCACTGACCCTCCTATTGTAGAAAAACATTCACTCTCTTACCACAATAACAGCAATGCTATTTTTAAATGAGGTCTTTAATAGAGATATTTTAGTTCCTGGATAGACCTACTCTTTCCTGCCATTTTGCTATGATTTGATCTTATTGTCTAATTGGTGGAAATTTATGAGAATGAGAAAGTTAACTTTGGCTGTCTAGCCCTTTTATAAACTCTTTTATAAACTCTTACATTTTGCCGATGAATAATTATAAGAAATAATTACATTGGACATCCTTTGTTCGCAGATTAAATAAATATTGGATGAGAATTGCCTGGACCCCTCATGATCTGTCTAGTGGCAGCTGTGTCATTGGGATAGCAGGCCAGGACCCAAAATTCAGGTCAATGCCATGTTCATCACGGCGGTGGATGGCTGGCAACGTCTGTGAGAAAACACCAGGTGAGCTTATTTTTGTTGAGGGGTCGTAATAGGTAGGATCCAACAGACACTTTAACATCTGTAATTTAGTCAAAAATAAGTCAAATATTATATTAGGGTGTGAATTGTTATAACTGTATATTATCCATTTATCAAATGTCCTCCACAAGAAAGTACCTTACAGAGAATGGTGTGCAGATAGACACCAGAATCAGACTGTAGATACTCATTTAATCATCCCCTACGAATATGTTATCATAAATCAATGAAATAAGTGAGACAGTCAACATTAAACTTCTCAATCGCCAGCCCCCCCCCCCCCCGAGAGAATAGGGGAATTAAATGGTTAATAGAAACTAATGTGATGCTTTATAAAACGGTATGTTGTGCGTTATAACTCTTCAAACACTTCCAAACATTCATTATAGTGTAACAGTTCAGGGCGCCAGTATTTGATAGAGAACGTCAACGAACGCAACAAAACCGTAAATGTTCCCACGGAAAGTATAAAATTATTAAGGGTCAAGTGTATTGTGCAGAAAATTCACCTCGATGATTTTACTGTTCCCTTAGGGAGTGGTTATCCTTTACCAACGGGGGGAGTTTGTTGGTATTCGGAGGCCACAAAAGATTCACCCCTTTTCGTTGCAAAAGCCCAGGTGGTAGGCCATTTCAAATTATATACTTGTTTCTGGTCACTACCCAGCTAGCAAAACTCATGTAAATTACATCATTTTTACATCATTTTCTGATTGGTCGTGACATCATTGGATGATGTCAATTGTCGTTCCCAAGATGTCACATACGCAAGAAGTTTTTACGTGTCCCTTTGCATGGGTATTTTACATAAGTATATTTACATTTAAAAAAATACATATCAACGATATGTTTGAACTTAATAATAATGATGTATATAATTGACCAACTGTAGGCCTAAAACATGTCTGAAACGTATAAATTTTGACATGTCAAAAAGATGTGATATGGAGATATGTACATAACATGTTGCAGGGATGACATTTATACCAGTTCTGAGTATACCCCCCTCCGAGTAGTGATTATAAATCAGATAGGATATTTAGGATAACTCTGAGAGATTGTAGACATCATATAGTTATGTCCATTTTATGTCAATGTATGACATGTACACAGGCACTCTGCATAGGAAGCAAACACCTGCTCTGTGAAAGACACTTTGCAGGCATTTTCCATTCCATACAGACACATTTATCCTAGCCAGGAGGCCCAGATGTGATATCAGCCCAAAGCCAGAATTTCTTCTTATACAATTTGAAAGGACACAGAAAAGGTGTCCCATTATGTGCCTTGGCTGTCCAACTATAATTCACCAAGTCACTGTAACTCAAGTAACACATTAAATGTTACTGAAGAAATTTAGTCCAATTTTGTCTCTTATTGCAGTATATAGAATTTATTTCATCCAACTTTTAATCAAGAATGGGGGAATGCTGATCAAAATGTGATCACATTGCAAAATGAGACGCCTAGTGTTGGAGCTCAGAACTATGATAGGATATAGTAATGTCGACTTATATATGTCATATTCTGATAAGATTGTGATGTCATAAATATGTTATATTGGAATAAATCCATACTCCTATTATTTTGACGTCACAATCTTGTCAGAATATGACCTATTTCAGTTCTGAACTCCAACACTAGGGGTCTCATTTTGCAAGACTGTCACATTTTGATCAGCATTCAGTCATTCTTCATTGAAAAGTTGGATCAAATTAATTGCATAAACTACAATGAGGGACAAGGTTGGACTAAATTTCCTCTGTGATATATAAGGTGTCACTTGTGTTACAGTGACTAGTTGAAATATAGTTGGATAACCAAGGCACATGGGTGGACACCTTTTCTGTGTTCTTTGAGATTGTATAAGAAGAAATTCTGGTTTTGGGCTGATATCACATCTGGGCCTCCTGGCTAGGATAAATGCATCTGTAAGGTGTTTGTTCCCTATGCAGAATGCCCATGGACATGTCATACATTGACATAAAATGGACATAACTATATGATGTCTACAATCTCCCTCAGAGGTATCCTAATTATCCTATCTGATTTATAATCACTACTGGGGAGGGGGTATACTCAAAACTGGTATAAATGTCATCCCTAGAACATGCTTGTAGATATCTCCATATCACATCTTTTTGATGTGTCTACATTTACATGTTTTAGACATCTTTTACAGCTAGTCATATATATGCCATTATTGTTAAGTCCAAAGGTATCACTGATAAATATGTCTCTTTTATATGAATATGTTTATATAAAATACACATAAATATTGTTACATCAAGAACCCATGCAAAAGGACACGTAAAAACTTCTTGCGTATGTGACATCTTGGGAACGAAAAATGATATCATGAAATTACTAGTTATTTTTATGTAAGGTGCTAGCTGGGTAAGCCCTGAGATTTATGACAACGGCGCTTTTTTTTCTTGATGTGGCCTAAATTGTATAGGCTATTGCAGGCTCTCGGAAAACCAAATTCACATTTTAGTGAACAAGAGATCAAAGATCTGCGCAAGTTGTAGATTATATGCATGTTTCCTCCAGCCCATTACATTTTTCTACCCTGTAAGCTTCAATTTGATACCAACTATGCTCGTATTTGTCTAAACTTGTCATGTTTTACCATCAAGATTTGGAAAAAAGTCTCAGGAGGGAGATTTTGGTGATGCGCGGGGTTATGAGAAACAAGTATATATATATCATTTGGAACGGCCTTATTGCTATACATAGCCAGCAGTTTCCTTTATACATTTCGAAACATTTGCAAATGATTTGTACAAAAATTCTCGCATATAAGCCTAAGCCTTGTATAAGCTGCACTCCTAACTTGACAGAATCATATAAGCCACAAAGGAAGTCTGAAAATTGCTTATTTAGTAAACTACAATACCACCAAACTGGGGTTCTGACTCGAATAAGGTGCGCCATCTACGCAAGAATCTATGGGAAATGACTTTCTGTCAAAAGCCCTATTTCATTATTCGACATTTGTAAATGATTGTTTGCAAATTCTTGTGCTAAAACTCCATGTCAATGTTTGAAGGAACTAATGCTGTCAACCCTCTATCTGACGCAGTCACCATCGTCACTGATGCCGTCACCGCCACCACTGATGCTGTCACCACCACCACTGATGCCGTCACCACCACCACTGATGCTGTCACCATCGTCACTGATGCCGTCACCACCACCACTGATGCTGTCACCACCGTCACTGATGCCGTCACCGCCACCACTGATGCTGTCACCACCGTCACTGATGCCGTCACCGCCACCACTGATGCTGTCACCACCGTCACTGATGCCGTCACCGCCACCACTGATGCTGTCACCACCGTCACTGATGCCGTCACCGCCACCACTGATGCTGTCACCACCGTCACTGATGCCGTCACCACCACCACTGATGCTGTCACCACCGTCACTGATGCCGTCACCACCACCACCGATGCCGTCACGACCACCACTGATGCCGTCACCACCACCACCGATGCCGTCACGACCACCACTGATGCCGTCACCACCACCACCGATGCCGTCACCACCACCACCGATGCCGTCACCACCACTGCCAATGCCGTCACCACCACCGCCGATGCTACCACAACCAAACCTGCTGCTGACACAATGACACCAACCACAATAGCTAAATCTTCCTACACCAAGACTACTGCTGCTACTGAAGCAGCAACTCCTGCCTCCACTACACAAGTTAGGGCAAGTACTGGTACTAGGATCCCAGCAACCATACCGCATGCTACAAAATCTACACTTCCAACAGATCAACCTAAAGGTACAGCTGCTAAAGGTACAGCTGTTAAAGGTCATCTCTTTTATGAATCTTAAATCAGCTGTGAATTGATCTACTTTTGGACCGAAATCTCTTATGATGCTGTTAGTGATGTACATTATCTGTTCTCCTTATGCATAGTAAATGTATTATGGCTACCAACCGTAAGGAAGCTTAACAAGGCATATCTAAGTCCACTAGAAAATGTATTCTGAGCCACTGAACAATTATTAACGTTTATATCATCTACTATAACTCAATGTATTACATACAGACTGCCCCCAGAACCCTGTGGTGAGGGATGTCATTGTTCAGATGGTATCACCGAGCAGCTATATCTACACCTGTAAGAAGGGTTTCACGTTTGATGATGGTACAACACGTAAAAGGATCATTTGTTCTCCCAAAGGAGCCTGGACTCCAGAAGTAACAAACTGTAATAGTGAGTCTTTAAACATTGTATTATAATATGATGGCTACTTAGTTTCTAATCCAAGACTTTTAATATGGCCTAAATGGCGATGTACTAGTAGTGCATCCTATGAAAAACAGTTATGTCACTGATTCAAAATCAAAGCAGTATTGATGTGTGCTGTAAAGATTATTATAGGTTTCAACTTGTTAGGAGCAGTAAATGTTTCAGGTGATTTTGAAATCCTTCAAAATGATGTTCACTATTTCATACAATCCCCCCGTTTACAATATGACTACTGAAAATGACATACCAAACTGACCCAAGAAATATCCTCACCCTTAGTCATCAAGTGTCCTGTGATAGACTCAAGCAGCCCATGGCGTCTGAGCACCAAGGACAGGTTCATTGGTGTCACTGTCACACTAACCTGCCACGTGGGTCACAAGTTCAAGGATGGAAGCCGTGTCCGCAGTGTCCTCTGTCTAGGTACAGGGGACTGGTCAAGTCAACTGGAGCCTTGTTCTCGTAAGTACCCAGTAAATAAATCTATTCAGTGTTTCCTCCATAACATTGTTGCATTTGTGAACATTGATCATCAAAGGTTGCGAATCCAATCAAAATTATACATTAATACTGTTCTTTCTACTGTAGAACTGTAAGTCCCTTGTATGCAGATCCACATCTAAAACTGTTGAACCACTGGATGATTACTATAGAACATAAATTACATCTAACTTTGCTAGATTTAAAGCAATTTACATGCAAAACATTAGTGATAGTGAATTATGTTAAAAATATGTATTTTACACTAGAATTAATGAGTTGCAAATTAATGAAAAAATAATACCTGTGTCATTCTCATAGCTATTAGTTGTGGTGATGGCCTGGTCTATGGTGACAAGAAGGAAACGAGATGTGACAAGAACCAGAGGCTGAAGAATGGTCTCACACACTCTGTGTCTGTGTGTACATCCACAGGATCTCTGAGTCCCCCTATTAGTCATTGTTCAGGTCAGTTGATCTCTAACAAGAGTTGCATCAGTAGTTAGTGTCGATAACAATGAATGCAGCCAACCCCTTAATGAACTAAAAAGTGATTGCAATGCATCCCATCATTGAGTGATATTTATTTGGGCAGTTTTGTGAACAACTTCATGGTCTGATAGCAGGGATAAAGTACATTAAACCCACACAGCACCATGTAAATGTACAGCAAAGCAGATCAGGAAAATAGATAGACAAATGCCAACGCCCATTGATACCAACTCTGTTGTATTTCACGAGTGGGGGCTGGGGCCATATCCCATGAAGCCGCAGGCTGAGTGGGATATGCCCCAGCCCCCACGAGTGAAATACATCAGAGATGGTATCAATGAAGTTGGCATTTGTGTTTATTTTTTATTTGAAGTCATTTTATGAAGAAAAAACAATCTTTTCCTAGCCCATTGAATACAGCCACATTGTATTCAATGGGGGGTATTGAATACGGCCCTTCAATGCTAAAGCATAGGAAATCTTGTATTCCTAAAAAATAAAAAGTGAACATTTCCTATGCATCAATATACTGACTGGTGAAGTAACATAATTAATAAAATAACTGGAACAGCACATATTCACTTTTTTCAGGTTAAATAAGTTGATAGCTAGTCCATTGTAATGAGAGCACATGATGTAATAATATTTCCAGCTGGAGGTTGCAGTCCAGTCCCTTACTATGGCCACACCACCATCAGCAGCAGCAGTACACACTCTGGGAGCTCAGTCAGTGTGAGGTGTGAGGTGGGCTACAGGTACCCAGATGGCACCAAGACTAAGGACCTAATGTGTACTGGTAGAGGAGAATGGGACCCAGAACACCTGCCAGCTTGCCTGGGTAAGCTAAGCCTACTACCAAAACTCTCAAACTACTAGATTACACAATGAATGAACATTCAATGACTCAACCTAATTCTAAAACTCCTGGGTCTGCCCCTGATATAATTGATCATAATGTATTATATGAGAACCTGCAAGAAACAATGTCAGATGAATGGGGTCTGCTTAGATAGACAGGCTAGTTCATACTCATTCTTTTGTACTGTTAAGCATTGTCTATCCACTACCTTACAGAGGTGACCTGCCCCCCTGTACAGAAGGTGTACAAGGCTGAAGCTAACACTACGATGGCGGTGTATGGTACCAGGGTACTGTTTACATGTGTGTCAGGATACTTGTTCTCAAGACAGAGAACCCCAACACAGATAGTGATGTGTCAAGACACTGGGAAATGGTCGGCTAATCTTCCTGACTGTGAAGGTAATACTTGTCTTTCGAGGAACTAACTTGTGGTATCGATTTGACAATAACAAACTATCTAACTAACTGGACCTATTTTTTTCAGGTTTGATAATGTTATTAAAACATACATGGTATGAGAAATAGTGGTCTCTCATTGGTACATCACCCAAATCATATTATATTTATTTTAGGATATAGCGTTTACAGCTAAAGGATTTACAATATGTTTATGTTGCATCACAAGCATGACACATTCTTAAACAATTTTCAGTGATCACATGTGAATTGCCAATGTTGGGAAACTCTGTAAACACTAATTCAACTGTTGACAAGCCTTCTGTTAAAATGGTGGTGAATTTCAAGTGTCAAACAGGGTTAAAGCTTCCCACTGGAATGACTGAGGTCAATCTTATGTGTGAAGAGGATGGGTTATGGTATATGCCTGCCTGGTATAAGAAACAACACAGCCGTGAGTGGAGATCTATGTTTGAGGTGGAGTGCATCAGTGCTGGATGTATTCGTAAGTTTATTGATTGATTGATTATTCATTTTCTTTTATCATGAGGTAGATATAATACCTTATAGACCGTTTTCTGCACTCCACAGCATTTCTCTGATGATCTGAGTAATGTATGAACGTTAAGCATCATGTTAAGCAGCATTTGTAGCCGCTATTATAAGATGAAGGAATGATCATGTAACATGTTCATCCCTACTAACTCTTAATTTGCTTTAAAGACAATGTTTGTTAATACATAATTTAGAATAAATAGTTTGTAAATACAAATATGTTTTGCAACAAATCAAGTTATGTCTAGATTTTAAATGTAGACACAATGTAAAGGAAGTAGGTAAGAGAGAATAGAAGGAAGGAAAGATAAAAGATGGAGAGGGAGAGAAGAGATTTAGGCTAGAGTAAGAGTGAAAAGCAGAATGAAAGAAAAAAATGTAATATAATGTAATATAAACATCTAAGGTCGCAAGATAACAAAGAAAAGAAATATCACATAGTTTGGCACTTGCTACATAACGTTGATAGATCATACTGTATCACAATACCGAGGATGCTTTTCTTGTTTACATATATTGCTTATGAAATAGTCTTAAAAAACAAGTGTTTTCTTTTACAGTTAAGACTTGTCCTGTGGTAGAGACAAAGTTGAACTCCTATATAGGTTCTATAAATGCCACTGTAGGAAGTGTTGTCACACAGACCTGTTACCATGGCTACCTAACAGTAAACAATGATACCTCGATGACTGTTAAATGTGGAAAAGACCTAACCTGGAATGGAACACTGCACAATTGTCAACGTAAGTATGTTGAACTTCAAAAACATCTGAGGCCAACCTGTACCAAAACACATAGCATATATATATATATATATATATATATATATATATATATATATATATATATATATATATATATATATATATATATATATGCGATGAGAACTCTCTTGGGTTTAGGTTTACCATCATCATCCCCTGTATCCGACATGGTAACATCTAACATGTAAATGCTCCCACAGAAAGTATAGAATTAATAATTGGTGACATGATGCTTTGTCCCAGCGCCGCAATTCTACCAAAATGGGTATAACCAGGTGTGTGTTTCTGTGGATCACCTTCTAATGGCAGCAGTCTGGCCTCCACTTCCCCCTGACCACCAGTCTCCTCTTCCTTGATTGATGTGCGTAATTTCTCCATGATCCACTCTCTCTGATACCCTCCTCAATTATTCCATATGTTCATAAATCCAGCTGTATGTTTTAAAGCTCTCCCGTCGTGGAATTTCCCGTTGTATTTTAAGTTATTGGTGGAGCAAATAACCCAGCACTTTTTACTCAGCGACGGTCATAAATATTGAATTTCATTGCATTATATATGTATAAGGGAACACTGCCCATTTGTGAATGTTGCATATAATTATTCATAGCAAAATCGTACAAAAGGCACATTCTTTATCAGCATATTTGACAGAAAACAGACGGCATGATTATCCTGTTCTGAATACCTTTCAGCGGTCAGATGCCCAAAGATGCCGGAGGTTCCAAATAACTTCAGAGAAGGTGATTCGGCTGTCCTTGGAAGCACCGTCAACTACACCTGTGACCAGGGTCACCAGTTCCCGGATACAGCCAGGAGGATGTCAATTAACTGTACAGCTGACGGGATATGGGCGGGACGCTACCTACAGGAAGGATGTACAGGTATTTATTCTACCTACAACAAAAAAGCATACGGAAGTTGTGTATTTAAGCACTGAACATCATATGCATGGGCATACAACGGTGGTACGCCACGCTGGTGTGAGAGGGGCGTACCACAGTCATCATGTCCATGGCCCTCCTGAAAGTAGCGACATCAAGCCAAATGAACATTCTTATCCCAGAATTTCAAGGTATACATCACTAGACAGGTCATGAAATTTGCAATTCAATGGTGTGTGATGTGGGCAGATATATAAGTAAATGTTATTTTTTTCTAATTTTTCAAGAAAAAAAGAAATTAAATCAAATTGTTGAAATTTGCAAAAAACTGCTAGCCAGCCCTCCTATCGTTATATTCCAACCAAGGTGGTTTGACTATCGTTATTCTTATTCCCTACATATTTCTGTAGCATCATATAAGAGGAAATACATAGTGAAATGCATTCTTATGATTTTATTCACCTTCGAAAAAAGTAAAATAGGAATTATTTGATTTATTTCAATTTAATTAATTTTTCTAACTTTTTTACTTCTCCAAACTGCATCTATATTGATTTGTTTGTTAGGTATATTAATTATTACATTCTAAAAAATATTTTCTCATGAGATAATTGATTTTTGTTATTTTTTATGCTGTAAATAAGACCTACAGAAATAGAAATTGCCTTGATGGACCTGCATGTTGAGGCTCAAAGAATAAAGGGGCGTCTGAAACGGACTTAAAACACGCTGTAGGCTTATTTAGGACATATTTGGCTATACCCTGATCAAATTTAGGATTGTGCATCATATTTTTTTCAATGGGAAAATTGAAAGATAAAATCGAAAATCTATGTCTAGTGTCGAAATGATCTGAATTTACCCCTCTTTTTGTGTGGTGCGCCAAGTAGGGAATGTCTACTAACCCCCCAATTTGTCAAAACATTTTTTTTATGATAATTATTAGGTCTAAATAGGGCCGCCATATGCCTATCATTTCATCAGTTCATTTCTGAAGGTTTTACTGGAAACACTCGAGGCGCCATCTACTGAGTGTTGTGGTTGCTACTGAAAGTTAGCTCTAAAATTGTTATTTCTGGGTGGATTTTCATGTCTCATATGCAAATCGCGTGGCGTTTTACGTTAGTATCATGATATAACAAGACCCATTCATTGTTTGTATCATCTAAAACATTATATTCATCTTACAAATGTAAACCACAGTGGGAATGTAGTTGAAGGCCCTACCGAACACCCAGCCAATGCCCTATATTATTTTTTATCCTTATTCTATGGTCACTTGTGAAATCCCTCTACTATTGGATTGTGATATCTTAATTTGTACCAGAACACATTCCAAATTTTAACCCAGGTTCATGACTTTATAAATGTGCACTGACATAGGATCCTTTTATTGCTTTTGTTTCAAACCTTGCTATTTTAGTTGACTCACATAAGTTCTTTTCATTGCTTTTACTTCAGACTTTGATATTTCAGTGCTTACATATCTCTCTGTTCTGCTTTCTTACACAGCTGTGCACTGTCCCCCAGTACCCATTGTCATGAACAGCCGTACCAGCAGCCTGAGCACCACGTATGGCAGTGTGGTCACCTACAGCTGTCTGCATGGTTACATGGTGGGGCATGTTACAGTCAGGAACACCACCATCACATGCACCGAGACTGGGCAGTGGAGCCGGCTACCACAGGACTGTCAAGGTAACAACCTACATATTACATATGAAGAACAGCTTACACAGATACATAGATATTCTTTTTTTCTTTTTAAATTTCTATCAAAAGATTTTATGGGAGCTTTTTCATGTTATTGTCACCTATTCAAATTTTCCTGTTTCCAATTCCTCAACAGATTACAGTAAGAATTGCCCAAAAATGAAACTAGCAGCACTTCAAAAAAAATTTCTGAAAAAATACACTATTTTGTTTCACATCGGCTGAAATGGTAGCAATGAAGACTGTATTTTCTCAAACTTGACACCTCTTTGGTTTGTTTTTGATAAAACTCTCTGATTTCTTACTCTACCTTGATGTGCTACTTTCAGATATTCGCTGTGCTGCTATACCAGTGTGGGAAAACCTTGTAGTTGACACCCAGAGCCAGATCTATAACACAGTGGTGAATGTGTCATGTTCTGAGGGTGTCTTCACCTCCACTAATCAGACATCCTACCTCACAACCTGCACCATTGAAGGCAGATGGGACCCGCCCATAGCAACATGTACAGGTAGTCATCAGTTTATTAATTTGCAAAAGTCTATGTTCAGATTATTTGGGATATATTGGCACACAAGGGTACACACATAAGGCTTGTGCTCTTTTGGTAAAACTTTAGATTCAAATAACTATGATGATAATATATTATCTGAGAATTCATGCATATTGAAAGTTACTGAAATTCCTCCGAATTCAGATGCACCGGAACCAGAGGAGATGCCACCAACTGAGGCCAAGAATGCTAAGTCAATAGGAGTCCTCAGTGTCATCCTCGTGACTGTCATGTTCAGTCTCATAGCTCTACTGGACATCCTCCACCACCTACCTTCCTGCATCCATGGTATAATCCAACTCAAAGCAAAGTAATTGTGACATTTTATACATGAGACTATCACATACTGTGTATCATGTCAGTCTTTGCGAAAACTTTTTCATCGCACAGGACATTTGGTCGTGCAGATTTTCAATGTTGCCGGACCGGCTCCCTTTTTGAAGGACCGGATACCAACATATCTGATAATTTATTCATTTGAACTAGAAAAAAAATCATTGTACATTACATTAGTGATAATTTATGGCCAAATCAGGATAAATACCTACTTTTATACAATATATTGTCAAACATATTGCAGGTTTAGAAAACCAGCCAAATCATTTTAGTTCAGGAGAGCATGTGACTGGACATTCGGTCCTGCAACACTAGTCAATCTGCTGGACTGGTGGTATTTTAGGCGGACATTGACACTGGCCTGCAGGTTTTTGCAGAGACTGTCATGTTCATCTGCTTTTTTAGACTTATATTATGTGTTGCCTTTGACTGGAGACAGAGTATCTGGAATCTCTGTCAAACTAGTTCCTTGGGACAGTACCATTGTGCCCGCACTGATGGCATCAAATAACTCACATCTTATACACTATTGATAAAATAGGCTACTGGATAGTGAGGCATTTTAGCCATTGTTGATGCTACTTGTTTCTCAATAAATTCCTGAACATTAATATACCAAGGAATTATTGGTGGTCAGACATTGGACTGTGGTTTAATGGTTAGTATTCTTATCTCTAATATGAGCTATTTGGGTATTCCTTGTGGTTTTAAGCCTGTTTTTCCATAACCTCCATACTGTAAATAAGGCCTTCAATGTATATTGATGTGTATAATGCTTTAGTGGATTGCGTTTGATGACACTTTGTTTGGGTAGTGTTTTTGAGAATGTGGGATCTACAGCTTCTGACAAGTTAAGCTCATTAGGTAATGCATTATTAGAGGGACGAGGTACACCCTTCTTATATAATATACTTTAGCCAATAGTTCCCGTTGTGTACTTATGTCTATCGCTAACGACAATGTTTACTACTGTAATCTTATGAACAGCAAAACATACATATAACTATTGGTCTGTACAACATGATTCCGGTCATTTAATGAACACACACTTCACAAACATAAGTAGAAATATGTTTTAGTAGCCTTTTAAAATGTATACTGATCATAGTGTGGATATGCTAAATGTATCACATAATCGTGCTCTAAATGAGATAGGAGTTTTACAATAAATACTGAATTCTCCCCAATGCTGGCAATTATGTTATTTTTCATTAACAAATCATATACCAGGACATCTTTACGTACTACAATGCTTAAATAGATAATTATAAAACTTGGACATATGCACAACAATATCCCAGAATTGTTCACAGGGCTATTGGATCACGGGCCACCACTGAGCTAAACCTCGGGGAGGAGGTCAGGTGTTTCTGTTTACAGAAACAGGGTAGTCAACTCCAAGTTCCCCTCTGTTTTGTGCATCACATTCTGGTGAAAATGCATGCATTTGGATGTATTAAAATGCCATGATCTCATTGATTTGCATAATAAACAATAATACTGTCACATGTGATGCAGAACACTTGGTGTTGCATTAAACTGGAGACATACATAGTCCTTAGAGCACATGGCCTGTATACCCCCAACCTTTTGGGGGAGCAGGGTGGCACAGGTAGTCAGTGTAGCAGCCAGAGTGGCCCACACTGTCCTACCTTACGGCAGGAGTAGGACTCTGCTTGGAGACAAAGGCAAGTCGATGCGCGTGCATTGGATTGACTGACACTGCTGACCCTGCATGAACCCAGATACTCTCATTCCCAAATCCTTCCAAAGGAAGGCTCTGGTAACAGCCAAATGACCTTGAACTTTGGATTTTGCTGTGTCTTGGCAACCCCTGCTGGTAGGCTGAAACCAGCGACAGGAAATGGAACCAGAATGTATGATGGTAGTTTTAGGTAGATTTACCATCAGCCTTTCTGGTTCCATTTCCTGTTCCTGTTCGCTGGTTCCAAGCTACCAGCAGGAGTTGCCCAGACACAGCAAAATCCCAACATTTGGCAGTTACCAGAGCCTTCCTTCGGAAGGATTTGGGAACGAGAGTAGCACCCAGAGTGCATCTGAGAAAACACCCTCTGTGGTTACACCATCAGCCATCAAGTCCCTCCGTTCCATGTTGGTGCCACCTGAGGATTTCTTCTGCACCATTATGGCAACCTTTAGCTACTGAGGGATAATGCATAATAATTTATGCAACTGGGTTAGGGTCAAGACCGATATTGTGCTAAGTGAGTCATAGAAGTTGAAGTTGAAGTTTGAATATTTTTATTGGCTGAAACACATCATTACAGAGAATCTTTTCAATTGACAGCCAAGTGGTACAGTACAAATACAATGTAGTCTGAGTATGTAGTAAATCATTCACAGTTAGACACTTTGGAGTATGCACAAAGAAATGGCTTCCACGAACGTTATAAATACAGCTAAGTCATACATTTTTCTGTATAGCGCTGAGCTCTGGACCCTAATGAAAATAGCAAGAAACAAGATTAAGAAAATAAATGGAGGCTAAAAAACAACATGGATGTCTTTGCTGGTAAAAGACCTGAAAGCACAAAACCTGAAACTAAAAGGAGCTACTTAATTAGCATACGCCAGAGATACATGGAGGAGGGGGAGAGGCCTAACTCATGTATCAGCCACACCCTGACTTTGGACAGGTCTTATAGGCCGTTCTGTTGATCTAGTTATGGTGTGGAGTTTAGTACTGCACCATACTAAGCGAAAACTTGCGTATTTACAAGCTGCACCCTGATTTTGGGCCGATGCTATAAGCCTCACTGGTGGTCTAACTCGGATACTAGCCACGACCTATTAACAGATTTACAGTAGAGGGGTCTACCTTATGCCTAATACATACCAACCGCCTATAGTACAGCTTAGTTGTGGCCTATGGTTTGACTTCACTATAGCTACATGCCAGAGTTCGGATTTCTGACCCCAAGGTGAGTTGTGCTGAATGGTTGACTACCTTGATAACTATCCTGCGGCTTCGTAGGACATGACCCAAGCCCCCATGAGTGGAATACATAGATAAAGGTCCACAACTCTGAGACTGTTAACTGGGCTATTCCACAAGTTAAATCACCCAGTCAATAGACTCAAATGAGTGGACCTTTGTGTTTATTTTTTACCCTTTTCAATTTAAATTATCTAATTTATGATAGTAAGGGGGCTTAAAAATTGCCTAAAATAGTTTTTTTCTACGCCATTCAAATGTAAACATACCACCATTTCTGATGACGTCACAGACTGTGTGTTTTCTCACAGGGGTAGTAAAATACGTAATATCAATGGCGTGACCGTATTCCATAAAAAGGTAAATCAGAAATGATATCAATGGGCGTTGGCATTTGTCTATATATTAGTTGGTATGGTGTTTGATTGGATTATTATAATGAGGCTGGGCCAGAGTATGGGAGCCGGAGTTCCGCATGTATAGTACCCAGGAGGCCAATTTGGTATGTGAGTCCCTATGGTGGACACCATGCTCAACCATCAGTGTATTAATTAGGACTTGATTAGGAAACACAACTGGACAAACTGGGTTAATTAAATCTCTGTCACTAACATAAACAACTATATGGGGGTCGACCCCCAAAATCGACACGGTGACATGGCCATTTCTTAAAAGGCGGCATTGATCCTGTAACAACCTGTCTCGGTCCTGTAGTGTAAGCATGATGCTTCAATACGGCCAGGGCAGGTTACTCACCAGGGCTGTAATAACAACGACAAAGTTGACAGAATATTAAACATTTAAGGACAGCATTTTGCTAAAAGATGACATTTGTTGTCATAATTCACTAATGCAGCCATGGTGAGTAACTCACCAGTGCTACACTGGTGCATCATGCTGACCCTTTGGGACGGCATCAACTGCATAGGGTCAGCATGATGTTTGCTTGCAGCCCTGGCGAGTTTCTCGCCAGATTTCCACTGCAAATGACTGCAAATGATACTCCGGAAAGGTGGAGACTCACAACAGGAGAGCGCTGCGTTGTTGATTCGACCAATGGTAGTTGACGTCAGTAGAGCGCACACCAGGTGAATACAAGACTGGTGTGTGGCTCATTCAGACACTCACCATTCATGAGCTGCTCCCACTAGCAACTGCTACACTACTACTACTGCAGCTGATACCACATGACATATAGAGAAAAACAGAACATAACACTGCTGGGATCCGCAACTCTGCTGCTCCTTCAACTACTGCTACGAATACTATTTCTATTACTTCTTCTAGAACTACTACTGCTACTTCTATTACTATTACTACTGCTACTACTACTTCTAATTCTATTACTATTACTACTGCTACTACTACTACTTCTAATTCTGCTACTATTATACTATTACTACTGCTCCTGCTGCTGGTACTACTACTAATGCTGCTGTTACTGCTCCTGCTGCTGCTACTAAGTAACTACTACTTCTATCACTACTACTAGTTCTACTACTGCTACTTCTATTACTATTACTACTGCTACTACTACTACTACTACTTCTAATTCTACTACTATTATACTATTACTACTGCTCCTGCTCCCCCTTATACTACTGCTGTTACTACTGCTGCTGCTACTACTACTGCTACTACTACTAGTACTCCTACTGCTGCTGCTACTACTGCTACAGCAACTACTACTATTACTGCTATACTACTACTACTACTACTACTATTACTGCTACTACTACTAGTTCTATTACTGCTACTACTACTGCTACTATTACTGCTATACCACTACTATTACTGCTACTACTACTAGTTCTACTACTACTACTTTTACTACTACTACTTCTATTATCACTACTACTTCTAGTTCTACTACTGCCATACTACAACCACTACTACTACTGCTCCTACTGCTGCCGCTACTACTTCTACTACTACTATTTCTGCTGCTGCTACTACTACTACTTCTATCACTACTATTTCTAGTTCTATTTCTGCTATACTACTACTGCTACTACTACTGCTACTACTACTATTACTCCTGCTACTACTACTACTACTATTATTACTACTACTGAGTCTCATTCAGCCATTCCTGACCTGAAATGGCTTCTTTCCGCTCTTGCAGAAAACCTCTTTTCCTTGGTGTTAGGAGAAATGCTCTGCATGACATTAGAGCAGCTCTTCCAATGAACCAGAAACTTTCCCTCAGCACCCTAAAAGACGCACCAGGGGCCTGTTCCACGAAGCGCAGTTGCAAATTTACGAGACAATTCACAGGCCTATTCTTCACCACACGGGGTCTGGGGTGTCTGCCCTGGCAGAGGCCACAGTTGGTCAGGCACACCTACCAGCAACTATACTTCCCTCAGGAGCCCCTGGAGGAGGCAGTGAAGCCCCCTAAGGGACGCCGTTTGCGCAAACGGCGGCAGGCTGTGTGCTACGGTAAGCGTTTTGAAGGGGAGATATATCTACAGCTTGTTCTAGCACTCGGACCTTTATTATGACGGGCATTAGAATTCATACAAGTAATGGGCGAGTTTCACATTTAAATGTTACTTTTGATAGTTATATTGTTTATTCTTACTCATCTTGCATGAGGGCTCATTAATGAGATGTATATTACAAAAATTACTTCTATTATCGTTCATGACAAGAGCACGGTAGTATAATACATATATGGTATTGTCTACTTTACATATTTCAGGAAAATACATACCGTATTAGACGTAATAAGCGCACAGTGCGCTTAAAAAATTATTATGGACACGTTTTAGTAGTTAAGAGTTTAATTGGGGCCAAAAATTGAAAGATTTTTGGCTATTTCTAGTAAAAGAATTGGCCCAAAAAGGGGGGTGTGCGCTTATTACGTCGAATGCGGTAAGGCTATCTCGTATCTTTAATGACAAGAGACAGTACACATAATTGTTCAGATCCGGTTATCTGTGAATCTCTTACATTCCTGTCCACAGTTTACCACTAAATTTTGTTCATTACAGTAAACATGAGACAGAACAATACAAAAGGCTGCTTTAAAGCTTTGCGTCTCATTCAAGGGCAGCAGTTGTACCTGGTTGAAAAGACATTACCTCATGGCCCATCGTGGTACCTTTAGCAGCTTATCATTTGAAACACTGCTATAAAGCATAAAACATTTCATCATTTGTGATATTCAATGTAACAAGGTGATAATTGTTTACAACTTTGTCACTGCAAGTGATCTGTCTGTTTACAATGAAGTGAGGTGTGCAATATACACATAGAACAATATATCTAAAAGGGGGGACGGCCTAGACCTGGTTGGCTATCTTAGGTTTATTTGATATGAGGAATTTTGCTATAAATTTCCATTTTGAATTCATCAAGAGTTTCAATGAGTCTATCTTCTGGGTCCAAATCATTCCAAATAATCCCTAAGGTATGTTCGAGGCTTCTAGTGTAAGCTCCCCTGTGTGCTGTATAATATTTTAAGAATGGACCATCCCAGGCTCTTGTAACCAAATTTCTATTATCCTTGTATTTGATTTGTCTAAGCTTTCCATAGCTGGTGAGCATATAACCTTCCAGCATGTTCAGTTTTGCCCTGGTATGAATATTGTATGTATTATGATCATCTCTTTGAGCGACCTTCAAGCCCGTGTTTTAGGCCTGTAAAGGCATTCAGCCTAGCCATCTGATGTTCTATAGGAGGCTGTATTTTCTTAACAATATAATATACTGCCAAGGTGTTTCTGCCAACATTTCTTTCCCTTAGGGAGTGGTAATCTTTTAACAACAGGGAGTGGTTGGTGGATTGGGGGGGGGGGTACCAAAAGAATTTGGACCCCTTGATGGGGGGGACCAAAGGCATTTGGAACCAAAAAACTGCACCCCTTTTTAGCGAAAAAGCCAGTGCCTTACTATAGCTCAAAGAGGTTAGCCACGCTCCATCTCAACCTGCCTGGGGGAGACCAAACAATTTGGACTCGCTTGCGCAAAAATCCACCAACCCCCCCTGTTGATCACTCCCTTAATATATCATATGTCAAGGTACCAATTGTTTAAATGGTTGAATAATTTTTCCTGTATACCCCTTGAAGTTCCTATATACCCCAGATATTCCGAAATATTTCTGTGTACAATTCTTTCCAGTAATTTAGAGGGTAATGGTAATAATGACATAGGTCTATAATTTCCAACCAGAGTTAAATCACCATCCTATATGGAATTAATGGTAATAATGACATTGGTCTATAATTTTCTACCAGAGTTGAATTACCATCCTATATGGAGTCCCCTCCGTTGGCTGTAGAATGATGACGGACACGTTTAGAACATTCCACATGTCATATATATAGAGTCTAAATCAGGAGTACACTGAACCTAATTAAGGTTATATCGGGTGTGTTGATGCTCCACAAATAGAACAATATTAGCAATATATTTATGTATTAGTAGGCTGCTAAAATTTGCCTTGGTGAATTACTTCGTGACTGCAGTTTCCAAGAAAATACTAATACAAGTCATGGTATGTGTATTGGTAAATCAGGAGTACACTGAACCTAATTAAGGTTATATCGGGTGTGTTGATGCTCCACAAATAAAACAATATTAGCAATATATTTATGTATTAATAGGCTGCTAAAATTGGCCTTAGTGAATTACTTGGTGACTGCAGTTTCCAAGAAAATACTAATACAAGTCATGGTATGTGTATTGGTACCTTGTTATATTGACCAAGGTATACTACATATATGACAAGTAGGTGTGCCATTTTCTACTAAGGCTGTGGTCATTATGTACAGAAACACATCCGTCACACTTGTTATAATGAGAAGACATCAACCAAACATATTAAAGCAATTCGTCAGAATCCAGAAAGTTTTGTCCGAGTATGATTGGTACCCGTTATTGGTATACCCCAAAAACATGTATGGCATTTTCTAATCTAAAGGTTTATGTAGGCAGATACGTCTACCACAATTAGTTATGGGTGCCAATCGAACCAACACCTGTCCAACCTCCTACCACAACTGGGTATGGGTATGCAATTTTATTTCATGTGGAGAAACAAAGTTACTATGTTTAAGTACTACATTATCTGTTCTCCACACCCCAGTGGAGAAACTGATGCTCATTCTTCATTGCCTGTTTCTCCACGATGACATTACCAAAATAGCGAAAGTAGTATTGTATGTATCGGAACGGGACTATAGTTAACTACTGTTTATTACTCAATCGACCTGCAGCCAATCAGAGGCCTCCATTTGGTCACGTGACCCCCTCATTTGCATAATTACGTAATAGGCCACGCCCCCTCATTTGCATAATTACGTAATAGGCCACGCCCCCTTGATCACCAGCCAATCAGGGGCCGCCATTTGGTCACGTGACCCCCTCATTTGCATAATAGGCCACACCCCCTTGATCACGTGACCCCCTCATTTGCATAGTAGACTACGCCCCTTTGATCACCAGCCAATCAGAGGCTTCCATTTGGTCACGTGACTCCCTCATTTGCATAATAATGGATCACGTGACTCCCTCATTTGCATAATAGGACCACACCCCCTTGGTCACGTGACCGGAAGCGCTCTTTATTTGGAAAATAGGCCACACCCCCTTGGTCACGTGACCTGACCCCCTCCCTCATTTGCATAATATAGACAATAGACAGACCACGCCCCCCTTTTGGTCACATGACTTGGACTAGCTAATGGGAGGCTTCTATAAGGGGGGAGGGGAGGGGGGGAGGGGGGCACTTTAAGATGCATGGGGAGGGGAGGGGGGGAGGGGGGCACTATTTATGGGGTGGGCGGGCACTTGGGGGGGAGGGGGGGCCTTTGGGGTCTGCTCGGGAGAAAAAAAAAAATTATCTGATCTCTAGGGATTCGCTTCCTCTCTACCCCCCTTTAGGGGGGTAGGGAGGAGGCGAGTCGGAGGTGACTGTAGAGGAGTTTTTCGGTGACTTGATGACTTTCAAACGACCGTGCTGATAGTTGATAAATTTGACTTTTTGACTTGAATATTTCTTGCGACTTTGCGAAAGCGACTTTGTGGCCCGTAGCCCCTTAAATAAAGAGGTGACTTTGTAACCTCAGGGGGGAGATCCTTCTACACCACCACAGAAAAAGATCTCGGTTGATTGACTGAACGCGGCGGGTATGAGTCATCATGGGGCCCTTGACGGGTGGGTCCTCCCCATGCAGCCGTATGTCGAATTTAAGAAATGCCCGTGTCACACGTCACTAAGGGAGAAAACGTTTTTTGAAAATATTTAGAACCCGAATTTGAGCATTCTGGTACATTTTTAAGGACCCAGACACCGCAAAGCCGGGTACCATCCAAGAAAAAAAAAAAAAAAAAAAAATTTGGCGAAATGCTTAGGTTTGAAATGGTACTTTTTCTGATGCACTCTTCGAACATTTTGTTTTCCTCATGTCACTATGGTCCATGTCACATGTCGGACTCAAGAAATGCCCCATGGCCCATGTCACTTAGATGTCCGTGTCCGTGTCGTCGTATCGATTTTTAAGAAAATGACCATGTCACCATATCGAATTTAGGGGTCTAGTGACATCAGCATGTCCGGCTATCCTCCACAAATTTAGCTCTAAAATGTTTACTTTTTTTTGGGCCGATTTTTCATCATTTAAAAAAAAACCAATAGGCTGTTTGAAATGTTTGCTGTTGTAAATAGAAACAAAAACAAAACAAAGCGCATGGTAAGATTATGTCACATTGTAGTCGCGGGTCCGCTCGTTGCTTATCCAGCCTCTTCGCGGATCCGCGACTGCCAATGTGATCATATACTAATCACCGGCGTTTACGGTATTATATACTAAGGTATGAGACGGGTCTTACAGAAAAGGTGTCTAAAAAGCCCTGTGACCTGATTGAAATGACGTCAGCGGCGTCTGCTCGTCAGTGCCCGGCTGTAGCCCGTAGGACATGTTATTCTGCTTTTCTGGATGTTTTGAAATATTTTGATTTAACTGTTAATACCTGATAACAAGCCTCTGAAGCAGTTTTTGATCGAGCACCTCTTCTCTACTTTTCCATCGATTAGCTGCTTCAGCAAAAAAAATCGCGCGCGCGGTCTAGTCTAGATGACGGAGTCGCTAAAGCTCTGTTTAGAGAGTGGAACTTGACCTTGACTATAGACTCAGTACTAACTGAACGCCCCGCTATGTCACTCCTCACGTGGGTATATGTACAAGCTCGGGTTCTTCACTTTACGGCTTGACTAAAACTGAGACGCGTCCATGATAAACTCTAGCCTTTTTTTCCTTTTCTAGGATCGAGAGAGAGATTTTAAATGGGGCGGTTATCTAAATAGCGTGGAACTAAAATCAGGCTGCGGCAGATAGTATCTCTGCGCACCTCAAGACTCAACGTAACTTTCACTCTCCAGCAGAAGTTTAGTTGTCACTAATTATGGGCGGCGACCGTCGTGCACCGGCGGATATTTGAGAGTGTTGGAGAGCTGAACCTTACAGACATATAAATCAATCGCTCTGGTGGAAATATCTCGCCATAGATTGGAACCAAATACTTATCTAATGGAATCGTTATCAGTTTTCAGTTTTCTTGCCGTACAAAATTTATTTCCAACTCTTCACGTGGTGATAGCTGAAGGTCGCTCGTCGTAGGTACGTGTGACCGGAACACCCTTTTTGGTTTTGGCGCGGGTTGACATCAGATTTGTACCGTACTGTCGCGATTAAGGGCTCTGAGGGAGCGCTTTTCAATTCGGTGAAGTTCTTACTCAGGAGCTATATACAAGCCAGGCGCTGGCGCTTATTCAAAGTCGCGATTTTAGTGCTTGAGAAAAAACATTTGGAGGCTCTTATACTCCGGCGCTTATACAAGACCGGCGCACTTTCAACACTAGTTGCTATATCGCGACCGTACGGTATGACTTCGGTGTCACAAGGTCCCAAACTCCAAATAAGGAAGTGAAACGACGTCGCCTGTCTACCTCGTGCGCGTCATAGCGTCGTCGAAAATAGTGTGACGTCAGCATCTCTCAGGCGGCTAGGAAGTCAGTTCGACAAAATGGCTCACCGAGTTAACTTCGTGGCCGTTTCTCGATCTATGATCGATGCGGCCGTGGAGAAGGAATTTGTAGCCGCGCTATAGAGAGAGGAGGCGGAGAGACAGAACTTCGTGGCCGTTTCTCGATCTATGATCGATGCGGCCGTGGAGAAGGAGTTCGTAGCCGCGCTACAGAGAGAGGAGAGACAGCGGACTGCTGCTGAAGCAGAGGGTGTGGTGGATGAGCTGATCGCGAACGTCACTGATCAACTCATCCGCCAGTGCGTGGAACAAGTCAAGCAGCAAGTCTGCATGGAGGAAGGTCTACCGCCCGCCGTGCTGGGGGAGCTGCTGCAGGACTACCACGCGTTATGACCACGCCCTCCGCTTCAGCAGCAAGGTCCCTGCGACCCTCTCTACCAAACGGTCCTTTTAAGGACCAACCACTTATCACAAAAGTTGAAAATCAATCTCAATATAATATACGCATCAGAAAAACCCCTAATAGGCTCTACACTGAAACCCTGTTGAGTAGGTAGATCGGGTTGGGTTTTTTTTTTTTATTTTTTTGTTTTTTTTAGGAAGGGCAATCAGGTCATCGTGTGGAGGTCATCAGGTGTCCTGTGTGCTGTCTGTCTGTGTGTGTGTGTGTGTGTGTGTGTGTGTGTGTGTGACTTGGTGAAACCAGCAAACTGGGGACGTTCATGGGAACACACACCTACAAACTGGGGACATCTTCCGAACCGGGGACCCCTCACTTTGCATGACCTTGAGAAATGGGGAGCAATGGGCCCGGATATCACCACTGACCTTGGAAAATGATTATAAACACAATTTCTTGGGTGTCAACAAAATGTCCCCAAATTGGTACGGACGTACTTGTGCTGTGTGTGAAGAATCGATTCTAAATTTCTTTAATTTTAAGCTGTGTGTAAAAGTCCCCTATTTGTTTTGCACACAGAAATGTCTGTGTGTCCCCAGTTCGTCCAGTGATGTGGGTGTCTTGTCTAATTAGATAAATTAGCATTTCTGACCTCATAGGAATTAATCCAGTGTATCTAGTATAAAAACTGTCATAAATTAGAGTCCAACATTGAATGTATGGTTGGGCAAACTGGAGACTATCCCTGGTTCCTCCAGTGATGTGGCTGTATTGTCTAATTAGCTAAATTAGCATTTTTGCCCTCTTAGTAATTAATCCTGTGTATCTAGTACAAAAAGCTGTCATAATTTAGAGCCAAACATTGAATGTGTGTGTGGGCAAGCTGAGGAATATCCTTGATCAAACATGCCTACACAGTGTGTGTATGCAAATAGACGACGACAGGACTTAATCTAAGAAATGCAGAGAGTGTATGGAAGCTGAGTCTTTGATTTTTATTGGATATCACTACAAGTAGAACCGTTCAACAGGTAACAAAGACAATGTGCCACCACCATATAAGAAATACGAAGGAAACTTTATAATTCCATCCACAATACAAGAATCAACAGTATCAGGCAGTAACATAGGCTCAGGCTGTGTGATGGTGAATGCAGCGTGTGTATGCAAACTGGGGACTTGGGCTGAGGTATGGGACATACAATGTGTGTATGCAAACTGAGGACTTGGGTTGAGGTATGTTGGAAACAGTGTGTGTATGCAAACTGGGGACTTGAGCTGAGGTATGGGACATACAGTGTGTGTATGCAAACTGAGGACTTGGGCTGAGGTATGGACATCACCATCATCACCATAAAGTTCTATGGACACATTTTCTTCATTTATTAGGCTAGAATTGATGCATCTCTCCTGCATAGACTGCAGATCAATTAGAAAGGTCCATAACATTATGCATCACCATACGGACCCAAAATCATCACCATACGGACACATTTTCTTCATTTAGTAGGCTGGTATTGATGCATCTCTCCTGCATCGACTGCAGATCAATTAGAAAGTTCCATAACATTACGCATCACCATACGGACCCAAAATCATCACCATACGGACACATTTTCTTCATTTAGTAGGCTAGAATTGATGCATCTCTCCTGCATAGACTGCAGATCAATTAGAAAGTTCCATAACATTAAGCATCACCATACAGACCCAAAATCATCATCATACAAACACAATCATTTTCTTCATTTAGTAGGCTGGTATTAATGCATCTCTCCTGCATAGACTGCAGATCAATTAGAAAGGTCCATAACATTACAAATCACCATACGGACCCAAAATCATCACCATACAGACACATTTTCTTCGTTTAGTAGGCTAGAATTGATGCATCTCTCCTGCATAGACTGCAGATCAATTAGAAAGGTCTATAACATTAACCCTTTAAGGGCCGCTGCTGCCTCTGGGCAGCATCTTGAATAGCCTTGAAAAACCGCTGCTGCCATGAGGCAGCAAAATTGATACCCTAGGGCATCAATACCACTAAATTACAGACCCTGCTATGAAACAAAGAATAAGAATTTTTGAATCAATCCAAAAATATTTAACATTACTACTACGTCCCCTTGTCAAAAAGGTGTAAATTCTGTCTCCAATACAAATCATTTCACTCCTTAGGCATTATCCAAGGGAGCACATACTTGCAAAGTTGCATATTCCCATGGCATAGGGCCGGTGGTTAAGTCCCAAATGACATTTTTCAAGGCCAGCAGGGAAAGGGTTAAGCATCACCATACAGACCCAAAATCATCACCATACGAACACATTTTATTCATTTAGTAGGCTGTAAATGATGCATCTCTCCTGCATAGACTGCAGATCAATTAGAAAGTTCCATAACATTACGCATCACCATACGGACCCAAAATCATTACCATACGGACACTTTTCTTCATTTAGTAGGCTGATATTTATGCATCTCTCCTGCATAGACTGCAGATCAATTAGACAGGTCCATAACATTACACATCACCATACGGATCCAAAATCATTACCACGCAGACACATTTTGCAAACCCTGGGAACCAGCTGTTTGACCTGAAACACATCATGCATCACCATACAGACCCAAAAGTATCACCATTCGGAAACATTTCTCCTCTTTACTAGCTTAGAAAACATTCCTTTGTAGACTGGATTGGTAGAACATGTCCAATAAATCATGCATCACCATACGGACCCAAATTTATCACCATACAGAAACATTTCCGAAGCCCCCATAGTGCCTCTATCACAATGATGTTTGACCTGAAGCCCCATAGAGCCTCTATCACAATGATGTTTGACCTGAAGCTGCTATAGTGCATCTATCACAATGATGTTTGCCCCGCAACCCCCATAGTGCCTCTATCGCAATGATGTTTCACCTGAAGCTCCCACGATGCCTCTAGCTCAATGATGTTGGACCTGAAGCTCCTATGTGCAAGTCCTATCACAGGCATGCTACAGGTGGACCTACAGGTGATATGAGGCATGACACATATGTAGGGGCTAGGGTTATATGGGGTTTATATGACGGGTTCTGTTGGATGCTGTGTTGCGAACTCCGTCCGAACCCTTCAGCCTGAAGGCAGGTGGCAGCACCTGCCCCGGGCTTGGGGTATGGACAGAGGTCGCTATAGGCTTCCGGTCTGCGTGTGCGCGCGCAGGCTGGCTGCCTATATATAGCTGGCATTCGATGGGACTCGTCGGTCACTCTGGATCCATACTTGGACAGAGGCCCTGTGATCGTATCGGCTACAAGCCTACTGACCCGCTCCGAACTCTATAGCTTTGCCTGTCTAGGTTACTGAATAAACCTGTGATTCGCAACCTGTACACTTGATCCGAACTGTGTCGACTTTGGTTCTTTACTTAACAACATAACAATATTATAAAGGACAAAGTATCGTTTATTACACTGGTGCCGTGACCAGTTCTGAGTGAAAACACAGGTTAGCCTGTGCAAAGCACAGACCACATACTCTGGCAGGAGTACGGAGGTCTCCCGATGAAGTGCAAACTTCATCCCCGGAAGGGACATTTGCCGTAGAGGAGGCAGATACCCAAACAAGAAAATGCTATGCAGGCATTTTTGTTAAAAGCTCGCCAGAGCTTGCAGGACAGTAGGGCGGACTGTAGTAGTACCTCCTTCACCTCTGCGGATAATGGAAGCCCGACAGCTGCCCATTATATGAGTTTCACGGACACTCCAAATCTACCAGGTGGACGCGGAGTAACGATAGAAATCCTTTGACCGACTGGGTAACTACTCAGCAAGAGAAATTGCAGAAGCAAGAAAAGTTATTGGAGGAGGAAAGTCTGAATAAGGCGGCGATCCAAGAAGCAGCAGCCAAGAAGTATCATACTCCGATAAGCTTGGCCGAATGGCAAACCTGTCAAACAGAAAAGATGTTCCAGGAGCAAAAAGCTCTGGAAGACGAGAGACGGGAGTTGTTCCGACAGCAGGAGGCTGTCATAGAGCAACAAAAGAAACGTATGAATGAAAATGCTGTGATGGCCGAGGAGTTGGCCGAACAGGAAGCCGCAGTACTCAAAGCCCGAGCAGAAGGATTGAGAGCTGCCGGAGAGGCTGCAAAAGCTAAACTTGCGCAGGCCCAACAAGAACAAGAGGCGGAGAGACAAGCGAAAGAGCTTGAAAAAGAGAAGGCGGAGCATCAGTTGTTACTGGCTCTGTCACAGCAGTGTCAGTATATGACAGATGTGGAGAAGAATTGGTGGTTCAATCAGGGGATTGATCCAACCAAAGAAGTGGTAGCGTATGGCACGTACCAGGCGTATCTGGAGCGGCTGAAAGCTGCGATTACAACAGGGGGGTCTGCCGAACCAACAAGTCCGAAAAAGACTATAGCTGGGATAGGATTGCACAATGTGGGAGTAGAACAGGAGGCTTCGTCGGCCATTTCTAAATGCCTATCGATCACCTCTAAAATTAGGGGATCGACCAATGCAGCCAGGTGGATAGCTAGTGAGCCTAGCCAATACTGGCAGAGGAATTCGTGGGAAGAATGGCTGGGAGCCACTGTGGAAGATATCAACCTGAGTGGTTGGGATCAGAATGAAGCTATTCCTTACATCTGTAAGGGATTGCGACTGGGAGACGGCCTCATAGCGGTCGAACAGTGGAAGGAAGATTGCGGTCCGCAAGGTACCTTCAAGCAGTTGGTGGAAACATGCACCTTGCTGTTCAGAGGTTCCGCCCGGACAGATCCAATGGTTGCTTTTAAGAAGCGAGTGCAAGGCAAGAACGAAGCTCCGAGAGTATTCAGTCTTGCATTAATGCGACTCCTGAAGAAAGTACACCCTTCTTCAGGAATCCATGATGCCTTATTCTTTAAGGAACTGTTCTCTCAATTCGTCGCCGGATTGAGGGATCCTGAAGTACAATACACAGTGTATGACACGTGGAGGGCGGATACGTCTTTGGATGACCTTTTTAAGGCCATAGAGATACAAGCCCTCAAAAAGTCCCTGCTGGGAGACCAGGTACCAACCCGATCATCTGCCATTCAGGAATGTTCTCCGGATCACTCTGAAGGGGAAAGCAGGAGGAGGCAACAGCTTCCGCGGCCCAGTTTAAGAGGAATGGTAAATCCTCTAAACCACCGTGGAAGAATAGGACACAGGAGGGGGTAGGTGATCCACCTCTGAAGAAGGAGTCCTCGGAGAAAAAGACTCCTGTGATGGATGCCGCACTCTTTACGGCATTGTTTGAGAAAATGACGACTTCCATTCAGGGGGCTACCCAGCCTAACCGGAGGAAGATCAACCGGAAGACCGCCAAGTGCTATAGGTGCTTGGAGATAGGTCATTTTGCTGCGGAGTGCACGGCTCCGAGCCCGAAAGTTCCCAGTAAGTAGGGAAACTAGGTGGGGTGGTCCGAGCTGGCGAGCGGACGACCCCTGGTAATGTAGTACGCCAACATACCAGAGAGGTAGAGCCTAGTGGAGTTCTTAGGACAGAAAGAATACCAGGGGTGGCTTCGAGCTTGGGGAGTTCGGATGCTGGTCTGGTGGACATCTCAGTCCAACAGTTGCCCGGCAATGAGGCAGGGAGGCCCATTACCGAAGGAGACGAGAAAGTAATGGCTGTCACAGACACCGTTTGGGTAGGGAGTACCCAGCTTTCCCCTGATCATCCATGTTTCGGCCATTTGAAGAAACATTCGTTAGATTTGGCTACTCCGAAGGACTTTAAATGTTTCACTGTAAACCCGTCTCCGCTGGGAGGGAGACGGTGGTATGTGTCTGTTACTGTGGCCGGTAGGGCAGGCGAGTTCTTAGTAGATACCGGAGCTAGCCACTCCTTTATCTCTTCAAAATTTTATGCTCCTATGCCAAGTAGTCGCGATGACTTCAAAATGAAGGTAAGCGCCTGCTCGGCTGATGGGTTAAGTATGCAGACATATGGGCGCGCGTTCATACCACTCCGAATTGGAGGGAAGGAGTATGTGGCTTCTCTGGACTTGGAGGGAAGGAGTATGTGGCTGAATCCTAGTACAGGGGTACTCCGGATTGAGCACCCCTACCGGACGGTAGAGCAGTGTGTGCTTCGGCAAGTTTCAACAGTGGCAACGGTGGTCCAAACTGTGAAAATTCCTCCCGGACAGACGTGTGACATGCTGGTCCGAAGCAAGGGGCTTAGGAGAGAGGAAGAAGCAGTTGTGGAACCGGATATGGCTATGTTGGGGAGTATCGGTCTAGTGGGCATGGACACCCTGGTGGGTGATGGTGCTTGGACTGTGGTGCCGGTTTCTAACCCCGGGTTAGAAGCTAAGTATCTGAAAAAGGATACAGTGTTGGGGGAGGTGTTCTCCAGCAAGGCAGTGATGCCTGCTGGTCATGTGAGCATGAAAGGGGACCCTTCGCCTACCAATCTGAGTGAGGGACTGGAGAAAATGATCTCCGAAACGGATCTTACGGACCCGGGGGATCTCAGTTCCTTGAGAAGGCTGGTGGAGAGGTATCAGGATGCGTGGCAAGTGGAGGGGGAGCCTTTGGGCCGAACTGACAAGGTGCTACATTCCATCAATACCGGGGATGCACAGCCATTTAAAATGCCTAACCGACGCTTGCCGTTGAGTTGTTGAAGAACAAGTGAAAACCATGCTGGAACAGAAGGTGATCATGCCTAGCACTAGCCCCTGGTCTAGTCCGGTTCAGATGTTTTTTTAAGAAGGATGGGTCTATTCGGTTTTGTATCGACTATAGACGTCTGAAGGGAGTAACCAAGAAAAATGCCTATCCTCTACCCCGAATTGATGAGACTCTGGACTCGTTGGGTGGGAACCAATGGTTCTGCACCCTGGATTTGCAGTCCAGATATTGGCAAATCGGAATGAAGGAGGAGGATAAGGAGAAGACGGCTTTTACGAGCCATATTGGACTGTATCAGTTCGAACTGATGCCTTTTGGGTTGTGCAATGCCCCGGCGACTTTTGAGGCCATGATGGAAACTCTCCTGAGTGATCTATTATGGCGCAAGTGCACGGTCTACTTGGATGACATCATTGTTTTCGGCAAGACGTTTGAAGAGTGTGCGTTGAACCTCGGCGAGGTATTGGAGCAAATTCGGTCTAATGCGTTAACCCTGAAGCCGAAGAAATGTGAACTTTTTAGGAAGTCCATGGTTTATCTGGGCCGAATCATCTCCATCAGTGGTGTGGAGGCTGATCCGGCCAAATCGGAAACTGTGGAGACTTGGGAAGTTCCAAAAGGACCAAAGGACGTGAGGTCTTTCTTGGGGTTCTGTTCCAATTATAGGGACTTCATCCCCGGATTCTCGAGAGTGTCTCAACCTTTACAGAAGTTGAGTCATTGGACTCCGGGGATGAAAAAAGAACCTTTTCCCTGGGGGATGGAACAGAGCAATGCTTTCAAAGAGATTAAGGCATTGTTCCGGGACACCCCCCGTGCTGAGATACCCTACGGAGAAGGGGCATTTCATCCTTGACACTGATGCGAGCAATGAGAGCATCGGGGCCGCATTGTCCCAAATCCAGGGTGGAGTAGAGGTCCCACTGGCATTCGCCAGTAACAGTATGAACAAGGCGCAGAGAAACTATTGCACTACCAAGCGTGAGTTGCTGGCGGTGGTAGTTTATACAAAGAAGTTCAGACACTTCTTGTACGGTGGTAATTTCACATTGCGGACGGATCATTCAGCGTTGAGGTGGCTCCTTGATTTTAAGGACACGGAGGGGATGATCGGTCGGTGGTTAAATCACCTAAGCAAGTTCGGGTTGGAGAACTCTCATATCCAACACTGAGCAGGCACGAAGTATGTAAATGCTGACTGTCTAAGTAGACGTCCGGTTCGCCGTTGTGTGCGTCCGGACTGTGGGGATTGTGGTGCTCACAATGCTGTGGTAGCGAGTGTGCGTTTGCCTTATGATGGGTTGTTGCAGAACCTGTTGGATTGGTCCACCAACACTATAAGGACTTACCAGATGGCCGACCCTACCATAGCATGACTGAGGGAGCTAGTTCCCACCGGGATCTGTCCAGTGAGGCCCGAAATATCATTGGAAAACAGAGAGATGCGAGGCTTTCTAGCTCAGTTCCATGAACTAGAGATGCGGGATGCGTTATTGTGCAGGTGGAAGTCTTGTCCAGGAAAGCGGAGGGTATTGCAAATGGTAATCCCGGCTGCTATGAAGGATATCCTGTACTTCTGTCATGGCCATTCTACGAGCGGACATTTCGGAAAGAAGCGTTCGCTGGAAATGCTGAGTCGGCGTTGTTATTGGCCGGGTATGTCTGGTGATCTCCTGAGATAAATCTAGACGTGTCCGGCCTGCTGTTTGGGCAAACCCGGTCCGGGACTGGGCAAACTGCCCTTGCAGCAGGAGCTATTCGGAGTGAGGTTTGCTCGGATAGCTGTGGATATAATCAGTGGAGTGAAACCCACTCCTTAAGGGAATACGTCTATGATGGTGGTCTTGGACTACTATACAAAATACACGAGAGTGTACCCACTGGAGGATCATACTGCTGCTACCTGTGCGGAAGCACTGGTTAAGGGGTGGATACTCCATCTGGGGGCTCCCTTGATGTTACATAGCGATCAAGGGAGAGAATTTGAGTCAAAACTGTGGGCTGCTATGTGCCATCAGTTGGCTATCTGTAAGACCCGGACGAATCCGTACCGACCCCAGTCCTATGGACAGTTGGAACGGTTTAATGGGGCTCTGATCCAGGTCCTGAAGCCTTTAGTGAACTCCCATATGGACGATTGGGACGACCAATGAGAGTTTGTGGTGCATGCCTATAATAATACGGTGCACAGTTCCACTAATTGCACTCCGAGCCTACTGGTGTCCGGAGAGAACTTAATCATGCCAGCGGACCTGGTGTTCGGGGTGTTTGGGATTAGTCCGGAGGCAACGTGTACGGTGTTGTTTTGTAGAATCTCTCTGAGAGAGGTTCAAATTTGCCTATGAAACAGTGCGAGCTCATTTGCTCAAAGCTGCTACATGGCAAAATGTGGGTTATCACACCGGCTTGAAGTTGCGACGGTTCGTAGTGGGGGATAAGGTGATCCGCTTACACGCCTCTCTGCAACGTCAAACTGACGAATAACTGGGATGGACCACACACTGTGGTCAAATGTATCAGTCAGACAACTGTATTGATCCAGTCCGAGGCAGGGCGTATCCGGACGAGCCATGTGGCTCGGTTACGTACTTGGGCTGGGAGGGAGCTCACCCCGGAAACGGAGGTGGAAGATGTGAAGATGTGAAGAGGCAAAATTTGTACCCTTGGAGGGGGTGTCGGAGGATATCCCTACGAGGCGGGTACGAAGAAAGCCCCGAAAGCCCATGAAAAAGAAAGTCTCGGCAAGCGAAGGAAGGAGGGCACGGAAAACCAAAATCAAGGCTGGATTATTGGTTAAGAACGAGTGTCCTCCGGCCAGGTTACTTGATGTGGACGGTAATCCCGTTCGGCGGAGCCCTAGGCTGGTGGCTAGGGGGGGCTGTAACCTAGCTTGTTTTACACAACGAGTGTGGTGTCCTGTGTTGTCTTTATATGTTATATGTGTGCTACCGACAGGGGCGCTCAGAGTCAAGGGAAAGAAGGAAGAGTGATCCCAGAGGGTGGTGGACGGATAATCCGGTGGGATAATCTTTGATTTCCCATATATATCCACGAATACTCCAGATGAGCCCTTCATTCGAAGTACAATTTCACTTTTGGGGAGCCGCCCATGTGGCGTGTTGATCCCTACAGCCCGAGCGGCGGGGCGGGAAAGGCCGTGATCTGATTAATTAAGAATTGGGTCACGCCGGATAACGGGATTGCGTCCAATCACGCGAGACGCGGCGCATGCGCTTTGTTTTGGAAACAAAAGCGAGGGAACTGCCATATTGATTTTGGCGTTAGCCGAATCAGAAGCGGCGGCAGGTTGGCAGCGGCGGATCGCGTTTTTGGGTGAAATTGAAGAGGAGCAAGTGATTTAAAAGAGGTGGTAAGCGAGTACACTCTTTTCTGAGGTCGTTGTTACAAAAGAGGGTGGCGGGGAACTTTGTGTTTCCCGTCAACTCCTCTGTCATAAGACACCCTGTGCTGGTAAGGATGGCCGAGCAGCAGCTCCACCACTCCGAACCACTTGTTGACCCCGAGACGGCTTCAGCCGTCGAGGGACTTGTGGGAGCCAACCCCAACTCGGGGGACGAGCTCAGTGAGAGAATAGCGGAGATGCAAGTCGACCCCGCTGTCTCACCGATCCAGAAGTCACCTTCGCCGGACGTCGATGATGACTTCGAACTGCCCGCAGGATTGGAGCTCTCCGAGAAAGAGTCCAAACCCACCGGAGCCGCTTGCCGACCATCCCGGTTGGTAAGTCTCAGCATCTCGCCGGCCTTGAAAAAGTCGGTGAACCGTCGACTGTCCATGAAGGACAACGTTACCCACAGTGACGACAGTGATGCCTCGGATCCGAAGACTCGTTGCAAGAAGACTAACCGGAGTAGATCCAAGTCGACTGACCGACCTGGCTGAAAGGTTATTAAGCAGTCCGGGCCCGGCAAGAAGGCTCAACCTAAGGTTGAGAAGTCTGAGCCGAAGAAGCCCGAACCCAAGAAACTTAGTACTCTGAGTACTAAGACCAAGAAGGATCCGGTGGCCACCAGTAGTACTGTGGTAGCGGATCCGAAGAAGTCCAAGGCCAAAATAGATGTGAAAGCCAACATTAAACCCAAGGGCAAGGTGGAGGTGAAAACCGAACCCAAAACAAAGGGTAAGGTGGACATTAAAACCACGAGTTCCGCCGGACCGAAGAAATCCGGAGAAGCTACAGCGCAGAAACCGGTTCGGGAGACTACGACCAAGAAATTGGATACACTCCCGATAACGGATTTGTTCTCCCTGTGAAGAGGACTAGACGCGAGTCCTGCAGTGGTGGCTACTGCAGCCCTTGCCACAGCGGCAGCCACTGCAGTACTCGCCGAGCATAGCGGTACCGGAGCTCGTCCGAAGACGAGCAGTACGGTGGGCATTATGGAGGAGCTTCAACCTCACCTGGAAGAGGCTATGGACGAGGACTCCACTACGGTTGGAGCCCAGGTGGTCGCCACGCTAGGAGAAGTCCTGGCTGACGCAGTGACTGCTAGTTTTAAGGTACCGGCGCCCCCGGCACCGACGAAATCAGTAATGACACCACTGGAACCCCCCCCCCGAAGGAGCCTGTGCTGGATTCGGAGCATCTCGCGATGGATACTTCGAACGAGGCCGGGAAACTGGACGAGGCTGACGGTGGTGGAGCTTCAGGTGGAGGATTAGGAGGTATCTTGGCTCCCCACCAACATGAGGAGTGGATGAAGGACGACGACCCTGTCCTGAGAACACCCCTAAGAGGCTTAATTAGCCAATTAAGCAAGGATGAGGTTAAGTTGGTTGATTTCAACTTGACTGGTACATTCAGGGGTCTGGCACTGCTGGGAGACAAATACCCCACTTGCTTTCCGGACCGCCTAAATGCGAGTCTGGAAGGTGTAGGAGAGGAGACCCACAAGGAACGCCTCCTAGCAGTTGCCGAGCAGCGTCCTGATGCATTGGCAACTTTAGATTCGGACATGGAGACATTCGCCGAATTTCGCACGGTCTTCGGACGGCGCGAGAAGAAGCGACTGCTGACTCTAGCCATGAGGCTGGCCCAGGAAGTCGCCCAGAGAAACAAGGAGGCTATCTCTGATGTCGCCAAAGAGGATGAGATCATCCAGCAGGAGACCGCGGCGGTTAGTACGACCAACACGGCTCGTCAGGAGAGAGCTAACCAGCGGGAACGTATCCTGCTGGAAGCTATTCGTCAAGCGTCTCTGGAGGCGGGTAAAACCCCTGCGGAGGTAGACGCTGTTCTAGGGGGCATAGATCAGATGCCCCCGGATGAACTTGCTGCGCTAGTGGAGACTGCTCTCAAAGCTAACGCAATGGGAAAGTTCAAATTCTTTACGCCTATGTGTGTGGGGGATTGTGTCTAGATGCATGGACTGTAGATTGGTTTTGTGGGAATGTGAAGGACTACACCATGTTCCTGCTTATCGACCTAACCAGCCATCATAGGTATATGAGTCAAAACTATCATTGTTACATTGGTCATTCCACAAAGGAGACATATCCCGTTTATTTTATCCTGGTGTACAGAATTCCTCGACCTCCCTTCTCCATTCCCTGACCTCCCTTCTCCATTCCTGACCTCCCTTCTCCATTCCCCACCTCCCTTCTCCATTCCCTGACCTCCCTTCTCCATTCCCCACCCTGGAGTCAGAAAAAAACATGGATGTGTTATGATATAGCAGTAAAACTAATAACAATAGATGCTAGGAGAATGCACCTTTTTGGAATAAAGTTGATAGAAGTTGAACTATTTATGTGTTTGTTTAAGTGCTTACGATAAATGAATAATGGGTCAAGGTTTACACCGTAAATTCCCGCGTATAACCAGCACCTCACATATATGATGTGAGTCATGGCCGCTGAGTGAGACGGACGTGTCCCCGGGAGCTCCCGCATACTAACCCAATATAACACACCTGGGCCTTCCGCAACGACTCTGGACACGGACTACATGTGCATAAACTGTGTATAAACCTCCCTGCATACAGATTCAGCATATATTGTATGCATTATGAGTCCCAACAACAGGAAATACATGTGGAGGAACAACCTGGAGGCACCTTGAACCATACCAACATGGAGGATCCACCTACAGCCGGCGCCTCTGCTGCCAGCACACCGAGCAGGTTTGGATTCAATATAGGCACTTCTATTATGGGAATGTTTAGCGGGTACAAGAAAGTAGACCTAACCCCCCCCCCAAAAAATTGCTTAATCTGGACGATCTAAGTGACGATGAGCATGACGATTTATCGCCTGGGGAGGAATCTGACGATAATCCAACTACTACCCGCAAGACTAAGTCCCATGATAAAGACAGAATTAAAGGGTCACAGTCCCATGGGGGAGACGATGTGGTCGTGCTAGAAAAAAAGTTTGTTAAAGGTATGAATAAATTGGTCTCAAAACTCACGATCCTAACAAATTCTACCTTTTCAAACAACGACCAGATAAACAGTCTCATTGGGGTTGCTGACCAGCACAGCGCGCGCCTGAAGGTCATAGAGCAGGGACATGGCACCTTGAGGTCTGAACATGATACGCTTGCCCAAAATCAATCTGATATGAAATTAATTCTTGACAAATTAGTAGCAAAAGATGCCAGGAAAGACTTAATTATTGAGCAGCAAGCCATGCAGATTGAGGAGCTAAGGCAAGGTAAAAGAAGGGGGAATTTAATTATAAGAGGCATAAGTGAAGCGCAACATCCAAATGCACGTAACGCCATTTTGACCCTCTTCCTGGACATGGGTACCGGGTTGACTGCTACAGACTGTGGATCTATTGTTAGACTTGGTCCCCCACCCCTCCAGAACCGACAGCCTGCACCTAACGCCACTCAGCCTTGTAGACCTATACTAGTCATGCTGCACAGACCTGAAACAAAGGGAGTCGTATTTACCAATGCTAATAAACTGAAACACCTTGCAACCTGGTCTCATATCAACATAAGTGATGATATGACCCCCAACCAACAGGCTCAACAAAGAGATCTGCGTGTTGTGGCCAGCCATGCTAAGGCATTGGGACATGCAACTCAATTAAAAGGGAAGGGAGTCGTAATAAATGGACAGGCATATACCTACAAAACTCTACACACCCTCCCCCCTACCCTGACTGTTAGTGCGGCTAAAACGATTACCCTCACCAATGGGGGTATAGCATTCCAGTCACACCACTCCTGGCTCAGTAACATGTCGCCTGCCGAAATTGTGTATAAGGGTCACTACTACGGGAGCGTCGAGCAGGGGCTTTGGCACCAGGCAGCTCTAATAGCTAATGACCCTCCTACAGCCCGTGAGGTGTTGATCACCAACTGCCCCTACGAGGCAAAGAAAAAGGCCAAACATGTTTCTGATCACGCAGACTGGAAGCCAGTGGAGGAAGAGACCCTCAAGGCACTACAAATGTGTAAATTCACCCAAATAATTGCATTAAAAAATCAATTATTGGGGACGGGAGAAGTTGAATTGTACGAGAGTACGCGAAATCGTACATATGGTACGGGACGCACCCTAGCAGACGGGGATAAAACTCTGACGCTAATAGGCCTGGCCTTAATCGCTGCGGGGTGCTACTACAGGAGGTGCGTGCCGAAATCAGACTGGCTGATCAAGCTAAACGTGACAGACGGGCACAGCTCAGACAGCAGCAGCAGGACGCGCCAGCTCACCTCTTCCCGAACCAACCCAGTACCTAGATAAGTATCATGCTACATGTGGCCTTATACGCTGACAGTAGGGGTAAATACCTACAGGAGCCGATAAATAACTATCTGTGTGAAAAAGGGCATAATGATACTAAAGTGTGGGTTAGGTACCTGGGAGGAGCCACCTATAAGACTCTATTACCTCACCTCATTATGGACATAAGAAGGCACCACTTCGACCTAGTACTTATAATGCTGGGGGTCAATAACATGACTGACCTACATGTGGATCAGCTGACGGGTTCTCATAGGATATCCCCTGTCTATACAGAGGTGGGAAACCTGGTGGAATGTATGGCTAATAAAATAGAGTGGTATAAACATATACTTAATAGCCTACATCAGCGTTCTGCCTTTTGCCAATTAATTGGCGCCAGCTTCGCATTATACAATGAAGAGGTGGACTCTTACCAACATGCTCAGTCAGTTATTAACGCTGGAGTCCCACATCTAAACCGAATGATAGTGAATATCAATGAGCAGTATGGTCTGGTCGGGCCCTGGCTTGAAGCCACTGTTCGTACACTCACTGGCGGAAAGCGTGGAGAATCGTATAGAAAGCTGCCAGACGGGGTACATGGTGATGCTACGAACCAGGAGTGGGCTATAAGGATAGCAAAAGCAGTCGTTATCAACAAGAGGATCCTGATTGAAAATGGACTGATACATTAGAATGCACTATTCAAAAAGGAAGGCAATCGGTAGGGGTGGTCACCTCAGCTGATTGCCCGCCAGACCTCCAGCATAATAATAACTTTAACTTAACTAATTTTCATAATTAAAATATATTTTTTGAACCCCCCCCCCTTTTTGCATGTCAGAAGTGCGCTGTGGTCACAGGCCTGCTGCTGCATAAGGACAAAATTATTAGTAATTGGATATATCAGAGCACTAGATGACATTTAATTTCTCATTTACCTTAATCTGTATGTTAATCGTCGCCTCGCTAGTACCGCAGTATATATGTGTAATATGAATATGAACTTTAAAAGCAAAATAGATACATGCATTTTGCTAACATCATTATTTTGTACCTGAGTATAAATTCTTGCATTGCATATAGCAAGTTTAATTAATTATGGACTTTCATACTGGATATTGGAGGCATGCCCTTGCCCCTGCCGGGGTTTGACTATAATACATGGACAATTTGGGTTTCTGCCTACTCTTATTTAGTAATGTCTACTTATGCCTTTATTAAATGCACCCTGACTTTGAGAGAGTCATATAACCTGCATCTGGGGTCTGAAAATCGCCGATTTAGTACTATACTATACTTATAAAAACCCTCATATTACCCGCACCTAGACTTTGAGAATATGATATAACCCGCACTGGTGGCTTGGTGGCTTGGTTAGCACATAGACCGCGGGATGGATCAACGTCAGAACACATTATTTCTAACTTCTAAATATGATTGGCTAGAAGTTGGTACCTGAGAATGTGATGTTGGTACAACGTTGGCCCACCATTCATTTGCAGACACACACTGTGTGGCAATGTCCCCAGTTTGCATACACACGCCATACCTAAGACCAAGTCCTCTATTTGCAGACACACACTGTGTGGCAATGTCCCCAGTTTGCAAACACACGCCATACCTAAGACCAAGTCCTCTATTTGCAGACACACACTGTGTGGCAATGTCCCCAGTTTGCATACACACGCCATACCTAAGACCAAGTCCTCTATTTGCAGACACACACTGTGTGGCAATGTCCCCAGTTTGCATACACACGCCATACCTAAGACTAAGTCCTCTCTTTGCAGACACACACTGTGTGGCAATGTCCCCAGTTTGCATACACACGCCATACCTAAGACCAAGTCCTCTATATGCAGACACACACTGTGTGGCAATGTCCCCAGTTTGCATACACACGCCATACCTAAGACCAAGTCCTCTATTTGCAGACACACACTGTGTGGCATTGTCCCCAGTTTGCATACACACACCATACCTAAGACCAAGTCCTCTCTTTGCAGACACACACTGTGTGGCAATGTCCCCAGTTTGCATACACACGCCATACCTAAGACCAAGTCCTCTCTTTGCAGACACACACTGTTTGGCAATGTCCCCAGTTTGCATACACACGCCATACCTAAGACGATGTCCTCTATTTGCAGACACACACTGTGTGGCAATGTCCCCAGTTTGCATACACACGCCATACCTAAGACCAAGTCCTCTATTTGCAGACACACACTGTGTGGCAATGTCCCCAGTTTGCATACACACGCCATACCTAAGACGATGTCCTCTATTTGCAGACACACACTGTGTGGCAATGTCCCCAGTTTGCATACACACGCCATACCTAAGACTAAGTCCTCTCTTTGCAGACACACACTGTGTGGCAATGTCCCCAGTTTGCATACACACGCCATACCTAAGACGATGTCCTCTCTTTGCAGACACACACTGTGTGGCAATGTCCCCAGTTTGCATACACACGCCATACCTAAGACCAAGTCCTCTATTTGCAGACACACACTGTGTGGCAATGTCCCCAGTTTGCATACACACGCCATACCTAAGACCAAGTGCTCTATTTGCAGACACATACTGTGTGGCATTGTCCCCAGTTTGCATACACACGCCATACCTAAGACCAAGTCCTCTCTTTGCAGACACACACTGTGTGGCAATGTCCCCAGTTTGCATACACACACTGTGCAATTTCAGACCAAGTCCTCATTTTGCATACACACAGTTTGAGTTCTGATTTGTTCGAGCACACACCCTGATTATAATGTATTGCCCCTATTAAACTCATTATTATTCATAAATTGACTGATCACTTTTATGATTAGGAGCAGAAAAGTAGATATTAGATCTATAAATATTTGAATTGTACAAACATGTCCTCACTTTGGTTGTGAAACACTTGCCATGTCCTCAGTTTGGATGCATTGTACTGCTCTACTTTGGAGCACTACAGGCCAGCTCAATATTTTTCAATATGATAATTTACTGTTTAATGGGGGTTAGAATTATGCAGTGCCCTAAATTGAACCTAAATTAAGTGAAAGCTGGGTTAATTTGTGAAGGTCCCCACTTTGTAGGAATGTGCAACAGTGTCCCCGATTCGCTGGTAACACCTGTATGTGTGTGTGTGTGTGTGTGTGTGTGTGGGTGGGTGTGTGTGTGTGTGTGTGTGTGTGAATTTTATACAAATACAATTATTCATTCCTTTCAGCAAGAAAATTAGCTCAATGTAATCATATGATTTTAACTGCCCTACTTATCAGGGCCTTGACGACATCTGACCGCCCCCCTTTTCAGGATCTAAATGGAAATTCACCGCCACCGCTTTTCAGAGTCGTGCTGCAGTGGTTATCCAATACATGGCGGAGTGCCATTACCTAATTCTTTTGTATGTGAAAAAAAAACAGCACTGATAAGGGGTTTAATTAGACAGATATTGGTTCTACACTATCAAAAAATAACCCCTCAGCGCTTTAATGCTAAAGGTAGCATAGTGCTTTAATGCGCTACGCCCTTTGTCGATATGTCAGTGTATGCATGCATGCAGCCCTGGTGAGGAACTCTGAGTGCTGCATTCATGGCTTATGACGACAACGGGCACTGCACATTAAAGCGCTATGCGACTATTAAAGGGTTAGATCCAGTCTTGCTCCAGTCATCCCGAATGCTATACCCAGAGTTGGTGGTCTGGTCCAGACTGCTGTACACAGATTGTGGACGGGATGGCGGGTTGCTGCCAGACTATCCCCCTGGTACGATATGCGGCTGGCGCGGCCGAGACTGTCTTATATGATGCTGAGTCGAATTATGTATTAGATACCCTACGAGTAACTGAGAGTATGTCAAAATAATCACGGCAAACTGACTGGCGACTTCATAGGATCATAGGGCGGTTATTATTACATAACTCAGTAACCTTTGGTTATGTGTTAGATAGAGTACACTTGGACACGGTTATTCATATACCCACTGCCCCACAGGGTCAAGACGAGGTGATTTAAATAATAAGACCCAGACGGGTAAAATAGCCAAAAGTCAACAATGACCTGTTTTTTAGCCAATATGGACAAAGAGACACGGGGTGCTGTACACAGCTTGTGGACGGGCTGGCGGGTCGTTGCCAGACTATCTCCCTGGTCCGATATGCAGCCGGCGTGGCCGAGACTGTCTTATATGATGCTGAGTCTAATTATGTATTAGATTCCCTACGAGTAACTGAGAGTGTGTCAAAATAATCACGGCAAACTGACTGGCGACCTCATAGGTCAGTTATTATTACATAACTCAGTAACCTTCGGTTATGTGTTGTGTTAGATAGAGTACACTTGGACACGGTTATTCCATATACCCGCTGCCCCACAAGAGGGGCCAACCAACTGACACTGTCAGTTGGTTAGATGCTGCACAACATGGGCGTAATTAATTACGCCTAGTGTTAAGCAGCATGGATCACTGTGGTTTGACAGACTGACCTCAAAGGGCCCCCGTTGGATGGGGGCCCTTGTGGCACAACGAGTCAAAACGAGTTGATCCGTTTTTCAGATTACCGACTCGGCGAGAGTTTCTGACTATGTATCTTTTATAAAGCCTTAGATATGGTGTGGTATTTTTCATCTCGCTATAGTTTAGTTGGTATTCAAAGAAACTGCCTCATTTCTATCAGAAATACGCAATATTGAATTGTTTTTTATACCACTCAAAATAAACACTTCTTCTACCACCTTCAGCATGGCGTCATCAGGAATCACTCTACGTTCTACCGAATGTGAGCAATCCCAACACTACTACAGAGCCGCGACAACACCACACGAGGAGACGTCCATGTTTACTGATGAGTTAACAAGTAGCAAGGTGGAGGTTGGTTTTTATCAAGATTCGTACGGGTGGCTGGAAAGTGTGAGGGCTACTTCTGCAGCTATTGCTGCTGCTCGTGCAAAACGTGAAGCTCGTATCGCTGTTCGTGCTACACATGCTGCATACGAAGTTGCCAATGCTGCTAACAATGCTGCTGTTACTCTCGCCGCTGCTGCTCGTGCTGCTAATGTTCTTGCTACTGTTTCCGCTCTTGCTACCGATGCTGCTGCTACTGATGCTGCAACGTCTGCTAAAAGTGTCGCTGTTGCGGCTGCTGCTAGGGCTAATGCTATTAATGCTTGTACAGCTGCTAAAAAAATAGCCTGTTTTGCTTATGCTAGTCGCAGTGTCGCTGTTACGGCTATGGCTGATGCACATGATGCTAAGTTACGGGCTGTTGCTTTTGCTGAAGATGCTGTTGATGCTGAAGATGTTGCTGCTGCTGCTGCTACTGCTGCTGAAGATGCTACTGCTGCTGCCGCTGCTGCTGCTGAAGATGCTGCTGCTGCTGCGGCTGCTGCTCTAGACACCTATGACGCTGCTGCTACTGCGGCTGCTGCTCTAGACACCTATGACGCTGCTGCTGCTGAAGATGCTGCTGCCGCTGCTGCTACTGCTGCTGCTGAAGATGCTGCTGCCGCTGCTCTAGACACCTATGACGCAGCTGCTGCTGCTTTTGCTGAAGATGCTGTTGATGCTGCTACTGCTGCTGAAGATGCTACTGCTGCTGCTGAAGATGCTACTGCTGCTACTGCTGCTGCCGCTGCTGCTACTGCTGCTGCTGAAGATGCTGCTGCCGCTGCTCTAGACACCTATGACGCTGCTGCTACTGCCGCTGCTGCTCTAGATACCTATGACGCTGCTGCTGCTGCTGAAGATGCTGCTGCTGCTGCTGCACTAGTCATCTATGACGTGGCTGCTGCTCTAGACACCTATGACGCGGCTGCTGCTGCTGCTGCTGCTGCTGCTGCTGCTCTAGACACCTATCACTAAAACTTAGTAGGTGTTATTTACAAACACTACTGCTACCTATGACTAAACTTAGTAGGTGTTATTTACAAACAAGAGAGCCACGTGGTGTTGTTTACAAACAAAGAGAGCCACGTGGTGTTGTTTACAAACAAAGATAGCCACGTGATGTTGTTGTGGCCTATCATGCCAATGAAGGGGTCACGTGATCAAGGGGGCGCGGCCTATTATGCAAATGAGGGGGTCACGTGACCAAATGGCGACCTCTGATTGGCTGGTGATCAAGAGGGTGTGGCTTATTATGCAAATGAGAGGGTCACATGATCAAGAGGGCGTGGCCTATTATGCAAATGAGGGGTCACGTGACCAAATGGTAGCCTCTGATTGGCTGGTGATCAAGGGGGCGCGGCCTATTACGTAATTATGCAAATGAGGGGGCGTGGCCTATTACGTAATTATGCAAATGAGGGGGTCACGTGACCAAATGGAGGCCTCTGATTGGCTGCAGGTCGATTGAGTAATAAACAGTACTTAACTATAGTCCCGTTCCGATACATACAATACTACTAGCGAAGAAACCAATTTCTAAATGTATATTTTGAATCAAATCCTCTAATAAAGAATCAAATAGAATAAATTGCTCAGATAGATGGCCCCGTTAGGTAAAGTTGCAACTCGTGGTGCATTGGATCGCATCACACTCAGCTCTGCCTCGTGTGATACGATCCAATGCATCACTCATGGAGAAACCTATCATTCAGACAGATTATCGTGGACCTCTGTCTATATACCTTATATCTAAATAAGTCTTTGTTCCAAAAGAAATGTTTCTATTAATCCTTACAAAACAGAAAATATTAACCACTTTTCCATAATCTTATGTCAATACTATTCATTTTCTACATGTCACTCAACAAATTGGCGTCGTGGGTGCTGACACGGATTTTAAGTTGGCCAGGAATTCATGTCAGTGGAGGATGGGTTTATACTACCTTACGGACATTCCCACCTCTGTTCCCACGTCCTGAATACGCAATAGGGGAGTGGGGGCTGGTAGAAGGTCTGTAATTTGAATCTGGCTGTCAAAACAACACGACGGCACGGCACTCTACGTTGACGAGGCTCCCGCAAACCGCACCGCACATACACTGCACTGGCAGACAGAGAGACCTACACAGATCCGTCTCCAAAAGCTGTAACGGCGTGAGTACTGGGAAATACTGAACACATTTTACCAGATAATTACGTTTTCTCTACCCACCACTGAGATTGTTGTAACCTATTAATGTATAGAAAACTACAAGGTCACACAAACTGCTCATGCTGCCAGCTCACAAAAATAGTCAGGCAGCCAAATTAGTCAGCCAGCCAAAGCTGAAAAAGGGTTACCGTAAAACCTCGCGTATAAGCGTAACTCGCATATAAGCCGCACCCCCAGTTAAGGCCGATCCAATAAGCCGCACTGGCGATCTGAATCTGCCGATTTTAGTACTGTATCATAGTAGCAAAAACTCGCGTATAAGCCGCACCCAGACGCTGGGCCGATCCTATTAGCTGCACTGCCGATCTGATTCACGTACTAGCCGCGGCTCTGCCCCACTAGAATTGTATATATATTGGTAATTTACACTAAACATCTATATTGCTAAATTATGCAAAATAGTCAGGCAGCCAAATTAGTCAGGCAGCCAAATCACGTATATGGTTATTGACATTCTCAAAACATTTGAATAGTCAGGTAGCCATCAGTCTAAAATAACCCATTTCTCAATAAATTATGTCCGATGAAGACGCAGCGTTAACACGAGCAAAGGCCCAGAAAAAGCTTGCCGACGAAAAACGCCTCGCAGACGAAGCAGAGTGACTAGCTGACGAACAGCGCATAGCAGACGAATTAGCCTTTGCTGAGCTTATTGAAATCCAAACCATGGAGGCAGAGAAACCCAAGCGCAAAACAAAACCAACTCGATTGGACCAACAGGAGCAGGCCCTCACACAAGTTACGCAACAAGTGCAGGGAATCAATAGCCTCCTCTTAGAAGTTTTGGCACGGCTACCTCCAAACCCGACCACTAATGCAGGGGCTCCTGCGACTACCATCCTGGACCTGCCACCAACTCTGGCGGACCCCAGGCAGCTTCAGCAGCATCTCCAAGGCAGCATTCAGCAGCACCCACCGGGACCACTCCCGGGCAGCACACCACAGAACATCATGCCATCCACGGCCACCGTGGGGCAGACCACCTTGTCAACTAAGAGTTTTCGGGGTCTTTGTAGCACTGTGTGGGTGTGAATTAAAGGGGTTATTAGCACCCTATGTAGGGAATGTGCAAATAAGGGTACCTATTTGCACCCCTACAGGGTGTGATGAACAACTTTATTCCACACACCGATCCACAGCATGTAGGCCTATGTAGGGTAACAATAAGACCTGTATACTGATATTCCTAGGCTCCCTATATGACCAATCTCTCAGTCACTATTGCCTAACCGAGTTAGTTATTTTTTGGCTCCCTATACAACCAACCTAGATTAGTTATTATTGTCAGGTTGGTCACCACTGACCAACCCACCTTAGTCTTTTTTTATTTACAGGGGGAGCCACTGAGTGGTCATCACAGGTGGCACCAACTAGTGGTATACAAATACAACACACCAATGATGAACCTAGGTTAGCCACTACTAGCTGACCCCCTGGTCATTTTTGAATATAACTTTGCCATTGTGACTAACACTCATATATGTCCAACCTAGGTTAGCCTGTACTGACTAACCCTTTCAACCTATGGATTTTCAGTGTAATGCAACCCATATGGTGTGGGAATAAGAACTGTTATTCAGACCCTACCCAGTGTATGAATAAGAGCTCTTATTCGCACCCTTTGGGCGTGCAAAAAGCGGCCGCGTGCGGATAGCGCTTGCCATACATCTGCAGTAGGAAAGCTATGCATGGCCTTAGTCGATGTCAAATATGGGAGAATCTATGAAATTCCAAATAAATTTAAAGCTACTGGTGGTTTCTATACATATTGGGGTATCCCATGACAGGTTCACATTTTTATTGTGAGCAATAGTTTAGCTTTTATGACATATTATGTAAATTTTTATAACCATGCATCAATTTTTTAGAAAATGTGCATTTATATCATGAAACTACACATTCTGATGAACAGCATGCATCCAAGAAACATTATATAGCTATAGCCAAATCTCCCATACTTGAAGTCAAAGTAGTGTAACAGGCAGCGGAAAATGTGACAGCCCCACGGGGGATCGAACCCCGGCCCCTCCGCTCCGGAGTTGAGAATGCTACCGCTACACCACAGGGCTAGCTGCTTGTCCACCGCTCTGCTACGGTACTTGAGCTACCACGGGCGGGCAATGCGCTCTCCACGCACGCTCGGGCTGCCCCGAGCGATACGTGCCCGCTACATTACTCCACTTCAGACTTTTGCAAGGTTCGGGATGCGGTACACCGAACCAGCAGAAGCTGAAACCGCTCAAGTACCCAACCCAGGTTCAGACCATCCTGGTCACGGCATCAGTGTAACAGGCAGCGAAAAACAGGTCAGCCCCTCGGGGAATCGAACCCCGGCCCCTCCGCTCTTGAGTTGAGAATGCTATCGCTACACCGCAGGGCTAGCTGTTTGTCCACCGCTCTGCTAGGGTACTTGAGCTACCACTGGCAGGCAATGCGCTCTCCACGCACGCTCGGGCCGTCCCGAGCGATACGTGCCCGCTACAGTAGCCCTATAGCTCCTCCGTATTCTGAGTAGACTTATGGTCATGTAAAGACTATAATTCCTTACACAAATAACAACTCAACCATAAATAATGAAAGACACACATTCATATATAATGATGGCAAAAAAATCAACAGTCCATTTGATATACTTGTTAAGCTATTAAATCCTACATTGAATGGACTTTATACTCCCAGTGCCTGTGGCTGCCTTCAGGGTGGCTACTCAGCCCTCAGCACCCTGCAGTGACCACAGTGTCCCCTCACTGTAGTAGAGTAAATATGTAACAATTTCAGCAGGTATTTGGCACCTCTGGCAGAAAACGTGAAAAGTTGCACACAGGGTCTTTACATAATACTGAACCCATATCAAAGAGGATAAATGATTTTTGAAAAGTATTTCCACATGAAAATGTACATTAAACTCAAAAAGTATGAAAATGAGGAAGAAACCAATAAAATAAGACACATGTTAATTAGAAGGGCTTACATCTCATAATAGGGGTGAACTAGGGTAAAATGATAATGCTGATTCCAAATTTGCTATCTATATTATGCTATCTAGACATGATTAAGGTCCAAATCAAGGTCAAAGGTCAGAAATCCACTAAACATCAATAGATGTATAAGAAAACACTAACATGTATAAGAAAACACTAGCATGGTTATCTACTCTGTCTTTTTGTGTGTCTGCCTGTTTGTCTGTGTGTCTGTCTATGTGTCTAGATGTGTCTGTGTCTGTCTATGTGTCTGGGTCTGTATGTGCCCGTCTGTGTCGGTTTGTCTGGCTGTGTCTAGCTGTGTCTGGCTGTGTCTGTGCCTGTCTGTCTGTCTCGCTCTCTTTCTCTCACGCTCTCTCTCTGTCTACCAATGTGCTGCTTTAATTTTATCAGAAATTGTGATGAAATCTATGTTAATATTGATTCTATTTAGCAAATCGTTTCCTGTGACAACTGTTGAATGCTGAATTGCGATGGGCTCGTTGACTATATTGATTAACTAAACCCACGGAAATAATAGGAGAAGGCAAGGAGTTTGAGTTTAAGTACTTTTAATTGGCAAGAATCTCTCATGTGTCAAGTGCTAGTTTGATACTAGGCCATGATGGTCTCTAGGAATGCCAATAATATTATGTCGATAAATGCAATAGTAAAGATAAACTGATAATAAATGATGCTACATGGGTAATAAATGGTGATGGATCTTCTACGGTGAAAGATATGTGTAACATCCTGCTAGTTTAGGGAGTGTTCATTTATCAATTACAGGGGTTGGGAAGGGGAAAATCTCTTTTGGAGGCATGCCTCCCCTCGAGAGCGTGTCGATTATTTCATGCCCCACTCGCCTAAGGCACGGAACATTTGAACTGTAGTAATGCACACCCTTTTTTGGTAAAAAGAGTGAGAACTTTTTGGTCAACATTAATTTACGCCCCCCTGCCTACCCAACCCCCCTGTTACTAATAAATGAACACTTCATTACATTGCAAGTAAACTATAGTCACAAAACTTTGGGAGAAAAGGTAATTCAATCCCATTCAAATACATCTATAAACGGAGAAAATTAAGAGTCCCCATAGCTTTGACGGCCAGAGTCATAGTGTTTGTCTCCCACATGACACCCGTAGAGTGGAGTCAACTGAGTTTGACTCTGGTTTCCTAAAGAGTCAACAGCAGTTGACACATCAAAAGAAAATTATGAATGTCATGTGAATGGTGCTTAAATATTAAATTGGAATTCTGATCTGATGATGTTGTCAGAGTTAAAAATATGTAAATAAACGTTAAAAAGAAACTGGTTTAACAAACATTATGTATCAATCTAGCAGAGATTCAGCTCCATCGCCATCGGTCGATTTCATTAGAATCTCCCCTAGATGAATTTTTATAATATTCATTATCTGAAGCTGACCCTCCAACTACATTTAAATCTTATTCTTGTCTTTTATGATAAAACTAATAACAGACTAAATAATATAATTGCCCTTGGCATATTGCACATCAACAATAACAATCACAAAGGCATGTCCTTCCTCAGGATAAAAAAAAAAGCTATATAATTTGCCATAACATAGAATAACACTCCCCCTCCCCTGGGGCAGGTTGTAAATAGAAATGCCACATTAAGTCCCTGTGTCGCCGCCTGTGGTAGAGTCATGGATAACTTGTATGTCCACTTCTACCGGGAAGAGCCTAGCAACGCCGAAGTCCAGGCCATCCACTTCTGCCAAACCTATAAATATACAACCAGGGAACAACCATGAATTTTACAACATAAGGATTATTGATTGATTGATTTGTTTAACGGCCAGGCATATAAAGTACCCTGAGATGGATTACTGCCTCAAGTTAACAAGGAGTCATCCATAAAAAGTAGGGTGGCCGGACCATTTTTTAAAACGCCCTGACTTGTCCATGTGTATTATTTTCACAAAGCCTTCATATTCACATTTGATAATCTATCACTGTTATGGTCATACACTAGATATGACAGGAGTGACAGCTGATTAAAGATGCCTTACCAGGGCAACTCTTCTGACAGATTCTCATATTCCCAATATATACCTGTGTGCTTACTACATGGCTAATTCACTACTCTGTGGGGACAGCTACTGCTTGACCAATGAACCATGTACTTATGATCTATGACCCTTTGTGTACATAGCTGTTTAACAGTGGCCAGCTGGTTCTGCCATCTCCTGCCTTATTATTACCTTATATGATACTAAGCCCCTTCCATGAGATATTATGACCCCAGGAGATATACTGATGCTGACAGGCGGTAGGCTGTTTGATTTCCATTCCAAATGCATTGTTTTCAGCTTATTTAGCTCAATTTTCAGTAGTCTACCATAAATTACCAATTTAAGATTTATAAAAAGATAATTGAGCTAAAGATACATAACTTAAGATGGCTTATCTATATAAGATATAATTGTCTCAAGTAAGTATAGGACCCCCCCACCCATGACATGCCTGCATACAAGACACTTCAAACAAAAGAGGAATTTTGTTGATACATGGATTTGCCATCAAACAGTGTCAATTCTCCCAGAGGATAGGTTCACGAGATCACCCAGTTATAGAGCTCAAGACAGACCCAAAATCTGAAGGTCTGTCAAGATTGCTCTAAAATTACATTGATGTTATAGAATTTATTATGCTTCTTTCAGCTCAGCTAGCCAAAATGAGAGGCCATCATAAAAGGGTCACTTAACATAGGATCAGATACAGATTGAGCAACCAGCCAGAGCCTCCGGTCATCCTATGAATAGTAATAGTCTGCTTCCCAGTAGGGCTACTCCAAAAAAAAGTTTCTCATCACCACGCGCATCATAAAAATCATGATTTGGGGATTTAAATCTTTTTTTTTTTTTACATTTTTGATGAAAAATATTTTAAAACATATTGGCAAATTTGGTATCAAATTAAAGCTTATGCTGTCAGCAATGCAGTCAGCTAGGTATGACTTGCAAATTTTGCTGATCAATTAACTCCAAATTATCAAAAATGCGAAAATTGATTGCGAAAAGTCCAAATCTCCCTATCAATTTATGCCCCGTGTAAAAAAAAACAACCTTAGGGAAGCATGTGGCTAGAAGACGACATTTGTTGATATGATGCACCAATGCAGCACTGGGGAGTAACTCCGCAGGGCTGCATTCATGCATCATGGCGACAAAGGGCATGATGCATTAATGCATTATGCCATCCTTAAAGGGTTGAAGCATGCCAAATCACCTAGTGTCTGTTTCTGATAGTAAAAGTACATTTTGCCATAATGTGTACATTAAGGGCTCAGTCTCATGAGTTTGTAACAGTTGAAACGTCTTTGACCGGCGTCGTCTTTGACCGGCGTCGTCTTTGACCGGCGTCGTCTTTGACCGGCGTCGTCTTTGACCGGGTATATAGAAAAGTTCTTTTTTCCATTTTTTAAAAATATTTTATATGTATATGATGTAATGTACTTGGTGGCACTTCTTATTGCATAATACTTTGGACAGTGCAGCTGTTTAAAGTGTTATGCAATAATAATAATAAGTTGTTTAAAGTTTAAGTAAAATACCAAGTGACGTCTTTGACCGGCTGAAGAAAAAAAGCCCAAAAGGGACCCTTAATATGTGCATTAAAATTATTTTTTTTAATTGGGTAAAACAACCATAGACTGTTTATAACATGAAGAAGTTGAAGCTTAAATTTCTTTACTATATACTACTTTTTTCTTCATTTTAATCCCTACCCGGTCAAAGACTACACCGGTCAAAGACGCCGCTGGTCAAAGACGACACCCGGTCAAAGACGTTTCAACTGTTACAAACTCATGAGACTGAGCCTAAGGCAGTCAGTATGGGCGAGTTGCTCACTAGGGCTGCATTCATAAAGACTACGTACATTATGGAGCTTCTCTGACCATATTCCAGCAATGTACTTGGCTAATGTTTCATGTCAAATTAGGTTTTATGGTCAAATATCATATAATACAAGGATAGGTTTATTTTAGTAGAAAATAAGTTCTGAAAAGAATTTGCAAGGCCTGTTTTGAGGTTTGCGATATTGAAGACATTTCCAATATACTAGAACCAATATCCAATATTATGACTATAGGAATGGCTGCCATAGTAACTAAAAACTGGTCTTGGAACCATCTTTGTCTTAAAGTACATTATTGATAAGGAATTTTAATACTAAAGATGGAACACCAATGATCTATCATTGTATACTGCATATTATGGGTTATCCAAGCCATTTTCGGTCTTTTTGAGGATTCTGGTGCCTATGGTACAGTATAATCAATGCTCAAAAAGTCTTTGGCCGAGCCATATTGATACTACAGCTTTTCACAGTATATGCATCTGTACATTGAAAATGACAGAGTTCTGTCCTAATGACTCCTCACCAGACATAGTCATAGGGGACATATCCATATTGTAATATATCAAAATATCAGAGTGGGTTATCATTATAATTTTTATGATAACTTAGGAATATCCAACATATCATCCAAATGGTACATTCTAAACTATAGTCATGAACCATTGACTATCTCATCAATAGACCGTGCTGGCACTTGCCAGGTTAGCTCAGTCAGTAGGGTGCCTGCCTCTAAATCCTAGGTTCAAGGGTTCAAGGCTTGGGGGAACTAAAATGTTTAAAAAAATAAGCCCTGAACCAGCACATACCCAGTGGGCACAGAACATTGAATCAACATTGATAAATGGTTGTCAATGTTGATTCAATGTTAATTCAACATCGATTCAATGTTGAACTGCATTTTGTGCCCACTGGGTACCAGGGGAGTCAATGAGTTTTTAAACATTCTGAGAATGTCCACCAAGTGGGGTTAGTCAGTTTCTAAAGGTTCTGAACATCTCCGCAGTTTCCTGACACTAGTTTGTCAGAATGATCCTTAAGGAATTATACTTCCCCTAAAGGCTTCAACCTATGTGCTATAGGAAGCAGAAACTTACCCGTGTCGCGGTGGGCCACAGGGAAGTTGCGGGGGTCCTTTGCCATACACAGGGTCAAGCGGAGTCGGGGGACAGGGAGCGACCCTGGGGCGCAGGAATTTGCGATAGCAGAGTGCGCACATGTGACACAACATGTGGATCCCAACCAGGACAACGGCCACAATGGCCAGAGTCAGGGCTAGGCTCATGGTCGGGGTTTCACACAGCAGGCCCTTAAAGCCTACGTCACACCTGTCAATGGTAGAAAACAAGGAATGGTTTAGTCAATGTTTGAATGATCAATAGTCAAAGGATATCGAGAACTGTTCACCATAGAGGGTTAACTCTAATCATGCTAAGCCAAGCGAGATAACCCTGAGGGGTGAACAATGTTCCTTTGTATCTATTTCATGGAACTATTTTCTACATCGATTGATAAATTCAGTAAGTCCTTAATGGGTTAAGTTAGGATAAGCCCATAGGATCTTAGCTGATTTGGTGTTTACCCTTTAAGGGTAATAAAATGCTTAAATGTGCTATGTCATGATGTGTGAATACAGCCCCAGTGAGTGCCTCACCAGGGTGCATTCATGCATGCATTATGTCGAAACTACAGTCCTGATGCCCTCCCGAAGGGTTGTTAAGATGCATGAACACTGTAAAAAGTTGGTTATCATTTTTGGAGGTGTACAGTAGATTCAACTGTAGGTGTATAGTTTATTGTAGGTAAACCATAGACGTAGAATCTACTGTAAATCCAAAGTAGATTCTACTGTAGATCCATTCTACAGTAGGTTCTACTGTATATACCTACACTAACTATTTGCAGTGAAGGTAGCCCTGACAAGTAAACCTGCAAGCGCTGCATTTATGCATCAATATGACAAAGGGTGTAATGCATCTAAGCCCTATAGACCAATGCATCAAGAAAGGGTGACATTTTGAAAAAAAGTTGCGTTTACTTTTTTTCAGTAGAATGGACATAACATTGTCTGCAATAGCTATATTTGCAAACATCTCATACCAAGAGATTGCCAGGACAATTGTCTGTCAAATGGTATATATTAGAATGCAGGATTTTGAGGCTAGATTCATGGTTTTGCCAGTCACACATCAGAAATACTCAAAAACTTTATCAACAACTTTTCTAAAAAGTCACCCTTTCTTGCTGCATTTGTCTATAGGAGAACTTTAAAGGGTTAACAGACTCAAGGAGATATGACTTACACACAATGTGCCTTGCCATCCTTCATCTCACATTCACCGTTCTTGCACAGGGCGAGGCCCTCCTGCAGCTCACACGTATCAGGGACTGCAACAGGATAAAGGACATTTTTTACGGTCAACCACACATAAATATATCTGTGTATATTTACACTGTATCCGCCCATTTTAGCGCATCTGCATAGGTTCACATGGCCCGTACGGACTGAACTGGTATCAATTTGAACTATCCCGCAATGTTAAATGGTGTCTTTGTATATCTGACTGCTCTTTAGACCTTATTAGTTAGAAAATTAATGAACGAAAATTACATTTATCATAAAGCTATGACAAGTGATAAACATGTTAGGGTTTAGTCCACTCTAACAAAAAAGTTGTTTCTCATCACCCAGCAGTGAAAAATATGATGAGGGCATTTTTTTATTTAATCTCTTTTTTTTTACTGAGAGCTAAAATATATAGGAAAATTTAGACTTTTTACGAATTATTTTCAAGTAGCAAATATGGCAACATTTGGCGACTTTTCGACATATGTTTCATTACAAGTCTACAAAACGAAAAAAAACACACTTTTAAACGTTTTTATGACGCATGTGGTGATGAGAAACCAGTTCATTTTTGAGTGACCTTAACACAGTTCTATGGGATGTATAATGAATGCTTTATACTTACAGCCGACGAGGCACATGTAGCTTCCTGGTGTGTTGATGCAGTGCTGTTCATCCTCGGGGCAGACCCTGTACTTCTCCTCCTCGCACTCATCAATGTCTGACAGAAAAAAAGGGACATTTAGAAATAAAAATTAATGTCTAGTAGAAAAGGAACATTCAGAAATAAGCATTAAGGTCCAGTAAAAAAGGGACATTCAGAAATAAGCATTAAGGTCCAGTAGAAAAGGGACATTCAGAAATAAAGAAAATGTCTAGTAGAAAGGGGACATTCAGAAATAAGCATTAAGGTCTAGTAGAAAAGGGACATTCAGAAATAAGCATTAAAGATCTAGTAGAAAAGGCACATTCAGTAATAAGCAATAATGTCAAGTAGAAAAAGGACATTCAAAAATAAACATCACTATCTAGTATAAAGGGACATTCAGAAATAAGCATTAAGGTCTAGTAGAAAAGGGACATTCAGAAATAAAGAAAATGTCTAGTAGAAAAAGGACATTCAGAAATAAGCATTAATGTCAAGTAGAAAAGGGACATTCAAAAATAAATACCGCTATCTAGTATAAAGGGACATTAAGAAATAAGCGTTAATGTCTAGTAGGAAAGGGACATTCAGAAATAAAGATAATGTCTAGTAGAGAAGGGACATTGAGAAATAAACATTCATGTCTAATCTAGTGGAAAGGGGACATTCAGGATGAAACATGCATATGTGTGGTAGAAAAGAGGGATTCAGAAATATTTTTCTTTTAGTTTTATTTGTCTATTGATCATAAATCATTACATTGATAGTATAAACATGTAAATAAATGTTACTATCTACTAGAAAATATATAGTATCAAGCCCGCATGGAGCCACTTTGGTTTTAGCTCAGTTTAGCTGTTTGAAGTTTGAGCTTGCTTTCATGTGGGGCCAAAGGCTGGGCTTACGTCATGCCCCAATTGGTCAGAAATCTCTTTTCTTTTACATTTTATATGTTCTCCTAATACTTTGATTCAAAATCCTATAAACCAAGAAGATAAGAATTTAAGTGTTTTTATGTTGATTTCACGTAAAATGTTGCAGTTGATTGGGTTCACAGTGGGCTCTGGGCTGGCAAATCAACTATTACTACATGGGCTTTCATATTGGGTAAATGATTGATCTGGGCCTAGGTTGGGTTTGGACAGGGCAAACTGGTCTGATAGTTCTGATTATTGACACTAGATGTCTTAAGTATACCATGAGTAGAGTTTTTCAAGAAAATGAGATGAGTTTGCCTTTAGACAATATTTCTGTTGAGATGCAATTTACTTAACTATGGACACATCCTTCATGTAGGCAGGAACTTTGGACTTCTTTTCTTTCGGCTGATGCTAATGCTCCAAATTGGGCAATCTTTAATAGACCCGATCTGAAAACCGATCTTCACCCAACTTGGGCTTTCCCACGTGGGCCCACACCATAGTCCAGTACCCCTAATTGAACTCCATCAGTTAGCTTATGTGGGGGACACAATGCTGAAACATGGTGTGCCCCCATGTGGGGCCACACTGTGTTTGTTATCATGAAAGGGGCACTCTGGAGTAAGCATTAAAGCAGAGGGATATTTAAAAATAAACAAGAATATCTGTAGTAAAAGAGGTACATTTAGATGTATGGGGTATGGGGTATTATATTATGAAAATTATTTCTGATGAGAGGTATTAGAAAATTCAAATCAAAAGATACACATGAGAGGAGAAGACTGTAAGACAGTTGAAAACATATAGATATATGCACATACATTGAAAATATCCACTTAATTGTCTGATACCACCAGATATTTAATAGTGCTTCATCCTCTTCTACCATCCACTAAAAAAAGCATATGGTTTCGGTCTCAAGCATGCAACTGCAGTGTATATCCATGGGATAACAGTGAGTCCTGTCCTGAGACTTTCTTAAATGTGTTTATTTCGTTATTAATTAAGCATAATTACATGGTTCGGTACAATAGAATTGGATATGTATAGCGGCATGCCATATTTGTGGCTGCTGCAATAATGTAATTGTAGGTTGATCCCCCGTCATGGAACGATCTCACCATCTCCTGAACTTTGTTTGTGACCGACGACTTATTACTATACTCCTATGCACTACTTGAATTGTATATATTTTGTCTGTATTTACAATATTGGTTGACTTGAAAAACGTATTTGATATGAATGTTTGGAACCAATAAAAATATTAAAAACTGAACTGAACATTGCCCTTCTTCCACCAAACAATCATATTAAAAGAAGGACAGTTTATAAAGAGGTGTCTTACCGACACAGTAGCTGGTGGGGGTCCATGTGCCGTCAGCCTGGCAGGTCCTGGTGAAGGAGACGGTATGAGCGGTGGTCTGTGTGTTTGGTCGGTAGCCGGCCCCGCACGTGTAGCTCACCTGCTGCTCGTACTCGAAGCTCGTCCCGGCTCTGTCAGCGTGCAGAACCACCCCGGGGTCCCCACAGTCAACCGCTAGCGACAGAAACAGGTATGTCATGTTCAGACAATGTACGTGTTTTATTAGTAGTTTTATACCACAGCGGGCACGGAAATCAAAGCATTTCACACCTCTTGTATACTGCATACAGCCAGTAGTATAAAGTAGTTATAGGCCTAGTACCAATCTGTAGGGGTATTAAGTGAAGGGAGCCTATAAGGCTCATTCACTGTATTTTGCGTAAAGATTAGTATACGTCCTATAACTACTACATAATCAGAATTCTCGGGGTATCAATGACACACCTAGATAATATTGAGGTCAGCAGGTCAGATTAACATGTACATGTAAAAATAAGAGTAAACTTATCTTTGTTTCATGATGTTTAATATATCAATCTCTGAAATCATGAAATTCTTTTACTCCTGTTTTTGTTTGGCTTACAAACTGTAGATGCAAGTTGGTGCTTGCAATTCCAACATTGATTTATTGCACTATTCTTACCCCACATGTTTAGATAGAACAGAATAAAAAAGGCGGAAATACTTACGTATGCATTCTGGGATCGGGTAAGGCCCCCATTGACCCTTTTCATCACATGTCAGAGTCAATGATTCAGTTGTCCACGAGTCGTAATGATTCACCAAAATCTCTGGTAGGTTCTCCATTGATACTTTGTAGCCATCGTCGCATTTATAAAGAGTGGTGTCACCAAACACATAGTCGTTATGCGAGGTGAGATGCTTGTACCCAGCATGTGGAATTTCTGGTGGAATCTTGCATGATATAGCTGTCAACAAAGACCAAGTAAATAAATATTTGTATTACAATTTATCAGATTGCAATGGCCATACTAAAGCTGTACAAATGGAAATAAGGTTGTGCATAGAAGGCATCCCAGGACAAAAGTTGTTTTAAACCTTTTTGTTTTAGCGTTTTGGACTTTTCCATTTTCAATTGAAGCACACCTTTATCTTTCACATAGTTGTCTGGCATGTCAATCCTTTTTTTCTTTTCTTTGTGTTCCATAAGCATCAGGCTAATATCCCTAAGAGTCTTTAAGGAAAATTATTGGTCGATCTAAAATTAGCTAGATTGTGTTGTATACCTTTAAGCCACACCCTATAGTGGCAGGTTTTGTTCTCAGTCTGACTCACATAGAAGCTGTGACTTGCATGTGAGTTAGAATTCACAGTATAGCAAATAAGGTATTCAGCATAATAAGCGTGCTGGGCACCTAAAATTTGTATTTTGAGCCTCAAATATTCATTCTAATAAGCGCCCCCCCCCATAGCTGTCATATACAAACTTCTGACCCAAGGCTTCTAAACACACCTAGCTATTACTTCACACTTGGCTTGGCCTCAACACCTGCACAAGTGTGGTGTGTTCTATGCCACACACAGGTGTGAAAACCAGTAACAAAATTGGAAGAGAATATTAACAAAAACTGGGGAATATCTGAAAAAGGGGGTGGTGCTTATTAGGGGAGGGCGCATATTAGGTTGAATGCGGTAGAGGGATACTTACGTGTGCATGTTTTGCCATCGCCCTTGAAGCCGTCCTTACACCAGCAGAGGTAGGAGCCGGGGATGTTGTGGCACTTGGCGTGGGAACTACACGTGGACAGGGCACATTCGTCTATGTCTTGGTAAATAAGGCAAATAAAGAAAGTTATAATCAGCTATCCCAATTGACCCTTTTTTTTGAAAGGCATTATAGGGGATTTTATTCCTAAAATTCTTTCTTTTTAAACTAAAAAAAGTTACTGAGGTGACTGAAAAAATGGTAAATGGGATAATGAGGGAGGGTGCATAAAATGTTGAATATAATATTATATACATAAACTCTATAAGTACTACTAAAATCTTTGCAATATCATACTTGGATGAGCATTTTGGAATCAAAGTGTAATTTAACGGTTACCTTTACATCCTTCATCCAAGTCATACGGGTTGAAGCTGTCTCCACTTCTGTACTCGTACCCGTTCTTACAGGAGCACTCGAAGGACCCCGGGTGGTTGGTGCAGTCGGTGTTGTTGCCGCACGCCTTACGGATGGTACAGCTGGTGTCAAACGGACCCGTGCAGTGGTCCTGCACCCCATTCACACACTCATTAATATCTGGCAGGTAAAACAGTTAAAACATTTTAAATAAATGTATTTTGTGTTTTGTTTATTGAATTGTATTCATCTTTATCTCACATGTATGTATTCTCATCTTAATATCATCCGGTCTATGCTTATAGTGTGATTTGATTTTGAAAGAATTGATAAGGATTTATTTGTCATAACATATAACACATGTTTTTAATTAGTGACTTGACGAATAAAGACATATATTTCAAGTCTTTTAATTTCAATTCCTTTAGTATCTAGAAATGATTAGTTTACCTATGTTACCGTTTAAATATAAACCCCCATTGTTAACAAATGAGAATGCTACCAGGTATATATAAAAAATCTTTCCAGGTAAACAAATCAATTAGCTGAACGCCCTTACATGCTGGTAAAAATAAATTGTATGGATGCATATAGCTAATAAACTGCAATGATTATATGACCCCACCCCCTCAAAAAGGATGGAAACAAATATTTCTACTGAAATTTTATTTTCTATGTTGCTGTCTTAGGCAAGTGCAATGAAAAGCACAGCTGCAGACCTTTAATTGCACACCTTCCTATATGATATACCCTGTATAGCCTCCTCACCCAACAAGCTGAGGTCTTGTTAACACATGTGATGAAAAGCAGAAGCTGTCGCACCATTGTATGTTTTCATTACCTTTACATATAGAAATGATAGAGTACATTGACTGCATGAATAGTCTCTTATAATACAAATACAACATGCTAGAACATTGTGGAAAAGTTTCAAATAAAACTTGACTTAACATTACCTTTACATGTAATGGTGAACATGGCTCGATGGTCCTCACAGTCATATTCACTGCCAAATGATGGTTCACTATAACCAGGGTCAGCGAAGTAACAAGTGTCAAAGCAGTCATAAGCATTAGGGTCAGCCTGCTCATCTTGACATCCCGTGCCTTGTCTCTGGTCAATGTAATCAGTTGCATCGATGATTGTCACAGTGCGACTGGACATTGCACTCTGTGCATTTTGCTCTCTATAGCTCACACATCTTGAAAAGGGAAAACATCATGTCAAATCATAGTTGACAAGAATTTTTTTTACTGTATGTGATGAAGTAAGCACCAAGGGGGTTTATATAATTTAGTTTGTTCAATTCTGTTAAATTCAGTTATAGATTTTAATGAGATGAAGTTGTTGAGAATATCATTAGATAAAAGGTATATTAAGGATGAAAAAAATAGATATAACAAATTAGTTAGCTGAAGCTATACATTTGAATGCAAGAAAACATCAGTAATCTGGTGATTTGAAGCCATACCCCTCTGACTCATAGTTTTGAGTGCTAACCATTACTCCAGCCAGTCACACATATGATGTTCAGAATTTATCCACACAAAAAATTAACAGCTGGAGAACCTACTTGTAAAGTTTCATCTGCCTAGTTCGGTCAGGATCAAAAGCAGCTGTGTCTCTGAAGAAGTTGACACCCAGGGTGTAGCAGGCTCTCTCAGCTGCGTAGTCACTGAGTCCATAGTCCTCATCCCCACAGATGCGATGAGTGTTGTCAGCCCAACTATAGAGGACGTTCCCACTGCACGGGGCCTCCTCGTCTCCTCGCGCTATCCCGGTTAATGACGCAGTGTCAAGGCCAAGTTTAGCTGTGATTAAATGAAATGAATAAACAACATGATATATATCATTCAAGATTTCTGGTCTGCGATGGAAAGAGGCGTAGGCCTAATTGTATACTGTAAACGTAGATATTTTTGCGCATGTATATTTTCGCGCATTCGCCATAAAGTACAATTTTGCGCATTTTTAAATTCGCACATTTTGTAATATGGTAGTTCTGTACCTACACTGAATAAATGTTCGCTCCGTACTTATTTTTGCGGATTTTCATTTCCGCGAAAATCGCGAAAATATGTACAGCGCGAAATAAAGTACGTTTACAGTACCAGGATAAATATAACTGATTAAAAAAAGAAAGACCACTCTAGCTGATTTCTTTCTGGATAAAGACCTGGCCGAAGCCAAATGGAAAGTCCCAAATTTTTACCAAAGTGAATATTTCCGGCCAGTGCTTCATCAGAGAAAAATCAGCTACAGAGGACTTCACCTTTTAGATGATGGTAGTAGTCCAATAGCTGTTGGTTATAAGCGATTTGGGAAGTGGCGATAAGATCAACACAGACTGTGGGTCTATAATCAGTCTTTGCAAAAACATGCAGGACAGTGGCAATTTCCACCTAAAAATAATGTCACCGATCCAGCAGATTTACAAGTATAAAAGGATCGAATGTCAAGTCACCTGGCTTTCCCAAACTAGTTGAATTCAGTTGGGCTTCTAAAGCTTAACTATGTTTGTCTATGTACTGTGTAAAACTATATATTTATCCTTATTTGGCCATAAATGATTATAAATAAATTGTATTTTAATGGACAACATTTTTTTTATACTTAGGTACATCATATTGTCAGATATGTGGCTATTCAGTCTTTCAAAAATATAGCTGGTCCTGCAACATTGAGAATTTGCAGGACCAAATGTCCTTAGTTTTAGCAAAGACTGTATAATGATTGGTAAAGAGACTATTAGTCATAGAAATGATACATGCCCATGACTATTCAGGAATGAATTCAATAGTTACCATAAAATACATTATTGTTGTGTACTTACAAGTGTAGAGATGTAAATGTATAAAGTGACATGGTCTGATTATTTAGGCTAAAAAATCAATTTACTGTTAACATAATTCTATTTCTCACTGTACATATTTTAGCGGATTTTTAAATATGTCCAGTGTGAAAATTGAAACAGTAGTGAAATAAAGTGCCAAATTTCGGGAATCAGTGAATTCAAGTACTTGCAAAATTGTTCTTTTTAGCCAATCTGCGAAAATTTCTACTTGCGAAAATTTCTACCAGCGAAAAAATATATATTTACAGTTAAAATTGAAAAGAATGCTCAATATGGCCATACTTCATGTGCTACCTACTTTATTTCACATCATTTCCCAGTATTTAGCTAATTATCAGTTTAAAACTTTGGGAGTGCAAACCATAAATCCACCCGTTAAAAATACACTGTAAAAGACTGGAAGTGGGCTCATGGGACCCTGTAATTTGGCTCTTACTGCCCATCAGGGTTATTTCATTGTGCCCCATCCCCCAAGTAGTTTGTTGTCAGAGTCGGCAGTAGTTTGCTGTCAGAGTCGGCAGTAGTTTGCTGTCAGAGTCGGCAGTAGTTTGTTGCCAGTTAGCTGTCAGAGTCGGCAGTAGTTTGCTGTCAGAGTTGGCAGTAGTTTGCTGTCGGAGTCGGCAGTAGTTTGCTGTCGGAGTTGGCAGTAGTTTGCTGTCAGAGTCGGCAGTAGTTTGCTGTCAAAGTCGGCAGTAGTTTGCTGTCAGAGTCGCCAGTAGCTTGCTGTCAGAGTCGGCAGTAGTTTGCTGTCAGAGTCGGCAGTAGTTTGCTGTCAGAGTCGGCAGTAGTTTGCTGTCAGAGTAGGCAGTAGTTTGTTGCTAGTTAGCTGTCAGAGTCAGCAGTAGTTTGTCGCCAGTTAGCTGTCAGAGTCGCCAGAAGTTTGTGGTCAGAGTCGGCAGTAGTTTGCTGTCAGAGTAGGCAGTAGTTTGTTGCTAATTAGCTGTCAGAGTCAGCAGTAGTTTGTCGCCAGTTAGCTGTCAGAGTCGCCAGAAGTTTGTGGTCAGAGTCGGCAGTAGTTTGCTGTCAGAGTAGGCAGTAGTTTACTGTCAGAGTTGGCAGTAGTTTGTCGCCAGTTAGCTGTCAGAGTCGCCAGAAGTTTGTGGTCAGAGTCGGCAGTAGTTTGCTGTCAGAGTAGGCAGTAGTTTACTGTCAGAGTTGGCAGTAGTTTGCTATCAGAGTCGGCAGTAGTTTGCTGTCAGAGTCGGCAGTAGTTTGCTGTCAGAGTCAGCAGTAGTTTCTGGTCAGTTTGGCGTGGGAATGGGGTGTGTGTAACAAAAAAGGAAAAAGAAAAATGAAGGAAAAAAGTGCTAGCGGTGGGGGCACAGGGGCTCACTTTTATTCCAGGGAGGCTTCCAATTTTAATTTTAAAAAGAACTTAGGATTATTACCTCCAGTTTTTGGCTTCTGGGATGGTTTTCATGGCAACCAGAAAGTATCATGTGCTAATTCTTCATAAAAAAAGCATTCCAAATAGAGAATGTCACTTTCATGAAGATTATTGCATTCTACATAAAAAATGGTCCTAGAAGATTTTTAACAGAAAACTTGCCCAGATCTCCAAGAAAATCCCTTTGTAAAAGATCATGAGCCTGTGAAAGCCTGTCCCGTTTATAAGTCATGTCAATTTGCCATTTGAAGTCAGTATAAGCAAGGGCTTATAAACAGGGAAATATGGTAGTTCCAAATAAAAGCAATGTGCTACTGAGCGATGATCTTTATGGCGCTGTCGCGTTCTCAGAAGGCTCCCGGTCTCAGTTGGCTCCTCCCGTACAGGCCGCCTCTAGCCACACTGGACGCCGTACTCACCCACCCATGACCCCGGTACAGCAGGGTCCAGTGCACAGTCTCTGCAGCCTCCTGGAGTGTGGGACCCTCCCTCAGTCTGTGGGTCCCTCACAAGGCCTGTGGGACCCTCATTGAGTTGTTGGGGCCCCCACCACACAAGTGGGACCTGAACACGGTATTTGACACCCTCACTCATCACATGGGTCTAATTTTCTCATACAATTATCCTGGAGATGGTAAAGAATGATGCCAAAAGAAATTTGTCAAAAATAATTAGAATTGTGTCCCCAAATTCATACAAATTACTCCAACATAGCAATGAACAAAATATAGAGAGACATTTTATATATATATAACCCTGGTATAGGGTTGACCTGCCTCCCAGCTCCAAAGCGTCTTCTGGGACTGGCGTCTTTCCAGACTGTTACAGCGCCAATGTTGGGCGGCAACATTGGGATATATTCCCCAGGTGGAGTAAGTGTATTACCCAGTTCCCCACCTTCCCACCTGGGGGAGCTAGGGTCCCTGGTCCCTTGTTGGTGGCAACCAACCAGAAGACCATTGTCGTTAGTTATGAAAGGTTGATATTTTTCGGGAATATAGTGACAACTATGGTTTACTTGTGCACGAGCGTCGTGAGTTGACCTGGAACGGGAGTTGGCCATGGACACCGGTGGCGATGGCAGCCACGAGGAGGCCTACCCAGGGTACGCACAGCATCCTGCTGAAATAGAAATACTCAATCTTTGCTGTCTTTTTCAAAGGTGATCATCAACTTTTTTGATAATCTGATGATTTTTGTATCATGAAATGCTTTCAGGTCTTGCCAATATACAGCATACAAAATTGTGGCGGGAACGACCGGGTAACATATTTTGGTGTATGCTTTCGTACATATATTAGTTTGCACTTTGCTTGGATCAGTTTGGCCCCAACTGGCCCCGACCCAACCTCTGTTCCTTTGTCTAATTACTGGCACAAAAACTTCTTGGTGTAAGTAATCCTGGCATGCTGGGTGTTGTGATATTATAAATGTAGCCGGGTATATTGGAAAAATCCCCCTATATATGGGGGAGGCGATGCAGTCATGGCGTCTCAGATACCAGCAATGTCGCTGGGACGCATCTGAGGAGCAGCTGGACCAGCTTGGGTTTGGCCATTTTGGATAGGTACCTACGTGAGGAGCAGTTGCCAGTGTGTATGGGAGACTTTCTGTTTAGTTAGATCACACTTATTTCGATGTATTAGCAAATAGGAAATCGAAAAATGACTAGGAGTGTAAACATTTGTAATGTTGGCAGTGAGTTCAGACACAGGCATGTGTGACATAAAGACAATACAGTGACATAAAGATTTATAAAGATTTATAATAGGCTTCACTAAAAAGGTACTTTCAATTTGTTGTATCTTGGGTACTGGAAGGCATCAGAGTAGGATTTGGAATTTGGAAGAAAATTAGGATATATAGCACCTTGAAGCGATCTTGTCGGGGGGGGATGTTAACTGTATAAAGTGATTGAATATTAAGATTATTACAACAGGGGTAGACACTAACAGTGGCCCGGGAGCTAATGGCCCATAGTTTTGGGTGCGTGCCCATAGTTTTCTCAGAAATTACCTTCCCATGGGCTCGGGTGGCTCACAGAAATGGCTGGAGAAAATTCTAAGGAAATGTATCTATATGTACATAGCCATATTATATGTCGTTGCAACGAGAAAATTACTGGGGAACCAGCCATTATGGTTAGGCTTTGATAAGATTTAATGAGATACTTCTGACTTTCTCTTTAGAAAAAGTGAAATAATTATTGCTAGCCCACATTTTTCGTGAGGACCCACAGAGTTCTGAAGCTACGGGCCCGGGTGTCTACCCCTGTATCACACTACATATATATGGATCACTTTAAAGTGAACACCCCTTGGAAAAAGTCTTCTTGCAAGTCAGGCTGCCACCTGATGTGCACATTTTCACTATCAGTAATGTATTTTTTAGTTTGAATCATCTTTGTTTCACCATAGAATAATAATTCATCTACGCATATTCTTCAAGATCAAATTTCAGTATATCAGATCTTTATGACAGTTAAAAAATTACACAGCTGTACCCCAATTAAGGCATCATCACGTGGATCATATCTTAACATTCATTTACATCATGAAATAACCCACACCCCTGTAACTTACCAGGGTTAGCCACTACTCCCAGAATACAGCGTATCAGTATATAAGTAGGGGGGATCCAAGTGCCACGCCATCTATAGTGAGTAGTAGAGGCATAAAATGACAATACTCATCTGTCTGCCTAACTCACCATGTCTGAGAAAATGGCTTATTGCTATGATATTCTAATATTTGACAACTAACCAATGATACATCCATATCAAAAAGAATTTCCCCTTTGTGCCTGCTGCATATTAGAGACATGACATGTTTGAGAATAGAGAAATCCATGCTAGTTGACCTGACATTGGGTTGTCCATGAAGCCTAAAATTAGACAGTTACTGGAACTTTGTAAGGGTAGTTCCACTGAACCTCAAAGCAGAAATAAATAGAATGACATGTACTGTATAAACTGGCATTGGAGCATTGAGGGAGCTTCAGTGCTTATGTTTGAAAAAAGTATTTTAGATTGTCTGATTAGCACACTGCCCCAAAGAAGTCTACAGTAACTATTTCCCCAAACTGCCAGATGTCACCACTGCATTAGGATAAGACCACACCATATTCACAAGTTGGCCTTCACCTGAAACGACCCCTTGTATAATGGGTTCCAGGTATAAAGAGGGTCACCCCAAAGGGGGCCCCTGAACACACTCCACCGCCCAACCATAGCGCTAACCTGTGTGCACTAAGGGAACTGGCACATCCAGGTAGTTGTATAAGTTGTGACAAGTTGCCGCCAGAAGTTCAACTCAAATACTGCCAAATGTATTGATATACAGCAAAGGACAGTATGATTAGGGTTGTTGTTCTTCCACGTGTAATGGAAGAGAGAAATATTATCCTAGTTTTAATTATTTCCAAAAATACACTTATTTTTAATGTTATATGCAGTCCCTCAGTATACAATAGATAGGCAACATAATCTGCTGGAAAGTGATTGACTGAGTGATAGTCTGTGGATTTGAGAGATCAGTCAGTAGTGCCTAACTCAGGTTAGTCATTTTGACTAACGCAAATATGACTAATAACATAACAATTCCAAACAAAATCTAACTGTTTCCTTAGTCAAAAGACTAATCCTATTATTTCTTTCGCTTCTACACTCTAAGAAATGTCTGTTGTAGGTAAACGGTGTATGGTGTGTAGTGTGTAGTGTGCTACCAAAAAGAAAGTGTGTTAAAAGTGGCTGCAAAAAAGCATGTTAAAATGTGATTATACACTGCAGTGCTGTCCTTAAAGTATTGCATAATATGAGGCAGCATTTTTGCTTTTTATTGCATATGATCTTTTATAGCGATATTATATAGCAAACATCCGAAAAAGATACCTTACAAGTTTTAACATTATTTTCATGATCAATAAAGGTTATTTTGATAAAAATACATGAAATTACCCATGTCTTTTTGCTACACCATCTGCAAATATCTGCAAAGACGATAGTAAAAATAACATGCCCCCTTGTGAGTCCCCATGCTCCAACATTTTTGCTATGCATTTGTCACAATACTGCATTCTGAAGTTATTCTACAACATTATTTTGGGACATTTTAACTGAAATTATATCTTTAAAGCATACTGATTAAGTGTGATATTTGAGACTAAAGAATCTGCAGTATTAGCCTGTGTCCTCACAACAAAGGGCCAGTTCTAGGTTTTTACAGTGGCGTAGGAAGAAAAGGGGGACAAGGGAGCGGGCCTGGACTCCCAGAGGCGCCTGGGCTCTCAGTCAGGCAGTTGCGTCCCTCTAATAAAGATTTGCTTCCTACACCTGTGCGTTTTCAATTGTGAATCTTAACTCTTTAAAGGCCAGACAATGCTTTAATCCGTTGAGCTCCTCGTCACCATGATGCATGAATGCAGCCATGCTCCAAGAGCTAAGGAATATCTTTGTCATAATACTGCACTTTGAAGTTATTCTATAACTTTATTTTGGGACATTTTAACTGAAATTATAATCTTAAAGCATCCTGATTAAATGTCATATTTGAGACCAAAGGAACTGCAGTATTAGCCTGTATCCTCACAACAAGAAGTTTTTTCTTTGTCCGAAAAGGAAATGGTAGCATTAGTCTAAAACAATTTTTCAACGGTTACATTTTCACCCAACCTTTGGCAAGATTTTCATTTATTCACCGAAAAAAGCTTGACACTCTGCAGAAATTATTATAGACATAATAAGGTCAGTGAGGGTGATAGGCAGGCGCGGGCGGAGTTGCTGACGATTTATTTTTCTGAAAACCACTCCCCTCCCACATTGGGCTTGATGAAAAACTCCCTGCAGGGATTACCATCATGGTAGACAGTTAAACATTTGGACGGTTGAGGGTGAGAAAATTTCACCAGAACAGTGATAATTAGTATGATCAGTGAGAGTGTGGCAAGAAATAGTATGAAGGATGGTCAGCGTTAATGCCAGTATCATACCAGGGTATACTCTCATTGAGTGGCTGTATCCAAGGGTTCTCATAACTCCATAACTCATGCATTATCTTATGATAGAGGATTAATGATGTGTGATTTTTCTAATAATGTTTATTTATTGTGAACTCTTCCTTTATAGCACCATACAACAAAAGTATGATTTCAAAAGTTATCCTCCAGATAGAATGGTGGACCTATTGTCCGCTGATAAGGATTCACAAATATGATGTACTTATAAATGATCCAGTTTGTTCAAATGGACCATACTTTTTCTGCCATAAATTCTGGACAATCTTAGCCTCTAAGACTATGCTTGTAGTTGTGTGTATATTTCTGTGAGGCTTTAGCCCAAGGTACATCTCTGGTATTCCGCATTAAGTTACACCCACGATGGATGCACGGGGACAGGCCTCCGACTTGTAACACATATTTGATATCCCTCCAAACAGAACTCAATAATGACACAAGTTAGAAACATGTGTATTTCCTGGGAAAATCACAAGCTGTATAGACGTGGGAGATTCTCGAGAATAGTGAATGTTCTTTGTGACATGTGCAATAGTGATGTGTATTTCCTGAGTTTTACTCACGTAAATAACCAGAAATTTCATTGACATATATTTTTCGAGTTTCACTACAAGAAATGACAGGGAGTATGAAAATTAAAAAAAAAACATTCCAGAAACGTTCTGAAATGCACAAGTTATGACACAAAAATGGCACAAGCTCCACTTAAGATTTAGTTTGCAGGGATATCTTATACCTCCTATCTGAATCCTTACTAAGTATTTATCCATATCTATTTGGGTTTAACAATATAGTTAACACGATATTGCAATAGTTTCTTTTAGCAAGGTAGAGTAAAATTGGCTAAATGAGATGGTTCTAACTCTAAGGTTGTACAACTTACCTGTAGGGGCACTGCTCTGTGTAGAGGGGCTGGGCAGAGCTGTAGAGGACAACCCAACACTAGTGGTCCCTGGGACTGGATCGGGCAAACTGAGGCACCCAAATGGACCCTGCAGATAATGTACAGGTTTAGCCAACACCCTTCCCTGTCACCCAAGCATGTATATACCCTTGTAAGGACAACCCCAAGGTAGCAGTTCATGGTCATTTGCATCCCATCAATTCATTCAAAGACAGTCAGATTACTGACGTCACAGGGGAGAATGTGGCCACGACGACCGAGAACCAGTTTGGTCATTGGGGTGTGGAGAACAGCCATTCTGGTGCTTTACCACTAATAGTAAATACTAGTAATAGTTACTTTGAACAGGGCCGTGGCAAGCAATTTCAAAGTAGGGGAGACTGAGGGGTATTTTGACCATTTTCCCACTCTTTTCACTTGACCTTTTTGGTTTGACCTTTTTTGAGGTTGGTCAAAAGGGGGGGGGGACATGTCCCCCCCCCGTCCCCCCTGGTTGCCACGCCCCTGAACTTGTTTCTGCATATGAAATAAGTAAAAGCGCCAGGACAGCAATCATGCATCATGATGACCCTTGTATGTTAAATTTTACCTCCATATGGTCAGCATGATACATGAATGCAGCCCTGGCGAGGAAATCACAAATGCTGTTTTCAAGTGCTGACCCTGCAGGATTGATACACTCCTGAAGGGTCGTCATGATACATGAATGCAACCATGGCGACTAGTAGACTCACCAGGGGGGTGTTACAGAAAACAACGATAGTTTGATAGCATTTAATAGCACATGAAGTGTTACAGAATCAATCTTTTATGTTATTTTGCCTTATAGGTGTTACAGAAAAAACACTCACGCTATTGATTAGCGTACATTAGTGTACATAAGCGTAGGTTTTCATGTAAAAAAAAACCCAGCCTACTACAGGCTACAGTTAGCAAACCGTGCCAACTACCCTGTGATTGGGCCCGAACTCTGAGGGGTTCCGCATTGAAGCATTGTCTGTGCGATATTTCCGAAATAAAGAAACCAAGCTAGGTCCCTTACACCCGCAGATGATGTAATTTTGGTTAAAAAAAATAGTCCGTTTATACTGTAAATCTACAGTTTAACTCATCATTGACCCCAAACCCGTCTCACACTCATATCGGAATTAACCGCTGAATTTATAATTTATAATTTCTTTTGCCTTAGTAAGAATGAACTCATCCAGTGAAATACCTTGAAGTTCAAGACCCAAGTTGAGCCACTTGAGTTAAGTCACTTAAAATCCAACCATAATTGAACTCTGATTCATATTGTTTGATTATTGACCCCTTTTCATGACTAATTTGTGATCATAAATTCATGTAATTGTACTAAAACCTTTTTGTATGACTATATACACTCCCTAATAGGAGATGTTCTGCAATAAAAATATCCAAAACTCAACTCAATTCACTGTGCACTCAAAAAGTATACTTGTCTCCAGACTCTTCAAAGTGATGGTCATAAAATAAAGGAGTCAAAAACTCGTCTAAGTGACAAGGAAGTGGGTCTTTTACCTGGAGATAGAAGACCCACTCGGCATGTGCCGGTCCAAAACCAGACATTTGCCAGCTCCAGATTCTATTTGTGGGATGGTAACCTGATAGGTAAGACAACTTTTGACTCGTTTATTTTATGATAGTCTCTTAGATGAGTCTGGAGACAAGTTCACTTTTTCAGTGTGCAGCTACATTTACTTCTGACAGTTTGCCCACACAGAGTCCACTCTGGGGACAAACTAGGTCTACCATGGAGGACCTCCTCACCCAGCTAACATGCATCAGGACTCAGGGGCTCGAACTCGTACCCATAACACTTAAAAGGACGCATTTGGCATTTTGCCTTAAACGTAGGTTTGTTGTCCTGATGCACCAAAGCTGCGCTGGCAAGCACTGACTGGCACTGCATGTGTGCATTATGCTGACCCTTTTAGCAATATGAGTGTACTTCCTCGGCAGGATGCATGAAGGCAGTCTTTAGTTGATAGGACTACATTAATGTATCATGAAAATAATGCATTAACCTTTTAAGTACAACATGTCAATAAAAGATTACATTTGTTAATGCACCAGAGCAGCCCCGGCAAGTAACTCGCCGGTGCTGCATTGGTGCTTAATGCCGACCCTTCAGAAGTGTCTCAACCCCAAATGTGATCATGAGTATGATGCCTGAATGCAGCACTGGTGAGTTACTTGCCAAGACAGCATTCATGGACCACTAAGGGCATGATGCATTAATGCATTGTGCGGTCCTTAAAGGGTTAAGTTACTATGGGGCCCATGAAGGGTTGGTCCCCACCCTATAGGTTGTGGCAGGTAGGGCAGCACCCATGGGTAACCAAGCATGGTCAGGTTTGTCACTATACACCTAGTACCTAGAACACCCATACCCTGCCCGGGACACACCCTCTGTTTGCAGCGGAGCGTAGATCATTGCTGGGAGTAGGAGTAGTGCCAGGATACCCTCTAGATAGGATATGCGCCGCACTCTCAAATAAATATCGGTCTTAAAATAAGTTACGACCCACAACTATAATACAGGCAGCAAGTCTCATATAAGTTGTACACTATATTCACCGCATTCTAAATTATTGTCTAATATTGAAATTCACAATTACTTCTTCTTATTGTCACCAAGGGTTGGCCGGCCCAGTGTCGAAGCTGTGTAACATGTTTAATGATGTTTTCAATTAAAAAAGCTGAATTTGAATTTGAACTTGAATTTGAAATAAAGGCTGGTCTCAAATAATTGCCAGTCTTATACAAGCGCTGGTTTTATATATAATGCGCTAGTCAGAAGCGCCAGTAACTGTGTAGAGTATACAGCCCTACCATACCCCCTACTAACCAAATAAGTGCCAGTCTTTCTTTCTTTCTTTCTTTCTTTCTTTCTTTCTTTCTTTCTTTCTTTCTTTCTTTCTTTCTTTCTTTCTTTCTTTCTTTCTTTCTTTCTTTCTTCCTTTCTTTCTCTCTTTCTTTCTTTCTTTCTTTCTTTCTTTCTTTCTTTCTTTCTTTCTTTCTTTCTTTCTTTCTTTTTTTGACCTTTCTCTCTCTCATGTATGTCTGTCACCCTTTCCCTCCTTCCACCTCTCTCTCCTTCCTTCTCACTCTCTCTCTCTCCCTGCCCCCTCTATCCCTCTCCCATTCCATTCCCTAGTACTAGCAGTTGGATATGGGTGCAGCCTTGAACTCTGTGAAGTGAGTGCCAATTATCCCTTTCAGGAGGGCACAGTGCATTAATGCATCAAGCCTTGGTCGTCATGATGCATTAGTTAATTATTTATTTATACAAGTTGTCCTCATGTTCCCCAGTACATCAGTGACAGATATCGAGCAATGTACATTCCGGCCAGAGCCATGACGGTCATGCTACAGCGGGTGACCTTGGGATGAATTTCTGGGAAAATTTTACCTCTCGGGAATGGATACCCGAAAATGATTAACAGGTATAAACACCAGTGCGCGCTCCTTGGTCTAATTGGTCTGTGGTAGTGAGCGGATCTCCGTCATACATACAATGACCTTGGGATGAATCTTGAGTTCTGAATCTTTGAATCCAAGTTTGTTTAATTTTTAAAAGAGATTCCTCTTTTATTCCGGGGGCATGGCAACCACTTTTGACCAATCCTAAAAAGATCAAACCTAAATATCAAGCCGAAAAAGTTCAAAATTGGTCAGGAACCCCCCCTGGCCCCCCCTACTTTGAAACTGCTTGCCACGCCCCTGTATTCTGTCTGATATTTTTACATCAGATACCCTCATTTTTATAATGAATGGCTCTTGATATCTTAAATGTATAAAAATTGTACGCATACATTGGATTAACCCTCAAAGTAATTTAGGTCTTATCGTAGTCAACAACCATCATATCAGTATGAGATGTCTTGTAGCAATGCACGGTGGTGTAATCACAAGTATCAAATTGGCAGATATCATAATACGATTTCTACAGTATAACAATGAATGGATTGAATCCTACATGGAGTTACTTGCCGGCCCTGCAATGGTGCATCATGACGACCAATGTCATCAGTTAGAGACATCCGTCCTTAAAGGGTAGGCCGACCCATGTTGATGCCTGTCATTAGGCTGTAGGCTGTTCTCAGTAGCGGTGACCTTGCTCAATAACCAACAAACCCACATGAACCATGACACAAACTCCACCCAAACCGGTTACTAGGATGAGATGTGGGGTAAACAGCCACACCCTACTATATGTCACACCCACCCCTTTAACCATTGAGGATTGATGTCGCTAAAAGTAAAGATGACATTGTCGTCATGCTGCACCGATGCAGCCCCGAACTTACCAGTTCTGCATTGTCGCATCATGCCCAGACTACAGGGGTGTCTCAACCTGGGTTGGTATGATGCTTGAATGCAGCACCGGTAAGTCACTCAATTCATGCATCATGCGGACCAAGGGCATGTTGCATTAATGCATTATACCATCCTTAAAGGATTGATGCATGTATAGCCCCAGTGTGTAGAGTATATAAAGGGCTCGAGGGATCCGACCGGCCCTATCCTCGGACCCCCTTACCCTGTTGTCAGAATGGTAATCATATTGTTTAATCCTTTAAAACCCATAAAAATGATTCATTAATACTCGTAATCGAAAAATCTTAAATAATGACTGCACAAGGCTAGATGAGGATTGGGGTACAATTATGTATGATCACTAATGCTGGGGTTGATACGCTCTTAAAGATTGTTATGATTTAAAAATGCAGCCCTACACTGAAAAGTTGAAAGGGTTAGTCAGTACGGACTATCCTAGGTTTGTTTTATGTGTCTCAGTCACAATGGCAAAGTTATATTCAAAAATGACAGAGGGGTCAGTCAGTATGAACTAGGTTCATCATTTAAGTGTTGTATTTGTATACCACTAGTTGGTGCCACCTGCAAGATACTATAATTACCACTCTGTGGCTCCCCCTGGAAATTAAAAGACTAAGGTGGGTTGGTCAGTACTGACCAACCTGACAATAATAACTTACCTAGGTTGGTCGTATAGGGAGCCAAAAAATGACTAACTAGGTTAGGCACTAGTGACCGAGAGATTGGGTGTATGGGGAGCCTAGGAATATCAATGTAATTCTCAATAATGTTTGTATAGTTGGCAGCTTGAAGTAGCTTTATTGATGGTCCTGTTTGTGTAGGCTGCTGTAAACCACAGAATATACCTCACAAATAACCCACAAAGTTCCTCTTATAACCTTACATTTATCTAGAAGCTAAAATCATGAATGCATCTAATGTAGATACATGTTAGTATTAAGCATGGTGAGAAGAAATCAATCTATGCCTTCAGGTTAGGCCAAAACCAGGTGTGTTTTATGAAAAGTAGGACATGGTATTAGTTACAAATATATCAAATATTAGAAGTCCCATAAAATGTTCAATTTTACTTAAATTTGTCTAACAATTTAATAAGATATGGGGAACTCATATATGTATCGGACTATGCAATATGGGCCGATTCTGATACAGTCAAGCCCAGATACCTGCGGAGTGGGTTCAGTTTCAACAGATAGCCATCCACCTTAAGGCCCATGTTTTCACATAATTTTTTTCTCTCCAGTGCATTTTTCTGTTGAATTACAGTGCAAACTATGCTGACATTTCTGACAGTTTTTCTCATGTAGTAGATCCACAGCATGCTCCTAATTACTTAGATGGCAACTGAATTGCTACAAATTCACAGCAGAATTTACTGCATCCAGAACTGGCACCACATGGGGCTGCACATACCCCAGAGGCTCCCACAGGTTAGTACTGTGGACCTGTTTGCCCCCTCAGAGGTCACATGTTACACCTGGGTAATAATGTGTGAAGGGCATGGCTGTCCTCATTTTAACCCTTTGAGGGTGGCATGTCACTAAAAGATTACATTTGTTGTCATGATATCTGTGCCGTCCGAGGGGACCGGCAGACAATGACAGGTGGGACATTGCTTGACCGAAATGAAACACAGACCAGGGTGAGATTCACCTCCACAACTTCTTCTGTAATATGTGACATCACCAGGACAAAGGGATCCAGGTAGGTGTTTAACAGTTACTAAGGTGTCCAGAATCTAGGCCTGTTATTGGTCCTAGTACTGGGGCAAGCTCAAGGCTAGGTGAGAAATACCCAGTCCATAGACTTGCATAAGTCCTGACTTGTTTGAACTTATTGATACACTTTTAGTGTAAAGAACACTTTTAAATACAATGGTCTTGTACCAAAAATATTCTTAAAGTAACTGCCACTTTTCGGTTTCGTCAATTGACTCATCAGTAGCATTTAAGGGTGTAAAAAACTCTGCATATCTTTTATTTTACAAAAATAAAAAGTAAACCACGGTCTCCTTATAGGGATAGCATTGGTTTGGGGGTAGACTTGCACTGCATGTTTGTCAGTGTCAGTGTTGTTGTCATGATGCACTAATATATACCAACATATATACTATATATATATATATATATATATATATATATATATATATATATATGTTGTCCTCATGTTGTCCTCAGCCTGTACACCGGCCTCCTACAGCTAGAGCTGTCACGTCAGGCTACAGGGGGTGACCTTGGGATGAAACAGTCTTACTGTAATCGGACATAGACCGATTACAGAGAAGGGAATTATACCCATCTACAATCTACTTAGGAGAGCAAGAGAACTCAATGGTTAATATTCCCCTACATCTTTATTCAGGGATTGATCCATCTATCTAGTTACATTTTTTACTATCATGTGCTCTATATGTAAGAATTGTCTGCCGTACCGTGTGCAGCAGGTATAGATTTCATGATGACGCACTGCATGTTCTGCACAGCCCAATTGACCCTTGAAAAGATTATTTCCATGTACACCAATAAAATACAGTGGATAACTAAAGGGTGATCCCATCATGTATCTTTGCTAGCTGGGAGGCTATATAGGTGATAATATAATGGACTAATGCAATGTAGCCTAATTCCGAGTTCCCCTGTGGTGAAGAGATGCACACTCCCTAAGTAGGCCTATATTGTCCTATAGGGCTCCTAGGTGGTAGGCCATGGTGGTAGGCCATGGTAGGGATGTCAGTTTATGTCGATGACAATTATTGACATATAGTTGTCAATTATATCAATGTATTGCAATATAATATGTAAACTATTAAGTACACCAGATTCTGCAACACTGTGTACTGCCTCAATAGGCTGAAGAGAATAACTAAAACAAAGGTTAATGGTAGCTAAACACCGATCCCAGTATTTCCACTGAAAATAATCGCAGAATAATCATTACAATGAATCACAAAACTCCCAGCCTTAAATACTGTGAAATAAGAATCTGACCTAAGGTTGGTCGAAGGGATAAGTACCCCAACTGCAAGCTGAACTGTTAGACTTAAGACTCTGTCTATTAATAACCCCCTCCCCCCCATCTCCCTCCCTTACTAAACATGGAGGAGAACACCGATTTTGAGGATGCACTGGATGCAAGCACATTCAGGTACCATGATACAAGAGTATACCTTGTTTTCTCTAATGGTAGAGAAGAATTTCTCATAAAAATATTAGGGACATAGTTATATTGACAAATCAAAATTGTCAATATAATATATTGACATATTGACATAATAGCGATATGTTAATATAGCTGATGTCATTGACATCCCTAGGCCATGGGCACAGCCATATCTAACCCCCGGTGCCTCATTAGGTTGTCTCTAGATGGGGCCTAAGTCGGGATAGTAATTACTTCAGTCTGTGTTACCCTGAAGACATGCGAATAGCATTGGCTGTTATTACCTAGGCCTACTCACTGTAGAGCCAAGTCCTGGGAACCACTTCATACAGAAGCAATTGTGGCCTGTCCTGTGATGTCATAACCCCGGGTTAGCTGCTCCACCTACTGGTCAAGGGCCTGTACTGAAGGTTCTCAACTTAGCACAAGTGGTGCTACGATCGACAGCCAGGTGCCATATAGATCACAGAGTATAATAAGCATATGAACATGTTATCGAATGATATGTACCACTGATATGCATACTCTGTACCTCAGAATGAACACTGGTAGAATCCATACCCACAACCTCAGAACTATTGAGCCTAACAGCTAACCAACTGCTCCACTGGGACTTATTCAATGGTACCGTTTTTCTTCTTCTTTTTTTTTTTCTCTCTTGAAATATCAGAATAACAAAACGATGTTTCCCATAGCCATGAATAATACTTGGCAGACATTTAACACTTAGCCATCCTGGGAGTAATGGGGACAGGTTGGATGAGACACAGAAGATGATTCTGGGGGGAAATATCAAGGGGGGAGACTTCAGGTTCCAGGGGTGAGAAATATAAAATATGTAGCGGACATATCAAAACCTCTGCTGGGATTTGTACCTAGGGTCTAGAAGTTTAAACCAAAAGAGCACTGTACGCAATGACCTTCACCACTAAGGCCAGCTGTGAGTGCTGGCTCATGGTTAGTTTATATATGACTATGCTGTATCAGAATGAGGCTACACTCTTCAAGCATATCCTATAATCACTGTATTTCTATGATAGGGAAGGAAAGGAAAAAGAAGGTGAATGGTGGTGTATTCCTTATTATAGTAGATATTTAGACATTATATTAGGAAGTATTCTCCTTTTTTCATTTTGATTCTAGACTTTGTCATTTGAAGATGCCACATCTGCACATTTTGCACATATAGATCTCAATGCGGTGATCTGAGCTATACAATGTTGATACCATTGGCACTCAACAGGGGCCACTAGTTTGCTTAGAGTTCATAGACCAGGTAGGTCTAAAGAGCCAGGGCAATTAGGGCAATGGGACAGTAGTGTCCTCTGGTGTGGGGCAGGTGAGGTGTCTCTGATCAGAGTAAACATGAATGTATTGGCCGAACTCTTACCTGGTCTAGCTATCCTTCATGTCCAACTGATAAGGCTAAGCACTTGGAAATCATCTATCACCAAGATCTATTTGGTTTTGGGAACTTCCAATATCATATTTACATATTCCAGCACTAGTAACAGTATATCATTGATTGGTATTTGTTATATGGGGATAAAGCTTCAAGTGAGTGGATCCCTATGGGAGGATAATGTTTTATACATTTTTTCCAATGCTGATGGCTAAGGATTTCCAGATAGCTAGGGCCTTGAAACCCGGGAAAAGCACACTTCAGTTCACATATGTCCAGATACTCATACTAGTGATATGCTGAAAATATCATTTTTTTGATAAATGCATATAGAGGTGTAATATGTCTATTATTTGTGAAAATGTACATAATCCAATCTATTCTTGGATATATGTCCTTGCCACATTTCCCAATTTCTTGCACTTAAATCTTGAACATAGGGCAAAAATAATGTCACTTTTAGCAGCATGGCTTACACAAATGGGAAATCCCTAAGAGCCATAACAGAGGTCTGGACATCAACTGATCACAGTTTCAGGCTGCCATCTGCGTGGTGGCGCCACCTTGTGTTTTCTCCCCTCCCTATCTATGAGAAAACACAGAGAATATGGTCGATGATCATATAACCTCATAAGAGGGTTATACAGGATATCCTCCTAGGCCACATGTGTGGGAAAAAAAACCTGTTATCAGCCTTTTTTACATGATCAATCTATGACAGAGAGCTTTATGTTGGATATACACCTGGTGTCTCGAGGCAATATCATTGATATAAGCCTCGGCCTTGGGCCTTAGCTTATATAAATGATATTGCCTCGAGACTACCAGGAGTATATCCGGTATATATATGTGTTGAAAGAATGAAGGGAAAGGATTTAATCACATGCCTCTGTGGTGCAAGTATACCTGAATTGGAAACAATATACAATTGGAGACAGTATTCTCCAACCATGAACTGTATCAGTACATTAACACAGGGTGTACATTATGTACACTATGTAATTGTAACCCTCTTGAAGTTGAGGATGTGTGTTATGTTAATGATATTCATGAATAAGCTAAAACTCTGTCTTTCTTTAATTATTGTGGTTTGATTGCTTATCTTTACTATATATATATATATATATATATATATATATATATATATATATATATATATATAAATTCATGTTTTGCACTTTGGTGTACTTTTAACATATTTAACCATAAATTATGGATGAAGCTCATATGAGTCAGACCCCCCCCCCACACATATATGTACCAACTGGTGATCTTTTGGTGTTTTCAACTTCCAACAGACATTTTCTAAAAGACTTTGATTTCATAGAGGATCGAGGAATCACTCTACGCTTTCAAAAGACTGGGAACTACTGGAAACGTATGAGGGAGAATATAGTGCCTCTACATGGGTAAAAATCGACACGTGCGACAAGGGGGGTTTAAAAATCGACACGTGCGACACGGGGGTTTTAAAAATCGACGGACACAGACCTTCTTATAAGGCTCTAGTATATTTTACATACATAAAAATCGACATGGCGACACAGCCATTTTGCTAAAAATCGACACGGCGACACGGTCAATTATGTGGGTACCCATGTAGAGGCACAATATAGGTGTCTGTGTTTGATACAGCAGTTCCCCCTAGCATGTTGCTTCATAATGATGCATGGTCATAGTTGACAGGGTGATGCCTCACTGAAAAGAAACTGTGACCTATATGGACTGTTATGACCAACTACTGGAGCCGTTTTGCACTAATGGGGCACTGTATACAGACTCTGCTATCTCTATCTATAATTTGATGTGTTTTTCCCATGGGAAACATATGTCAGCAAGGTACAATGTACAACAGGATATATTGTTTAGCCAGCATGAAACAATTCTGAAATGATTGATACAACATGAACATACAATGGCTCTGGTGGTTTAAATGTAGCTGAAATAGACAATAAATGCTTTTTAGAATTTCCATTTGTATGTATTGTTTTTTTTGTGTATATCTTTCACGTATTAGAACAAAAACGTGTCTTTTGAATATGTTAGTAGATTATTAAAGTTGTGGCAAAAGGTTTTTTGTCTTGTACCCTAGAAAAAAGGAGCGATTTAGAAAAAAATCAAACAAGTGTCATTCGAATGGTTGTACAATTTATTTAATGCATTGTACATTTACCTGCCTGTTCTTCCAACCAGCTGTGATGGTACATATTCAAATATATGCAGTGGAATATATCATCAGTATCAGGCTGGCACAGCAATACATATTAACATGTACAAAGAATGTACAAGGGAGTTAATAATGATATGGGAAATGAACCATGTCAATCAAATGAAGAGTGGAAATGATAACATGCAATTTACCATGCATAATGAGAGGAATAACAAAAACTAATAGGAACAGTAAATTCACATGTGTCGAGTGGGTTGGGATCTGGTATTGTTTGTTTTCATGCACTCTGTAAACGGGAACAATGAGGCAAATTGAGTATCAAGTTTTAGTTTTCAAATTAAACATTGAATATGTAATAGCTCTAGTCTGTAACTGTTTGTGATTTATTTTTATAAAAAGTTTTGCAGGATTGACTTCTCCGAACCAAAAAACTAATAATAACGCTATTCACGAGCTAAACACTTTTTTATGGCCTTATTTAGGATACAAGTGAAACAAAGATAGAGTGCGTTTATAGAAGTTTGGACCATCTATGTCCTAGTGGTAGCCTGAAGGGTTTGACTATTAGGGTAGCCCCCCCCCCCCCCCACCCCACACACACACCCAACCCTTCACTCTTATGTACTGTACTGATCCAGTTATGTAAGGTAGCAGTCAGGCATCAGGCAAAGAATTGTGGTGTAATGGTTAGCAATTTCATTTCTAAGGCAAGTGATCTGAGCTTGATTCTTGCTGGTTCTAAAATCTGCATTTCACTTGGCAGCAATCCTCTTCATTATTTAGTTGAGTTTTTTAGTTGTTTTCCAGAGGCACAACAACATCAAAAAAATAATTCAAGTAGGATTTGTCTCATATAATATACATCTTGCTTATTACCCATTAAAAGGATGTAGGGTTTCTCTTCCTATATTACAATCAGGATGCGTCTCAGGAAATCAGGGAAATGTGATAGTCTTTGACCGGATGCCATCTTTGACTAAGTGCCATCTTTGACCGGGGGCCATCTTTGACTGGCCTGAATGAAAACGGTTCTTCTAGGGCAGATGTAGATAGAAATTGGCTGAAAAGGTTGATGAATGTTATAAAACTTTAACTTAATAATTAGTAGTCCATTTATATCTTCATCTGCCCTAAATAATCCGTTTTCATTCAGGCCGGTCAAAGATGGTACCCATTCAAAGACTATCACATTGGCCTGATCTCTTGAGACACAGCCATCACATGATGTAGATCTCACAATAGGTTTTCACAGTAAATATAGTGGACGGTTTTTGCAGGGACTAAGTGTTAGAGTTTCCGATGTAATCATGTAAGAAGATTGGTCCATTTCCACGCATAACCACAATCCCATTGAAAAAAACCCACATGATGGTGGCATCTGTATGCGACCATAATTGACACACATAGCTATCATGTGGTGGTCATTTTTTGATAGCAGGGGAGGGGGATGTGGAATTGCGCCAACAATTTCTCAGTCTCCCTTCAAAAGCGTCTAGATTTTTGTCCTGTAGTCTGGTCCTTAAGACCCAATATTATACATACAATACGTTACAGTCATCCTGTCTCTATTCATTAAGAAAATAATACACCTGTAATTTATAGAGCAGACTTGCCGGATGGACCATTGGCTCTACTCCTGTGCATTTTGATGATGTATATATGTATTTTTCGAAGATGATCTAATCAAATAAAATATACTTACAAACAAGTCCAGGTTTAAGTTCATCACGGCCGACCCCTTTTGAATATAGTAACATACAGAGGTCGTTTTGCATAAAAGAGGTTTACATATATTTCCGGCACCCTCCCTCCATGTTGTAAAAAAAATGCCCATCCCCTAACATGTCAATAGGGGGCTTAAGCGGAAACGGATCTAGTATCAAAAAACTAAATATGTGCATCGTCATTACACACAATTTATGGTATTTTGGTCAGTTAGGAATTTTGAGAAGGCCCGCATGGAGGATCGGCGTGTTGCCGTAATCCGGATATCGGCTGTATACTATTAAGTATACTAAGCTGCATATTACTTTAATAAAAATCTCTTTAAAAAAAACTAGCCTCAAAACAGATGCAGCTGGGGACAAGGTCAGTAGGTTACAGTGATGGAGAGATGTGACATACATCCACTTTACTGAGTTAAGTTAAATCCTTTCTACTGCTATTTCCTTTTTATCACCAGAGGCTATGCCTTGGAATCAAAAGTATTTGTTATTTTAGAAGGGATTTGACATAACCCAGTAAAGTGGATGTATGTTACACTACAGCACTGTAACCTACTGACCTGGTCCCCAAATGCATCTGGATGCAGGCAACTTTTAATACTAGATCCGTTTCCGCTTAGGCCCCCTATATAGTAGGAGATGCAAGCTCCCTCTCTCCTATACTGTACACTGTACACACAAGTGGGCACACAGTGCTATATCTACAGTGCTATCCATTGCCCAGCACATAGCACTCACGATGAACATCTGGACATGCATCCTGACTTTCCTCCTTGTGGTTAGTGCCACCTCAGGTACGTATAACTACCGTAAATCCTCACATTCTATAGATCCCTGTGTATAAACCATGGTTTGCAGGATGTCAGACTATTGATATGATACCAAGAATGCTGATATAGGTAGCGGCTTATAATATTATAAAAGGTTTTTATCAGTATCTTACAGTACTATATATATATATATATATATATATATATATATATATATATATATATATATATATATATATATATATATATATATATATACATTCATGCAACCCGGTTTGTGGGATCTTTCACTGTTCTCAGACCCACGTTGTGGGGTCATTCCAGATTAGTGGGATGTTTCCGGGACTATGATCTATGATATGGAAAGATTTTAGGTTAAAGTGAATTTTTTATGAAAACCCCACAAAGTTTTTCAGTTTATTCTTGCCTCCCTAACTTGTTCCCAGGTGTCTCCACCTTGAGGATATAAGGAGGTTTGGCAGGGTGTACATGCCGACCTCAGGATATCAGGGTTGTTCAGGGTGTACATGTGGACTTGAGGATGTCAGAGGGTGCTGACAGGGTGTCATGCCGATGTAAAGATGTCAGAGGGTGTGGCAGGGTGTAGATGCCGATGTATAGACGTCAGAGGGTGTGGCAGGGTGTAGATGCCAATGTAAAGATGTCAGAGGGTGTGGCAGGGTGTAGATGCCGATGTAAAGATGTCAGAGGGTGTGGCAGGGTGTACATGCCGATATAAAAATGTCAGAGGGTGTGGCAGGGTGTAGATGCCGATGTAAAGATGTCAGAGGGTGTGACAGGGTGTATATGCCGATGTAAAGATGTCAGAGGGTGTGACAGGGTGTAGATGCCGATGTAAAGATGTCAGAGGGTGTGACAGGGTGTAGATGCCGCTGTAAAGATGTCAGAGGGTGTGACAGGGTGTAGATGCCGATGTCAAGATGTCAGAGGGTGTGGCAGGGTGTGTATGCCGACTTGAGGATGTCAGAGGATGTGGCAGGGTGTGTATGCCGACTTGAGGATGTCAGAGGGTGTGGCAGGGTGTGTATGCCGACTTGAGGATGTCAGAGGGTGTGGCAAGGTGTACATGCCGGCTTGGTCATATCAGGGGTTGTTGCAGGGTGTATATGCAGACTTGAGGATGTCAGAGGGTGTGGCAGGGTGTTCATGCCAACTTGAGGATGTCAGAGGGTGTGGCAAGGTGTACATGCCGGCTTGGTCATATCAGGGGTTGTTGCAGGGTGTATATGCAGACTTGAGGATGTCAGAGGGTGTGGCAGGGTGTTCATGCCAACTTGAGGATGTCAGGGGGTGTGGCGGGGTGTAGATGCAGACTTGAGGATGTCAGAGGGTGTCGCAGGGTGTTCATGCCAACTTGAGGATGTCAGGGGGTGCAGCAGGGTGTAGATGCAGACTTGAGGATATCACGGTGTGTCGCAGGGTGTATATATCAACATGGTAATATCAGGGGCTCTGGAAGGATCTACCCAGTAAGCACCCTACGTAGTTCCAACGTAGCTCAGCGGTTTCTCTAGGTAGATGTCCAACCAAAAGGTTTGAGATTGGTAATTTTGGAAGGTTTGTAGACATCAAAACATTAAGGTTTATTAACGTTCAACAGATATAGCCGTCTGATTTACGTTGATCTATCTCATTCAGACGTAAAAATTCTACTTAGATCTACGTTAAAAGACGTAACTTTTCAACTTCAATTGGGTAGATGAGGGCATCCTGTTAGGAAAGACTTACATCGCCCCCTTCCCCCCAAAAAAGGGTCCCGTCGTTTTGCTGAAAAATTAGTTATCTCTCTGTCTCCGGCTCTGTCCCTCTCTCTATGGATTCTGAAATGGATACGTGGAGATTTTCCGACACCCACCTAAAGACAAACACAAAGGTCATGGGTGATGTTGTTTTCTCCGTCATTAACCCCTTAAAAGATGCATCATGCATCAAGGCTTTTGTCCCTTTGTCATGATGCATTAATGCAGCCTTGGTGAGTAACTCACCAGTGCTGCATTCAAGCATCATGCCAACCCTACAAGGTTGATGCACTCCCAAAGGGTCTGCATGATGCACTTATGTAGTGCCAGCGTGTTACTCGCTAGGGCTGCATCGGTGCATCATGAGGAAAAATGTCATCCTTTAGTGACATGCCGTCCTTAAAGGGTTAACACGGTGTACAGAAAACAGAAACAGGATAGCTGCATCATGCGTCATGGAAATCCCTGGGAGGAGGGAGTTGTGGCTTTAGTTGATTGATTGACCTACTAAGTTTATTTTAGATCCCTACCCACCGTGCACTCCATGAGGCAAGATGGGGTCATGTTAAAAAGTAGAACAAGAAAAGTGTGACCTACTTTATTTCAGACACGGGTAAGATATTTCATACATGGCATGTCTGACCTACAGGGTGTCACATGAGAGCAGGGTGGGCGGGGGGTGAGCTGTATGTTTTGCTCCCAGCATGTGGATGGTAGAGCTGCTCAGACCAGTAGTAAAGTTTCCTTCAGTCTTCCCTACTGGGGGGGGGGGGGGGGGTGTACTCCCTACATTTTCTGTAGGCTACAGGGGGGGGGGGGCACTTCCTACATTTTCTGTAGGCTACTGGGGGGCGGGGACACTCCCTACATGTTCTGTAGGCTACTGGGGGGGGGGGCACTCCCTACATGTTCTGTAGGCTACTGGAGGGAGGCACTCCCTACATGTTCTGTAGGCTACTGGGGGGGGGGGCACTCCCTACATGTTCTGTAGGCTACTGGGGGGGAGAGCACTCCCTACATTTTCTGTAGGCTACTGGGGGGGGGGGGCACTCCCTACATGTTCTGTAGGCTACTGGGGGGGGCACTCCCTACATGTTCTGTAGGCTACTTGGGGGGGCACTCCCTACATGTTCTGTAGGCTACTGTAGGGGGGCACTCCCCCTACATGTTCTGTACGCTATGGGGGGGGGCACTCCCTACATGTTCTGTAGGCTACGGGGGGCACCCATGCGTCCCTATCCATATAAGGGCACCCCTCCTCTGTGATGTTCCCACTCACGGGCGCTGAAGGCGCTGGTATAACTATAAACATTAACTGTAACAGGAGGCAAAGTGGTACACAAGTTAAGGATGTGGATGTGATAAGTGGAACAAGACACACAGTATCATATGTTTATACACATTACCCAGTTCTACTGAAATAGACTAGAGGACACAGGATTCATGAACTTCTCTGGGAGGAAATGACGTCTGTACTTTTCCGACTAGAGGATTGCTGTGGTTTAACCCTTTATGGATGTCATGTTGCTAAAAGGCAACATTTGTCACCATGATGCAGGGAGTAACTCACTGATGCTGCATTGGTGCATCATGCTGATCCTTAGTGCCTGCTCCATATGGTCGGCATGATGCATGAATGCAGCCCTGGTGAGTTACTTGTCAGGTCTGTATTCATGCATCATGCCGACACTGGACCTAGTATATTAACACACTATGCCGTCCTTAAAGGTTTAAGGGCCTACTGCCCTCTACACTCCCAGGAATGAGATGCCCGGTCTGCGTGGTCAGAGCATCATGGATGGTGGAGTTGTTATTATTGCTCCAACAAAGAAGGCAAGATTGCCTTATTTCTAGTGACTTGTGAATGCTTAAACTTACACATGATGATCATACGCAATTAACAAGGCTGTAACCATTCATTGTTCAATGTAAACCCCACAGATTAGTGAGAAATATGGATTTTGTAATTTCATGGTGATGCCCGTAACACACTGCCACTGATGCCCGTAACACATTGTCAGTGTGTGAAAGTGATGCTCCGTACCACAGTTCTTTTAGTGTATATACATGTATGTAAGTGTTACTGAAATTGGTCCAAAAATCTGATTTCTGTGTCTTTTTGCCTCCATACTATTCCTATTGATTTGTATACAATAATCATGTAAGATAAGGGAAATGCAAATAGATTTCTTTATACAACCACTTTAAAATACTAAACTAAGTTAGCCTCATATAATTTCTAGGTAGCTAGTAGTATAGTGCAGATAATTGTATGCCTGAAATTGATTATTTCAGAACTCACTATACACCTGTTCAAAATGGCCGTTCTGATATAACCGCAAGTTGCAGGGGTGCTTATACACAACAGTATGGTATGAGAAGTTGTGGTCACCTATTCATACATCTTGTTTGTCATAATCAGTAGATCGTAGAGGCTCGGACTGTCTTTGGGGAATTTTTCTTGGGGGGGGGGGGGGAAACCAAGCCCCCCGACTTCCACAAGAATGTTATGAATGTCAAGATTTGGCACTTCTACCTTTCAGAAAGATGTATTATGATGGTTTAGGGAGCATGTTGTAAAGAAAATTTAGAAATTCCACCTAATAGTTAACTTTGATGTATTTTGATCATTTTGGAAGTATGTTGCGCCAGGGAAATTTTGAAAATTGACCTTTAGGTTGGTGTATGTTTGTGGTGTTTTGGGAGCATATTGTTCCATGAGAAATTAGTAATTCCATGTGCAGATTGGTATGTTTTGAGGGGATTGTGAGACAATGTTCCAATAATTTTGAGAAAATTTATTTTTAAGGTGGGGTATAGTTTTTGGGCATGTGGCTCCAAAGAATATGGGCATTTTACTGTCAGATTGGTGTGTTCTGTTGGCATATTGCCCTGGAAAAAGTTTTGAATTCCACATTGAGATTGGTGTACTCTGAGGGGTTTGTGGGTGTATAACTCCCAGCAAATTTTGAAAACCCATTGTTATATGGGTTATGGGGAATATTGCACTGGGAACACTGTGAAATCTATTGAAATAATCCTAACTTTGGTTCAAATTGTAATATTTACAAAATTCTTTCATCTTTAGAAAGCCCAGACTTTCCCTAATGCCCCTGTCGCATTTTCCATGACCTCTGTTGCACATTTTCTGCGACAATGCGACAGGTGACCAGTCCTGGTCCCGTGGACAGGGCATCATAGAAATGTGTTACGGGCATCACAACAAATACTTTGGTATGTGGCAAGGGCATCACTGATCGATTCTAGGATGCCCAATACAGTAAATTTAGCCTCCTATTGCAGTGCAAATACTATCCAGATTGTTTGTATTGATATTTAAGCCATACCTACTGAGTTGTACAACCTGCTACCCCCTATAACACCCTTAAAACTAGCAAAAACAAGCCTCCATTCAACCTATCATCCGCCATCTTTGATGCTCTGACCATGCAGACCGGGCATCTCATTCCTGGGAGTGCTCTAGTTGGTAACATGACACTCGGTAGCCCTTCCTCACTGAATGAGCTGTGTTTTATGGTGTTCTGCGGTCTGCATTTATAATAAATCTCCAGACTATACTTTTCTTTTTTATTAAAAAGAAACTCTTGCCACTATAACGCTTTAACACTTGAAAATAAAGGTTTCTGATCACCAAGGACTGGGAAATATGACGAGGGGGGCTATTTTCTTCCTTTTTCCCCCGGTGATGAGAAACCATTTTCTTTTTTCAAGTAGCCTGATAGACTAGAATGGTACAGTCAACTCCCTCCTAAAGGCCACCCCTCTATAGCGGCCACCCCACCAATGCGGCCATTTGGATAGTCCCAGCCATTTCCCCCTTTATTCTAATGTAAAAAACTCCCCCTATTGCAGCCACTCTTCTAATGCGGCCACCCCACCCTGCGGCCACCGATTTTACAGTCCCAAATGAAGGCTTACTCCCTCTGATGCGGCCATCTGGACATTATTTCAGTGAAACATTGACTTGCATTTCCATCGACAGTAAAACTTGGTTACAACAAACTTCCTTTAATACAGTAACTTTGTTTACAACAAATGCATTTTCTTGGTCCGATTTCCCCCCATGTATTCCTACAGTAAGGAAACGAAGTACTGTTGATCTGTACATATTTATAACAAAGTAAATATTAACATAAGTCTTACAAAAGCCAACAAAAATATTACTTTTTATGGGCAAACTCATCCCTCTCACTAGGTAGACACCCTACATCACAGAAAATGACGTAGAAAACCGAGTTATTGCCATATCATATCCACCATGCATTACTCTAGGCTGTGTCTCACGAGATCTGGCCAATGTGAACGAACTAGGTACCATCTTTGACTGGGTGCCGTCAAGTCAAAGCTGGCACCTGGTCAAAGATTGCACCCAGTCAAAGACATTCACATTGGCCAGATCTCATGAGACACAGCCTCTAGTTCCACTGTGGTGCTGTGTCCAATCAATATCCACGCCTGTGTATATAAGCAAGGACCTACCTGTACTAGGGACATTGGTGGTTTCTGTTTTGCAAGAAAATACATAATATAATCTAGGGATCCGGTGAAGGAGACTCTGAGAAGTACATTGCCATAAACTAGAAGAAAATACATCATATCTGTAAAGACATAATCAGTTTGAAGGTCAATTTCCAAGCCCCAATTTGCCTAGTACATTGTAGTAGAATCAGTGGCACCAGTCGGGTTCACTGTGAGTGGGCCACCTTGGTGAGAGCAGTCAACAGTGGGTGCATAGTGTTTCATAACAACTGCTATTGTATTTGAGTTTTCATAGATAGGCTTTCCTAACTGCAAGCCTTTCATTATATTTTCTCAAGACTATGAGCCACAATGAGAGGCTTGCAGTTACCATAGCCCCTCTATGAGAGATCACATTAATCAATAGTTGTTGTTAAACACTATGCACACCACTGTTGAAAAAAGTAGTTATTTTTGATTTTGTGCGAAAACTTTATGTGTCTATGTCCTTAATGATACCTACTCATTCCCTGTAGAATTAGAAGACATAATTATCTTTTCTTGCATAGAATCTCTCCTGTTTGTCCAATTGTATAAGGCCAAGGTACAAAATCTTGCATGCTCCATCATGAATACTCAAACTCGTACGGGAACGAATTGCAATGTTCCATTACGAATTTGACCACAATTTGCTCAAAATGAGCAGTTCCCAAAATTCGGTACACATGCACAGAGAGCGCATGATGGTAATGGAACAACTAGTACATCATGCATGTTTGTAACAGAGCAAGTCTGTGCTTGTGCTCACGCTAACGTTTGTGAAAATTTAACCGAATCCATGTGGCAGGACTCTATAATAACTCTATAACGACTCCTATTCTAATACTCCCTAATGATTGGGAGTCACTTTAGAGTTGTGGGGAGAGTTACCTCAGTGATCAGGGCTGGACTCCCATTTGAGTGTTACAGTGATTCTATTCTTCACTCTGTGTAGCCCTCACTGTGGTTTTATTTCCAAGCTCAATACAAACCTCAGTTTACCTGCGACAAGACGGTGGCCGTGACTTACCTGAAGGAGGACGTACACATCAGGTGCAGCGTGCGTGCCGACCCGCAGATTGACCGTTCCCGCATCTACTGGGTCAAGGGAACGCCTGTGTCCCTGGAAGGCAATTCTAGTGATGGCCTATACCATGCCTATGTTGGGAAAGGAGTGAGTATTAGATATTTCTGATTGTTTTTCTTACTATAACCTGCTCTCTTCCCTATTCTATCTAAATTTACAATGGTTGTGAGCACCATAAAGTAATACTAATCCAAAACTGCATGAAAATATTCTACAGTCAGTATCCTTTCAGAGTATGCCTAAGTTTATGTGGGCATATGACATTTCATACCACATCAAACCCTGGGTGTACAAACTATAGTGCTTAAGAGATACCACATCATACTAATTAATATACAAATGCTAAGTCAAACACATACCTTGAGTCCACCACTTTTACATGAAATAACTGGTTTACTATGAACCTGGTAAGTATAAACTCCTACTTAACTAAAATCTGAAGTCTAGTAAAAGTATATATATATACTACACATTACATTCATATCATCATTTGAAGTTTGAAGTTTGTAAAGTTTATTGACCATAATTCACAACAGCGGTGCTCTTCATAATACAGTCATATATGTAAATATATATAATAGTCGACATGAATATTTTCAACAGCGGAACTTGAGTCTCTCACTAAGAGTATAAAGTAACAAAGAGGTGGCTTCCACGAGCGAATTTGTACGAGAAAAGTTTTTTAGACCGCGGATTAAGCACATGCTAAAGCAATAAATAGTTACTGACAATGTATAAGGATCACAGTAGTTGAAAGAAATCTACAATGTCTCAGCAGATATTTTAACGTTTCTTACTCTTAAAATTTAACAGTGTGGGTGAATGTTGTACATCAGTATATAACCTGTTCCATTCTTGCATCCCCCTATAAATATGGCTGCTTCGAAACGACTCAAGGATTGGTCTATTAACTTTTAGCTTTACATACTGGTTGCCTCTTAGTACCCTTACATAGTCAAGAACACTATTATGATCCTTAGACCACTTGTACATTATGGATAATAAATGCGTTTTCCTGCAATGGAACAATCTTTCCACTTTACATCGAGTACGTAAAATATCAGTGGATATATCTCGGGGATCTCTGATTCCCAAACATAGACGGAGACACATGTTTTGGATGGTCTGGAGTTTCCTTATGTACACTGGTTACAGGACCTCCATCAATCACAAAGTCGCAGTAGTCTAGCACCGGCAATATCATATTTTTATATATTGAGACAACGTTTCATCAATGCTATTTAAAAAAATTAAATTCGCGGATTCTTTTAAGAACTGATCCACACAGTGTGACATCACAGTTTGACAAATCAGGTGGGTGGCGTATTGGATAGCACCACAGTACTTGAATTTTTGGCATTCACAGTTAGAAGGTTATTTTTACACCACAGGTCTAGACTATTAAGATCATCTTGCAACAGAGTAGTCATAATTTCCACAGATTTTCCACTAATAACTATTGCTAAGTCATCAGCATATAGGTAATGAGCAGAGTGTTTTAATACAGATACAACATCATTAATTTACAGTATAAAAAGTAGGGGTCCTAGCATGGACCCCTGTGGTACACCACAAGTAATAGGCAGGTTATCAGAGGTAACATTATTAGCAAAAGTCCTTTGTGATCTGCCCGAGAGGTAATCCTCGAACCAGGCCAAGGAGTCCTCATCACAGCCATATTTTTCTAGTTTATTTAAGAGTATTTGATGGTTTACCGTGTCAAATGCTCTCTTTAAATATAAAAAAACTATTACTGAGAATTCACTATGGTTACGTGCCTAATAAAGTGACTGTATTAAAAGCAGGGTGGCGTCAGCCGTGGACCTACCTGGTCTAAAGCCAAACTGCATATTGTTTAACAAATCATTATTTGTAAGGTAGCCAATAAATTGACTATGCACACATTTTTCAATCAGTTTACTAAAGATATTGAGGAGGCAGATGGGTCTCCAGTTAGCCACCTCATGGCTGGGGTCCGGTTTGGTTAGTGGGATTATACAACCAGTTTTAAGCCCAATCGGCAAGTTAGCGCCTCGCAAGGAGGTATTCACCATATGGTTCAACAGACCCACATTCTTTTTCATACTGTAAGAACATTCTGAAGTACCCCTGTTTGATATTTTTTGAGAAACAGAGAATGAAAATGCCTCCACTGTTTATAATCATTGGTATAGATGATTCAAACTATTTGTCCCTGTCACTCATAATGTTGATTGCTGTTGTGAAGTGGATCTATGTCCTAATTACATAAATCATGTTGTACTGGGGCAAAATCAATTTCCTTAGTCAGATTTAGAACTGATCTCATAAGGTGTACCAAGTTCAACGTAAGTCAACACCAATTCACCCTAAGTCAGCCACCTTTATACCTTGAGTCAGGCGTGGTATTCTCTTGTCTGGAATCCCTTTCGGATTTTTCTCACCTTGAATTCTTGTCTTAGAACTGTACCCCTACCCATGTGAATTCCTCTCCTCAAAATACTTGTATTGAAAGCTCATGACGCAGTTGCCTGCAGCACTGCAGTTGTCTTAGTTAGGTAGGAAGCAGGGGGTCCCATGCACCCGAAGACTATATTTTTTTAACTTACATTTTTGGAATCCTGAATATCTATATTTTTTGAATATCTTCGTACCCAAGGTGAAATTGTGTCCCATCAGGGTCATTGGTGGCCATCTTGTCGACCATCTTGGCTTTTTCATGAATTATTAGTAAAACATAACTTTCTCTATAGATGTCCAACCGTTTGAGCTACATGCATGAAATTTTTATATGAGGCACATAACTAATCCCACTATGTACACAAACAACCATTTTGACCTTGACCAAGCTATTCAGTTCATTGGAATAGAGATTAGATGAGATTTTGCCATAGTAACAATGCATTTTCAATTATCGGTATATTTCAGGATTTAGCCGTAGAAAACATGTGATTGGCTCTGGTATGCCAGCTACTCATGTTCCATAGATTATTTTGGGCACACATATCCATCTCAATAGTAACTGTGAGAATTAGCTGCAACTATGACTTTTGACCAAGGTCAAGGTCACTTAATTGACCTAGAATTTGGATAAATCATCAAATGAGCACCTAATTTCATGACCATATCTATGTCATTAAAACATTGTTTATATACATTTTTGCCATGACAACTATCTGTTGCCATCACAATTCTGCATGGTAACAACAGCTTTCCATTATTGGACATATTGCAATTTTCTTACAATATAACATATTTTCAGCAATTTGTCAAAGATAGTGGATTCCCATTGCTCATTATTGTTTATCTTTTTGGATGATGAATGCTCTGATATATTTGACCTTTATCAAGGTCAAGGTCACATGAAATGACAATAAAGGTTGGGAAATCAATAATTGAGTGCTTATCACCCTGTGAGAAGGAGCTAAAACGTAGTTAAGAAGATTGAACTTTTCACCTTAAATGAGCTCCATAAAGAGATGAATCCACCTGTATCCATCTTTGCTGCAAGTATACGTCCTAGCATATTGGAGGGAGAGCCTTTGGTTATCCTGTGAGCATATCCTCAGCACTTCCAAGAAGCTGGTTGCTGCTGCCAGTGGAGTCTACGTGTCTGGTAGGGCTCTGGTGAGTGGCACGCCGCCCAGTGGGACGGTGGGCAGTCAGTGTCACCCGTGGTCACGGCCACTTTTCCAGCACAACCACAATTGACGGGGTCAGGCCTGGCCTCCAGGTCGCAGGGGAGGCGATCTAAGAAGAAGAAGTCCCCCTCATCGGTTGAGGACGAGCGTAGGGACATGCGGGTGACCCCCCGACACCAACAGGGTCCAATAGGAAGTCGGGGCCTGGACAGATGAAGCACAGTGGGAAGACTGTCTGGTGGAAGGGGGTGACCCCCCCCCCCTTGCAGGTCCATCCTCTTGGCCAGCACAGCCTCCCATAACTGGTGGAGGCACGAGTTCCACGCCCCTGCCCCCGCCTATCCAGCAGCTGCCACAGCAGGGCGCTCATGACTTTGTTGCCCACCCTCTGGTGACTGGAGTGCTGAACCACACACATGTCCTCTACTTGAACCACTGGAGGAAGTGTCTGGTAGTCCCGTCACCCGGCTCCGCCGAGTGTAAGACAGACGCCAACAAAGTGGAGTTCCCCCTCTAAGAGGGGGATATGGATCCCACCGACAGGGAAACAGGGACGCTGCTCTCCACCCCACAAATAGAAGAAGGGGAGGGAGAGTCTGCCGCGGAACAGTCTGCTGCCGTACGACCCTTAGGCATTGGGTCCAGGAAGTCACTCCCTGACGAGAGTGGGGATGGGCTGCAGTGGCATTTGTCTCCCGCTACCCCTGCAAAGTGGTGTGTGGAATGGGGGAAACTGCCAGCTGGCCCCCAGCGAGACCCAACATCTTCCTTTCCCCTGCAAAGCTGTAACTGGTTGCTCACACCTCTCTGGTGAAGGAAGACAGGACAGCACCCCTTAGCCCCCGTGTTGTACAGGTGGCCAAGTCCCTGGAAGGGGGAGTCCTCAGTGATTCGGGTGGGAAAAGACAAGGGGGACCTCCGTGCTCTTTGCAGAGGGAGAAGGGGGACAAGGAGCCTGAGGTCCAAGTGTTCTTGGATGAGGAACAGGTCTCTTCCTTTGGGGACCACACTACCGCACTGCTGGGACAGGTCGTGGTATATCACGACAGCCTCTCCGAAGTGCCTGGCGACACCCAGCCAGTGGTCCAGGTGTGAGAGGTGTCACACAATGCTGACGAGAGGAAGTGGGCAGGGGACATTTTCCTTCATTCCCCCCGGCCATCCTGGTTGAGGGACAGGAGACTAGCGGTGGCCAGTTCCCCGGTTCCCCTATGGCGACGGGTGCCCCCAGTTTATCACACCAGGTGTGGCAGGCTACCAGTGCGAAATCCAAGCAGCGAATGGACCCCTCTCTACTCAGGCTCGAGGCACGAGGGATTAGCAGCAGCCCCGCTAGAGGCGTCCATGGGATACTGCTCCCCTCAGGGTTGAGGTACAGGGGAGCAAATTGCCCTGCTCCCCGCTGCAGCGTCCACGGGATGTTGGACAACACAAACCAACGGATATGCAGTTGGAGGGGTAGTTGGAAGCCCCCGACCCAGCAGAGGTGGTAACTCAGCCACCTCACTCTCAAGGGGGCCTGACGGAGGATCTGATGGTCACACAGGGCCCCATGGCCGGACAGGTACCCCAATCCATGGGGGTGGATCAGGGCATGACGAGCCCGAACTACCAACCATCATCTCCGGGACCAGAAAAGGTGTTAGGCCAGCTACCCTATAGATATATATCCTATAGGTATGGTTGTCTAATCAGGGATTTTCCTATGCAAAATCCTTGGGTGTTTTAATGCATTATTCCCTTTGTCATCATGATGCATGATTCCAGCTTTGGGAAGTAACTCGCTAGTGCTGCATTCAAGCACCCTGCCATCCCTACAGGATCATCAACTCCTAAAGGGTTGTCCATGAATGCAGCCCTAGCAACATTGCCAGGGTTTCATTCATGCATTATGACAACTAAGGGCATAGCACATTAGAGCACTTTGTGTCCCTTAATAAAAACAAAAAACTTGACAATATCAATATTCCTCTGCCTGAACATATTTAGTAATGAATGCATTCTCTAATATTTCAGGTGAAGTCCTTATTGTAGACCAATCTATAACAGTGCCTTGGTGATAGTCAAGATAATTGACAAATTATATCATAGCAATAGTGTCGTGGTGCTTAGTCATGCAGAATTCAAAGAGATTTAAGAGTGACAATGGCGGTTGGTCAAAAAGACGAGAGTCAAAGAAGCTTCCACCTAGATGTTGCATTTTACACATGAAAGGCATTGAACATGGGGATTTTATACCATTCAGCAATGTCAAGCCTGTACATACTCCTCTTTGTATCTGTAGCCCATTGCAACACTCCTCCACAGAATGCACCACCACCCACAGTCTGTAGATAAAGGGGAGCACCCCTCACCCATACAGGGACCAATGGATCCCTAATCAGGCCACACAGTTACTGAAGGCTTCACACTGCATCACTAAACCATGTGCTGTGAGTGCAGTAGAGCACCTTCTGGAGTGGTGCAGTGTGGGTCGTACAGTAGACAGGATATGCTCACGAGATAACCAAAGGCTCTCCCTTCAATATACTAGGATGTATACTTGGACAGCAAAGATGGACACTGGTAGATTCATGTTTTGGCTCCTTCTCACAGGGCGATAAGCACTCAATTATTGACTTCCCAACCTTTACTGTCATTTCAAGTGACCTTGACCTTTATAAAGGTAATATATATCAGGGCATTTATTATCCAAATAGATAAACAATGATTAGCGATGGGAATCCACTATCTTGGAGAAAACATGTTATATTGTGGGAGAATTGCAATACGTCCAATAACGGAAAGCTGTTGTTACCATGCAGAGTAATGATGGCAGCAAATGGTTGTCATGGCAAAAATGTATATAAACTATGTTTTAATGATATAGATATGTTCATGAAATGTGTCTAATAATAAGAAATGAATAAAAGAACATATGTGATATATTCAACACTCTAACATTGTTTTGAGAGTTCTTTAGGTGCTCATTTGATGATTTATCCAAATTCTAGGTCAATTAAGTGACCTTGACCTTGGTCAAAAGTCATAGTTGCAGCTAATTCTCACAGTTACTATTGAGATGGATATGTGTGCCCAAAATAATCTATGGAACATGAGTAGCTGGCATACCAGAGCCAATCACATGTTTTCTACGGCTAAATCCTGAAATATACCGATAATTGAAAATGCATTGTTACTATGGCAAAATCTCATCTAATCTCTATTCCAAAGAGCTGAATAGCTTGATATTGATGTCTTCTTCATACAAGAATCCTAAGATGGAGAAAGTGCCATTAAGAAAGTGTTGACAGCAGTTGATACATGGTCAAATGACGTAATTTGGTCAATTTTCAAGTTCAAGGTCAATTCTCGTGACCTTGACCTTGGTCAAGGTCAAAATGGTTGTTTGTGTACATAGTGGGATTGGTTATGTGCCTCATATAAAAATTTCATGCATGTAGCTCAAACGGTTGGAAATCTATAGAGAAAGTTATGTTTTACTAATAATTCATGAAAAAGCCAAGATGGCCGACAAGATGGCCGCCAATGACCCTGATGGGACACGATTTCACCTTGGGTACGAAGATATTCCGTAACTAGAGATATTCAGGATTCCTAAAATGTAAGTTAAAAAAATATAGTCTTCGAGTGCATGGGATCCCCTACTTCCTACTATACTATCTGCAGCACTGACTTTGTCGTGCCTGATTATTCCACATCTATTGTTTTCTGCTTTACTGTTAGTTGTGACATATTTATGAGAAATACATGCATTTATGCCAATCAAGCAATTGATGAGAATTTAGAAATAGCAGGTTTATTCTACACATCTTTGTTGTGAGATGGCTAACTGAAGGTGCATTCTGACTTAGGGGCAAAACGGGCCTATTCTGAATGTTCAAACGAATCATGTAATTTAAATACAGTACACTAATATATGGCCTTGTACGGTATAATGAGTCTTATTGTCTAGAGCAATACCAAAAGTTTGGTACATATCTGAAAAATCCCCTAGAAACAATTAGGCCATGAGCTACTGGCACCCCTCGTGCACCCCCCCCCCCCCCACAACTCTCACCCATAGATTTTTTTTGGTCCTAGAACAAGATTCAATATGTTAACATGGAATATCTTGGGATGCACTATTGGTTATAGCTTCTTATCCATGTGTGGGTTCATACATTGTTTTGGGTCTGTTTTTACATCAGAAAATGTTGGAGGTATGATCAGACTTTGAACTGTGATAGCACCTTCCCTTCAAAGGATATCTAAGGTATGGGGCCCATCTTAAAGGAAACATAATTTCCTATTGATTGATGGCTGTTATGTGCATTAGAATTGAGAATTGGCTGTGGCAGAGGCTCGGAAACATTGACATTTGAACTCGCAAATTTAAAGTTTTAACTAAGAAAATGTCACTCGACCCTACAAACATAGATATAACAACCCCTTATCCCACATTTGGCCACCCAATCTCACATGATATCAATAGAATGAACCTTTCTGATTATTTGAGCCAGGGACCAAAAAAAATTATATGGGGGTGAGTAGTGGGGGGGGGGGGGGGGGTGCACGAGGGGTACCGTAGCTCATGGACTAAATTAGACCTTAAAGTTAGCTCTTAAAATATATGAACCCAAACCAGTTGAAAGTGGTGAATCTAGAGCAATAAGTCACAGATGCTTTTTGTATTGGTACGAGGATCATTTATGTAGTCACTAAGCAACACGTCCATGTTTACAAGTGATTTCTGTATTTTCACAGGCATTATTTGCAGGGTCTATAACAGCATTTTATATGGTTGCCAAGAGTGATTGGTGGCTTATTTTGGGCACATGTGCATAGAAATGGCCGGAAAAGGTTAATGTATATTTTAAGATTCTATGATACTAATTTAGTCTTAATTTCTAATGGCAAGTTCATGCTTGCCGGTTATTGATTGCATCCAGTTATAGACTTTCAACTTGTATTAATTTTGTGCGACACGGCCTGGTATGGTAGACCAAGTGACGTTTGTATGGTAACACCAAGTACTATTGCTCTGTTAGGTTGGGCAGTTATGCTGCCATACATAATGAAGAGTTGTGAGGTCACCTTCTACAACAGCCCCGTATCATGGTGGAGCTCATAATATGAGTTCCATATTATGTCCATGTCATGTCCATATCATGTGATATATATCATGTCGTCACACAGCCTAGGGTTCAAGTGGCAGGCTTACTGTGAACCTACCAGAATATGGGATATACCAGAAGATATACGTGTAAACCATATTGTTCTAATATCTTCATTACTAATATTTTAGAAATAAATCAGATTAAATTTTTTTAGATTAAAACTTCATCATTTTCAGCTATTAGTAATCACTCATGTCTGATATATTATTACATTCCCTCCACATATCCCTTTTTGTCTGCCTCAATACATAATAGTTACCAAAAGTACTTACTTTCAGTCATCCCCAACCGAACACATCATGACACTCAAGCTTGATCGTGTCTTCAAGCAACACTTTAGGACATATTACTTTGAAGCTGAAAACCAACTGGGCAAGGAGGTTCAGACAATTGAACTCATCAGAGGTAGATTAAATATCTGTTAACTAATTAAACTCTTAAATTGATTTTAGACATATTACAAAGGTTTGTTGCTTTTATCTTCTTTATCACATGAACCTTTAATGATAATTCACTTCTCCGCCATTTTTTTTTCTCTTCAGTTCTGAGAATATCCTAAATAAATAGTGTTTTGTTATTATTTAATCAAAATAGTTCCCTTGCATTCAGTAAAAGATTTCGTTGATATTATTTAAGAGGATTTTGTTACCCAGGATGGCCTGTTCATTCAAAGTTTGCTGCATGACATTCAAACTAATAGATGTGTTTTTCATTTCAAAGATTTTGGAAATACAAGCAGCCTGGCAGTAGCATCTACAAGCAGCCTGGGAGTAGCACTCGGAGTGCCTGTGTGGTGCACCACAGCTCTAGCTGCCCTCGCTGTCACCAGTCTCTACTATTGAGAAAACACCAGGCAGCATAATGTAACTGTAGGGGCAACAATATAAGTGTTTAGGGGTTCATGGTTTGGAGGTGGGAATGGCACAGTTCTATGCTAGGTGGCAACACCTGGCGTCCTGTGCCATGTCCCCTAATGTTACCCAGTGGTTGCTGGTTCGGGTAGAGCACTCCAGATGGCGTGCCGGTGGAGTGCCACGTCGACAATGCCCGGTCCGCAACCCGGGTATATAAGAGGCCACACCAGGGGGGTTTGCCCCAGGACAAGCTCTGACCCATACCCTTCGGGACTTTCGTGACCGGGGCCCCTACACCCCTCCTGCTACTGGCTCTTGCACCAGCCCTTGCTGGGACCAAGACCAGTTCGAACAGCTCTTACTGAATTCAAACCAGCAAGACGCTGCTAGTGTTCTTCGAACCTTGTTTGCAATCAATTGTGTATTATATGGTGATAATAAGGAGTCATGTTCGTATGTAACCAAGCCCTCTAAGGACTGAGTGACTTGAATAAAAAGCCTGTTGCATTCAAAACCAAATTTGGAAGTTGTGTCCATTTCATGCTTTCACAACCCCCACATAACTATAATGTTGGTACAGATAACCATAGTGTGGACCTATGGTATTTGTATTGTGACTCCTCCTAATCATCCTGCTATTCATCATCATGAGCTAAATTCGTTAAATATTGCCATCACAGTAAAATGCACAATATTATGAAAGATAGAAAGTTTTATTACTAGTAATAAGGCACAATTGCAACTGATAATGATAATATAAAATATTCTGAAACTAATCACAGATTACAGAGCAAATGATCGAGTAACCATATAAGTCTTTATAGCCCAGATACTGTATCAGATAGAGGATATAAAACTGAAAAGAAAATATACACAATGAAACTGGCTATAATTATGCTGGCTACATTAACACCCTAAAACATGCAGTATACTATAGAGCTTTTATAATAAGCCGTCACAGCATGCCAACTGTACATGAGTTGTTTATTTGGAGGCCCTACCATTGGTTTACTAATGGCTCTACAAATATACATGGAGGTCCACACTTGTATGCTTAAGTACCAAAAATATATGGAATGTGTATTGTGGACCTCCGGAAATTTGTGGACCTCTGCCAATTTGTGAAGAAACAGCACCCAGAAAGGGCAAAATACCTCCCCCCTTATGCCCCTTACCCCCCCCCCCCCCCCCCACCTCCCAACAGCAAAATGGTAATGACCCTCGGATTCCTTCTATGCAAAAATGTTTCTTGGGAGTTTGACTGCAAACTAAAAATTTAACTTAACTCATAAGGCTCAGCATGCCAGCTATTTGATTACCAGACTAAATGATTGTGTTTTCAGGCGTTCTTTTACACTTCATTTTAGCAAAGAGAGCCACAAACATGAGTGTGAGCTCCCGTCGGAACATGGTCCCACTGACACAGTACAGGATGAAGTTTATAGCGTTGTTTAGCTGCAGTATAACATGAAATATCTCATTTATAATTGGTTTACCGGTAGCAGTTAAATAAAGGGCATTGGCAGCCCTAACATAATTATAATATGAACAAGAATCCTAACAGATATATAATCATTTACTAGAGTGATTATTATATTAATTACCAAGTGTTACATTTCTTTTATATTAATATAAGTAATATATGACTGATAAGACACAAGACAGGGGTGTGCTGGAAAATGTACAAGTATCAGCCTTTTATTACGGAGAAGTACCACAATTACATCACGACAAAAGAAGTCACACTCAGCCTTTTTCGTGACATATGCCTCATAATAGCCCAACAGAGTTTATTCAAGACTTTACACTCCTGGAGTCTTATATCGCAAGAACAATCAACAAGAGAGCGACCCCCCTAACAAAGGACTATTGTCCAATAAATATCAGCAACAACATTATCATAATAAATATCAACATTTTCACAATAAATATCACCTCATAGATCACAATTTCGTGAAGAGAGCCAACAGCATCGATAACATAAGCACACAAATATTACAAATATTATAAATATCACCATAATATTGCAAATATCACCATAAATACTACATTAAAATTTAAGATTTTCAAATACAGTTGGCTCATTCAACCCCAGCTGTCAATATTTGACACGAGTGGCCTTATGTAGTGACGTGACACCAACTGGAAGTCTCCATGGTGACGTGACATCATGTCACCCCCCGGATGATGACGCCCTCTGATGCGGCATGGAGGAACTACCCCCCGCGACGATGGCGACAAGTCGTTCGCAGTGAGGGAACTGCCACGCCTTCCCCTGGAATTATACTGGTATAGGGTTATACAGTGTATAAACACTGTTATTACCAGAGTATTTAGAGGAAACAGATCTATAAAAACTATTATCAATGCCAGGGGGAATGTAAGGGTTACAAAAACAAAACTGTTGACAAGCAATATTACGGTTGTCTTGTGACCCTGTGCAGTGGGTGCTTGACCTGTACTCATTCCTTGCTGAGCACCAGGCCTGGACAATCCGGGACATTTTCCATTATAGGTATATTAGCCCACAGCGGGGTTCCTTCCAGCAAGGGGAAATCTTCCCTTACTTAGTTCAGCCCCCAGGTCGGCCTCCTGCCCTTATATCTATAGAGATAAGGGCCGCCGGTAGAGATAACTGCCGCCGCCGGTCTGCACCTCCAAGGGGAGTTCTCCCAGTGCAGTATCTTATACAGGTGGGCTGGGGAGGGGGGAGGGGGGTAGGAGTCCACATTTAAATGTACCTTATTTAGGCTATATTTTGTTATCTAAATCATTATATCTCAAGAAATACAAGAATTTCATCCAAGCCCATTTACATATACCTAACTACTTAAACTGTCTTCTTGTATGTAGGTGAATGTTTCTAAGCAAAATTATATAATGGTAAGGTATTAGCAAATCGAATTTTCTGGTTGAACCTAAAATTACATATATATCCACCCAAAACCAAGGGGAGAAACCCCCTCACTGTACTTTTTCCCTGCAAGGTATTAAAAGTAGGATTTTCCCAACCTGAGCACGTTTGCTATCATCATACGTCTCATATTGTTGGAAAATGAGCACTTCCTTATACAAAGCCCCCACCTGAAGCTTGTTGTCCAGAATACTGCCTCAAGAGCTCACATACCCTGTTGTACCTGTGCTGAATGCATGACGTGCAACTTCTGTCGCTACCTAACTGGTGAGTAGTACCGGCACATCTAGCATGGCGTGAGCCCACCGCAGGCTGATAGCTAAACCCACACTCATTGGTAATCCTACCCAGTCCTGCCTTAAACCATGCAAACTGCTGTGCTTTAAGGCCAAGAACTTCTATCAGAATCTTGGGGTTCATATCCTCATAACAAGCTTTGTCCTTGGATTCTGAATGTGAGGGTTCCTTTGCATACTCTAGGTATTCTGAATCTGAGAGTTCTTTCACATACTCTAGGTATTTCTCATATAATTCAGGCCTGTTATATTTCTCTAAATATCGCTGTTTGTCTACCATGGTCAGTGCTATATTCAGTATGATGCTGATGCAGGAGTCCTCGATGGCTTGTATCTGGTATTCATGTGCCAGGGGTAGGATGTAATTCACATTGTTCTCTGCAATCAACAAGACACACATGCTAATAGTCTGAATGTTACTAAAATGAATATATGTTACTAAAATATATGTTACTAAAATAAATGTATCCAGTGTATATGAAGTGCATTCAAAGTTTTCTACTAGCAATCACAGATTCATGATAATAAACTTTCGGCTTTCAGTTGGTTTAATTGTATTTTGTGAGTTTGTGCTATAATTTGATAAATGTTACTGACACTGCCAGGATGACAAAGTGTCTTTGTAATATTATTTCTCACAAATTGTTCCCCTATTTATTGTTATAACCTGTTACTATGACAAACATGAGTTGAGTTTTGGTAATTTTCATTGCGAAAACATCTCCTATCGGGAGTATTCATAGTATTACAATCTATGGTATACAAATATTTATCAAATATATTATTTTTGAATCAACAAAAATTCTTCAACAGAATCAGTGTCTTTATTATTTCCTGTGTTATTTGAGATTGATTACAAGTGGCTTAACTTGCGTCGATATATTTACACATGTATGCGTCATTCTGTTCAAGTGACTTCACCCGAGAAGACAGAATGAGCGACTGTGCAGGCTCTTTGGCGGGAGGGGTGTGTGTTTATTTCAAAGGAAAAGAAAAAACCTTTATCTAATATTCTGGGTGCTTTTCGCCACAGTTTGTTCACATGTTATTAGTGCTTTTGCTACTACTAGACTTACTGTATATTCAAATTTTAGAATTACCGTTACAGCATTATCTTATTATATGAATGCTATAGTATTCATGACAACTTGTTATCAGACATTGCGGAAAATAAGCAAATTTTAATTATCAGTCAGTACCCTGGGCAATGAATTTACCACCTGTACTGTAATATGCATGAGACCCATTATACAGGGACTACGGAGACTAATTTTGATAGGTTTCTTGTCATTTAAAGTTGTTACTTTCCATTTTGTTATATCTATTTTCCGAGCCTCCATGTATCAGGACATAACACAAGGGGTATGGTTTAATTATTTTTCCTAACCTCTAGTCCGAGTAATGCCTGTGTAATGACACATGGACGGTTTCTCATGGTAGTCCTTAGCTATAGCAGTATAGTTAAGGTTTTTCTTACGAGAACAGACACCCAGTACCCAATGAGCATGCTAAAAGGGACTTGAGTGAACCTTGATTAGATAGATTTTTGCAGATTACTATCAATTCGTGGGCCAACCAGAAAATTTGTTAAGAAGGAAATCAAAGATGGTCACCCGGTTTGGTTAATTTGACATGGAATCAGCCATGAACAACTCCCCCACAATGTACCTCAATACTTCATTGTGATATTGGTTTTAATCCTGATGGGTTTAAGGCATAAGAGTATAGGTTGAAACACTTAATAGATTTTCTACTTGGAAAGCAAGAAGGTAATCTAGTTGGCCGTGACTATTGACAGTTCGAACTGGCAATAACAGAATATTCCCTTATTGGCAGTTTGAACTGTCAATCCCAGGATATAATTCCCTTATTGACAGTTTGAACTGTCAATAAGGGGAAAAATATTATCTTATTGACAGTTCCTTTTTGGAACTGTCAATAAGAGAAAATTAATCTCTCATTGCCAGTATGAACTGTCAATAAGGGAATTATATCCTGGTATTGACAGTTCGAACTGTATTTGACAGTTAACTAGTACTCCATCCTAATGTAGTGGTGGCCCAGTGAAAACGGATCTTTGGATTTAGCAAGATTTGAACCTGGGACTTTTTGCATCTGGTGTGAGTGTCTCAACCACTCAACCAGGAAACCTTTTCGCCCTAATTTAGTTAAATTCACTATGTAGATACTGACATGTTGTGAGATTCACTATATGGCATCAAAATTCACTATATACTAGGTGATATATGGCTCACTCTCACCAAATCGATGCAACTAAAAAAGTGACGTACATGATCGGTGGACGTACATGATCGGCGGACGTATATGATCGGCAGAATACAAAATCGATCTTTTACCCCCTGCACTACGATGTTTAACTCTCCCAACCATACCTACAGGCTGTAATGTGTCTTTGGGGAGTTTATTAGAAAAAAACAACTCCCAAAATATTTATAGGGGCCGGAGGGGGGGGGCTCAATGTGTAACCGATCATGTACGTCACATGACGTACATGATCGGCTTGGAATGTCATGTAGAATTTCCTATTTACACACTGCTTGACCTGTGTATGATTACACATATTTAGACCTACATCATATGTACACCTCACTATGATTGATTTATGTTTTAAATATGGTTAGAAAGGGTAATTAAGTCAGTCAATAAATAATGGCCGATCATGTACGTCACATGACGTACATGATCAGTATTTTAAATGTCAATAAAAATAATCTTAATAATTGCATCTAGACATTTCTGACATATTACATTTCAAGACCCACATCATATGTACATCTTGGTAAAATTTATTTATGTTTTAACATGGTCAGAAATGGTAGAGCGGTCAATATTCACCGATCATGTACGTCACCAATCATGTACGTCACATGACATACATGATCGGTATTAAAATGTCAATAAAAATTATCGTAATAGTTGCATCTAGACATTTCTGACATATTACATGTCAAGACACACATTATATGTACATCTTGGTAAGATTTATTTATGTTTTAACATGGTCAGAAAGGGTAGGGCAGTCAATAATTCCCGATCATATACGTCACCGATCATGTACGTCACCGATCATGTACGTCACCGATCATGTACGTCCACCGATCATGTACGTCCACCGATCATGTACGTCCACTTTTTAGTTGCACTGATTTGGTGAGAGTGAGCCATATACTTCTGATATGTACGCAGGACATTTAAGGGGGAACAGCCACTGTCACTGGTACTTCATTGATATGATATTTATACGTCCTGTGATGAAATCACTAGGGAACATAGATATCTCAGAATTTATTGACTACAAAATGAAAATAGTTAGAAATGATTAAAAATTAGAATGATATATGATAAAATTAGAATGATATATATTAGACATAACAGGTCCAGCTTCGTAAATCCTCACCATTGACAGAGTAAGGATGAGTTGGGTGCAGAATCTGCATCAGTTCCAGGAAGTCACTACACTTCTTGTCTGGTAGCGGGACTTCTGTCATTTTCTTCTCAGCAAACTCTGACATAAACATGGCTCTGAACACAGGTGAAGACATGGACAAAACTCCCTTATTGACATAGATCTTTTGGCCCTCAATGATGAAAGCGATGTCACCAAAGTCCCAAGGCTGCGTGAAGTCCATGGTAGATGATGAGTCTAAAATCATAAACATAAATGATGCCAGTTGTAGTTATAATATGGTAGTGTTGACTAGGGACCACCCATGCTTGGTATCTATGTTGATGTGTTGGTGGAGATAAGGTGGTAAGATATAGATCTATATGAATTTGGACTATATCATGTAATCTTCGCACACATGTGCTATGCAATGAACTTTACAGATAAGATAGGGAAGATAAGAGGGAGGCCGTATTTTGCAGTTACTTGACACACACCGCTCCCTGCAGTGGGGCCGGTAGTCAGTGAGGGCTTAATTGTGAGGCAAAAGGACTCTTTCCTACACATTCAAACAGCCCTGAATCCTTATTGGGGTCATCTGAGAGATAAGGACATGTCAGGTCCCTATCTTTTACAAAAGATTCCTAAGTATCAAAAGCCCTATTAAGAAAAGGACCATTTAAAAGTAATCATTAACAACTTGTACTTGTGGTTAATGTTAATGTTAGTGTGTGTGTGTGTTGTGAATGTTTCGCTACTCCACTCAACATCACCCTCCAGTGACCACCATGGCAGATCCAGGACTTTAAAGGGGGAGAGCGCTGTTAGGAAATCTACACAACTACACAAATCTTACATGAAGAAAACATAAATTTCCAAGAATGAAATGTGTGTGTGAACACCCCATGCCACCTATAAATCCAGCACTGCACTCATCATATGCTTTGGGCTGAGTAGCCTACTCCACCTATCCATTATGAAAAGCCAAGGCATCACTTTCAGGATCCTACCCAGTGGCGGTGGAACTACCCTAGAATGCACCAATCTTAAGGTATGAGTCCTAGAATTTTCTTGAATGACCAGACAAACTTTTCTCAAACTCCCTCGGAGCACATCAATATAAGTGTAAAATTCCTAGGCCATATCACACTTTATCCCCAGATTGAAAACATTGATCCTGAAGGAATGAAACGGAACAATTTTGAGGTCCTTTACTTATATAAAAAAAAGCTAGCCCCGCAGGTGTTAATCATTCTTATTTTTCCTGAATAAATTTCCATTCATTCCCTTATATATCATCGCACTTTGGTCCCGGCTGACTTAATAAAATGGTCATTTTGAGGCCTTTTTTCCTATCGAAAGAAGCTAGCCCCGCAGGTGTAAATCATTCTAATTTTTCCTGAACAAATTTCCATTCATTCCCTTATTATATCATCGCACTTTGGCCCCAGCTGACAAAATAAAAAAACAATCTGGTTCCATGCGGCTGTATTTTACTGAATAAGGGTCATAATAAACTTATTAACAGTAGAGTATGCCCCTTATTCAGTGAAAAATAAACCCAATAAAGGTAGAATACAATCAAAATAAGGCCTTCTGTTTAAAAGGTAAACGTTCCACTTTTACAGTAAAAGGGTAAAAGAGATCGTAAGCACCGGTATCCCGGTGCTGAAGTGCGATATAGCCAATTCCGATATTTTCTATGGGTCATATCATATGTTTCAAGCCACTCAGAGTGCACCAATTTTAAAATCAAATTCCTATATTTCCTCCAGTCCCAAGACTCCCATTCATAATTTCTTCAACTTACAGCCATCAGGTTTATGGAGCCCCCTCCCCCCACGGCTTCATCCACCTCCCACCACCCCTGACTCGTACCAGTGAATAGAGGAAATCGTCAGTGATTCCAAACCATTGTGTTGATCATATGTAGCAGCGTGTGGCCACATTTCTATATCAGATGGTCAGTCACTGCATGTCCATAGACAGTACAGAGTAGACAGGTCCCAGACGTCTCCCACCAGACCTCTTACCGCCATGTCACTACAACACCTTACCTCAGGTAGGTAGAACCAATGGGCAAGGTACACTGTTAAAAATCCTCCGTAGAAAAAACGGTGATTCACTGGCAACAATGGATGCCAAGCTTTCACCGTTTATTTTAGGGTCACCGTTTTTTAGATGTCACCGTAATTGTATATGGGTTTTCACCGGTTTTTTTTTAACAGTGACTAAGGAGGCGTAGTTAGCTATTGCAGTAGCTCAAACTTTGAAGGATTATTTCTTTTATATAGTGGTTTGCATAAACAGATATTTCTGTAGTCATAATTATGTTCTCAATTCACTACAATTAGTCCCCATGTCTGATTTGGTTGCATGTCCAATTCATATAGACATCTTTGTGACTGGAATTCATAATTATCATGAATTAACCACTAAGAGACATAGATAAATGTCTCATATCACATTACCATTACAGTCTACAAGCAGGAGTATGCTAAGATTGTTATAAAACAACAACTCCAGTGATATCCATATATATCTTTCTCATTACCACACAAGAGGTGTCTATGGTATCCAAACTACTTGCCGGTGTCCCACAAGGGTTAATTATTTATTCATTATGCATATTCGATCAAGCTTAGGTTTAGACTAGAATGTTGGTGCTGTATTGAAAAAGGTAATCAAGAACTATTTGATTTCTAACTTTTCATTGTTGAAGCTTCAGAGAAATCTCCTCTGGAACTAGGCTGCCACCTAGTTGGAAAAGATTGAACTTCCTACACTACGGAATTTCACTGTAAAAGAAATAACGGTGCTTTACCGTAATGGTTTACGGAGGTTCACTCTAGGGGTTTCCTGGAATGTAGACTGGTTTTTGTACATTTTTACAATTAGGACAGGTGAGTCCCGCATTGGTAACCCATATGCAGCAGAATTTATGCCAATCCCGTATGCACATACGGTCGTGATACGGAGGGGGGAAAAACACTGTTTTTGGGCCTCCCAATACGGGTCCCGTATACGGTCCGTATTTTGTGTCCATATTGATCCCGTATTGGACCAATGGGGAAAAACACCCTCCAGACAAATACAGACAGAAGGTGAGTTCGTGAAATTGAAAATGTGTCACTGTTCTACCCTGCTACTTATTAATCATCTCAGGGGAATGGCAATCAGGGAGGATCGGGGAGGGGAGGGAGGTGGTAATTGTAAAAGACAAGAGCTAAGGGCCTGCTAGTACTTTATTACTAGAGGGCTAAATCATCTAGCCTGGTGGCGGGTTTTCAGAATCATAGGCCCTATTAGAGTCGAGGTATTGGTGGAGGGTAGGGGTGGGGTGGAAAAACATGCAGTCTTATGAAAATTACCACTGGGGAATCTTCCTTTGGATTCTTAATGGTGTTAGTCGTTACTTTTTAAATGCCTAGTCGGCCTCGGAAAAAATCAACGTCATACACCTTGGGTCTAATATTTGAAATACTTAAAATTCCCTGAGAGCTAAACCAAAAATATACAATATTTTAGCCTGACTTTCAGGTGAGAGTGGTTTAGCGACAATGACACTAACTTTTCTGAGTGTGTAGGGTGGTACCGCCACAACGTGTTTATGTTGCAGTACCCTTCAATATAACTGACCACCCTGTGTTATTATCTTACAGCGGATGACCTGCCCCATCTGAAGGGTGGAGCATTGCGGATATACAGTATGCGATACTGTCCTTTTGCACAGCGACCCCGGCTTGTTCTGCATCATAAAGGGATAGAGTGAGTGGAACAGTATATGTGATCCATTTGATATATTGCATAGCTCCATGTAATAAGATGTAAGGCCACCCAAAAAAAAATTGGAATGGTTCCTCATTACTGCACAGGTTATAGAAATCAGGTTTTGAGGACAACTTTTTTTTAGTCTTATCATTAGGATCATTAAACGTAGCAACATAAGATCATTCAACAAAAATACTCCAAAAATGTCTGCAAAAATATAGACTTCAAATAAAAACTGAAAAATAAATTCCTTGTGTTGGGTTTTGTGTGATATAATTATTTATTACAGTCTTATCATTTTTAACGAAAATGTTGACCAGATGATAGAGAAATATGGGCATAACACTTACACTGTTGGCGATGCAATGAGTTAGAAAGAATTTGTATTTTCACCACTTGTCAGAGCAATTCATGAACTATTAAGCACTAGAATGTAAATTGTTTGCCTTCCAACCGGGCCCAAGCCCAGTGATCAGAAACCGCTTTTTATCTGAGTGGCCCAAAAACAAGTAGTTAATACAGCATTACTTCTGAAGTACATAGTTTTCATATTGCTATCTTCACGGAGCAAGGATGATGCATTCTGAAGATAAGTTCTAAAAAATTGTTGTTGAATTTTCGTTTTTGGTAGATTTTAGACAGTGAATGTAAACCTCAAGGACAAGCCATCATGGTTCTGGGAAAGGAACCCCAATCGAACTGTTCCAGTTCTGGAACAAGATGATAAGGTGGAAGAAATGTTCATGTCAAGTTCCTCTCCTAAACCTGATATTTCAGGGGATATATTTTCATTTTAACTCTTTAACCCTTTAAGGGTGGCACAATGCTTTAATGCTTTACACCCTTGGTTGTCACAATGAATGAATACAGCCTTGGGGAGTAACTCGCCAGTGCTGCATTCAAGTATCAAGTTGTGTTTACATTGGTTTCAGCAGAGTGCACGCAACCTAGTCTCTAGTAGTCATATGTACAAACATCCCATATCATGAGATTCACAGGACAATTGTCTTTTAAATAGTATATGTTAAGATAAAGGATTTTGAAGTGATATTCATGCATTTATCTGTCACACTTCAGACATGTTCATAAAATTTATCAACAACTTTTCTGAGAAGTCACCCTTCTTGCTGCGTCGGGCTATAGCTTAAACATCTGAAAATGCAAGGAATTAAATTGCAGCTGTAGATTGTAACATTAAGGGCGATCCCTGGGTATCACCTTAGGGAGTGTTCATTTATTAATCACAGGGGCGCTGGCTGGTTTGGGGGGGGGGGGATTTATAATTCCGACCACTCCTGTGGGGATGGGGGGAGGGATACTGGCCCCTTTTGAGGGAGGGGGGAATTTTTATTGCCCCTTTTAAGTGAGAAATTTGTGCATTACGGTACTATAATTCAAAGGAGGGGCCAAAAATTGTCATTTGAAACATTTGACTGGGGGGAGAGACATATATTCACCCTTCTGCTCTATCCAGAGGGGTGGTGTAAAACATTCATGCCTCCACAGAAGATCTCACCCTGTAATTGATAAATGAACACTGTCATGTTTTTTACATGTATGTACATGTTCCCATCGATACATGTAGTTTGATGCGTCACTAAAATATATTCCTATGTACAAATTAAACAGGTTCTCTATGAGTCAAGCCCTGTTATGGACTACCTGGATGAGGAATATCCCGGGCCCAAACTGACACCAACAGACCCATATACTAAAGCAAAAGGCAGGATTATTGGGGAGGAGTTTAGTAAGGTATTGTACTATATTTACATTCTCTGAATGTTAATATGTCATCAATGTCTTGTTAATATTTCTATGTCTTAATCAAGCAAGCAGCATAAAAGCCCATCTTCTTGAATGCAGTTTTATTATCATCAGTAGAAATCAATGATCTAAACAGAAGTCACTTGTCGTTATTGTATTTCCTATCTATAGAAATAATGATTAGTGTGAGGGCAACAATATACCGGGGTGTATCATGGTCCTGTTTCATACACGGGAAGGGCACGCCACCATCAGATAGTGGTGTGGTTCTGGCATAGTTTAACAGGTGGTAGCCTCTGTCCTGCTGCATTCAAATCCCCATGTAAACACCCCGGGGGTTTTCCTATGTGTTTTGTATGTAGATATTATTGCTCCCCTGTAGTTAGCCGCTGCCCTGCAGGGGGTGCTCCTGTTCCTATAAGCCCAAAATCCACGGCGACAAGAACCTGCGTTAAAACGGTATCGCCCCTGTAACGCGCCTATTTCGCCCCTGTAACGCCGTGGACTTTGGCGGCACAGCCGCGAAAAAGGCGCGGCAGGGCGAAATGACGGCGAAATAGGCGCGGCAGAGGGGCGATACCGTTTTAACGCAGGTTCTTGTCGCCGTGGACTTTGGGCTATAGCCTTGTATGGTACTACTAGTACTCACCAGGGGGCGGCCTCGGTGTCCGCGCACGGCCCGGGGTTGAAACTTACTGGTTTGTATTTTTATTTATTGTAAACTTGTGATTGTTTATGTAAACGAATTAAAAAGGGCAGGTTTAGCCAGCCATTATTGAGCACCATTACTATCTGTGTTGTCTTATATTGATCATGTATCTTATAGTCATGTTATATAAGCATAGTGGTAGTCGAAAGTAACAATACCCGAATTGGAACCCGTGTTTGTCTTTAACTTTCATGACCCCTACAATTAGTTATAATTGATATTGTTGCTTTACACAGATAATTCCCCTTCACTATAAACTTCACAAGTCATCTGAAGAAGACCGCCCAGCTGCGATCCAGGCAATGCTTGAGCGAATAGAGAAGTTTGAGAGTTACCTACCCAATACCAAGTTTTTCTGTGGTAAGATTTGATTATGATGGTAATTGGTGTTGCCTGTTTGTAGCCTTAGTTCAATTTTATGATTGTGCTTTACCATTGTGATAGGGATGGGGGAGGAGGATAGACATTTCTCATGACAACCCCTCAATCATCAATGTACATCTAAATCCTATTTAATCCTATGGTATTATCTTTTTAGGTGATGAAGTCTCCATGGTGGATTACTTATGCTGGCCATGTGTGGAGCGCATGCCCATGCACAACACATATTTCCAAGTTGAAGTTATCACTGAGGAAAGGTGTCCCAAATTACATGCATGGGTGTCAGCTATGAAGGAAACCCCAGGGGTGAAGGCTACCATTACTAGCATTGAGGAACACCACCACTATTACATGAGCTATTTAACTGGGAAAGCCGACTATGACTTTATGCTGAAGAAATGAAAGCTTTGACCAGAATGCTGAAAGAAAATAAACAAAAGAAAAAGGTGGTTCTGTCTTTTATTATGCTTGATCTGTTTTGATTTTGATATTTTTATTTGGCACAAACATTCTCGTACAAGAGGAGTTCTCAATCTGAGACCCAAAGATGTTTTACATATCAATACACCGGGATAACACATTCAACATTTCTAATCATCACAGTTGTGCACAGTACTTAATTGGGGTCAAGGGGACGCAGGTTAGGATAGCATCTCCTCATAGGAATTTGGCTTTTGTTTCCTGACTTAAATAGATCGGTGTCAGCGTGCCAGTTTATAATATTGTGAATCATTTAGTGTCATGTTGTTTGATGTTATTTATAACATAAGAGAAACGAAATGATGACAGCATAGCCATTGTCCCTATTAAACCATTGATAGATCCCTACATCTGTTTTCTGTTTGTTTATTGGCCTTACTTATGTTTTATAGAGGGAACCCTCTAAGCTTTCAGAAAACTAAAACAACCACAACTCTTCCCAAACAGTATATACTATTAGATTCATATATTACAGATTCATGACGTTTTACTCAGATATCTCCGTCAAATTTTCCTCCATATATAGTTCTTGATATATAAAAGGTTCAATACTTTAGAGTCTTAAATGGTCTACTAGTAAAACCCCCTCAATACCTATTTTAACATACAATACTGAGAGGCCTATGAGTAATAAACTCAGGGTATAAAAAATGTGAGGATGGGCAAATTTTTTACACGCCCGTGTCATCAAAGGGCTTGCCGCCATGGCATCAGGTAGTCAAGTAGAGTTGGAGTCTGAACAGTCGAGTTCGCAAGGGAAGCCGATGACACCAGTGATTCAAGTTACAATGCGAAGAGGACAGCTCATCTGATTCTGAGTCAGAGGAACCAATAGTAAAAAATACAAGTTAAAGAAGTCCAATGTGATACGTGTTATGATTCCCAAAGACATTCTACCTAAGGCTAAGAAATTAAAAAGTGGGCAGCTGCTGAAGAAATATCCCATAGAAGTAGGGAATTCAAACACACTGCCTCAGCTGATGAAGGGAGCAAGTCCAAATGTGGTGAAGTAAAATGTACGGAGGTCAAACCGAGCAACTTAGGTGAATCCACGTCGTCCCCTGTGGATTCTAAGCAGTCGCCGTGGTTCAACCCTGGGGCTGTTACAAAACAAAATTTACAGTACAGAACATAAAATTACGTCTATAATGTAAAGAATCTGTAACATAAATTTTGTTTTGTAACAGCCGCTTGAAAAACAGCGTCAAAAGAATAGTTTTGTAACACCTTCTTATTGCACTATGTGTTTACGTTGTGTTCAGCCCCCTTCTGATACAGTGAGTTCTGAGAAAATGGCGCTCTTTCAGGTTACCGTTAGACAACTGGTAGGAAAACACCAGGGCCGTCTGTGGCACACTAATGACCCCTTGTGAGAGTCAGAGAAACTAAATTTCGACATGTACGTTTATGGGTTTCCTAGCATACAAATATATGTTATTTTACGTCAAAATAACGCTCATATAACGTTTTGCCATGATGAGGAGTCATAGAGAAACGTTTTTCTTTTGTTTATGGGGTTGGGCCCAATGCTTCTGTATACATGTGTAGCTGAATATAAACATGATATTCACCTATGGACATAGGAGCTCCCTCGAATCTCCAGCATGGTTATTTCACATTATATATCAGTATGTTAACTACAAATCAGATATTTGATAAACATCTACTGAATAGCGTATATAGGACCTTAATTGTTAATGTTAGCTCGCCCATTCAGCATTGCTTACTGGGACCCATACGTGTCAAAAGGTGGGCCGTTGGGTGGGACCCACATCACTTTGTCCATATGGGGCCCACCACATTTTTGTCCTGGGCTAACTGCTGGGACCAAAATGGGCTTGCCCAGATTTTAATTGAGGGTATCCATATGGGTATAGGGCGGGGCCCACATGGGCTTGGTTGGATTTTTTTATTATAATTTTTTTTTTTGGGGGGGGGGGGGATATAGGACTGTGAACCTCCACTGTAGTTGCTTGCCACTATTTGATATATTATCGCCCATCTCCCAGATAAGTTCGTTCCTCCATATAGGTGGGAATCTCTTCCTCCACCATTCAGAGGGTAGAGCAATGCATCCTTTAGCTGACTTACTCTTGGGCTGGACACATTTCTTAACTTATGTGATGCAGCCAGCATGCGAGTAGCCTGTGTGTGAGAACTCAGTCAGTGGCAGGATAATGTATTCTTATGACATTTAGGGAACAGGTGTTTGTAACAGGGTGTTGCTTGTTTCCATATTCGTGTGCAGAATGGGGTTATAAAACATGGCATCCCCAGAACCTATTATGAAATCTGTTATATTCCTAGCCATTCTGGAATTATTGAGAATCCATAAACTTTTGTAATCCAAATGTAAAAAGCTCTGTTGAACATTAATGTGGTATTACTTACAACGAGGACATCTAGTGGTTTATTCAAGAACATGACTTGCCCACTTGGCCCAGGTCCAGCCCAGATGAATCCCATCCATGAGAGGGAGTGGGATTTGAAAAGTAGCCATGAAAGTTTAGTTGATGGCCTGAGCCCAGAGAGGTAAGTGATGGGCTCACCCAAATGGGACCCACCCCAAGGTACATTCAACGCCCATGTAAAGCCCATTGACCCTTTAACCCACTCTGCCCGAACCTATCCCAAGTGAAACCAATCTTGACATAACAGCATAGCAACTTTACTGAAAATGTTAATTTCAAAGAATCACTGTTAATGGATACAAATTCAAGTATTTCAAATGTAGTTAAATGTTTAAATTTGAAGTTTTGTCCCTGGGTTGAGCCCAGCTGGGGCCTACCTAGCAGCCCAGGTTTACCCCCATAGAAGTCCCAAGGAGATTTTAGCCCACTTAAACTAGATGAAGCCCAGGCAAAACCCACTTTGACACAAATCCATGAAAATGGTACTTTAAATCATAATTTTTTTAAAACAACCAAAGATGAGTATGTTTCAAAGTATTTACAACATATTTTAGAAAAGAATTATTGGTGGGCTTAGCCCATTTGGAATCTCACTGGTAGCCCTGGACAAAAATGAGGAAAACCCAGATATGGGCAAACCTAGATGGCCCAAGTAAAACACAAATGGGCCCCAGGGACCATTGCCGGCTGGGTCACTGTAGGTTTTCAGAAGACCAACTGCCATGTGACATGTGTGTGTTTTTCCTGTCTTTGCATGATTTTATATTGTATAGGAGGATAGTCAATTCAATGTCTCTTTATAGACTAGTTAATTGTCACATGTGGTTATATGGCAGTGTGGTGTGGCCTTCTATAAGCATTCGAGAGGCCAAAAGAAAGGCAAAAATATTCTAAAAATTATTGGATCTTGTATAATTTGCGGTAAAATACATCTAGGAATCTTGTAACCTTTCTCATTGTTTCTCTGTATTTCCCAGTTTGGCGTGTGCGCCCATTTATGCATGAGCAGTAATATAATAATCTACCATGAATGATACAAATAAATAGGAGGAGACCAAGCATTACAATCAATGTTTTTGTCCCACCCCACAGGATTTAATGTCATATTTAGTTCCTCTTTATCTCACAGGGTGTCAGTAGCGTGCCACTGCAGACTGCATGCTTTATCATAGAGAAGACCCAGAACTGCGTACTAGTGTATAGAGTCACGCTTCCGTTTCTATCAAAATAACCAGATGTGGTACTTGAGAGTTATTTCCAAACTCTAATATCCCAAGTGCTTATACAAAGACCGGGCTTCTTCAAAACCCTATATAAATTCTGTATCATTAGGTGTATCTTTCCCCTTGTATACTTTTGCTTGGTAGATGTTTTTATGAGTCAAGAGGTCAAAATATAAACTAAATATATGGACCCAAAATATCACTTGTGTCCACTGTGTTAGGCCTAAGAGAAAGTAATGCTTAGGTGTTATGGCCCAAAACAATTTTGAAGGTCTTCTTTTCAAGGAATCTTCTCCCTTTCTTTTTTTTAAATTTAAATTTCATCGCCTTTCTAGGGGGATGTTCTCATAATCTTAGTAAAAGAAAGTAATTCAATATAGAATTTGTATCAAAAATCTATATAGTTAAATGTGGTATCTGTAAAAACTGTAACTAAAAACTGTCACATATAAGTGTGTGTGTTGGGGGGGGGGTGCCTGTGTGTATGTGCATGATAGATGGAATGGTGCCGTGTGGGTTTTATAAATTAGAACTAGCAGTCGTTATAATTTCATTCATAATAGTATTTTATTCTAATATTACACACACGGTACAATAACTCACATAATTCACACTGATTCTAAACGCATTTTAAAATAAATATTAGATACAATAATGTCGATCTTGTCAATATACATTTTTTAACAACGGTCGAGGGGGTTGACGGATTTGGATGACACAAAATTTGTGTATTTAATATTGTTCTGATTTCCTGTTCACTCATTGGCTGAGGCCATGATATGCTGAGATGTACATTTCAATGAAACCAGATAAAAAAACATTGGTACTATTTATATTGGATAGTTGGGTGCTGTTTCCAGGCATCATACTCTCTGGAACTGCGCATTAATAGAGGATTATTGTCGCTGTTTAATCACTGTCTCGATTTAAAGTGGTATCTCTAGATCAATAAGAACTGTACACTGCATTTTATCCGATCACCCCCTCTACAGAGGTAATCTGTGCATGTCTATAAACCCACTGTCCCACCACTTCACTGCTATCTGCCTCCTTCACCCTGCTAAGTGCTGTGCCTGTATTCTGACCCTGCTATAGATACACCCCCATAGACAGTGCTACTAGCATCGGCTGATAACATACACCATCCAGCATTTGCTGGCAAAATTAATTACCCTATTCGACGTAATAAGCGCACAGTACGCTTAAAACAATGTTAAGCCCAAAAATTGCAGTTCTTTATTCAACACAACACAATGCACAGTGCACTTAACGATGCATTCTATAACACATTTCTAATCGTTAAGGTACATTTGAGTTACTTTTTTGACATATCTTGGGGGTTTTACAGTCTAAATCTGGCACAAAAAGGGTGTGTGTGTGCTTTTTAGGGGATGTGCGCTTATTAGGTCTAATAAGTTAACCAGAAAAGTGTTTCCTCAACTTGCAATATTGAACCTGCTTCCAGTATCAAAAGTGAAAATCACTTGAGAATTCCATCTAAATCCTGTTAACCCTTTGAAGATGGCATAATACCTTAATGCATCATGGCTTAGGCATCATCACGCATTAATGCAGCCATGGCAAATAACTTGCCAGTGCTGCATTCAAGCATCATACCAACCCTACATTCAAGCATCATACCAACCCTAACTGGATAGAAAAGCATGGCTCGCTGGAAAGGTACCGATATTATTGAGGTGATATTGTTGAAACAGTTGATTAATGTGACTAGAAATCCTTTATATTAATTAACTGTGTACATTGTTGTTGGTTAAGGAGTTGTTATACTGGGGTCCAGGTCTAAACAGGACCTGATAATCCCTACTAGATTTTGAAAAGGGTCCCCCGAGAAGATCCTCCACACACTTATAATAAGTGGGAGGAGGGGGACCTTTCTGGCCTGAGTTATTAGAAATCTCAAATCCACTAATTTTGAAAGAAAATGGATTATTGACTTACATATGGGAGTGCAGCCAACAGCACAATTATGATTGATATCTCGGTGTAAACTGTACATAAACTCAGGAATAAAGATAGATGTTACAAACAAATGCAGCGCCCATGAGTTACTAACTGGCGATGCATTGGTGCATCATGAGATCAAATGTAATCTTTTAGCAAGGGTTAACACACGGAGGACATTTTCATGATTTTGCACTTGTAATTTGACGGCAAATCAATCACATTATGAAGATATATTCTGTGACAATTGGTAAGGAGAAACGGATATGATCAGGAAGGGCTGTATCAGCTATAAAGAGGGCCCATTTGTTAATCACAGGGGGGGGGGGCATAACCATTTTTAGCAAAAATATCTGTACGTTACAATAATCTAAAAGGAGGGGGGGGGCTTTCAGCGAGGGGAGGGGGGACTGAATATACACGCCTTCTAGTGGGGAGGGGGGGGGGCATAAAAAAATGTCACCATGCCACTCACCACTCCCCTCCCCGTTATTAATCAATGAACACTCCCTTAGACTTGACAGGAGATGTGATACATGGCGGTGTTATTATGTAAATGAGGTTGGAGTGGGTATAAAGCCTGTGCACCTCGTCTGACATTGGTAGAAGACACCCGTCAGCACCAGGTTGGTCATACACATCTAGTGGGCTTTTTAATAGAAAATAATAGTAATATCATCCTTTTTGAAAGTCCTCCAAACAGGACCTAGAGATTGAAATGTTTGCAACTGGGGGCAAATCTGGGGAAGACACCTACCTACATAGGTTAAAGATATTTTAAAATGATATCTTGTGCATTTATGGTATTGTGGTGAATTTCCTAGATTTGACCTGTTCAGGAGCGTTCAATTCCTATAGGTGCTATTTCGAGGGATGCTATATTTTTCAAGAGATTTCTGGCTGAATAGCATATCCATCTAAGGGAATGCTTTTATAACAATTGATTACAAAGCAAGTACATGTATAATGATTGTTTTTCAATTGTTTTATTCTGGAAATATTGTTATTTTGCTGTGGTGTTGTGAAGTGGAATTCTGTGTTAAGGAATATCTTATATTACAACTCTCTGTATTGTAATTCTTCTCTATATTGTTCTGCCTACTGTTCCATTGGCCAAATATGATTGAAAATCTTCATTTGTATCCAAAATGCATAATGTATGGTAACTAATTGATTGTGAATCAATTGGTGTTATTTGGAACGTTATTCTTGTTTCAGCCATGGGACGTCCTCTGTACATAGCGGTGGCTTTTGCCATTCTGGCAACAACCAGTGCCCTCCCCACTTACCAAGGTTAGTGTGTTTCTATGTATTCTTGGAATGGAGGTGTCATTATCAAAAATGTTGATTTATAAATATTTCATTATAAACAACAACTGCTGCTTTAGTTCAAATGAATGAAATGTAATCATATTTACACATTTATATTCTTTGAAATTGCCGAAATTGTAATTAAACTGAAATTGATGTTGTAGAGGATGTGAAGCCTGCTGAGCCTGCAGAGCCTTTGGCTGACGGCTGCACCTCCTACCCCTGCCTCGTCTTCAGTGATACCTTTGACAAACTGGATTTTGACAAGTGGGAGCATGAGATAACTGCCAGTGGAGGGGGAGTAAGTATAGCAAGGATGGTTACTCTGAAACATGATCTTAGACTAGAGGCCGCCAGTTATTTTTAAGAAGGGTCCAGCTGAACCCTGGATCAGGGCCCTTGGAACAGGGACCTCCTGAACCAGGGTCCTTGGAACAGGAGCCTCCTGAACCAGGGTCCTTGGAACAGGAGCCTACTGAACCAGGGTCCTTGGGACAGGAGCCTACTGAACCAGGGTCCTTGGGACAGGAGCCTACTGAACCAGGGTCCTTGGAACAGGGACCTCCTGAACCAGGGTCCTCGGAACAGGAGCCTCCTGAACCAGGGTCCTCGGAACAGGAGCCTCCTGAACCAGGGTCCTCGGAACAGGAGCCTCCTGAACCAGGGTCCTCGGAACAGGAGCCTCCTGAACCAGGGTCCTTGGAACAGGAGCCCCCTGAACCAGGGTCCTTGGAACAGGAGCCTCCTGAACCAGGGTCCTTGGAATAGGAGCCTCCTATATCAGAGGCAGCCGGAATTAAACTGCCTATCCCATGCTATTGAACGACCCACAGGCCATTGATGAAACATGTAGATCAAGAATTTATAGATTAAATTCACATACAAAAAAATCAAAACCTTTTTTTTTAAATATAGGAATCATTTCTAGATTGAAGCATAAATTCCACTATTGGTTATCTTAAATTTCTATTTCACACCAAACCGAACTGGGTGTGAACTAACAAAAAAGCGAACTAGTTCAAAAAATGATTTTTCTTCCCCCGTTACCTGATTATCTAAATAATGTGCTATTTGTCAACAGAACTGGGAGTTCCAGTACTACCTCAACAACAGATCCAACAGCTACGTGAAGGACAATACTCTCTTCATCAAACCGGTAGGTAATTCATGTATTATCTAAATTTTGTTGTTGATTTTATAGCTTTTTTAAAATTAATTTTATTGCTTATCTGCATAAAGAAATTTATTGCCATTACCACCATTTATCTGTTGACAAATACTAAGGCAATGTTTTTCTTTGCCCCGACTTTTTCATTGGTAAAAATGATTAGTAAATTTTGACTATGAAAAATACTGTAGCATATCTAATGCTATTCATCAGGTCAAAGGCTACAAGGCTCTAAGTGTCAATGTTAAACATACCTGAAGAAGAAAAACAGAGGAGAGGAGTTGCAGCAAAGGATAAGACAGCTTTTAGCCATCCATGATATGACCAAAAATGATATCATATAAAATCAGCATTACATTTGTGAATGTCCACATAACTGCTACTATGATGCAATTTTGATACATAATTTAAACTTAAACCAGGTCATGATTTCATTGTAGACATTGACGTCAGAACGTTATGGTGAAGCCTTCCTTAGCAGTGGAACTTTGGATCTGTGGGGTGAGTGCCATAATTTAACCTGGTTCACTCAACAGGAAAAATGGACATAATTCTTTTAGCTCATTTTAACAATTAAGGTTCTTAAAGTGAGCAATGCAAAGACACATTATAATGTAGTTGTATCTCAGGAATTGCATGCATGCCAGATGCCTTGGCCCAGTGCATTGCAGCGCTAGTTTAGTTACCCCTTTAAAGCAAGCATGGCCCTCTAATGCTCCAATACACTGGCCCTTTCTCTAAGAGTGTCTTATAACAGTTGCTGGAGACTGATCATCACAAAGGGGGTGGGGGATAATATGGGGAGGTTACTTAGGAACACCTTTGTATTTTGGTTAAGAAGGAAAATGTTTTAATCTGCTTTTCATAATGTTTTGCAACCACTTACTATTAATATTGTGCCTCCCCTACAGGAGGTAACCCTGCATCGGTCTGCACTGGTAACAACTTCTATGGCTGCCGTCGGGCAGGTAACCCAACCAACTACATCAACCCCATCCAGTCTGCACGTCTACGTACCGCCAAGAGCTTCAGTGTCAAATACGGAAAGGTGGAAATCGAGGCTCAAATGCCAAAAGGAGACTGGATCTGGCCTGGTGAGTCTGACCTTTATGTTCTGCATACTGGATGATTGTGAGTTACTCTTTAAGGTTGGCATGTTTATTTGTTTTAATCAGAAAAAATGCAGAGGCGTAGGAAGCAAATGTGGACAGTCGAGGGAAAAGGGTCCTCCAAGGTAAAAACTCAATAACAAAATTGATGTCATCAGCTTTCCAGTCATACCTTTTATAAGCAGGTACCACTTCTAGTTCTTGAGTACTGGCTCTCTGAATATATGTGGTCACTGTCCAATCTTAAATGCCAATAAGCTCTATCTTCCTTTGTTTTAGAGATATTCCTATCTAATTAGCATAATTATGCTAATTCCCAAATATCCAAACTTTTTCAAACAATTGGTCACAGCTTTTGATCTAAAAATGGTATTTACATTCTGTTTTCAGCATAGAAATCGTTTTGGTGCCTTCTTTCATTCAATTTTTTTAAATTCTCGATTTAGAATGAAAATCATGTTTCCATGGCAACCAACATGTGCAAAAACACCAATTTAGGCCCAAAAACGTTTTTCCATTCCAAATTTGGAATGTTTTCACCAAAAATGGAATCTTCTAACGTGGCCTATCATATTCTACATAAAAAAGGAGTATAAATACGTTTTTGCTATATCTTGGTCCTTTTTGGCTATATGGAGGCCCCTGGTGGTCAAAGTTGGTACTAAAAATCCCCCGCGGAGGTCCCTTTTCCCTTGTTGATCCACAAATCTTCATTAGGGAGGCCCAGGGGGCCCCACTCCCACCAACTTTAAGTATCAGCTTTTATGCATAATGTTTCATATACACACTTACATTGGATCATATAGAAAAGTAGTATTTGAGCCCCTCGGCCCCCATTTTTCCCTAAACATGAGAGGTAAGAATTGAAAATTGTGTGTAATATACTACAGGTCTTGACCAATTTTTGGGGGGGGGGGCCCAAACATATTCAGGCCCCCCCTCCTCAGTGATTGGGGGGGCCCGGGCCCCCCTGCCCCCCCTTTTCCTACGCCACTGAAATGTCCAAACAATGTGTTTTTTTTTCAGACAAATCCAGCACTTTTTCTTTTGCTGGAAGACCTATCCAGCAAAATTAGAATAGATGTAAGTTCCATTGTTATTTTTACTTGTAGCAATCTGGATGTTGCCCAAACATGATGCATATGGATTGTGGCCTGCTTCTGGTGAGATCGACATCTGCGAGAGTAGAGGTAAATATTAATTAGTAATTAGCATTTAACATAATCAGTGCTGTATATATATATTGTAATTAAATGCTCCTAAATCTGACATAGTTTAACAGTTAATCATAAATTTGATATAACAAAATATTCAAAGAAATTCTTTAAATTACAGTTCCTTTCTAAATTGCATGATCAAGTAATTATTTTCAATACTCTGGACTATACACGTAAATGGGTTTTTATGTATTCTAATGTTCTTGAGATACAATGACACTGCAGAGGGGGTTAATTTGTGAATAGAATTGGTGGGCCTCAATTGACTTATTCTCTTTACATAGGTAACCAGGACTTGAAGAATGAGAAGGGAGAGGAGATGGGAAACCGCCACATCGGATCCACATTGCACTGGGGGCCTTACTTTGAGGAGAACAAATATCAACTGACCAACAAAGACAAGTAAGCTTTCACCTCAATGAAAAACATTGCTCCTAGAGATTGTAACCCTTGAAGGGGTGTGTAGTAATTGGATATGCTGTATGATGTATGAATGCATCCCTGGCAAGTAACCTGCCACTACTGTATTAATACATAATATCAACCCTCTTGGGTTGATTTCCTCACAAGCAGCACTTCTCTCTTGTGGTAGTCAACCTTTAACTGTCTTTATACTTTCAGGATTGGTGATTTTGCAGACAAGTTCCACAAGTACACCGTAGAATGGGACGAGAGGAGCATTAAGTGAGTACACTATTTAACATAAAAACATTTTACTTTGTGATTAAATAAATACAACAGTACTTTCTGATCAGTCCAAGTCTGCAATGAAAACACATTTACTTCTACGTCTGACCTTGCTGGTCCTATGGTTGAAATATCCAGGCAGCGTTTAATGGTGATATATTCCATTTTATTGATCTAAAAATATTGTAGACATTCAAACTTATTTTTCATATTGGTCAATAACTCATAAAGTGAAGATCTGGTACGATGCTCAAGTACATGTTAACCTTATAAAGATGGCATAATGCATTAAGGAATCATTACCTTGGTTGTCATGATGCATGAATGCAGGCCTGGTGAGTAACTGGCCAGTGCTGCATTCAAATATCATGCCAACCCCACAGGGTTGAGAAGCTTGGTATAATGCTCCAATGCAGCCCTGACGAGGAACTCACAGCGATGCATTGATGCACTATGTCAACAAATGTCACCTTTTAGTGACATTAAAGAACATCCCATTCTGCAAGGGGCAAATATACTCCCCGCTTGTAGAACTGCAATAGTGCACATTTCAAGGATACCACATCCCCATACACCCCTACCCAGTGGGCACGAAATCCAGTTCAGCGTTGAATCAACATTGAATCAACATTGTATCAACATTGACAGCCACTTATCAATGTTGATTCAATGTTCTGTGCCCACTGGGTAGGAGGTGGTAATATTTAAGAGCTCTTTTTCTCTTTGAGAGCCCGGGTATCTAGCATAATCCGTACCCACAACCTCAGAACATTGAGCCCAACAGCTAACCGACTGCTCCACCGGGACTCATGCAATTATACTTAACAGCCAATAGTATATGTAGCGCTTCTGCCTTTTTAGCTCAATGAGTAATGTTATTGGTCCCAATCCCAACAAGAAGTACCCTGTATGCTAGCAGCAGGACCACACAGCCACACGTGTTTGAGCCTGTTAACTAGGGCCTATGTTGGCGAGGGATTGTCCCATTAGACAATGTTAAGAGTGCTGTTAAGTTGGTGCTGCTGTTGCACCCCTGCTTTCTTTTTTTCTTCTACTTTTCCCCCCTTGAAATATCAGAAAAGCCAACCAGCTAACTAGGGGCTATTTTGGTGAGGTATTGTCCCATTAGATAAAGTTAAGAGTGCTGTTTAGTTGGGGCTGCTGTTGTATAACCCCTGTCTTCCTTTCTTTTTTTCTTTTCTTTTCTTGAAATATCTGAATAGCCAAAGTGATAAAAAATGTGTATCAGGCATATCAAAATGTCTATGTACTCAAGGAGTTTGACTCCAGTGGACAGCTGTGAGTGTTGGTTCATGGTTAGTTTATATATGGCTATGCTGTATCAGTAAGAGGCTACACTCTTCAAGCATGTGCTCTGGTCATTGTATTTCTATGAGAACACAGAGAGGATTATGTTTGATGATCATATAACCTCCTAGGAGGGTTATACAGGATATCCTCCTAGGCCACATGTGTGGAAAAGAGCTGTAATCAGGCTATTTTACATAATCAATCTATGAAAGCAGGCTGTATGTCGGATATACTCCTGGTCACTCAAGTCAATATCATTGATATAAGCCAAGGCCAAAGGCCGCCAGGAGTATATCCAGTACTTAATTCACCCAAACCAATGCTAACCCAACAAAATTGAGTAACCCCCATACCTTATATTTCAGGATCTCTGTGGACAATGAGGTAGTGCTTAACGTGGAGCCCCCAGCGGGAGGATTCTGGGAGCTGGGCGGTATGAAGGGCAGACTGAAGGACGAGGCCAATCCTTGGAAGTACCCAGAGAACCTCAGGATGGCACCCTTCGATAAAGAGGTAAGTGTAAATCTTTTTATATGGAAATTTCAAGATGTGTTAATTTCTGAGCATAACATTTCAAATTTTACATAACGTTATATCATACTAAAGAGCCTTAGAAAAACGTTGATATATAACGTTATATAACGTTATAAAATGGTGTATAACGTTATTTTTTTTACTGGGAAGTGACCTCAGGAACAAATTTTATAGAAGTTTGAATCAATGGAGTATGTACTGCTGCTTATTAAGCTTTTCTACAATAACCATATATGGTTTTGTGAAGAAGATTGTCTTCAAAAAGAAAGTCCCAAGCCAACCAGAACAATTGCTCAATATGATTTTGTATCCAAATCTAAACAACACACACAAAAAATCAGGGTGAGAAGACATACCTAGCCTTTATATATATATATATATATATATATATATATATATATATATATATATATATATATGTATATATATGTATATATATGTATATATATGTATATATATGTAATGACATTTCAATGAATGTATTTCTGTTTCTGCATAAGCTCATTCTAAATGCATCTTCGATTTTTAGTTCTTTATCATCCTGAACGTGGCAGTTGGAGGAACTAACAACTTCTTCGGTGACAACTGGGTCAATGGCAATGGTGCCAAGCCCTGGAGAAACACTTCCCCTGTGGCACCTAAAGATTTCTGGATGGCCAAGGACACCTGGTACCCCACCTGGAAGGCTGAGGAGAATGAGGGAGAGGGAGCTGCCATGAAGGTCAAATCTGTTAAAGTGTGGAAGCTCAAGGACAATTAGATAGTTCAATAAATCCTATGACTACTATATCATGACTCAAATTGTTTCAATTAGTTTATTGCACCTAATGTTACTTATCAACCCGTGTGTAACTGTTATTTCCAATATGTTCAATAAATAGTTATTTCCAATGTTCCTCTTTTATTTTTGACTCATTATACTGTTGGTTTATTCTTCATTAGGCTCTTACCCCCCCCCCTTTTCCTTCCGTTCTCTGCTGAAGTAGCGATGCCTAATTTTTTACAGGAATTCTGAATTCCATCTAAAGATGTACAGACACTATTCATTTAGGAGATGGGGGGCATTCGAACGTTATCCATGGAGAAAGTGGGTATTATGGGACCAACCCACGGCTTTTACAGTGTATTTTCAATGGGGAGGGGGGGAATGTTTGTGCATGATTTTATTCCACCCATTGACAATATTTGGCAAGAAAGAACAGATTTGAGCTAAATAATCGGTAAAGAGCTTATTATGGTCGATATACTGGAACAATTTAAAGAAAATGTAATTTGTGTCCAAATCATCGGATATACTTACTTTCAATTGTGTGACTGATGTGTGCAACTTAATGCATATTTCTAAAGAGTATAGCCTTCAAATCTGACATGCATTGGTTCAAATACATCTGGTGATACATGTGTATTGTCAGTAAAATGATGATTCACAGACATTGAAGTGTGTGGATCATCGAGCCAACCCAAAGTTATGCTCTTGATTATTGTTTGTTGTGGGCAGGGTTGTAGGGCAGTTCTCCCCACACTGCAATAACACCAGCGGGCCGCCAGCATACTTTATACAACCGCCGGCATCAAATTACCCCAGAATCGCAACCAGTATCATTTTGAGCTATCTATATTCTTGAATTTTGAAAATCCATCAATTAGAATAGAAGTTATTCCTATTTTAGACCCTTTCATCCCAAAAAACTTTCATCCATCAATTTGATAAATTTGTAAATTCTTGCATAGAAGCCTAACCCTGGTCTGCCTCACAAACACCCCAGTTTATATGTGAGAATTTACGGTGTGATTTTTGAGTCTGTGGAGAACCCTGGTAGGTATCACTTTCTGGTGAGAATTTCTCACTCTCCAAATAAAGCCTAATGTCTATCTCCCACCCATTGTATCAAGTACCAACGGGGGCATGCATCTTGTGCACTGATTGTAGAGGAGCGGCTTTCCAAAAAAAAAGCTATTGTTGTTACATTTCATGTCTTCATAACTAATACGATTGTATTCAAACCTCTTCCACTTTACAAGAATAATATCATTAGCTTCTAGATAAGCTTTCAAAAGTATTTCAGCGAACCAAGAGCTAGTAGAGCACCTTTACATGTATACATAACACTACATACCGCTGCCCCTGTGTGTTTACACAGTGTTTAGGGTACCATTAGGGTCAGACATCAGCCATTAGGAAGTTATTCAATACACTACATTGATCGACTCTGTTCTATAACCTGCCGCTATTGATACAAACGGGTTACTTACCACACCGCACATGTTCCAGTGCGTGATGCTTAACACACCTCACATGTTTGGGGGCGTGACGATTAATTAATACACCTCACATGTTTCCGGGTGTGACTACAAACTCACATAGTCAAACCATCAATTAGTGGACAGTATGGTTGCTATAAAAGCAGGCAGCAACCTCCTACCATGCCACCCACAGACCAACTGTCTAACACATCTACATCTAGACACAACTTACAGAATACACCCCAGGGTACCTAAGGGTGAGAGTGTGTGGAGCTATAACAAGTGTACATCTAGTCTAACCACTATGAAGTCATTGAAGGTGGCCACTAACCATCAGTAAGAGCATCCAGCACCCTCCTACCCCCCACTTACAGACCACTCGTCTTACACATAGATCTACATGGAGGCATAACCTACACCGCAGTGTACCTAACACTACATGTAAAACATCATACCAGACTTCCTATATTTAAATAATTCTCACCCTGGACTAAAACTGTGATGGCCATGTTAGGTAAAGACTATGAGAAGACTATGTCAAAAAAGGGGAAGATCACCATAGTTCAAGAGATATCCATCAATAGTGGTGGTGAGTCTCTGCCTCTTGAGAAGTTTGCGTTCTGGAAGACTGCAATAATAGAAGACAACATTAAAGTTGTGGAGACTGAGCTGTCCACTTCTGATGACAAACGCAGGAGAAGATTGCTGAATGGGAGATTTGAGATCTGCACCAAACTGGAGGAATTAGGAGTTAAGCAGGATGAGGCAGTTCTTTACTCCAACTTCAGACTGGCCACACCGCTGTGTCTTGCTGCTGCCTATGGGTCTGTGAAGACACTAGAAATGTTCATCAAGAATGGAGTGGACATCTTACAGGAAGACACCCACGGTATCAACTTACTCCATGCCATGGCTAACATGGCATTCCTTGTGCCATCCAAAGAGGAATCACTTATGGAGACCTACAACTTCCTGAAATTAACTCTGGATCTAAAAACCCTCCAACAATTACTAATGGGTGAAAATTGTAATGGACTTCGACCTTTGGAGTTGGCAAGCCATCTTGGTTGTTTTACGTTTGTACAAGCTATACTGGAGACAGAGGGAGTCTACCTGGTGAGACAAGAATCTCAGGGCTGCTTCAATGTAGACTGGTTTGATGTGACTGACTATGAGAGTACCAAGCCAGGAAATCGTAGGCGAGTCTCTCCTTTGGTATTTGCCTTGTTTGTTGACAAAAGATCAGTGGAAAATCCAGGCTGCCAGAAGTTCTTTGCATCAGACTTTCTGAACTCATGGGCCAAGATGAAATATAAAGCCAACAGAGTTGGCCTAGCCCTCTGGTTACTGCTGCGTGTACTGTTCCTTCTGTTTCTAGCAATATATGAATTCTATGGTGGTTGGACTGATATGAAAAAGGTTAAAATATGGATCAAACATAAGATGACTGGCACACTGTATAATTCTAGCTTTGCCATGGAGTATCCTTGCTTCATGAAAAATATTAGTGCCACTACCGGTGGCATGTACTTTTTTTTACGAGTCAGCTTACTTTTCTTGCCAGCTTGTTTCATACTTTTTGATATAATAGAGCTGTTTCACGTTGTAAGGCTCAAACAGAGCTGGAGGCTGACTCTTCCTACAGGAAAAAAACACTTATTGGTTAACATCTTGTTCTACCGTGTGGCTCATTTCACCATGGCTCTTTGCATGATAGTAACACTTACTGCTAGGCTGTATGAGATGTATAATGAGTTTTCAATACCCACAGATATCATAGATATTGTCTATGTCATTTGTGTTATTTGTGCAGTGGCCTCCTTCATCTACTTTCTGCAGATTCTCCCATGGATAGGGCCCTTTATCATAGCCGTTCAGAGAATGGTTTCAGACATCTTCAAATTCCTGCTGTTATTCACATTGTTGCTGATTCCATTTCTTTTGTCTTTTCACCGGCTTGTAGTTCAGAATATCAAAGGTCCTTGTCCTCCTGAGTTTGATTCTTATATGACTACACTGTACACTGTCTTCACCGTGTTATTCAACATGGTCAACTTCAGTCAGCTGGATTTAGATAATGTTGGTGGTGTGTATTTCTTCCACATTATCTTCATTTTTCTCTCTGCTGTTTTGCTCCTTAACTTTCTCATTGCTAACTTCACAACCTCTGCAGGATTTGTGGCAGACAATAAGGAGATCATTCAGACTGTCCAGTCCCTGTCTGTGGTGTGGCCAGCTGATGATAGGCTGGCTGTTGTGTTCCCGAGTCTGGTTCACAGACTTCATGCTAGAAGCTTTGTGTATGACAAGGAGACTGACAAGTTTTATGTAACACGGGTACAGATCAGGGAATAGAAGACAGACAGGTTTTATACAGATCAATAGCAGACTGACAGGTTCCATACAGGTCAATAATTACAGATGAGAGTCTGATAGATAAGAGGATCATTGTTCGACCTAATTTCCTACATCGAAGTTCTGTGGTCCCTACCATGTTGTACATCTGGTTTGAGTACATTCTATGCAGTGAGTCCTCCAGGACAAGAACTTTTCTTGTAGACACTTTTCTTGAATCTCAGATATATTTAACTACATATTGAAGTTATAGATGTATTTAAATATTTGCCGGTAGATGTATATATTCATTACGGGATATGCCTACGGAGAATATAGATGCAATCTCCAATGACGGCATTATGTCTGATAATAATGGGACTGTTTATAAATTGTTGATTATTAGGTCTGTTAGTGTTAGTTAGTTAGTTTATCTATACTTAGATCGATATAGGCACCTTAAATTCTCGAGTAGAAGCCGCGGCTAATACAAGGGTCAAATCCCCGGGACGGCTTACAAGATTGGCCCAGTGTTGGGGTACGGCTTATACGAGAATTAGGCTTAACTTGAGAATTTACGGTTCTTACTTCAAACATATGACACCATAGTCATAGCCTTCCGTTTTAGTGCAAATGGGTGTTCCAATTTTTCCCATAATGCATGGATGCAGCCCTGGCAAATAACTCGCATAAATGTATAATACTAACCCTATACAGTCTTTTTGTTTTGAAAGTCATGTGAATACTATACCTTGCCAGGTATTGATGTCAGTCTTACATGTTAGTACGTTGCTTATATTTGCGCTGTGAGTGGTTATTGGTGCAATTAATGTGGGGGTTTAGGCCATTTATGTCGATTATCAGCTTTGCAGACACCGCGCACATCCTCCGAAAAGGGCCACATTTGTTCTTTTTATCATATTTTGAGAAATCAATATCTTGGGTATTAATTGGCGTAGAAAAAAAATTATAGGGCATTTTAGTTTCCACCTGTAGACCAACAATATCTAAAAGAATTGAAATGGGAAAAAGGCCCTCCTGCATCTTCATGAAAAAGTAAAACAAACAAAAAAAAGCCCCACCCCTTTTTAAAAAAAAAGTGTCCACAAGCCTTATAATCCACTTTAAGTGGCTTTATTATTTCAGTTCTCAAGATATTCTCTTGTTCTGACATGTAGGAAAAAACACATGCTAATTATCTGCTCATCTGCAGAAAGGATTAAGCTGTTCTACCTAGAGTAGATTATCCGTATATACCAATTCTGGAATGCATGTAAATATATGTTTACAAGACTCACTAAATTCAGTTATTCCTAAACTGTAAAATCGAATACTGTTGGGAATAGGAATAATTTTGCATACTATTAAAAAGTAGAGCAATGTATGTCATACCGGAGTATTGGTATTGACATTGTAAATATACAATTTTGATCTGATACAGTGTTATCCTGTAGCATATACTTGGGTTTGTCACATGTGGAGTGTTTTTGCATGTTTGAAGATGAATTATGTAGAGATGAATTATGTACGATTCTTTACAACAATACAGCGTATCTTATTCAAAATAGATTGTCTTTGTTTTGATTCACAAGACCAATATCTTTGGAAATTAGAGTACTAAGGTCCTTATCAATGCCAGCCATGTTGCACCTTGCAAAGATGTAAGCTCTTATGAGCGTAGCAGGGCGTCTGAAAATTGCTAATTTAGTATTGTAGTACACTCTTAATATTTTTCTGAAATACAAGATTTACAATGATTAACTATAGGAAGGTTTGTATCCAATGCCCAGCATTAAATACAATGTGGCCATGCTCAATGGGCTGTCAAGTAAAAGATGTCTTTTCTTCATTAAGATTTAATGGCTTCAAAAAAAATAAACACATAAATTTATAAACTAAAAAAAAAAAAAAAAAAAAAAAGCCAACTACATTGACACCGTTCTGCCATATTCACTTGTGGGGGCTGGGGCATATCCCACTCAGCCTGCTGCTTTGTGGGATATGGCCCTAGCCCCTACTCGTGAAATACCGCAGAGACGGTATCAATGGGCATTGGCATTTGTCTATGTATTAGCCACATCATATATAGTCATGTTTGTATCAAATGGAAGCTGAATCTTTCCCTAAACCTAACCATAGAAGCTCTAATCCTCTACCATTTACCATAGAACTATATTTAAATAATCCAACAATGGCGATAATACACAGGAAGCATGCTGCTGGGGACCAGGGCTATGATCTACACAATGTCAGATTTTACTTCATTGAAAACATATTCTCATATGACAAAATGTCTATACATATATATTCAGAATTTATATGTAATTAAGGATATATATTCAGAAAGTAAACATGCAGTGGAAATATGGTAAAAGGTCTGTGGAAAATGGGGGGAAAAAACACAGAAATAGCTGTATTCAAATATGGACCTCTGCATCGAAAATCATTATCCCGCATTGAATGAGGACTTTTTTTTCAAATGTGGTATATAGACGGCCACCTATATATTAGATATGGCACCAAAATGGATGTGGAAACACAGGCTACAGCTTGCCCTGATGAACTACATATGGGCCACACCAACAAAGTTGTCAAGGTGGTGTTTACAATACAGACCAAAGTACTTCTCCCAGGGACTACACCTAACATAATGCATGTACATATATATGACAGGCAAAATCTGAAGTGCCCTCATCGCACCATATACAACATCATAACACACCTTCTAATAAGCACACACACGATTTGGGAAAATGTCTAGACTGCAAATATTCCGAACATTTCCGATTTTTATACCCGATTTAACTTGTAAATACTACAAATGGGTTCATAATAATTTGTAACCCTTTCATTTGACCAGTGCTGCATTCCAGTATCATGCCGACCTTATGAGGTTGAGATACTCCCAAAGGGTCTGCATGATGCACCAATGCATCCCCAGTGAGTAACTCACTGAGCCTGCATTGGTGCATCATGAAGACAAATGCCATCTTTTAGCAACATGCATCCTTAAAGGGTTAATTGCACTGTGCGCTTATTATATTAGATTGAATACGGTATGTTTACATGACATTTACAACATGTCAAAGTCAGCTCTTCACATTGACTGTGTTTATAACGGCGTTTATCAGATGGAGTGGCTGGCTGAATGGTCTTTACAACACTGACCAAAGTTCTACTCCTAACATGATGCTGTTCATTTTGACCCAACTGCATTATGCAATATTATGTCCCCTCAACATATATATGATCTGTACCTCCTCAGAGAAGGCAAAAGCATCAATATTATTGATTTCAAAAACCGCATTCGCCATTGGGCTTGTACAATTAATGCGTTCTTGTAATGCATCTGCATTACAAACAGGCAATTACCGAAGATTTGTGATAGAGTGCTGTAATTGCTGGTGGTACAGAGTTCTCAAAATGTAATTCATAGTATGGTGCAGCTGAGTGCTCTGTGTCCTATGTGTAAGTGGGGGCGGTATATATGTTACATGGGACAGGGATATCAGCATGTTATCATCATGGACTAGGTATATTTACTATACATGCTGTTGAAGTGACTAACCCTTTTAGGATGGCATGATACATGAAGACTTCTTGCTTTATGATGCATCACTGGTACTGCATTGGTGCATCATGCTGATGAATGCAGCAAGAGAGCGTTACTGAATGACTACTTACAAATCACCAACATATTTCAAGCACTGTTCTGTAGAAATGTGAACTCTTATGGTGGGGAGGGGCAAAATATGTCACCTATTTTTTGTGAATTTTTAACTTGCTGGGGGCTGCAAAAATGCTTTTGATAATTAAACCTTCAAGCATGACATGATACCCTAAGGCATCATGCCCTTGGTTGCCATGATGCTTGCATGCAGCGCTGGTAATTAACTCCCCAGTGTATTCAAGCATCATGCTGACCATCCAGGGTAGAGACACTCGTGAAGGTTGGGCATACTACACCAATGCGTCAGCGGTGAGTTACTCGCTGGGGCTTCATTGTGCATCATGACGACAAATGTCAACTTCTAGTGACATCCGTGAATACACATGAACACAGATACCACCCATTTAATAAAATATAGCTTCTCCAGATTCCTAATTAAGAAAAAGAAAAGAATTCTCAAAATGTTCTGAAAAGAAATAGAAAAAATGAAGCTAGAATCGGCCCTATTTTTTTTGGCCTAAGTATGGTGGTCAGGCATTACGTGTAGACATCCCTTACCAGCGGGTCAGGCTCATGCTCGTAGTAAAACACGAAAAAATAAGAATGAATATTGCCATTATTTGTATCACTTTCATTAATGCAGTCAGCTAGAAACGACTCTTTGATCAACAGATCAATGAACTCCTGAATACTAAAATATGCATAGACCTACATATTTAAATGCCTATACTCTAGCCCCCACATAAAAAGAAGAGTAAAATATTTTTGTTATATTTTTCCGTTAATTGGTAATGAGAAACCAGTTGTGTTTTCTAGCGACCTAGCTATAAAATATACAGTGATTAACACAGCAAGACACATATTCGTTGTTCCACACACATGGAAATTCAGCTCACAGCAAGTTTCACACTAGAAAAAGTGAGCGTCACCATTGCTAAACTGAGCATCACCGTCGCTGAAACCACTCGCACTAATTCAAATTTTTGTAATGTAAGCCAAGAAAATGTGAGTATAAGGAATTGAAAAGGGTCCTCATGGACGAAATAAGGACAAGTAAAGTAGGATAGTGAAGATGTTGATTATGAATGAGGGATGAAGGAAAACTTTGGTAATGGGTACAATAAATAATTGGCTCAAATAAACCCGGGCCCCCCTGTACCCCCTTTTTCCTATACCACTGCGTTACCATCAAGGCGCTGGCCAGACATCCTAATTGGTGATTCAACATGATATATTGATCTCTGACTGTTTCATAACCTGCGGGTGTTTAGCAGAATTATATACTTCCCGCCTAGCACATGTTCTGCAGCGTGACCAGAGGCTAATATATATTGATCTGTGTTAAACTGTTGCTTCCCCTAGAGCCAAGCTAAGGATGGCATCATGCCTTAATGCATCATGATTGGTCATCATGATGCATGAATGCAGTGCTGGTGAGTAACGCAACAGTGCTGTATTCAAGCATCATGCCAATCCTATGGGGCTGAGACACTCCTGAAGGGTCAGCCTGAAGCACTAATGCATCACTGTTGAGTTAATTGCTGGGGCTGCATTGGTGCATCATGGCATATCATCTAATCTTTTAGCGACATTCGTCCTTAAAGGGTTAATGTAGTTATGACACATGGGACAGAGACGCATCACTCAGACTGTGCACACTTTTTCATTACATGGCTGATACGGCCATCTCTATCCTAAGCCTATAGGACTTCCAGGCTGCACTTCTGCAGAGAAGAAGTGTCATAAAAGTGTGGCCAGGGAGAGTGCCATCAGTATACACAAGAGATAATGTACATGTACATTCATGCAGTAGTCTTTGAGTCTAGACCCCCAGGCTGTATTAGGAGAGGCATGCCTGTGCCTGATGAACTGAGACCCCATCTTCTGCTATAACTCATAGTTTTCTACAAATACACTTTATTGTAGACAGCCAAAAATGATTGTCTCATTTCAAGAAAATAAAATGCCTAGTCTTACAAGAGAAAAAATGCTTTAAATGTTAAGAAAATTAGTCATTTGTCTGCCAGGTGAGTTTCTTGAGATGAGGCTATTATTTTTGGCTGTGTACCAATTGATAATGGCAGTGAATCGACCTTTCCAACAATAGTCTGATTTATCACAGGTATATCAGTGCATAGAAATGCCTAATGGAACACTATAAGTGGCTTTAAGTCAAAAATAGCATGTAGATGTCACATAAAGTGACATTTACTGGAATAAAAGGTGCTTAAGATTTTTTCTTGAAGCATCTTAAATTAACTTGAATAAAAACATTCTAGCAGTGTATTAAAACAGGCAAGAAGTCACTTTTTTAAATGAAGTTTTTATTTAACATTGTTTAATTGTCCTTGAGCTTCCAGACTTTGACTGATTTGATCTTGAGGGCTGCTCCCTCCCCGTTGTCCTTGTCAGCGTTCCAGGTGGGGTACCAGGTGTCCTTGGCACTCCAGAACTCCTTGGGTGCCACAGGGGAGGTGTTACTCCAGGGTTTGGCACCTCGGCCATTGGTCCAGTTGTCCTTGAAGAAGCCGTTAGTTCCTCCGACTGCCACATTGAAGATGAGGAAGAACTGTAAAGAGAACATTTGATTCAGTCTCAGTTCATTTCAAATTATAGGAAAGTTTCAAATAGTTTTGATTGGGAGGCACTTAATATACATGGACACTTTTAATCATTCTAGCGCTGCTATTTTTTTGTTCTATTCCTCTTAATTTAATGTTGAAAAGAATTATCTTTAGCCATTATACTATAATGAAATGTTTGATACCAAAAAGTGCTATGTACCATCACCAAGTATTTCTACCCATGACCATGGGCATCTTCTACCCATCTCTTTTATATTAACAGTTATGCGGAAGCAGTATTATTATATGCCTTAATGAATCTTTCCCCAATTGCATTTATTCATGTATCGTGCCTAGTCTACAGGGTTGATCGTCATGATACCTTAATGCTATTTGGAAATGATGCATTAATCCCTCATGACCATAACAGCCATAATGCATTGATGCATTATGTGACCCTTAATTGACCTTTTCACTTAGTATTAAACTCACCTCTTTGTCAAAGGGTGCCATCCTAAGGTTCTCCGGGTACCTCCAGGGGTTTGCCTGGTCCTTCAGTCTGCCCTTCATGCCTCCCAGCTCCCAGAATCCTCCCGCTGGGGGCTCCACATTCAGTACTACCTCATTGTCCACTGAGATCCTGGAGTAAATGTAGTTTAGAGTTGGTAATAAGGTCACAATCAGCAAATTGCTAGCATAGTTTCATGATGCTGTGTCTCATCAAATCAATACAGGTTGAAGCTCTATGACTGGTGTACCTCTATGACCACCTGACCACTATGACCAGCGCACCTCTATTGGTCAGTCTAAGACCGGCAGAACTGAAAACAACTTATTTAGAGCAGATGTACTTAGAAATGTAGCAGACCCTGGGTTCATTACTTTCTTAGACATGGTAAATTAAGAAATAATTATTGCTCTAGGAGGTATTTTTGTATGACGGTATTAGGCTGAAAACTTGAAAACAGCACTGAAGTCGCCATAATCAGACCTCATATGATAAACCCAAAGTCTAACTATAGTTGGCTATGCAAAGTTTTACATGAATCTCACTAACCTCATCAGGGTTTTGACACTACCAATGGGTCGCTATAATCCACCAATGCAGTGGTGCATCATGACAACAAATGTCATATTTTAAGCGACATGCATCCTTAACCTTTTAAGTGTGGCATAGTATATAAATGCACCATGCCTTGGTCTTCATGATGCATAAATGCAGCCCTGGTGAGTTACTCACCAGGGCTGCATACAAGGACCATGCCGACCCTACAGGGTTGAGACACTCCCGAAGGCTCAGCATGATACACCAATGTAACACCAGTGAGTTACTCACTGGGGCTGCATTGCAAGAAATATCATATTTTATCGACATGTGTCCTTAAAGGGTTAACCTACTTGATACTGGTTTCATCCCATTCTACCGTGTACTTGTGGAACTTGTCAGAGAAGTCTCCAGTCCTGAAAGTAGAAAACAAATACTGTTTTGAACTTTTTGTCTTTTTTGAAAATGAAGAGTCTGGTCCCAAAACACAATAAGCGCCATTTTGAAAAATGGCACCTAGTTTTGACAAAGCTGTAGGGCAGGAATAGGTAAATACAATTTAGAAATGTTTTTTCTCAGATTTCTTTTTTTCATGGCTTTAGGTCCTCTCTGGTGTATTGATTATATCCGAGACACTGTACTTGCCAATATCGTAGCCTTAGAGAAATCACTACATGCTTCAATTGTGGAATGGATTTGTTGTGTTTTGCAATGAAACTCATCAAATTGTATATTACAGTTTGGTCAACAGACAATCCCTTGCAGGCACAATTATTACATAAACCAAGTAAACATAAGTAATAATTTTGGTGCTTTAATATATTAGGCTTTGTGTGTCAGCATGATGCAGGAAAATATTCTGGCATATTAAGTCCTTCACCTTGAGAAAAATTGGTGCATGGGCTGTAAGTATAAGAAGGGTTATCAATCGGAATATATAGGGTCTAATGACGTTGACTATCCTCTTGTGTTGAACAGCTATGAATTGTTGATCTCCTTAATTTAGAAATAATTTGTAACATTTCTAGCATGAGAATATGATATATCATTCCATCTATTCTATCTGCTTTGATTTAATATGTTTTATTTGTGAATCGAATTTGTTACTATACCAGCTTAACGTAGGTAAATACTTCTATCATGTTTATGTATTCATTTGTTATCAATTACAGTTGATAGCTGCATTCAGTCGTTAAAAGTCCCATTCAGAATAAAAAGAACCTTTTAGTTTAGATTTAACTGATTGGATTACTGTAGGCCAAAGGTTAGCACAGAATATGGAAGTAGGGACTTACTTGGCTTTGTTGGTTAAGGAGAACTTGTTCTCCTCAAAATAAGGCCCCCAGTGCAGAGTAGTACCCATGTGGCGGTTTCCCATCTCCTCTCCTCTCTCATTCTTCAGGTCAAGATTACCTACAAAATGAGTTTATTGCGATTTGCGGGAACTGTTTTAAGCCTCTTTGAATGTATAAGTTAGTCATACTCAAGTATGCTTATATTCTATGCCTATATATATATATATATATATATATATATATATATATATATATGTTTATATATTATAGATCTTTCCTATGATGTTTTGGCTGATTTAGTAAAGGATACTGATTTAGCATTAATCATATAAAATCTTACATATCACACCCACCTCTGCTCTCCATGATGTCAATCTCCCCAGATGCTGGCCACATTCCGTATTCATCATGTTTTGGCAGCATCCAGATTGCTAATAAAAATATAATTTTGAGTTATCCGAGAAAATGAACACATATGAGTTATCCGAGAAAACAAACACATATACTCTTGTGCTTTCCAGAGTTAAAAGAAAGAAAAGCTACCAATACAGTATAAGCTAACCAGACAAGTGTCTGTAAGGACTGCTAATGTTATAGTCACTAGTACTTAGAATGTCTAGTTTGAAAAACTTTTTCAGTTTTCCCCAAGAGAGGCTAGAACTCACAACCTATGAATCAACAGGCAGGCATGCCACTGACTGAGCTAACCGGGCAAGTGTCTGTGAGCACTGTTTAGATATATATGTAGGATCTGATGACTACAAGTGGAATGTCATCTAATGATGTAGCTTGTCAGGTAGTTCTTGTCCAGTTGCTAAACATTGGCACCATGTTTGGTGCTGTTCTTTTGATATATTACACCTATCATATATAGTCATGTTCTGACAGACTTTGGTGAAGAATCTATGGGTTGATTCCTTTTAATGAAGGGATTATCTTGTAATTTTCAAGTAAGTCCCCAATATCTAACTCAATAGTTTCAACCCTATTGAGATATAATATGTGAATTACATATAGGATCCTGAGAAATATCCTAAGTCACCTAACTAAAGTAATTTACTGTTATGATAAACATTTTGATGGGGTAAATAATAGCGCGGTATTATTTAGTTATAAATCCGCAGACAGCAAGGCTTCAAGTCTACTCACAACTCTACTGTTGGGGTCAGCCAGGTCAGGGTCTGATGTTAACCAATCAGGACTCAGCTGGGTGGTCTGTGTTCACCCAGGCTACCCCCGCTCAGGTAGCCGGTCACACCACCTGCTGCTGCCATCCGACCCGGTGCCCTGACCGCACATATGAACTGACAAAAGAACAATTAAGGGAACAGGGAAGATAGCTGTTGTCCCAGATAAGCCACTCTGTGTTCATGCCATGGGCGCAGTCAGAAAGAAATATTCCAACAAACTCAGACCCATTACTGATGCCAAGCGCCCTCTGGGAGATAGTATCAACAATTTCATGGAGACTACCGCTTATAAGTTTGGTTATGTCAAGATTGATGAGGTAGTTGACAGTCTGGAACCAAGCTCATTTTTGGCGGTTCTTGACATCAAATCTGCCTATAGGTCAGTTAGTATTTACCCTCCCCACAGGACCTTTCAAGGGTTTGTATGGGATGTAAATGGTAGGCAGGAATGGATTGCAGATGGCTCCCTCTCTTTTGGACTCAAGTGCGCTCCAGCTATTTTCACTAGCATAACTGAGTTTATCTGCAGATGTGCTCGCAGGAAGGGGGTCTCAACCATTTACGGGTATATAGATGACTTCGTAGTCATTTCTCCCACCCTAGAGGGCTGTGTTGAGGATCTGGGTAAGCTGGTTAGTGTTGTGTCTATGCTGGGGTTCTCCATTAACTGGGACAAGTTAGTTCTGCCTAGTACATGTGTTAGCTACTTGGGGGTGGAGATTGACTCAGTCAGCATGGAGGTTAGGCTAGCTCAGGTCAAGATGGACAGGCTTCTCTCCCTAGTTGAGGAATTTTCCCATAAGTCAAAGGCAAACAAGAAAGAATTGCAGGTTCTGGCAGGGCATTTAGCCCACGCCAGTGTTGTGGTCAGGGGTGGTAGGACCTTCAGTAGGAGGGTTATCAACCTCTCTAACTATGCTCCTGACAGTGGTAGGCCTATAAACCTGCCCTCTTGGTTCTTCTTGGACTTGCGTTGGTGGCTGAAGTTCTGTGCCTACTTTAATGGAGGCGCCAAGATTATCAGCCCTTCTCACTCAGGGGAAGTAGTTATTTATACTGACTCCTCAAAGACGGGATTCTCAGCTGTCAATGCTGACGACTGGTGTCTGGGGGTGTGGGAGGAGGAGGATCTGTGCGCTAGTTCAGGTTTGATTCCCATTCACCATTGGTGTTCATCACCAGGTGAGTGTTCCAGTGAGGATAGTATTAATCTTCTGGAACTCTGGCCCCTAGTGGCTGCTGCTCTAAGGTGGAGCAGGGATTGGGCTGACAGAAAGGTGGTCATTTATACCGACAACACCCAAGTTCAGGCGGCAATCAATTCAGGCAGGTCACGCTCGGTGAGGTCTATGTGGTGGCTGCGGGAACTCTTTTGGTACAGTGTGGTGTTTAACTTCCACCTGGTAGCCCGCCGGGTCACTTCTAGTGATAATATTGTAGCTGACTATTTCTCGCGCTACTTTGACCCAAAATTGGTAGCATTCCCTCCCTTTAATATGATGTCCCACCTTTGTTGTTACAGGTGAGGAATTGGATAGGGAGGTCACCCGTTTTCAGTCACTATGGCTGTCTGCAGCTTCAAAGAGAACAAGGAGCAGTCAGTGGAACTTTTATTTTAAGTTCTGTGCTGAACTAGGGGTGGATCCGCCCCTACCTACATCTTTGAAGGATGTGCTCCGTTATATTGTGTATATGGCATCACGTCTAAAGTATGTGTCTCTGACTAACTATTTGTTTGCCCTTTGGCAGCTTCATGAAATTAATGATTTACCTCATGTGGACCCACTGTCATTTAAGGTGCAGTGTACCCTAAAGGGAGTTAAGAGGGAGCTAGGTACAGAGCGCAACCAAGCCCGCCCCATTAGTGTGGGTGACTTGGAGTTAATCTACCTGACGCTGGATCTAGTTGATACCGAAGATCTGGCCTTCTGGGTGGCCCTAGTTTTAGGCTTCAGGGGTCTGCTCAGGAAAAGCAATCTGGTAGAGCCTGACTTGGCCCTATTGGTGGGGGACATTTTGTTTCAACCATGGGGGGTTTCTGTGTCAGTCAGGAAGACAAAGACAATCCAGTTTAGGGAAAGGGTTCTTTACATTCCCTTCAATATCATTCCGGGTTCTATTTTTTGTGTGCACTTTTTTCTGTGCCGACTTCTTGCCATGGTTCCCTACACCTCAACCAATAACCAGCTGATCTCTTACCTGGAGCGTGGTGTTCTGGTCAGAGGTACTTACAAGTGGCTCATGAAAAGGCTGACCGACTCTGTGAATGTTTTGAATATGTCTAAATTGTCCTCTCACTCCCTGCGCAGGGGTGGCTCGGCGGCACTCTACGCAGCCGGGTTCTCTCTTGCTGAAATCAGAGAGATGGGTGATTGGAGGTCGATGTCTGTCCTTCTCTACTTAGCCAGGTCACCTGAAAACCGTCTGGCTCTGGACAGGAAAATAGTGGACAAAGTATTCAGGCGTTAAGGCCTGCACATGGATTAATATGAAGAACTGCTGTTTATTTGTGCCTTGCATTGACACTGGAGCTGCCTGGATTGTGTGTATATATGTTGACTTATTCGCTACCCTGGAGGCGGTAACTGTGATGTAACTTTCGCCATCTGACTTTGTCAGTCACTGCGTGTTGGGTGTGTTTGGCTTGGCTCCTTTGTTTAGGCCTGTCAATTTACACACGTTAATACGCAATAAATCACAGTTACCAAACACACGCTATGCCTCTCAGTAGTCATTGATAATAAGGGTTTATGGGGTAAATAATAGCGCGGTATTATTTAGTTATAAATCCGCAGACAGCAAGGCTTCAAGTCTACTCACAACTCTACTGTTGGGGTCAGCCAGGTCAGGGTCTGATGTTAACCAATCAGGACTCAGCTGGGTGGTCTGTGTTCACCCAGGCTACCCCCGCTCAGGTAGCCGGTCACACCACCTGCTGCTGCCATCCGACCCGGTGCCCTGACCGCACATATGAACTGACAAAAGAACAATTTTTTCTTTTTGTTTACTTATTATCAACTTGCTTAACGTTGGGCTCCTTTGTTTAGGCCTGTCAATTTACACACGTTAATACGCAATAAATCACAGTTACCAAACACACGCTATGCCTCTCAGTACTCATTGATAATAAGGGTTTATGCCTTAATTTAGGTTGAAATGATGTCTAGGATCTGTAAACTGTCCCACCAGGTGGGGTGCTTTTACTCTGGTATGGCACCATGAATCTCCTTCATAATTTTTCCCTGTACTATTTATATATATAGGAAGATGTAGAGCGATGTTCAAGGGGTTTCTATGGTTTTCTGAGATAGTATCCAGTATCCTTAATTCAGAACCATCCACTTGGCCTGGAGATTCGTCTGACTGACACTCACCCGTCTCTCATTTATGAATTATAGCACATTAAGAATTGATGGATTGATGTTCATTATATGAATTGTTGCCAGTGTAATAACCTTTATGGTAGGCTGATTCCACCTAGATGTCAAAGCTAGGTATAAGACTTCTGGGCCTCAACCTAAATATACTATCCTAATAATGAACGTGTAAATGGTCACATTATTGTATGACAATACCAAAAAGAATTGCCGTATATCATTGTGTATATTTATGAGTTAGTTTTTAGTTTTATTATACCTAGCATACGACATTTCATGTCAATCAATGCTATTTCTCAAGTTCCTTTCCATATCTTGTCATTTAAACTGATCCTCTGTCAAACCTGTAGGCAGCAACACTGTGGGAGGTATTATCTGTATCGTACATGTGTGATAGGTTGGTATTGCACATGTAAGGCCAGGCAATTCTGTAGGAATAGGCTTGTCATATGCTAGGTATGATACAGGATATCACCCTCACCTGGCCAGATCCAGTCTCCTTTTGGTGTCTGAGCCTCGATTTCCACCTTTCCATATCGGACGTTGAAACTCTTCTGTGTACGTAGACGTGCAGACTGGATGGGGTTGATGTAGTTGGTTGGGTTACCTGCCCGACGGCAGCCGTAGAAGTTGTTACCAGTGCAGACCGACGCAGGGTTACCTCCTGTGGGGGGAATGCAAGGTTTAATAGAACTGTCATCCTTTTTATGATATGTTTTTTAGGGGAAACTGGCAACTAAGTCCCCTTGAGATCAGCTGTAGCCGATCTGCTCACCAGGACCTTCCTGTGGCTATATGTGGCTTATATGTTACATAGATATATATATATACATATATATATATGGGCAGTAAAAAATAACCATTCATACAAAAATACCAAAATATACATGCTTTAGATGTTGCTTCATCTACGGTCTTGTTGGTCATCAGGTGCTTTACTGAACATGGATCTTTAGTGCATAATAGTGGTAATATTAGTGGGTTTTAGAAGACGATATGGCACACTATAGGGATTTTCCTGGCCTGATAACTCACCCCACAAGTCCAGAGTTCCACTGGAGAGGAAGGCATTACCATAACGTTCAGTAGTCAAAGTCTGCAACAAAATTAGTATCATTGCAAGATGTACCTTCTAGGTTGTGAATAGAATAAATGCATGCCGTATGTCATTCACATCTCAGCCATTAGTATATACCATTAGAAAATGCAACAATTTTATTAGAATTAGTTCCAAATTCAATTCAAAATTATAAACTACTCACCGCTTTTCAGTATGAATAAAATAAGTCTCAAGTTCAGTTCAAAATGATTAACTACTCACAGGTTTGATGAAGAGTGTGTTGTCCCTGACGTAGCTGTTGGATCTATTGTTGAGGTAATACTGGAACTCCCAGTTCTGTTGACAAACAGCAATCTTTCATCATTTAGATAAAAGGGGTAGCAGAAATATTTTATTTTAAACTAATTTCTTTTTGTCAGTACACTTAATTGATAAATAAGCACCTGGTTTTATGAATAATAAAGCATGAAGATACTGCCAAAATATTGGAAGAAGGAGTTATTTATAGTTAAAAGTCCTTTTATTAACTGCCCAGTTCATCTACATATTTGTATCAGGTCTTATAGATATTCAGATGTCTTGAATATTGGGCCTTTGTTTTGCCTAGAGTGCACTCTTAAATATAGGCCAATCTTTAAATCTAGTATCAGTCAGTTGTAAATTGCAGAAAATACATTGAATGTAATAATAGCAGCTACTACAAAAACACAGTGCTGAAAGCTGCCTAGAGGACCCTACTTAGAGGAGTTTTGGTTTGATGGGGCCTATTGCAAATACACTAGTACAGGTGTCCAACACATAGCAAGGAAGACAATCATTGTACCCTCCCTCAAAATACTTTACCTGGACAAATGACATTTTTGAAAAGCATTCATGAGCAAAATCCTATTACAAATAAAAAAGAATCAGAACTACTTACACCCCCACCACCAGCAGTGATCTCATGTTCCCACTTGTCCAAGTCAAATGTGTCAAAGTCGTCGCTGAAGACGAGGCAGGGGTAGGAGGTGCAGCCGCCAGGTGTAGGCTTAGTCGGCTTCACCCCACCTACAACACATTGTCAACATGAACCTATTTTCATTTCATTTTTATTTCATTAGTTCACCACAATTTCTTTTTCATTAATTTACCACTAATTTACAAATTTACATTAAGGACATGCCTTGTATAGACCTCAATTGACCACCTGATAAGGTGATTGAGGTTCTGTGGATGATAGGCTATAAGTGGTGGTCCACTGGCCGATGGAATGGTGATGTTTTGGGGATAGATTATACAATTATTGTTTAGAATGCAATATACATAATTATATATCCTAGGTTTAATGCATTACTTTTGCAATTGTATTATTTACCCAAATTTTTTAATTGTTCACAAACACCATTCCATCCACCAGTGGACACCCAGCTTCTGGCGATTTAACCTTTTAAGGACGGATGTCACCAAAAGATGACATTAAATTTTGTTGTCATGATGCACCAATGCAGCCCTGACGAGTGACTCACTGGTGCTGCATTGGTGCATCATGCTGACCCTTCAGGAGTGTCTGAACCTCATAGGGACGGCATGATGCTTGAATGCAGCATTAGTGAGTAAGTCACTAGGGCCTTATTCATGCATCCGGACGACTAAGGGCATGATGCATAAAGGTATCATGTCATCCTCAAAGGGTTAAAAGGAGTAACACAGTCAGCATTGCTTACCTGGTCCCATGTGGGTCAAACAGTGTACAGTTTTTAAACCCTCGGTGAACGGAATAAATTGTGAGGCTGCATTCATGCATCACGTGATGCTAGACTACCAAAGTGAAAGCATGATGCACCAAATAAACATGACGCTTTGTGGCATCATACCGTCCTTAAATGATTAAACGTATGTTACTAACCTCCAGTGGTGGTGGCCTCAGGCTTCTTAGTAGTCTGGGATGGCTTGGTTGTCTGGGATGGCTTGGTTGTCTGGGATGGCTTGGTTGTCTGGGATGGCTTGGTTGTCTGGGATGGCTTGGTTGTCTGAGATGGCTTGGTTGTCTGAGATGGCTTGGTTGTCTGGGATGGCTTAGTCGTGGGGGTCGACTGGGTTGTGGGGGTCGGGGTAGTTGGAGGATGCGTTGGAACACTGATGATATTATCTGAGGATTACATAATAATAATCTTTGCATTTGGCCAAATAGATATAAAGGTTTATTCCAGGTTACATAGGAAGAAAGTCTAGGGTCGGTAGGTCAGCTTTTCACCTTTTTTCCACCCGTCTTTTTACATTAAAGTACTGGGCAACCTTTTTGCATATCCTAAAGTTGAACAAAAAGGTATAGAAATGTGAAAATTTATTCAAAATTGCATAAATCTCCATGTACCATATGACCTTTCTATTTCATATTATTTTCTAAACATGTAAATTGTAGCCAGCCTTTGTGTAAAGCCTAATATTTGCCAAAACGGTGTAAACGATTTCTTTAAAATTGCATTATAAACTCTAATTACTAAAATGTGAATATTGTCCAAGAACAGCATACATTTTCTTATACTTGCATAGTGATGAGAACCCAGTTTTTTTGGTAGATCTAATATGGTTATAACAATATATGAGAATTGCCTACCTGTGGCAGTCCAGATCCGGTCTGTGAGCTGCTCCCCCCGGCCATACTTGTAGATTAGGACCCAGTAGCTCACAATGTCCCCCGGGGAGACTTTCACCTGCCTGTTGGTGTGCACCCACACCGAGCCTGGAATATGTATACAACATTACCCACACTGAGGCTGGAACACATATGTATATGACATTACCCACACAAAGCCTGGAACATAAATATGACATTACCACCCACACTAAGCCTGGAACATGTATAAAACATTACTCACACTGAGCCTGGAGCATGTATACGGTATTACCCACACTAAGCCTGGAACATGTATAAAACATTACCCACACCAAGCCTGGAACATGCATACATAAAACATTACCCACACCAAGTCTGGAACATGGATATGACATTACCCACACCAAGCCTGGAACATGGATATGACATTACCCACACCAAGCCTGGAACATGGATATGACATTACCTACACCAAGCCTGGAACATGTATACATAAAACATTACCCACACCAAGGCTGGAACATGGATATGACATTACCCACACCAAGGCTGGAACATGTATGTACATAAAACATTACCCACACCAAGGCTGGAACATAGATATGACGTTACCAGCCACACTGAGCCTGGAACATGTGGTTCTAAATCTGCTTTTATACCCAGATACGTTTTCTTTATTTGCATTATAGATTATCATGACCCCCTTTCCCAATTCTAATACCATATCTATTTTGGCAAGGAATGCAACTGTATATATTTCAGGACATTTCAATCCAAATAGGCATGCATGGAACTTGCAGTATGCCTAAGGGTTACTGCGCGCTGCCCTTGGGAACGGTTCTCCCTATGCTTTGATATTGATATGCTTATTCTATCATGTAACAAAATATGGTACTGACCAGTTTTAGAGTTGATGTCGTAGTTCCAGTCACCTGCAGCTACCCCTGCCAGAGGTTTGTTGATGCTGTAGTGCACAGCGAACAGCGACATGCCCACCTCATCTAGTGTAAAGGACAACATGTTTTACACAGAAATATGTCAAATATTTTAAGACTATTTATGTTCACTAGATAATTCATTAGATCATTAAAACAGATGAAATAAATACAGATACTCTTGATGTGCTCATACTTTGTTTTCCTTATTAAAGTATTATACTGGTAAGTTATTCCTTAGAAGCATCATGATGACAAAAAAAACATGAAGCCTTTAAACATCATGCCATCTGTAAAACCCTTTGAGGTTCCATAGTGTATTAATGCATCATGCCCTTTTTGCCATGATGTATAAATGCAACCCTAGTGAGTAACTCGCAAGTGCTACATTTATGCATTAGTCCAGCTCTATAGGTTTGTAATACTCCCAAAGGATGGGCATAATGCACGGGTGCAGCACTGGCAAGTTACTGGGGCTGCATTGATGCATCTTGACAACAAATGTTGCATTTAAGTGACAAGTCATAAAGGATTACTTAGCAAACAACTGACCTGGGTGAATGATCATGAGGCCTCCTTCTTCCAGTAAGGAGAATTGAGGTACCTGGATGGCAGCGGCCGTAGCTAGGATGGCCAACGCCACTCCCGCGTACAGAAGATGTCCCATGGCTGACGAGAGAAGAAATTGTCCAGTTATGGAATATTTGAGGCAGCGTTCATTTGTATAGTTTAAAAATATCATCTGATTAATATTATCAATTAGAGCAAGATATTGCTTGATTATTGTTTATAGTTTGATTGCTTTATATATGTTGTAAAACAGTATAGGCTTTTGAGTATTTTAGAGAAACCTCAGCCGAAGGAAGAATTGTAAATTTATACAATGTAGAGGTTTCCTATAATTTATGACCTATGTATTCAACTTATTTCAATTGTGGGATAAGCTCTTAGATAAGTCCATCTCATCCCTGTCAGAAAAGAAAATTGTATGTTTGATGGTGCAGTTGTTATTGTCCCCCTCCCCATATAAATATATATAGAGAGATATATAATTATTCATTTACTTATGTATAAGCTAATTGTAATAGAAGTATATATATACTTCTATTACAATTGTAAGAAGTATATTATATATATATATATATATATATATATATATATATATATATATATATATTTCTATTACAATAAGCTGAGTTAGTATATACCATGGTACTGACCTGTTGCTGAGGGGCCCCTTCTTCCTATGTCAGACCGAGGACACAACCTCTTATACAGACTCCTGTCTCATTTACATATTGTACCAGTGTGTATTACACCACACTGGGGCTAAAGCTGGTTCAGTACTTCTTGACAAGAACAATCAGCTTTAAAAGGAAACCATCCCTGAATGCTGAATTGCACTGATAGGCCATTTCACAACCGTATCAGAAGATGATAATAATCCTATAAATTGACATTATGAATGAAAGCATATACATATTCGTATTGATAAATATAAAGTCAATAAATATTACTTGACATTTAAAACTGTCAATAACAGGTAGATGAAGGAATAATTTTGTTTTACAGCTAGGATATAACATTGTTTTTGATCCATGCCATTTGATTACTTAAATTAAAGCCAACAGTTGCTTGATGCTACATCAGGTTACAGTGACATGTATCTAGCGGTATAGGGTCAGGATACGGGTTGAGCTCTCAGCACATTCAAGTACATTGATAGTGGTAAAGTGCCCTTGTTCCTGAAGCTCTGAAGAACATTGATCATTACACTGATAAGCTAATGGCATGATCATTTTCTAACAACATGGATTTTCGGCGAGACGTTTCTACCCTCTTACTAGGTGAGGGGAGAGATGTTAAAGCTTCTTTAGGGCAGGCAAAACGAATTCCATTTGTTTCAGAAAACAAAGGAATAGCTTACAATACAAATGAGAGGAAGAAAATGTCAACCTTTTGAAATCCCCTCCCCCTGATGTAATATGTATAATGACCGTTCCCTTGGTGCCATGAGGTAGCACCATTCTGTGGGATAGTATCGTCCACATGTGTTTTAATGCCTCAGTGACAGGGACAGAGGCAAAGCATTGTATACAGGTAGTTGTGTTGTGATTGCAGGCTTAAATCCAATGGTGTCATGATGCACCCCTAATATGTCTTGATGTCTGCAAGCTGACAGCCTGCACGCAATTACATGGATCAGCTAATCAACCTAAAATGGGCAAAGTGCTTAGAGGACTGATGTGTCGACCTGAACTGTTTTGTGTGTACACATTCCAGTGACATCATCAATTTATGTGTCCCATGCAGTCATGATGACTTTCTATTTTACTAATATGTGACTAATGTATGTAGTCATCTATCATAATATGAACGTATAGTCACTACTGACTATAGGTGTTCTTATCAGTGTGCACTGTAAATCATCATCGAATCATAGTTATTATAAGCCAGTACAGTAGAGGAATTATATTGCAATAATGAGATGAGTTGAAATAATGGAATATTAAATATAAAAGTTTTAAATGAGTCTTATATTTGTCGTATTCCATGCCATTATAAGCCAGTACAGTAGAGGAATTATATTGTAATGATGCAATGAGCTAAAATAATGGCAATATTTGAGGTCTGTCAATATAGCTCTTCAAAGTGCAAAGAAACTAGCTATAAACATGTCACGTGGTCCAGGTGCCCTAGTACTAACTGACATGCTGTAGACATAGTCCCCGCCCCCTGCCTGCCACCTTATTGTATCATAATGTTATCTCATTTTGAGTAGGCCTATCTTTGTTGAGTTACATGTCTGGTATCAACCAAAGGGGTACCTGGGCTGGAAAGGTTGGATTGTATATGCAGTTATGCAGTTTGGGCTATTTCTGATCCTTTTCAGCCCTATACCCCTACGCAATAATAAGTTTTGCATCAAATCTTTCAAATTTTTGTGACAAAACATCTTAAACTATGAGGAAATTTATTTTTTTGTGTATTCATCCAAGATTTTTTGTTTTCTGTCCCTCTAAAGGGGTGTCTCCATCAAAGACCATCCACCCGTCCATCCATGAAAACCGTCCAAAAAAGTAGGGATCTGGACGCTTTTCATGGACGGACAGACAGTTTGGGTCTCTACCAAGGTCCGTCCGTCCAGTCTGTCTATCACAACTGGACAAATATCAGGATAAAATGGACGGACGGATCCTATTCCTGTTCCGTCCATCCGTCCGTCCGTCCATCTGTCCATTCCGTCCATCACAGAGTGACCAATTGTCCGTCTTTGATGGAGACACCCCTTAAATGCCCCCCAAAAAACTAACAAATGTCAAAAAAGCTGAAAGTGACATGTCTACTGAGGCAACACCCGGGTGACTCTGTGATGTAAAATAGGTTAACAAGGGTACTTTAGGCCTATACTGTGCAAATTAAGTCCACCAGATATCATGATGCTTCTTAGGCCAAAAAAAAAGAAGGTGTGTTTCAGGTTACATGGTCTGAAAATCTAGGGTAGGTAGGTCGGATTTTTTTTTTCTTTTTCTTTTTACTTTTAAAGGCTAATAGCCTGAAAAGTACCCAGAAATCGACTCACGAACTACAATGCCGACTCGCCGACGACCACCTCGACTCGTGAACTATCAGATCAACCCTTAAATAGCCCCAAAATGACCGAAAATATAAATATTTTTCCAAAATTGCATAAAAATGTCTAGGGTCGGCCCTGTTTTGCTAGGTAGGGGCGGGTAACCTGAAACACACCTTCTTTTTTTTTGCCTTATTTCTTAAAGTTTATATGGTCAGGACAATGCAGAATGATTTTGACCAATAATGGGACCATTTTGAGGAAATTAGGTTGAAGTTGAGAGTATGTAGTTGACCTTTTTATATTATTGATAAATGTTCAAAATTCATTGGGCTGTACCTCAAAAACTTCACAGAGGATATTCATTCTTGGTATGCTTCAAGATCTATGTTATCTCAGCTTCTTATCAAAATGCTTAGTTGCTATGATGTATCTAAGACATAATCTAAGTTCACCAATAAGGCAGTCTTCAATTGTGGAGACTAATTTACACTTTTACATTGGGATAAGCATGGTGCTGTAAGTCATATTTGTAATCATTGAATCTCATTAAGACCCCCACACAGAGGCCAAAACTAAGTTCACTGTGCAGTCATTGTGCAGTCATTGATGGAACAATTAGCATGTCTCTTTTATAACACACCAGGTGGCAGCTGTATTCTCATGCATATACACATTAGTGCATCATATTCTAGATAGGTGGCAGCATGTCTCAGGTGTTTTTTTACCAATAAAGCTGAGGGCCTGGTTGTAATTACACACTTATGTTGAAGTATTTAGGTAACAGGAATTGTATACCCATTATAATTAAAGGAGAGAAGTGTGGGGTCGTGTATAGGTGAAAAGTGGTTTTCACCTAGATCCACCAGGAATCAAATCCAGATCTCCGGTACAATTTCGAGTATGCTAAACGTTACACCATGGACCTGCCTGTCATATACACACGTCCCACTTTACAGGATTAGTATGATGCACAGGGGAGCAGGATTATCTGACTGATACCCCCTTGTAGGTTTACCACCAAGGTGTGAGTAATCAGAAATGTGTTTGAACATAGACTTTAGCGCCCTCTAGGTTGCACTCTATAAACTGCCATCATCTTTTAAACCTCAGATGGTGCCCCCTGTCTGTGGCCAAACGCATGGTGCAGTAGGGTGATCTAGGGTTGAAAGATGATGGTGGTCTAGCTCTGTCTTACCTTCTGCTAAAGTTCGAGTTGCATGTACAGTTCTGCTAAGTCACAGTGTGGGCAAACAAAGGCAAACCGTGCTTAGGTAGCCTCACCATAATAGCTACACAGTCATTTGGTTGAAATCTATTTCAGTTGTCTCCGGGTTATAGTGATGCAGTGCTTTCACCATACAATATGATATTATAAATGTATGCATTCATGTGTATGTCATGATACATAGATTTTCGACAAGAGCTAAGGGTGGGGGGTCCCATCCGCACGATGCATCCACTACTAATGACGGTTAGGTTGCCGGATCATGACGTCATTAGGAACACCATTGCTTGGCAACAGTCACTTGTTGACACTGTAACTAGTGTAGCTATTGGCTATTCTAGGATAGGCATGAGCTATGAAAAACTCCAGATTCGAAAATAGGTTGTTCAGAAATTACTCTTTATTCATTCTGACATACGGCACGTAATCATAAAGACGGATAGTGATATTCAAATATGCTTTCCAACAACAGGTGTGACATGAACATACAGGAGTGATACGCTCATGGTCTAATCAATAATTCCCCAATGTCCAAGGCTCTCTCCGATCCCGGTAAACTCCTCAGAGGGAGGCGGGCCCGGAGTTATCTACCAATGTGTCTATCTCCTCTGTTCCCCCCAGAGGGTGGAACGGAGAAAGACACAGGGTCACCGAGGTAGGAGCAGCAGCAGGACTAGGCCAAAAAGTACAACAGAGTTCTAGGAATCTCTGTTGAGGAACAACCAAGCTGGCCGAAGTGCACAGCAAGACTGAGTCCCCGAGTAGAAGAACCCAGGGGTTTATATACCAAGGCTTATGTAATTCCACTCCATTACTCGTAAACACTTGAGTTCCCGAGGAACTCCGGGTAACCTGAAACCGGTTTCTCCGGACCGACACGGTACCCGGGTTATGTCGGGTGACACGTGGCGGTCTCGGCTTGGTGCGTATTACCAGGTCGCATTCCACCAGTCCTCAGGTGCTGGATTATGTAATCACATACTGGACACCAGACAGGAGTGCGGCCCGGATACGCCACAGCAAACATACCCATAATAACTCAATCCGGTTCTATAGAAATAGTACAGCGTCCCACTACACTACCCCCCTTCAGACAATATATAATAGTGTCTAGATACCGGAACAAAGTGCAGTATTTTCTCACATACAACACCCTGATATGATGACAAATCATACCGCTTCCACAAGTATACAGCGGTATGGGACGAGACGAGTATCATGTGAGTATAGCTGTTACCTCTAAAGCCTATAGCTACACTGATAATCTTTGAACTCCAAAACTTAGTCCACAGTGATAAGCCTAGTCAGTCATTCTTTGGCTCCCTATGCTACCAACCATGGTTAATTAACACTATCAGGGATAGCCAGTAGGGACTGACCCACCTTAGTCCTTTGATGCCTACGAGTATTATAATTTTGTTCAGCCTTAGTCACTTTTGAATATCAGTTCGTCATTCTGACTAATATCCCTGTGACTAACCTGGAATAGCCACTTTATAGTAATGTATTTCTCATTATTTGATAATTTCATGGCTTTTTAGTGCTATGTTTATCATTTTGATGTGAATGCAAACTTCACATTTAGGCCACTCAAAAAAACTGGTTTCTCTTCAGCAAGGACTAAAAAATTCTGACGAGGGAGCCTTTTTTTCCTTTTTTTTTCAATTTGCAGGTTAAAATGTATAGGATGAAATATGTTTTTGGGGACCAAAATTCACAATTTAGTAGTGTAGAATTAGCTGTCAGTATAAGCTTTATTTTGATACCAAATATGCCAACATTTGCCTATTTTTATCATGTTTCTCAGCAGAAATTAGTAATAACAAAAATGGAAAGTTTTCCTCAAAACCTGATTTTTATGATGCGCGCAGTGATGAGAAACCATTTTATTTTTTTAAATGGCCTTACTTTGACTTCAGGTCCTTCGAGGCTAATACATTATCACTGTATGCATCTTACATCTAACCCTTATTCTCTTTGCTCAGTTCTTCCTCATCCAATTATATTACTGCCAATGTGGATATTTACGTGTGTACGATTTTCGCAGATTTGCTGAAAAGTACAATTTTACACAGATTTAAATTGAAGGATTTTGTAATATGGTTATTGTATAACTATATCGAATAAGTATTTGTGCTGTACAGATCTCTTGCAGATTTTAAAATCTGCAAAATTCGTGAAAATTGGTACAGCACAGAATAAAATATATTCACAGTGTTTTACAAATCATGGCTTTTAAGCCATCGCTTTATCATCGAGTATGAATTTATTGATGTATGTAATTAAGTATACTATTTACCGGCATGTTTTTCATATTTCCAATTTGTACAATAGATAATTGTCCATATTGAATTGTGTTAAGACTACTGGTGTGTTCATCATGATAGCCTCGAATAAATACTATGATCTAATACTCTGCGTTTGTTACATATAGTTTACTCATTGGAATTAAAAATACAGTTCATTAATTTGATATACATGGATTCAATCAGTCAATAGGCTATTAATCAAACCCATGCTTGTCTGATGGCATGTTAATTTAAGTATCTATCTATATTCTACTTCAAAGTACATACTATCTCAGGTTTTGGTAAATCTCAAGTATTCAAGTATTATATATTATTATCACGTTTTTCCATTACCATTTGAAAAAGAAAAAAAGGGATTCCTTGCTGTAAATGTACAGTAACATCTAGATTTACTGTAAATGTATAGCAATATCTATTGTACTGTAAATGTACAACCTCTATTGCAGCTTTACAGCAGATGTTGCTGGCAATGTTTGTTCCTGTAGAATTTGCCTTTTTTGTAGAGGATTCATATATTAGTGCTGGCATGGGTATATCCCTGGTGCCGGTATTAACCCCCAGGGGGATAGCAGTCTCTCCCGGCAGTGACGTCACGGCGTCACTGCCGGCCTACCCCTTCTGCAACATGGACGTTAAACAAGGCATGAAAAAAAAAACATGTGATCAATGTTACAACATCATTAATGATGAACAGAATGTTGCAGTTTCTATATATCACCTACTATAATAACATACCTGTTCTGGAGCTGCCGTTAAGCGACATCAAACACAGGCTGTGTCTCACCACTTTGGGCCAATGTGAACGTCTTTGACCGGTTGACATCTTTGACTGGGTGCCATCTTTGACTGGCCACCATAAAAAATAAGATTTAAAAAGAAAGAATTGCCTCTTTGATATGTAAGGGATAAAACAAAGACAATGGCGGTGGTTATATCTCCATATATCTTCACCTGCCCTAAATAAACCCTTTTGTGTCAGGAGGTCAAAGGTGGCATCCGGTCAAAGACGTTCACATTGGCCCAACGTGGTGAGACACGGCCCAAAGCTTGTATTGCCACAGGAGGAGAAATGTAATGAAATCTAAAAATGTAACATTCATGCATCAATGACTGCCGCCTTCGGGTAAGGCCACTAGGTTGAACAAGTTAAAGACAACTGCGAGTGGGTACACATAAGCCACCTGGTGGCAAAAATCTGTATTACTCAATTCTCAAACTCCCAATTAATTAACATTCCTTCATGGACTCCAATGCCCAAATTCATATATTTATGGCCATTGTTATAATCATAATAGATTAATTCATATGTTTTACATTTCAACCGTGAGCCCTTGATTCGTTTTATTCTAAATTGTTCGCAAAGAACTCCTGTACATACCTGCAAACATTACTACATAAATCTGCAGTGGGAGGTTACTGATTATAAATAATGTGAAAATATACTTTTTCCCCATTAATTCCTATGGGTAAGGCATTCTTGCGTGGATGGTAATACCATAAAAGTTAGAACCGTAACATACGGATTTATTTGCATTTTCTATTTGATAATATTATATCGAGGTAATATAATCCAGACTTATTAGAAAAGATCAGTAGATCATAACAACCTCCCAGCCACAACCGTTTGTCTTTAACCCTTTGAGGACAGCATAATGCATAATTCCATTATGCCCTTGTATTTGGTCGTCATGAAGCATGAATGCAGCCCTGGCAAGTAGCTCGCTGCACACACAGAAAAGTGAGAGTCATTGTCGCTAAAACTACCCTCACCTGAGGGTCAAGCACTGCCTGACGCTTAGGTGAGGGTAGTTTTAGCGACAATGACTCTCACTTTTCCGAGGGTGTGGGGCTGCATTGGTGCATCATGACCACAAATGTCTTTTTTTTAGCGACATCCGTCCTTCAAAGGAGCACCTTAATATGTGCCCACTTTGGTTCTAAAATCAGTCGTTTTTGGCAGGTTCCATGTGACAAAGCTGAACCCAAACTTCACAATGTTGGACACAATTAAACCCTTAAGTACCAAAATGCCATAACAATTATTTTACAAGCGTCCAGGGCGCTTATTACGTCAAATGCGGTCAGACACTTGCTTTATGATTTAATTCTAAAATTTAAGATTAAACTCCAATATCCGGGCCTGCAAAGTTTATTCCGGGCCTGCAACAAAATAAATCTGCAGCGCCGAAAAGTTTTCATATAGACTGCACTGTGTGTGCTGCCTTATATACCTACAGGCTGCGCGGATTTGGTGTCTGCGGGAAGGCCTATCAAACTCCTTTAATAGATGCAGCAATTTATCCCTAGGGGGCTCTGTGGTGCAGTGAAACCTCAATAATGGTTTTATTCGGGTGGGGTCATTTTACACAAACAGCTTCCCTTTAACATACATCTAAAGGCCTACCTATAGGCATGAATCTGAATGACGTATTAGCCTAGGCTCCACTAGGGCGACACTGGTGTCTGCGAAACGTTGCGATCTTTTTATTTGTTTTGTTTTGCACATTTGGCCTCATTTCGCCTCATTTCGCTTCATTTCGCCTCAGTGTCGCCCTGCTTGTGGTATTGTTCTGGGTGATACTTGGGGCGACATTACCGCGAAATGAAGCGAAACGGAGCGAAATGAAGTGAAATGAAACAAAATGTGCAAAACAAAACAGAAAAAAAGATCGCAACGTTTCGCAGACAGCAGTGTCGCCCTGGTGGAGTCTGGGCTATTGACGTCCATGCTGTACATGATAAGCTACAGACCCAGCTTACCCTGAGACCTCTATGAGGTCACTCACACGCTCACTCTTTATGTATTAGTGCATCACAAACCCCTGGATAAATAGACAAAGGCCCATGGCCAGAGGATATTTTGGTATCATTCCCCCCAAGGTGGGGCTGGGGCCGTATCCCACGAAGCCGCAGGCTGAGTGGGATGCAGCCCCAGCCTTTGCCTTTGATTCATGGTTTTTACTCTTCAAAATATATTTAATTGCATATATATGGCCATAACAATTTGAACAAATGATGACATCACAGGCCATGGGATAAGCGAACACTGTATCTCATGGGGGGCATGGAGTACAGGATTTCTAGTACTTAAGCATAGTGGTTATCGTATCCACCATGAAATAAAGACTATAATCTGCTACTTATCATTAATGTGACATATCAATAATGAGGCTTTTTTGCCACATTGACCTGGCATAAATAATTACAAGAGGCGCTTTATATATGTATGTATACCTCTCAGTTGGTTCTGGCCACAACCACAAGGTGGCACTACCTGTATCGGACCAACTGCAACCTCTCTGTCCAAGCTAGGGAACCGCATGCATGTAAATACTCTCAATTTTATGCAAGAAACTGTCAGATTGAAAACTGAGAAGTCAGTATCCTGATCACCAGTATATATACTGGTGATCAATATATATATGAGTTATTAGAATTTTCAGCCCCTGCTACCCCCTCCATTCTTAAGAGAACGTTAACGTTTTTGAGCCCCTCTTATCTACCCATGCCTCTCCCTCCACTACCACATACAAGAAATCATTTCATGATGAATACGGCACTCCCATTGACTTAACCAAGGAGGGCCGGCGTCGTATTTAACAACCCCATGAAATAACCCAATCCCGTTTTTAACGGCCTGTCAAATCATTAAAATTGTTGCTTTAACCACTATAAAGTAGCTTTTTCAGAGCAATTAAGTGGAATTTTGACAAATATAGTTAAAAATGACATGAAATAAACACAAGTATACACCCTTTTGTTAGATAATGACCACTCCCTTATAGACAGATTTAGTGGATCCCCTTCTCCTTCCCAAATTTATGGAGCCGCCCCCTCAAATCATGTACATCACCACCTACTGTATCGTCGCGATTAAGCGCCGGGCCGCTCTTCAGTTTGGCAGAGCCTTTAAACCCAATATAGACACTTATACAAGATCCTATTTTAGTGCTTAAGGAACAATTCAAGAGCTCTGTACCCCCGGCACTAATACAAGACCGGCGCTCTTTCAAAACCGGCGCTTTATCGCGACGGTACGGTAGTTGGCAGTACGGTGCTAATCCTACTGTCATACCTATGGTAGGGTAAACACGCCACACCTGTTCGCATTGAGTCACCTGCAGTGAAATTAACCCTTTAAGGGCCACATGATGCACACAGCACTGAAGAGTAATTCGCCAATGCTGCAATCAAGCATCATGCTGGCCCTGCAAGATTAATACTCCCAGAGCGTCGGTATGATGTATGGGTATTTGTTACACCAGCGAGTAACTCGCCGGGCCTGCATTCATGCACCATGGCGTGCAAGGATATAAAAGTGGTATGCGGCCCTTAAAGGGTTAACCTGCTGGATCAGCCCCAGGTGAGGTGATAGTATGCTCACTGGTGAACGCATTGTGCCCGCCATATTCCCCCCGCCACTAATTTTGTCTTACTTATTGTTATAGCAGGGGATCGGGAGGGGGGGTGCTTTATTTCGTGTTCTTTTGGGGGAGGGAAAAGATTCTCACCACTGAAAATTTGCACTCCGGGGGCCGGATACACTTGCATACACTTGAACTGATAAGACTTACCCCTAGTACTGCCCCTATAGGCCCCTACCTGTACAGCTTTATCTCCCGTCTCTTTACTCTTTGATCTCCTTCATTTAGCGTGATAAGAAGCAAATCCATATTAGCCCTTATCTATAACTAACCATTTAAGGGCTGCATATAAGGCTTGAATGTGCTCTGCCCATTGTTGTCATTATGCATTAATGCAGCCCTCGCGAGTAACTCGCCAGGTTTGCATTCAAGCATCATGCTGACCCTATGGGATTTATACATTGACCACAGACCTGTAAACATGATTGATGACATGGCAAGTTACTCGCCAGGTTAGCATTCATGCATCATGACGACAAAGGGAATATTGCATTAGACCACTATGCAGCCCTTATCTGTAATTAGTCATACACGGGGTAATTCCAGGATTTGGTGGCTGGGTATCATGAGGTACACGAGGTGAGGTGACTGGGTGGGTGTGGGGTGTGGGCACTGTTAACCCTTTACGGACAACTTGATACCTCAGGTTCTCTGATAATTGTGTCGTCATGATGCCGGTTACCCAAACCCAGTTGACAAAAAATGTTATACACCATTTTATGACGTTATATAACGTTTTTCTAAGGCTCTTCACTATGGCAAAACGTTATATAGAATTTAAAGCGTTATTTTGACATAAAATAATGTTTTTTTCTAGATGATCATCATGTGCATCATGCCAGTCGTTCGTCAGTGTATCAATCTACTAGGCTTGGCAAAACTAGTCCTAATGTGAGTCTGTTGACACTACCTCTATAGTGATGTCTATGACCGCTAGGAGGATGATTTATAATTTACTATTTCATTTCTGTTGAAATAGAGCAATCATTATAAACAAGAATTGCGGTTGTTGCCGCGTAAAAAAATGCCTCTGGCATTTTTAGACATGGCAACAACCACAATTCTTGCATTTGAAGGAACATAATGTCTACATGGTTGGTATATTTGTAGGGGACCAATTCAAGACACCATATACTGTATATATTTTATTTCGCGCTGTACATATTTCCGCGGATTTCGCGGATTTTAAAATCCGCGAAAATATGTACAGAGCAAAAATGTATCCAATATAGTTATATAACTGTAATATTTCAATATCAGCAAATTTAAATCCCAGCGAAATTGTTCTTTGAAGGAAATCCGCGAAAGTTTGTACCAGCGAAAATATGTACGTTTACAGTAAACAGGGCGGGAGGATGATATAACTGACAGATGTGACACAACAGGGGAAAACGTGCCATCACAGGGATTTAGTGTAATATACAGCCACTAGGTGGCCACCAGTGCAGCAGCACTGATAGAACCATTGAATTCCTTTGGTCCATGTTAGGGGGGTAGGTATGATTATAATCAACCTCAGGAGCATGGAAATGGGTGTTGCTAGGCAGATAAACAATTAGAATAGCTGTTGCTAGGCAACCAGATGTCTTAGCAATACACTAATAGAACCATTGCATTCCTTGGGTCCATGTTAGGGGGGTAGGTATGATTGTAATCAACCTCAGGAGCATGGAGATGGGTGTTGCTAGGCAGATAAACAATTAGAATAGCTGTTGCTAGGCAACCAGCTGTCTTAGCAACAAACCAATAGAACCATTGAATTCCTTTGGTCCATGTTAGGGGGTATAGGTATGGGTATAATCAACCTCAGGAGCATGGAAATGGATGTTGCTGGGCAGGTAAACAATTAGAATAGCTGTTGCTAGGCAACCAGCTGTCTTAGCAACAAACCAATAGAACCATTGAATTCCTTGGGTCCATGTTAGGGGGTATAGGTATGGGTATGATCAACCTCAGGATCGAAGGTTGATTAATATTAATTTTATTATAATATGCATAAATTTGTGTTGTGACACCTTAAAACAAAATGGCGGCACCCCTTAAAACAAAATGGCGGCACCCGTACTGACTTCCTGTCAAATGAAAACAATATAATGCCTCAACCTGGTAGTTCGCAAGCTCACAACCAGGACCCCTCCGGGGCCTTTCGGCCTTAAAAAAAGATTGTCTTAAAATATCCATATTTTCCCCGGCCATTTCTTGGTATATCTGCTCTAAACAAGCTCTTTTCTTTCATGCTGGTCATAGAATGCACCTGGACTTTCAACTTGTATAGATTTCATGAGTCATTGTCGTAAGGCATGAAAGCACTATGCACTATCTGTGGCTGGCCCCTTGGATAATTCCCCTGTCCTTGCTGTATAACACTTATACAGAGACTCACATGTGCCATATCTACTAGATAAAAGACATCCACTTAATGGCTAAGACTACATCTAAAGTAGAAAAGTTCCCACTTTATAAAACACCACCATTTTTATTTGTCGGGCCTTAGCAAGACTTATCTCATTAACCTTAAGCCTTTAAGGATGGCACGATGCCTTAATGTATCATGCCCTCAGTCGTCATGATGCATGAATGCAGCCCTGGCGAGTAACTCATCAGTACTGCATTGAAGCATAATGCCGACCCTATGGGGTTGTGACACACCCAAAGGGTCGGCATGATGCACCAATACAGCACTGGTGAGTTACTCGCAGGGCTGCATTGGTGCACCATAACGACAAATGTGATTTTTAGCAACATCTGTCCTTAAAGGGTTAAGAAACCGAGATAAGGTTGTCAGCTCACCTGTGACCCTCTTTAATACTGGTGTACGCCGGTGGATTGATTTCGAATCTGACGTTATCACTTCAATATGATAAATCCATAGTTGACAGATTTGACCTACACATGTTTGTGTCACCAAGAAGTCTTATATCTTAAAACTGCGTAGAAGTTCCGTTTACACACATCAAATAGAATATGACAGTGTGATGATCATAGGAAGGTAAATTACTGTTTCCTAGCGTACTGCAGTTACATGAATCAACATATCAACCTGACATATTCTCACCACTGAAAATGTGCACTCTGGGGGCCGGATACACTTGCATATACTTGAACAGATAGTGACAACCTAAACAGCGGGACCCGACTCTCAGCTCAAATATAGCAGAGTTCTACCTACCCCCCCATACCCCCGTATAGTACTGCCCCTTTCGGCCCCTACCTGTACAACGTTATCTCCCGTCTCCTTACTCTTTGATCTCCTTCATTTAGCAGTGGGTGTGATAAGAAGCAAATCCATATCAGCCCTTATCTATAGGTAACCATTTAAGGGCCGCATATAACGCTTTAAGGTGCTATGCCCTTTGTTTGTCATAACGCATTAATGTAGCCCTGGTGAGTAACTTGCCAGGTTTGCATTCAAGCATCATGCTGACTCTACAGCATTGATACACTGACAACATGATTGATGCCACGGCGAGTTACTTACCAGGGCAGCATTCATACATCATGACAACGAAGGGAATATTGCATTAGAGCACTATGAAGCCCTTATCTATAATTAGTCATACACGGGGTAATTCCAGGATTTGGTGGCTTGGGTATCATGCGGTGCACGAGGTGAGGTGACTGTGTGGGTGTGGGGTGTGGGGACCGTTAACCCTTTGAGGACAACATGATACCTCAGTGGAGCAGACCAGGCGTTCACTTCGCTTGCAATGCAACCACGATATCAATTTTATTTTCTAGAACCCTCTTTAGGGTGGGACAAAAATTGAAAAAAACATGATCCTTCTGACTATCTTGTCATCCTGATGCTGGTTACCCAAACCTAGTAAACAAAAATGTTATACAAAATTTTATAACATTATATAACGTTTTTCTAAGGCTCCTCACTGTTGCAAACGTTATATCAAATTTAAAACGTGTTTTTTTTTACGTAAAATAAGGTTTCATGTTAGCTGGGAAGTGCATCATGCCATCATGATGCTGGTAAGGTGCATCATGCCGGTTGTTTGTGAGTATATCAATTTTCTAGGCTTGGCCAAACTAGTACTTATTGAGTCTGTGGACACTACCTAGATATAGTGACGTCAATGACCGCTAAGAGGATACTTTCCAATTTACTATTTTTATTAATTTTGTGTTAAATCGGCATAATCACCGAGCCTGTCTGAATGGGACAGGCTCGGTGATTATGCTGCTTTAAAGTAGAGATATCATTATAAAAAAACATTAGTATCATAAAGTCTTAAAATATCCAGTAATTTTTCCCAGCCATTTCTTTTTACATCTGCTCTAAATAAGCTGTTTTCTTTCATGCCGGTCATAGATTGCACCCGGTCATAGATTGTATTGATTTCATGGCTCATGGTCGTAAGGCATGAAAGCACTATGCAGCCCTTAAAGCATTAAGCTTTCTGTTTAAACAATGGTGGTATAACCGGGTCAATTACGGTCAGGTATTGAGTGGACGGCTCCTAGGTGAGCCCTCCCCCTCCCCTGCCTAGGGAGTGATCATTTTATATCAACAGGGGGGGTTGATGGGGGTGGGGGGGGTCAAAACAAAATTGGACCCCTTTGACCCCATGACGAGGATGGTGTAAAAGGATTCGCACGCTCCACACGAAAAATTCACCCCCGTGTTGTTAAAAATTATCACTCCCCTAATATAGTAGGCCTACATGTAGTACTACCCACATCCACTATAGCGTGTATTCAGTTTTTACTACAGTTGTCTGGGAGAACTGCCTGTCTTTATAACACATATAAACAATCACAAACCAATCACTGTCTATAAGTCAGATATGGGTACACATGAGTAGCTGCACGGTGTTATAAGCCTTTAAATTTGGTAGACAATGGTAATTATCTTTGGCTGGCGCCTTGGATAATTCCCCTGTCCTTGGTGTTTTTAACACTTACACAGGGACTCACTTGTACCATATTGACTACATAAAATATATCCACCTAATGACTAAGCCTGCATCTAAAGTAGAAAAGTTCCCACTGCGTTAAACACCACCATCTTTATTTGTCAGGCCTTAGCAAGACTTATCTCACTAACCTTAAGCCTTTAAGGACGGTACGATGCCTTAATGCATCATGCCCTCGGTCAGCATGATGCATGAATGCAGCCCTGGCAGGTAACTCGTCAGTACTGCATTGAAGCATAATGCCGACCCTATGGGGTTGTGACACTCCCAAAGGGTTGGCACCAATACCAAAATACGGCACTGGCGAGTTACTCACTGGGGCTGCATTGGTGCATCATGACGACAAAATGTGATCTTTTAGCGACATCTGTCCTTAAAGGGTTAAGAAACCAAGATAAGGTTGTCAGCTCACCTTTGGGCTGTGACACGCATCTTTAATACTGGTGCAAGCCGGTAGATTGATTTAGACTTTAGTGTTAACTATTCCTGTAGAGAGAAATTAGTCACCCCTGTTTACATTGAAACCCTGTTATATATATAAAAGATGTACTGTCCACATATCAATCCATTATGTTTAGAACTGTGATGTTTATCACTCTTCATTTGCTATTTTATACTTATGTTGAATTTATCTGTCATATACATATAAGTAGTATAGTATGTATCGGAACGGGACTATAGTTAACTACTGTTTATTACTCAATCGATATGCAGCCAATCAGAGGCCGCCATTTGGTCACGTGACCCGTTGCCATGGTAACGTGACCTACTTAGGGCTCTCAGCCAATCAGAAGCCAGCATTCTGGGTGACCTACTGACCTACTTAGAAGCTCTCAGCCAATCAGAGGCCGGCATTCTGGTAACCATGGTAACGTGACCTACTTACGTCACGTGACCTACTTAGGCTCAGCCAATCAGAAGCCGGCATTCTGGTAACTAGGGTAACGTGACCTACTTAGGGTTTGTTTGTAAACAACACCACGTGGCTCTCTTGTTTGTAAACAACACCACGTGACACGTGACTGTTTGTAAACAAACAAACAAAAAAAAGTTATGTAACTTATATATAGAAATAAAAACACAACAAGATAATTTCTTTTCTTTTCATTTTATTCTTTCTTTTCATTTCAATCAGAAAAAACACACAAGTTTATGCTTTTTTAGCTTGCTTCTTCGATTTGCAGCAACTCAACAGGCCGCAAAGTCTCACACCGCCGTCACTCGCACCACCACACCCCGGACGACTTCTCTCCAATAGACATTGCACGACTTTGGATAAATCCAACACCATTTCGGCAAGGCAGAGAATCTTTGCCTCCATGAAACGGCCGCCATCGCAACAACCCGTCACAACAGCATCATCGATAGCTTCTGACTCACGGCCCGGTCGCTCAGCTTTGGGATTTTGCTCATGCGCATGACGCACTTCTTGGGGTTTCTTGTTCGACATGCTTCAATTAGGAAATGAACGCAATGAGGTCCACAGGTGTCAGCAGAAGTGTCTTGTAGTTGAATGCGGTTTCTTTGCCACTTGAACGGAGCAGAGCGTTCCACGAAAGACAAGAACTCCGCACTCAGCGGCGGTAAGCCGAAGGAATCAAAGTAGTACACTTCACCCGTGCTCGACACGTAAAACGCCACCCAATGCTGACCTGGTAAATGTTGCGGATCTGTGTTGCTCACGAAACAAGTGTCTTTGATAGGGTGCTTCGGAATAGTGTCACAAGAGAAAACGCCCAGGAAACGATGTTTTGTGTGAACATTTTCCTTCAACACTCTGCTTATTTCAAGCGTGTTCATACGATACGCCAAGTACCGCCGTCTTGTCTTCAGTTCATGTGGTAGTCGGTGATGGGGTGTCGATCTCGGGTCAGCCTGACGACGTTGTCGTACACCAAGTAGAGTAGCACCGTTGTTGTCGCTTGTAGCGCCGAGCGGAAACTGACTTCCACCCTCAGCTGACCCGCTCTTATAAGGTTCACGCGACACCCGTCGTGCGATCTGTCTGGGGTTAAATCGAGGGGGAACACCGTGTAACCGTTCAGGAATTGATCGTATGAAATACCGCAGGAGCGCGCGCCCTCGTACATCCCCGTTTCCGTGTGTAGCGCCAAGTACTCTCTCACGGCCGCTTTGGTCTTAAAGTCGGGCACGTAGGCGTCGTTCGGCACTTTCTGATCGTTCACTATCACTTGAAGCGAGCTGATGTCGTAATGCTTCATCTCGAACGGGTTCTTGGTGTAGCTACCGTTGAAGGCGTCGTGGTCCAGGAAGCAAATCATCATCGACTTGGGAAGCTGGCCTGTGTTGGAGTGCGTGTAGCTGTGATCTCTGTTACCTTGAGGGATGGCGTACGTCGTCACCTCCACTCTGTTCACCGGGTAGTCGAAGGGCCCGTGTTCTATCACCGCTCTCTCGTGCGTTTCCGCTACAGCGTCCGCCACCAGCACGCGTCGCACGTAGAGCTTTGCTTTGTAGATCTTCAAGCTGTAGCCTCCGTCAGCGGCGCACATCAGATAGAAAGAGGGCGCCGCCTGTTTCAGAGTGAGATTGATTTCTGTCTCTCCAACGATGAGCTTCGGTTGATGAGCCAGGTCAAAGTGCAGTCGCGCCATCAGCGAAAAGCGCTTGTTGGAGATTAGCTTCTTGCGCGCTTTGTACCCTGCATTCGCGTCAGTCAACGTGTCAAACTGACCGGGCGTATCTTCATGCCACCCCTGGGCGCTCATGACGCCGTCCTTCACGTCTTTGTTGTAGTTGAGTAACCCTTCCAAGTAAGCTCGGTAAGGGTAGGTCTCGGTGTTGCCAGACACTTTGAAACCGCCGATGGAGACTTGGACGTCTTTGAAGAGCGAGTGAGCCAAGTTGTTCACCGGAGCTACCGCGTCGGTGTCCTCGATCGCCGCTCCGTTCGCTTTCAGCACTTGACATTCCAGATGAAGGTAATTCTCGTTCAGGTCTGTGTACTCTTGCGACTTGTTGATGGTGAAATTTATGTTACCTCTATCCTCTAAAGAGTTTTTTGTTTCTATCCCCAGGAAAGACGACTTTAAGATAGTAGTCTGAGTCGGCGCTACGGTGTGCAGGTCGAGCTCAGAGAGCGCGCACTCGTTACTGCTCTCGTGTACGTAAGCCATTGTGTTCTCTCTTCACGCCGCCGACAGACTGACGCCGGCCGCCTCCAGTCTTTTTATTTATACCTGAACGCCTAGGCGCTTACCGGTCGAATACATCCCCTCTACGTCTCTTGCAAGAGCCACCGCCCGTCTGAGGAGAATGCCGGCGACGTTTCGACCCTTTCTTAGACGCGACAGTTGTCTTTCCTCCCGAGAACGCCGTACTCGCCAGTCTCTTCAGAGCGCCTGCGCCTCGGTCTTTCACGCTGCTCTTTAAAGTCCGACCCGCCAGCACATCTTTAGCTACGCCCACACCGGCGCGGAGCAGCGTTTTTCCCACCGACTTCAATAGCGGGGTAGCCGAGCGCATCAGACCTAACAGAGCGCCGCCCAAACCGTGCCCGCTCTGGAAAGAGCGCCCGCTGTACACGTTGATGCCGTTGCCCAGCTGCGCGTTGTAGTAATCGCTGTACCCTCTGCCGACGGTGCGCCTGGGTGGAAAGTACGGAACGCGTTGACGCATCATTTTTCTCTCTTTCAGCGCTCAATAGGTCTCAGATGAAGTGTCACGGTCACCTCGCCTCTACCGAATGGGATGGAATGACCGGATCGGTCTCTTAAATAGATGCCGACCTTGGTAAACCTCTTGGATTTCAAGGGGAAATAATCCAAATGGGGAAAACTGATAGCTTGCACGCCACCTCGACGCTTTCCGCCTCTGTCCACCGCGACGCAGCGCAACAGCGGCACTTGCATGTCGCCCACACGTCTCTCCTGGATCATGTCGGTGTATATGTACACAGAGTGCACGTCCCCGTAAACATCCATCGAGTAGGCGCCGGTAGTCGGCGACGCGAAACACGTCTTCTCTCCGAAGCCTAGAACGCATGCGAGATGCTGAGTCAGCAGGACAGCGCAGTGTCTCGGCGGTTTGATGGTGACGCGTTTCGTGTTGGCGTCGTACGATAAGATCCGCATCGGTTTGAGCAAGAAGCTGGAGCCCTCTAGTCTGTCATCTCGCATCGTCTCACTCAAGCGCTCGACTAGGGTGTGGTTGCTTCCGGTGAAAATAGGAGGTATCTGGAATATGTTCGGCATGAAACTGCGCACTCCCATGTCTTTCTCCATCTCTTCGATCATCTGTCTTGCTTGATCGCTGATCGCCTTCTTCTTCACCGCCGGGGACAAGAACTGCTTGTATACGGCATTCGTCTGTCTCAAGTCGACCTCTCTCTTGAACCTTTTTGTTTCCGGTTTCAATTGCTGCTCTTCCGACGTGTCTGATATCTCTTCCACCGTTACATAGCTCGCTTCCTTCCAGCTCAGCGGGTATTTTGAGCTGAACGTCAGCTTGCTCAGACCGTTCGCGTTTTTCATTCCCCTCCAGTCTACCTGTGGTTTTCTTCCTTCGGCGAATTCAGTTTCTTTTAAAACGTTGATTGCCTCCTCTAGCGAACCCTTGGTGCGCAGAGGAACAACGATGATCAAGTCGTCGTCGTGCACGTTAGTCCATTCTGTAGGGAGGATGATCTCAGTCAGAGCCGCTTCGTACGCTTCGGGCAGAAGGAGCGGCGAGTCGAAGTGAGTTCGGAAAGACGTCAAGCTGTTGTCAGGATAATACTCCATAGAGCTGTTGCTAGGTAGAGTGATGTTCATTTTTTTTTTTTTCTACGTTATTTTTTTGACGGGGATCCACTCGTTGAACTTGTCGTCGTAACCTAACCAACGTACGAAAGCTAACTCTTTACCGTCGACGGTCTTGCGGCGCAACACCTCGTCTATCAGGTAGTTGTTGTCGTAACGACTCTTGTACACCTTCTGAACCTCTTCCGGGTAGAAGACGCCTTTTATCTCCTCGCCCTTGTCGTCTTTCAGCTCGAACCCTCTGCTTCCCAACGTCTTAGCAACGTCGACCACTTCCTCACGCCAAATTCCCTCGTACCCTTTGTCGAAGGCGCCTTTAGTTCTCAACATCCTCACTCTGTCACCCGGAGCGATGACGTCGACGGCGGACGTCTTTGTTTTTTTCTTCTTTTTCCATATTTCGTCGATTTGTTTGTTAGTTGGGAGATCTTGTCGGTAGAAAACTGTTTCGCTGTTTTCCGAGCTGACTTGAGCCGGCGCCATTTTCAACGTCTTGTGGTGAGTGCGATTGTAAGAAGACACTACATGGTGCAGTACGTCTACGTAGCGATACGTGCGCTTGTGTGTGAAATAACGCCACAGCTTCTCCTTCAGACTGCGGTTCAAGCGCTCCACTAGACTAGCTTTGATGTCGTCGTTCTCGCCAGTGAAGAACTCTATGCCCTCGCTCTTCAAGTGATCTTGAAAGATCTTGTTCAAAAACTCTTTCCCTTTGTCTGTCTGAACAGTGCGCGGTCGTCTCTCGCCAGTGCCTGTCATCTCTCGGAAGGCCTCGGTGACATCAGCGCCGCTCTTGGATTTAATGGGAACGGCCCACGCGTATCTAGAGAAAACGTCGATCGCCGTCACCACGTACCGGAAGCGGTCGTTGTGAGACGCCAAAGCTTGCATGTCCATCAGATCTATCTGCCACTGCTGATCGATTGCGCCGGTTATAGTCTTGTTCCTTGCGAATTTTCTCCGAATGGGTTTATGTTTAGTGTAGGCGTCCAGCGACACTAAAGCATCTCGGATGACGGCCGGGTTTAGGTGGCGAAAATGATGTTTCTGGAGTTTAGTCACGCTAGTGAAACTGGAGGGCGCTTTGACGTCGGTATATCTAGCTACTACGCGCTTCTTTTCTTTTTCCTTCTTGGTCAGTCTCTTCACTGGTTTGCCCATGGTGGGCCTGTTGAGGGCGTGAACGACGACCTCGCCGCTAGGCGGTTGCGCCCTTTCCTTTTCTTACTCGCCACGCTCCTATAGGAAGTCGGAGTTTGGAAAAGTTCACTGTCCTCCTCGTCGTCAGAGGATGGATCGTCCACCTGGAGAGAAGAGTCTGCTGCTGCTACTGCTGCTGCTGCTGCTGCTTCTCCTTCTTCCGAGTGGAAGCTCGGTCGTTTCCGACCTCTGTCAGCGAGCCGTGTGTCTAAGCTTTGGCCAGGTCCGCTCGCTTTATACAGATGGTTTCCGATCAAGGAGTCTGTGGGAACTGCTTCGCGCAGCGCTTTCGTGAACGGAGAGTAGCCCGCCGGTCTGGGCGCCGTCTTCCTGAACCTGGCGGCGTCGTTCAGTAAGTCCACTATGTTGATGCGATGCTCAGGTGGTATTCTCCGACCCGACATCTCGCGCACCGCACCGTCCTCGTTCCACTTGATCACACCGGATTTCTCCAATTGTTTGTACAGCGCCACGGTCCGGGTGCGATTCCTCTTGGGAACTTGGTTTGCCAACCGCTCAAGTAGGGACGCGCTGGCCTCTTCAGCAGACTGACGGAGGTGAGCCGGGGGCGAAGAAGAGTAGGACGAAGAGATGTTGCTGTTGTGGGGATTCGCGAGAAAAAATTGCAATCTATTCAACAACCTTCGGTATTTCAACATTTTCTCGCGCGATTCCAAAGTGGGATCGTTCAACACTAAGTCCAAGTCCCTGTAGATAAACTGTAGCACCTGGTGCAAGGCCGCGTCGGGATGAAGGGACTGTTCTGCCTGCTTGTGGTAATAGGCCATGTCGGCAGGTAGGCGGGCGGCGGTGGCAGGAGCGGAACTCTCGTTCTTTTCAGTGCGCTCATCAGGAAGAGGAGGAAGGTTTGGAGCAGTAGAAGTACTAGCAGCAGCGACTGCAGTAGTAGCAGCGCTAGTAGTAGCAGCAGCGGGCACATGATGAAGTAGACCTGCTCGTGATGATTTGTAGAGCGTCTCAGGATCCACGAGCGCTAAGCGTTTGTAGTGTTGTTGCTGCTCTGAGTCCGTCATGGGGACGACGGTGGCAATGACGCTGGTGGTGGTGGTAGTGGTGGTGGTGCTGTCGGCGAGTAGGTGTCGAATGAGGTGTCTCATATACGGAGAATGCTCTTTATAAGCGGTAAGGCCATCCCTATGAGAGCCGGAATGAGGAAACCTCCCTCTTGTACCAAGACGCGTCTCTTTTTTTTGATGGGCGTAGATTTTTTGCCGACCTCCCTCAACACGTCAGCCGATTCTCGAAGCTTGTCCAGTTGTTTGTCGCTGAGCGGGATGTTCCCTACCAGTAAATTGTGACAGATCTCACTCAACGCTGCGATCAGATCGTCGCTTCCAGAGTCTATTAGATGCGAGCAGTCCTTTGGCGAGCACTTAGCTAAGTGCTTGAGAGTACCAAAGTGTCTTTCGAGTAGATGAGAAGACATTTTTGCTACTGCTTTCTCTTGTTCTTTTTTTTGTCTAGCGGTACGAACACTAGCTGAGAGTGTATGGACGTCAAAGAGGAGCGTATTCTCAGATCGTCAGGTGTTGACTGCTTGAAGTCCAGAAGGAGGTATGAGTGAGGTCGCTTGAGTTCATGGGTAAATATACTAGAGAGGGCCGCCGCGTTGGACGGAAACACCTGGCGAGACAGACTAGCTATTTGCCCCATGTCGCGCGGGTTCTTGAAAACGGTCATGTAGTGAGCGTTCAGACTCATAGTTCGAAAGTCGGGTGATTTCTGGAATAGGTTCTGAGTGATGTATATGACGCTCACGTTCCAGTGATGCGAGTATTTAGTAAAGATGTCGGCTACCACTTGCTGATTGGAACTGCTCATCAGATCGTCCAATATCAGTAGAGTGTGGGGTCGTAAGGCGTCTTCTGCTACTTCCACGTCTCCCGCTATAGTCTCTTTGCTAGGAAGACCTTCTCTGAATTCCACACCGTACTGATTTTGCATTTTTTCAAACAGAGGTTGCCACTCGCCGTAATGGTAAAAAGTCTTTTCCACCGGCGGCGTGACCAAATTGTTCACGTCGCTCAGAAATTGATCCACCAAGCGCGATTTTCCACAACCCGACGGACCGCTAATGATACAACTAAAGGGTCCTTATAGTCGAGCGTCGAAATGAATTTCTGTGAAAAGTTTGCTTCTACTGCTCGACATTTTTTTTTTTTTTTTTTCAGCACGCGTGAGAGAGCGGTTGTGTGTCTGACTGTCTGCTGTGTTTCTCACTCGAACGGTCGGTAGTGAATGGTTGTGGAGAAAAGTCCGCCGACCTTTTTATTGATTCCGGCCGGTGTCACAGTAGCGGCGGCAGAAGTGTCTTTTTTTTTCTTTTTTTTTTTTGCGATAAAATTCTATTTTCACTCAATAGTCATAAATGTTTTGTATCAGACTCCAGAGGAGTCTGATACAAATATTTATTTTTTTAAAAAAAAAGAAGAGGGAGAGGAGGAGGAGGAGGAGGAGGAGGAGGAGGAGATTAATTTTTTTTTTTTTTTTTTTTTTTTTTGATCATTTAGGCAAAGCTCGTCGCTTTGCCGCTTTTTTTTCTATTTCTGTGTTGTGACACGATCGTCTCGAAAAAGCAATAAGGCGTGTGAGCGCGGCGGTGACAAATACATATTGGAGCGTATGGTTTAAAATAGTGCGTCCCTAGCTTCTTCAATTCGGCTGCGTTGCAATATGCGGGATAACAAGTGACGACGTCGAAACGTTTAGAGACCGTGTTCACGTCGGCCACAACGCGCGCCCACCGAGTGGGAGCTGCAGTCGCTCCCAAGAAACCGATCGGCTTGTCGAATCGTTTCATAGCACTTATTCTCACTTTATAAGAGGAGGCAGGGTGAGGAGAGTAGCGGCGCTCTTTCTTTTCATGAAACGCCCAAGGAGTGGGGGCGCTGAGAGCGGCTGTTATGCAATGGTAGAGTAAATACTGTTCTGAGAAGACGGCTCTCGGCCATGTCGCTACGTTTTCCTTTTCCGCTCTTGTATAACGACGATGGCGCTCAGCTTTGCATTTCTCGAGAATTCGGTACGCTTCAAGAGATGCGTGAACCTCAACTACGTGACGCTCTCTCCTTTGAGATAAAAAAATAGCCGAGCAGTTGAGGAGGGCACTTTGTTCGCGCGACCGTCTTTTAGAAACTCGCGCCCTCTGCAGCGCCATATTTCTTTCCTCCGAAACAAAAAAGACTGAGTGAAAATAAAAATTTTAAAAAACAAAAGGCTCAAAGAAAAAAAATAAGCAATAAGCAGACTCAGCTCGAAATTCCCTGCTGGCGTGATGGCGGTGACTGCAGGCGGTGGCGGCGGTCGGCTGGTCGGGGGTGGCGGTGTCGGCGGCGATGGTAGAAGGGTGTGTGGAAAGAGAGACGCATCTCAGTCTTTTATAGGAGCGGCGAGTCTGACATTTTCAGCTGTCGCATGCTGACCTGCTGCTATCATAAGAGAAACAAAAGCCCTAATCACGCTTTTCAGCTGGATCCTTCCACCCCGCCAGACATGGATCCAGATGGGAAGGTGGTTTAAAATTAAATCCGTGTACCGACTGTCATACAATAGAGTAATTAGTTGAACGCGTGTTACCTGTATAAAGGATTAGCGGGTCATGGGCTCAGCGTGTGTATAGAAAAACAACTACAGGTAGCGTGAACAAAGCGACCCCCTCCCTTTCTGTCACTCTGTCTGTGACTAGAGGGTGCGCGTGTGGTAAGCGGCTTAAATCTAAAGAAAAACAAATCACCCTCTCCTGTCGTCAGCAGTCAGCCGGCCGGCGGCTGGAAAATGCGATTAGAGGGATGATGAGCCGCGTAGTAAGCGACTTAAGGCTGATCTAAAGACCTGCCGTGAGGGGGCAGCTGGCCGGTGGCTTGAAAAAAAGGGGGGAGTAAGGGTATATAAGGGGGAGTGAAACCGTATTCGGCATCGTCATCATCGTTCACGCTACTACTACTACTACTACTACTACTACTACTACCACCACCAGCACCGCGCCTCAATTTGCAGATCCCCATGATGGAAAGTTGCTACCGTGACATGAAGCGGAATGACGAAGCGGCGCGCGAATGTGAAGCTGATGCTGTAGCCTCTGCTACTGCTGCTGCTAGTGCTGCTCAGCGTGCTACTGCTGCATTTACTGCGGCTGTTAGTGACGCTGGTTGTGATGACGTTGTTGTTGTTGCCGCTGCGGCTGTGACTGCTGCTGTTGCTGCCGCCGATGCAGCTACTCATGCCACCGATGCCGACGCTGCTGCTGCTGATGCTGTTGCGGCTGCCGATGTCGCCGCTGATAACGCTGCTAGTGCCCGCTCTGCCGCCCTTGCTACTGTCGCTGCTGCTGTTGTTGCTAATGCTCACGCTACTGCTGCTACCGCTGCTGCTGCTGCTGCTACCGCTGCTGCCGAGGCTGCTGCCGCTGCTGCCGATGCTGCTGCCGATGCTGCCGATGCTGCTGATGCTGCTGATGTTAGCAGTCGCGTCGACAAAGAATCGTCATTTGTCACTCTTAAACCTCCAGTTGAACGCGCGACGAGTAGTAGGGCTACCAACGCGACGGCCGGATGGTGCAAATGGTGTCGTCGCTTCTGCTCGTGCGCTTTCTTTTCTTCCAGTCCTACCTGCTGCTGCTACGGTATGATAGTGTTATAGTGTTTGAATGAGAACGCGCGTAGTTACACATAGACGCTGTAACAGATGTGCTTTTTTTTGAAAATATAATTTTAACATAACATGGAACTTGTTGTGTTTATTTTCTATATATAAGTTGTTTGTTTACAAACAGTCACGTGTCACGTGGTGTTGTTTACAAACAAGAGAGCCACGTGGTGTTGTTTACAAACAAAACCCTAAGTAGGTCACGTTACCCTAGTTACCAGAATGCCGGCTTCTGATTGGCTGAGCCTAAGTAGGTCACGTGACGTAAGTAGGTCACGTTACCATGGTTACCAGAATGCCGGCCTCTGATTGGCTGAGAGCTTCTAAGTAGGTCAGTAGGTCACCCAGAATGCTGGCTTCTGATTGGCTGAGAGCCCTAAGTAGGTCACGTTACCATGGCAACGGGTCACGTGACCAAATGGCGGCCTCTGATTGGCTGCATATCGATTGAGTAATAAACAGTAGTTAACTATAGTCCCGTTCCGATACATACTATACTACTCATATAACTCTTTATTTTGAGCATGCTGCCATTTGAAGTGCAAAAGCTGCCATGTTATCATTTTCTATGCACAATCCACAGGCCCAAAACTGGAGCCAGATGAAAAGGGGTCCGTAGGACCCATCCTGTGCATTATGCCAGTATAAATAAAGTGATTTAAAAAAAAAGAAAAAAAGATTGATTTCAAATCTGACGTTATCACTTCAATATGATGATTACATAGTTGACAGATTTAACCTACACATGTTTATATCACCAATGAGTCTTACATGTTAAAACTGCGTAGAAGTTCCGTTTACACACATCAAATAGAATATGACAGTGTGATGATCATAATAAGTTAAATTACCGTTACCTAGCGTACTGCAGTTACATGAATTAACATTTCAAATTACACCTCTGAGAGACACCAATTGTTCTGGCTGTTGTGTTAGTTACAAAACCTTTGCATTTCTGTCATGATAAATCATGATAAATCCATGAACCATTATACCAATAACATGGTTCTGACATGTGAGTTATAATGTGTGCCAGAGAACGCTGTATTATATTCTATGGAGACCAATATCAAGTGATCATTATCATAAAGAACAAGTAACACAATTCATACCCTGTATTTATGTACATGAAATATGGTTAAAGAATCCAAGATAAGTTTAAGCAGGTGTATGGTCAGAACAGCATAACCTACACTTTTGCACACAGTATTCCAGTTTGATCACATGAGATGGAATGAGAAACAGTTATATGTTATATATATATATATATATATATATATATATATATATATATATATATATATATATATATATATATATATATATATATATATATAAATAATCAGTGAGTAAGCATTTGGTGATCTGCATAGGTCTTCTCAATTTCACACAATCCAAGGTCTAAGTTAAAAATACTCAACATAAAGCATTGTGTTCACATCCATCATGTCTTATCTGGTAAGGCCTTCAACTACTATAATAACAATACTCTGGCGAATGTGAGATTGCCAGAAAAATACTCCAAAGTAAATTGTATGTATTTCCCACCTTTGATACAAACTCATGCAGGCTTACAGCCATGCATGCTTTCTATCGCAAACCAAAATTTAATTTATATTTTAAAGGCTGGACCATTCATCAATTTTCATGTCCCTTGGCCAGTAGCTCACCAGGTGTGTATCAATACAACAAGATGAGGCAAAAAGAAAGAAAAGGGTTGTTTCAGGCAACCCGACACAAGCTTCAAAAAAGGATACACTCCAGCATTTTATAACTCAATGTTTGGGTTATGAAAAAAAATAATTCAATGTACATTTTTCTAGATTTTACTTTTTTCAATTTAGGAAAAACAAGCTCCCACTGACTTCAATGGCCTAAATCATATACTTCAGGTGGCCTTTCTGTGTGTATGATAATGTTACATCGTTATACTGGTCACCTCTCATTCATAAACCAGGTACAATGCAGACTTCAGTAGACGACAATGACATAGGCTACGTCTTGAAGTTCATAGAGAAAAATGTGAAAGTCATCGTCACAACAGCAAGCACCTTCTGAGCTACTTAGACATTGTTTTTAAGTTTTGGGCATAGCCTTTATGCGTTGTTGAGTTTGAGTTTGAGTTGAGTTTTGGATATTTTTATTGTAACAACATCTCCTGTGAGGGAGTTTTTATAGTGATACAATATGACAAGTGACATAAGTGATTATATGACTTAGTTCTACAAAGTTTGTTCTGGTCCAAGTGACTTCAAGTGTATGGCTGCCTTACTCCAGGTAGGAATTTAAAATGTACCATTATCATCTGTCCGTGAACCCGACCCCAATTGCTTGGCCTTATTATCTATATGACAAATTACACTTATCCAAAGAAACTGAGATAAGATTGTTGGACAGCTCACCTGTGTGTGACCTGCATCTCTATCAGTGTACACCAGGGGATCAATCTCAAATCTGACGTTATCGTTTAAATTTAACGATTTCATAGTTGTCAAAATTGATATGTTACCTTTACATGTTTGTGTTACCAACACCTCGTATATAGCCTACGCAAAGGTTGAAATAGTATCATTATGATAATGGCAAGGTTTTATCCAGGTTTTTAAACACCATATATGATTATGGTACTTCTACATGTCTTTCTTAGTCTCCTGGTCACCACAGACGCTCTAGGTGTCAGGTTCCTTTACCCAGCTCAGGTCAATTCTCGACTGGTATGCATAGCAGTGAAAAGGCACACACATCCATTTCAAACTGACTGAGTCAGTCTGAGGCTTAGCTTTTATTTTCAACAACATAAAGGTTGTCTTACTGAAACCATTTATGTGTTCCCAAATGTAAACCTAATGCATACATCATAGTTGTCAATGACGATGGATGGAACTTTGATCAATTTTATGCATTGATGAGAAGGCTAGAGTTGACAATAAGGAAAGATAGATGCAGCATGTACCGAGGGATGGAGATGGTGAACGAGGGAAGTGTATGATTGATTCAAGGTTGGTATCCTGATAGAATATCAATGTTGAAATAGGTGTTGGTTGACAACGTTGAAATGGTAACATTGTATCAATGTTGAAAAGAGGTTGGTTAACCATGTAACCCTTTATCAACCAGTCTTTGTCAAGGTTTTGTGTCCACTGGGAGACCCCATGTCCTGACACCCCATATCCGTACAGCCCATATCCTCACACCCCACATCCCATGTGCCTATACTTCATTTCGTATGATCGCCATCTATGACGAAAGACTAATAATTATTCTTCATTTTGCAACTCTCCTCAGAACCCGATCTTAACTCAACTGAGCCAATATCATTTAGGGTCTATATCCGTGTAACAGATTACAGTCTTACCCTAGGTTATGATGAATACTAAACCAAAACTCCAGGATAATGCATCTAGACTCTGTATGCCTTGAGTGTATGCCTATGTGTACGGGCTCGAGTGCGTAGCACGAGAGTCCCGTACACATATACCTAGCCAAATGGCATTAAATGATCAAAATTCTCCTTTTGCTTACCACAATAAGCAGATGGGTAAAATTGAGAAATTGACAAGAGCCTTTTATGCCTTGTGACAAGGGACAAGCCCGGGACAAGACTTATTTCTTAAAATCCAGACATCACCGTAATTGCACAAAACCAGAGACATCTGAAACATTATCCTAACATCATAAAAACATAACAGGTAGTTGGGCAACATTATAAGGATTCCATACATGTATATTATTTGATATTTGGGGCATCTGAGGCTTGGGAATGATGATTCTAATACCCCTGCAGATACCTCACACAAGTCCAGCAGTGGGCATACAGCCATATGCTCACACGTGGGCATACAGCTTTTTTACGCCACACCATGGGCATACAGACTCCCATGGTTAAGGAATATGGTTATCATATGCTAGGTATAATAAAAAGAAAACACACACACCAGTACCTAGCAGTTGTGAGGGAGTCTTGATTAAACTTCATCCGTTGGTACATTGTCTTTTCATGGTCACACAACTCAAAGTCTAAATCAATAAATACTCAGCATCCCAGTCCATGCCTTACGTATCAGATTCTTAGACCTCTGTAGTACTTATGCTCAGACTAGTGTGAGATCCCCAAATGAAATACTGAACGCAGAGCTTTTCTCCCTAGCTGTCTATACGAAGCCAACCTTCATGTCCCTTTATGTCAGCACGATGAATGAATACAGCCCTGCAAGTAGCTCGCCAGAGGTGCATTCATGCACAATGCCAACCCTACAGGCATTTCTCCCGGTTTTTATGCTCTCCAGTGGTGTGGTACACCAGTGCCGTGCTGGCCACTCACGAGCCAAGACGCCTTGAGGCACCATGATCACTATCTCACTCGCGGGGCTATATCGTCATGAACTGGCGCCTTGAGCCAGTGTGTTGTGAGCTGCTCGTCAGGGGCATGATGCCTTTTGTGCTGCTGTACGTGGCTGCTCTCCTCGAGGCCCAGTGTGCGTTCCCCGCGATGGACCCCGCGATAGACCACAAGTGCTGGTGCTGGTGATGTGTGGGAGGAGCATCCAATGTGCTTCGCATCATCAGATATATTCCTGCCCAAATGAGTTATTTGTGTAAGCACCAGGTTCCTCTGCGGGTAACGGATTACGGGAGCCAGGTTGATTGTCTATTACAAACATGCCAAGGTCATCGTTCTCCACCTTCTTGGGTTGGGGTGAGTAGGCTGGTGGCAGACTGCCACCATACTGTTGCGGGAGAGATGAGGACGCCGGTTTCTTCTCAGCCTTCTTCTTTGCTGGTCTCCTGGAGCGAATAATCAAGAAGAGCAGTAGAAGGAAAATTAGTAAAAGTGCCAGCACGACTCCGATGACGATTCCCGCTATAGCCCCACCACTGAGCCCTGAGGGGGGCAGAGGAGGGACAGCGGTTGTCGTTGTTAATGGGACTGTCGTTGTTGGTGGGGTGGTTGTTGGAATGCTTACTGTAAATTCAATTGTTTGATTTATGTTGTAGTCCTTTTTTCTAATGGTGTTCCAAGCCTCACAGCGGTACCTGTTGTTCTTTCCTGCCATAGATTCATGAATTGTCAAGATGTTGCCTGTAGTCACGGGTACATCTCCATCTTCCCTGACTTCCATCCATACGTAGTCGACCTCTGGCCGCCCGTCTGCTCTACAGGTTACTTTATCCCCAGGATAATACTCATCCTTTTTATTGGATATATCTATATTTCGGGCCTCAAACTGTACATTTACTACATCTGTTTCATTTAAAAAGCTGAAGGTTGGTGCTCGTTTGTCATACTTCTTGCGATCCTCATCATTTTTTATCGGTGGTGCAGGAAAGCTGATTTTACACACATAACTGCTGCCCTGCAGGGAGGTATCAGATTTAACTGTGAATGATCTCTTCATTATTGACCCATTAACACTCCCTGAGTCCTTTGTTTGCTGATCATTATGGTTGCCATCTGTACATTTCAGTTCTGCATTCCAATTTGATTTGGATTTATAATTAGCTGTGCATTCCACTTTAAAACTCTCACCCTCAATAAGATCTGTGAGATCAGCATCGACACTGCACGATGGTTCTGAATCCAGCACAATCAAATCAGCAAATGCTGAGATATCTTTGAAGTCTCCACACTTATATTCCTGGATTGTCGTGGCAGTTGATATGTTCAAATGAAGGTTGTACAGCAGTGTTTCTCTATCATACTCCAACTTTGCACGATCAGTATATTTAGGATCCACCTCATCTTCACGTGTGATAATATCACCTTCTGTCACGTACGTCCAGTCTAGTTTACTAAGTGGGCCTACCGTGGGATGACATTCAAATAGAACCGTGTCCCCGTCCACTGCAGCTGTGTTCCTGGGGTACTTTAAGAAGTCTCCATGTGAAGGATGAACCACCATAAGGGAAAGCAACCAACATACAATGAAAAACTTTTTAGCCGTTTCCATCCTAAAGCTGTGTTTTCCAACCTGTTTAGATATATGAACTGTCAATTAAAATATATTGAGGAAGCGTTCTGTCTGTGGGAAGATTCTTAGTTAGGACCAGTTGGGGATATGGTTTTTCACTTTTAATTTTTATGATCATCAATTTTCTCATCAAAAAGTAAGAGTCACCAAGTGTCAACACATTACATCTATGGGATGCAACTTTGATTCGCGCCTATAACTGAGTGACGAGAAGTGAGCCGATAGTAGTCCAGGTGTAGTGGTATAGCCCAGATAAAGCCCTATGTGATGAGTGGACTAGTAGGTCCTGCTATCTGTAGTAATTACCCACTGGTAAGTAGAGATGATCCACACAAGTATCCACTACAGGGTCAGTATTACGTACTGAGTAGATGACCTGGTAGGGATAAGCCTTCCCTAGGGGCTGGTAGGGGAGAAAGTCACGGCTGATGACCACTTGGAGTAGGCTAAGGGTAGGCCTCATGGGAGATGATATATCCAGGGAAAGTGGGTTGCTGAATATGGGGGATAACCTCCAAGAAGAACTTCTCCTGCAGTTCCACCTGTGAAAGTATACACCAAGATTATATAATGTCCTCAGGAGAAAAAAAGTGCCCTTGTCAAAGAGCAGCATGCAATTGGCAATGTGATTCTTCCTATTTTAATCATTCTTCTTTAAGATAGAATAGATCCATTGCCGAAAGTAATGGCTAAATAGCACTGAAGTCCAAACAGTAAAGACTTTTTCAACTTGAATCTACCTGTAGGTCCTACAAGTACATGTTTTCCTGAGCCACGGTAAAGGTTTTAATCCTATTGATGAGTCATTCCTTCACTGAAGAAGGAGGGGAAACGATAAGTAAAATTATTGATAATGTGCTCCGCACCCAATTGAGTAAGTTCTGAATCACAAAGTTCAAATCCCAGTTGAATTGATCCAGTAAGTTAGAGATCCATGTGTGTGAGGTAAACAGCACATCTATATGGGTAGGGCCTGATTCACTGGCTGTCACTGATATAAGCCTCAGGTAGTCAGTACAGCCACTCTCTCTGTACGACCAGTACAGCCTGCACCCACTCACTCATTGCCTGCACAGATAACATACCTGCCGCACAATCAGCTCTCCTCATATAGCAGCAAGGGTGGGGGTACTAGTAATTAGTGGTGTGGTTCTAGAAGTGGTATAGTCCAGCAGGTAGGCTACAGCAGGAGGCCCGGGGGTGTAGAACCGTCCTATCCAACTGGTAGAGACTAGACAATTGCAGCCTGTGATATGGTGTATGCTACGTCTTAAACCCGTAGTTTTTAATGCACGTCCAGTAACAGTCAGAGTGCAGTCGGGACAGGTACTCAGCCCGATATATAGGGGCACTTATCAGTTAAGAAAGGAGGTCGACCAATCACCCGCTAACTCCAGATTCCAGACCAAGAGCTCCCACAGTGATTGAGGCTAAACAAAATGAAGGTGTGTTTCGAGTTACCTGGCACATCATAGTGTTGTTGTGAGTTCATTTATTTTTATCCTGAGGAGATGGCTGTGTCTCATGAGATCGTAATAATTGGATAGTCTTTGACCGGATGACATCTTTGTCACAACAAATGAATGGTAAATGAACATATAATATGTGTTACCATACCTAGTTGGGTCAGCTTATGATTATAACCAAATCGAAATAAGATTATTAATATAAATATATAGTGTCATAATATACCTTAACCTTTTCCACCCATTTCTTTCTATATAGGCCCCATTTTAACCATCATTATGCTTGCTGGTCACGATCTCATGAAGATACATAACCTCATAGATTGCTGTTTTTGCATTCCATAGCATTATATGTAAAAAGATGCCCGCTTTCAAGCCGGCTATTGCATTAAGGTGGATCGCTACCTCTTGAATATGAACACACTGCGCAGGTATCTGCGCATATAGCATAAATGCATCAGAATGGGCTTATATTAAATAACCTAATACATATACATGCTGGCTAAGCCATGTCAAAATCTTGGGAGATTTCGAGCAAAATTGAGCGTTTTATTTAACTTTGAATATTTGATGTATTTGTAGCCAATGATATTTGCTATTTTTATTAAAAGTTAGAACACTGAAACTAGTTACCATTAAATCATTATCTAGAATGATATAGATCTCATAAGGTTACTTAAAATAACCAAGGGTAAAAATTGTGGCCATTTTCTACCCTGATTCTAGCCATTTTACACTTTATTTTTAGCTTTAAATGTGAGATTTTGACCGATTTTGCTATACTTTTTAAATTCAAAGGCCAAAAAACCTAAAAATATGCCCAGGACCCCCCATCAAAATCACTGTCATATGTTAGCAAATGATCTGAACTATTTTCTAAGAGAGTTTAAAAGAATTCTGTTAATTTTGAATACTATTTTTAGCCAATATGGCTACAAAATAATAGCAATTTATTCCTATTCTTTCCCGAAACACCATATTTTTACCCAGAATACCATGACATAAAACTGTAAAATTATTTTTGCAGTAAAGTGGGACCTATAGGCATTTCACATGTGACGTTTTACATTTCTGTGCATCATGGTTGATATTAAAATAAATTGTTGAAATTTTCTCATTTTTAGAGAAAAGTGAAAATACTTTAATTTTTCAAAATTCTGTATCTAAAAAAGTAGGTCGGGACCCCCATTTTTCTTTTCATTTTTGGATTCTGTATGATTCAGACTGTCCGTAGAAAAAAAAAGAGACATTCTGTTAACTTTGATCAAAGGGTAGCGACCTACCTTAATGCACTACCTGGAAAAAACAGCTAGTGCACTAATGCACTATGAGTAGGGAATTTAACGCTTTTGTCCTGAGTACCCCAAATAAATATTTTGAACAGACATTACCTGTTATTATGATACATATATATATGAAATGAAATAACATATGTGACCCGTTGAGCCAATTAAGGGCTTCAGTATGCCTAAAGTTCATGTTAAGCCTCATAAATCAGTAAATATTCAACCAATTTTCACAATTAAACCTGTTCTGGAAAGCCAGGGTCATCTGCTTCATGAGGCATGAGCAGCAAATAGCCTCTCTCCCTTTCTGAATGCTCCCATTTCCTGATGATCTAAGGCAAGTGTGATCCAACCAGTGACTTTGGGGCTTACGGGTGTGTGCATAAAGGCTTAGAAAAGTATCATTTCTTTTCCACTCACTTTTGATCTTACCCTACCCCCCCCCCCCACTGCACCCCCCCAATTTGGAAATGCTCTTCTACATGTAGCTGATTATCAGGAGGCTGACATTAGTTTTTCAACGCTTCAAGAATCAAGTCGATCGGACCAGCGGTTGCGGAGCTATTGCATTTGAAAGATTTTCGGGAGGCAGTGAATTTTCTTCGCTTATCTGATTGGCCTAGAACACGATAAATTCTAGCTCGTGAACCGTTAGGCTTAGAGACATGGGAGTGGGTGCAAATGAAAGCTAGTCACAAGGGCTAACGGCCTGGTCTGTTGACCAATTTGTGAAGAGTGGCAATCCTAAGAATGTCTCTTTTCAAATGGTTTCATAGTTGCCTGGTTAAATGGCAATGCCTTGCGCGTGTGTGCCATTTTGTCTGACCCAATGAGAGAAAATGTTTGAGTTTATCTGGAATCAAATGTCAACAAGTGTCAAAAAGTGTTTTGTGGCAGCAGAACAGAACACCTTATGTTCATAATTTGTCTCATATATCAACAAATACTAGCCAAAGTTTTAAGATTAAACCTGTTTTGGAAAGCCAAAACAGTCCTCTTCGAGAATAGACCAAAAAAAGAAAATCAATTTTCAGACCCCCAAGCCCTGTAATGGCATGCATGGTCGCATATAGATTGTAAATCAGTCATTTGAAAACATGCATCACAAATATCAATTCGCATATTAACCTCATTATAGCTCCATATATTGATAATGCTGGGTAAGGGGCCTTAATCTGTCATATTCTGGGGAGTTTACACCATTATAGAGCCGGCTAGGAAGAGCGGATTCTAACCACCAACCCATTTCGGGGGTGATAATAGGATGTGGGGCTGACCAAGTTGTTTGATCAGCCCCACTACCTCATGTTCATTTAAAGGATGATGTTATCACATAATTTGTCATAACGTCTTAAAGAGGCATTTAAATTTTTATGTTGAAGCTTGGTGTAACATTAACCTCAAAACATAAGTTCTTGAGGTGGATCGCCATCTTTTGAAAATGAACCCACTGCGCAGGTCTCTGCAGATAAAGCTTAGATGTATCATGAGACAATATTGCATATAATAGTCTGATATATGAGTCAGACCCCCAATACACGTACCAACTGGTTGTCTTTTGGGGGTTTTCACCTTCCAACAGCCATAAAAATAGAGCTGCCTGCATCAAGAATCTGTTAAGGATAGCAAGAAATTTTGGAAAATTATAAGACAAATTATCCCTTCAAAAAAGAAACCCACGGTTGGCATACATTTAATGGCAGATAATGGTAGTCCTATCCCACTAGATAATACAGCGGAATTTATTAATAATTATTTTGCAGAAATAGGCCCTAAACTTGCAGCTTCACATACAGATGAATGGTCTTTTCAGGGGTCAGTTTGTGATCATATCATGCCAGATTTTGATGTTACGGATGCAGAGATTGTAAAATGCCTCCAGGATCTTGACATATCGAAATCTCCCTCTCCAAATTTTATTCCTACAAGAATCTTTAAGATTACAGCTCTACATTTTAGAGAAAGATTTACAAAAATAATTCGCCTATGTTTTATCTCTAGTAAAATTCCTGATACATGGAAAATAGCTGTGGTGACTCCTCTACCTAAGAGTGGAGATACGAGCAAAGTCACAAATTTCCGTCCAATCAGTGTCTTGCCCGTACCAGGGAAAATTCTTGAACGCCTGATGCATAATAAGTTATCTAATCATTTGACATTGCATAAAATTTTGGCTCCACAGCAAGGTGGTTACCAGCAAGGAAAGTCTACAGTCGATACCATTAGTTCATTTGTTGACGATATATTGAAAAATAGAAATGATGGGAATATAACAATGGCTGCCTTTATAGATATCAAGAAGGCTTTTGATTCCGTAAATTTCCAAATTTTACTGGAAAAATTGGATTTTTACGGAATCAGGGGCAAAAATTTGGACTTAGTAAAAAATTATTTAAAAAATAGGAAACAAGTCACAAATGCAAATAATGTTCGATCTGATGAAGCTAGGCTATCCTGTGGTGTCCCTCAGGGTTCCATTTTGGGCCCGTTGTTCTTTTTATTATACATAAATGACTGTATTTTACCTACTGATCAGCATAAAACTATGCTATATGCGGATGACTCTGTTCTATATGTGTCCGGCAAGGATTTTAAGCAACTAGAAAGGGATCTAAACAAGGCCTTAAGTCTTTTTTCCAGTTGGTCTAATAAGAACAAATTATCAGTTAATGAATCTAAAACTAAAGTAATGGTATTTGCGGCAGCTCCTACACTCAAACGTCTTCCAAAACCCACAGTTAAGTTGAAAGACTCAGAACTTAAGCAAGTCATTTCATATAAATATCTAGGTATAATTCTGGACCAGGAGCTAAATTTTTCCTTGCATATCAAGGATCTAATCAAAGACATAAAGTTTAAGTCTTTAATGCTGTATTATTTGAGTAAAATGATGTCAAATAAGATTCTTTTAAAGGTCTATATTACGTATGTGTTACCACTGATTGATTACGCAGACATCTTGTACGGAGTTGCAAACTTGGATCTGTTAGCCTTACTACAAAGGAAACAGAATAAATGTCTAAAAACATGCTTGGGTTTAAATATATTAACCCCATCAATAGATGTGCATCGCCTGGCCAAACTTCCCACACTGAACGAGCGTAGGGCTTACCATACTAAGTTGTTAGCTTTTAAGAGAGTTCATAGTGGTGATATGTATATACAAAATGTGGTTAGGCCAACTCGTGCGAATGTGGCTCCCTTATTAAATTATAAGACGATTCATTCAGCGGCATATGAAAAATGTCCAGAGGTAGTATGTGCTAGACTGTGGAATGAGCAAACTGCTGATCTTAGGTCATTAAACATCCAATGTGATTATAAAGCAAAAGCCAAAGAGGTGATGCTAAACACGATTCCTAAGTAATTATAATGAATTAATGTATCATATAAATGTAATAATTAATTATCTGGGGTGACGCAAGACTTAAAAACATGTTTTCTTGTCGCATATCTTGTCCTATCGTTACTAAAGAATTTGTGACTCTTTTTGGTAATACGTCTCTAGTCTTATGGTAGGGGCATAATATTATCTGTTGATAAGCCCTTTCCATAACTTTATTTCTCTATTTAGCTATCATATAGTACCGGTATACCATTGTACATAATATACTCCGTACAACAATCGGATTGGAGAAACACATGTATGTGATACATTGTAAAACTTCACTCGGATCATATGAGAGAAATAAAGTTGAAATGTTGTTCAAAAAAAAAAACACATTTCTTTTTATATCATGTGAAAGGAAACACTTCAGGCTTTCAGGAAGAAATAAATAAAAATTGTCTGACCAAAGTTTATTGAGTTATGGCCCCTCAAAGTGGGAAAAAGCCCCAAAATCAGTGTTCCCCTCTAATTTTTCATTTTTCAAAAGCCCCCCAAAGCCACTAAGACTATTACAACCCGTCCCAAACAGCTTAGTCTATTAGGTATATGTGTTACCTCAAATATTCAAGAGTTTTTACTGCAATATCTTTTGTGAAATTCACACTGTGGGGCTCCATTTGTGAAATGCCACCCTGCGAAAGTCTGTAATGATAACTTTTGGTGCCTCAGAAGGCTTGCTTGCAATCACCATCCAATAACAACTTTACAATGTATAATGAGGGGCCTATGGGTACTGCGCCTGTAAAAATAATTGGGAGGCTAGTCCCACTATTGACAGTCACAGGTGGATTTAAGTACATTTGGTGATGCGTTATCATTTCTCAGACATAATCATGCATATAACCAGAAATAACACCTACCTTGAATTTAAAGCTGTTATTTATCCACAGGGAGTATATGTTCTTTCATTCTGGTAAGTTTTACGGCCTAATATTGCTTAGGACTGTGCAGTCGATCGGGGTGCATAACCGCGAATTGTGAAAGTCCGTAATGAAAACCGAAAATACTAGTCTACGCAAAGGCCGGTATGCTGCAAAAGTTAGCATCCTTTTGGGGAGCCGCGAACGATTTCCATCAGTAGGGAGGATACCCGGAATCAAAACACACCAGCAAAAGGAAAAGCGTTGCACATTTTTTGCCGTTTTCGGCCAAAAACGTAAGAATTTCTCGAAAATCTCTCAATATTTAGCATGTTGAAGGCCGGTGGATATATATGAGTTACCGACACCCTATCAAAAGATTAGACCAATTAAAGTCATGACTCTGCCCATATAAAGGGTCAACTTTAATTGACCCTAATAGTGCAGTCACTTTTGAGTTGACTATGTACTCTCAGTGCCAACTCCAGTTGACCCTTGGTATAATAGCTGTTTGACCCTCCATTTTTACCACAGCCACAAGGGGGACATAGATTTGACTCCTTTACTTTTCTGTGTGTATGATGTTACATCGTTATACTGGTCACCTCTCATTCATAAACCAGTTACAAAGCAGACTTCAGTAGAGACAACAATGACATAGGCTATGTCTTGAAGTTCACCGAGAAAAATGTGAAAGTCATTGTCACAACAAGCACCTCCTGAGTTACTTAGACATTGTTTTTAAGTTTTGGGCATAGCCTATAGACGGCGTTGTATGGGTGCAGGCAGGGATTTAAAATGTACCATCATCATCTGTCCGTGAACCCGACCTCAATTGCTTGGCCTTATTATCAGTATAATAAATTACACTTATCCAAAGAAACTGAGATAAGATTGTTGGACAGCCCACCTGTGTGTGACCTGCATCTTTATCAGTGCACACCGGTGGATCAATCTCAAATCTGACGTTATTGTTCAAAATTAATGATTTCATAGTTGTGAAAAAAGATATGTAACCTTTACATGTTTGTATTACCAACACCTCGTATATAGCCTATGCAAAGGTTGAAATAGTATCGTTATGATAATGGGAAGGTTTTATCCAGGTAGTTAAACACCATCCAGGATAAGGATACTTCTACATGCATAGCCTCTTATGATGAAAATTAGAGGCACTCATATCCATTTCAAACTGACTGACTCAGTCTGAGGCTTAGCTATTATTTTTAGCAACATAAAGGGTGTCTTATTGAAACCATGTGTGATCATTTATTCACCATGCAATGTGTCGACCAAGATCATTTCCCCACTATGTGGCCTTAAACCCCCAGCTCTCATATAAATAGCATTCACATTGGGTATATATGCAAATGACCTGTCGGACCATGGTTTGTCAGAGGGAGATGACATATTTGTATATTGACTAGAATATAGCTACATACCACCTCTATTTTTTGTCATTGTAGCTTATGAATGTTTGCCAGACCAAGCTATACCAAAATAATTGTACATATGACACTTGAATCAGTAGAATAATGGGATACAATTGCAAGTGTATGTGCTGAGTGGGTGGTTCGGCCTGTGTGATTGACAGGTGCCCTGTGTTGTTTGTGTATACCTGGAGCACAGAGAGCATGGGGCAGAGGTCTGAGTACATCTCACAGGCAAGGACCCACAGCTGGACAGGTCTTATGACCTGTAGGCTACTCATATGGTCACCTTATCAATAGGTCTGCCCTCTGTGGAGAAAATTATGGCACTAAACACCTGTAGGCCTGACTTAGTGTGTGTAGGACTTCCCCTCCTACTGCCCCACTGTGGCTAGGTACACACAGTACCTGTCCGTCATGTAACTAATCACTCCCCCAGACCTCAGTATAGGGGTACCGAGACCATCGGGATTAAAGGACTTTGATTTTATGTCCATATTCAACAGCAATCTGTGGGTGATGCAGACTCATGCATACAAGAACAAGAACGTTGATTCCAGTGACAATAAACGAATTCAAAACTATTTAAAATGATCTTAAATAGTTTTATTGACATGGTATTGTGTCATCAAATGCAATCACGGTCCTCCAAGAATGTCAGAGAACAATAATCAGAATAATGAAAATAACAGCCAGTACAAACGCCTCACTATTGACAATAGACCCACTACACATCCTTTTGATATTCCTCTTTGCAAACTTATTGCTAAATAAGGACAATTGTTTGGTTTTATTGTTAAACAAGTGGAAAAATGCACTTTTTAAAAATATGACCAATATATATGCTCGGATCAAGTTTGAGTCCTACATCTGGCAAACCATCATGACCCTAATATCAGCATGCAAGGTCAGCAATATTTTCAGTGTCTTCATTGGCATGTGTTTCCTTCCTACTATTTCACCAAAGGAGTCGTGAAACACAGATTTTATTAGACAATATAAACGCGAGAGATTCTCAAGAATCATCAATGCGTCCAAGTTCCTGGAGTGACACATTTTCTGGGGATATGCATTTCTGCAGTTTCACTCAGATAAATAATGACAAAGTCCTGATGATTTCACGCATCTCTCAGAGGAATCACCCACAATAATACAATGGCCTCGGGATGAGCTGAGTATGAGTAATAGGATGTTTGATGTATCATACTACAAATTCCCGGCCAAATGAATTATCTGTTGGTAACGGCCTTCGTGAGCCAATCATATTGCCTACTACAGGGAATGATCTCTGGGAACCAGTAGAATCGTCTCTTACACAGTATGACCTTTGGGAACGAAACAAATTGTCTCTTGTAGGGTATGACCTCTGGGAACCAGACAAATTGTCCCTATCAGGGAACGACCTCTGCGAACCATTGGGATTGCCTCTTGCCGGGAATGACCTCTGGGAACCGCTGGAATCATCTCTTACAGGGCACGACCTCTGGGAACCACTGGAATCATCTCTTACAGGGTATGATCTCCGGGAACCAATCAAATTGTCTCTTGCCAGGAATGACCTCTGTGAACCAGTCGCATGGTCCCTAATAGGGAACGACCTCCTGAAACCAAAAGAATTGTCTCTAACCGACATTCTGAAGTCGTTACTCTCCACCTCGCTGGGTGGGGGTGAGTAGGCGGGCGGCATAGAGTCAGCGTACACTCGGGGACGTACCGCCGGGGTTTTATTGTTTGGCAATCTGCTACAGCGAATTATCAGCAATACCAGAAGAAGTACAACTACCAGGAGGACCAGGGTGAGAACAGCTCCTATGACGATTCCCAGTATCACCCAATCATTGAGTCCCGTAGGGGGAGCCTTGGTGGTTGGTGAGTCTGTTATTGTTTTAGGGGTTGTTGTCATGGGAGGGGTTGTAGGAATGGTGGTCATCGCAGGGACTGTTGTTATGGATACAGCCGTTGTGACTAGATCTGTCGTGGTTTCATCCATGGTTGTCATTGGTTGGGTCGTTGTTTGAATGCTAACCGTAAACCCAATTGTTTGATTCACTGTGTGAACCTCATTTCTGATGGTGTTGCTAGCTTCACAGACATACTTATTGTTCTTTCCAACCATGGATTCTTTAATTTCCAGGACATCTTCCAGACTCACAGGGACATAACCAAAGGCCTTGACCTCTTTCCATGCATAGGAAACTGCTGGGCGACCCTCTGCTCGACAATATACCTTTTCACCAGGGTAGTATCCATCCTTTTTATTCAATATGTCTATGTCTCGAGCTGGGAACTGAACATTCAGCTTGTCTGTGTGATGTGAGAACATGTAGGTTGGGGCTTGTTTGTTGTACTTTTTATTCATAGTGTCATTTGTGATAACTCCAGTGGGTGGCTCTGGGAAGCTGATTTCACATGAATAACTGTGGCCATGTAAATGTCTATTAGATATAATCGTGAATGATCGTCTCATCACTTTGCCATCAATACTACCTGAATCCTCCATCCGCTGAACTTTACCAGTGACATTATCAGTGCAGTTAACTTGCGCATTCCATGTTGGTCTGGATATATAATTAGCTGTGCACTCCACTGTAAAATTTTGACCCTCAATAAGATCTGTGAGATCGGCACCGACACTGCATGAGGGGTCTGTATCTAACATTATAAGGTCAGCAAAGGATGTGATGTAGTCGTTTTTACAGCTATATTGCTGTATGTTTCCATCAGATGTAGTATTCAGATCAAGGTTATAAAGCAATGTTGTGTCATTGTAAGACAACTTTGTGTGGTTAATAAATTTCGGCAATACTCTTCTCCCACTTGTTATGAATTCAAATAACGTAACATATATCCAGTCAAAGTTGTCAACAGTCCCTGTGTCTGGCTGGCATTCAAACAGAACTGTGTCCCCATCCACTGCTGCTGTGTTCCTTGGATACTTTGTGAAGTCTCCATGTGCAAGGTACACCACTAGTGAAAGCATCACACATACTCGGCCAAACATATTTGCATTCTCTATCGCTTACCTACTTCTTTATTCATAGTATACCATTAATAAGCGTCAAATAAACCTAGATCTTTAGGCTTTAAATGCATAAGTTTAGTTCTGGCCAACATTGTGTATAGAGCCCTTTCCAATAGTTTTATTTTAGTCTTAAACCATCAACAATAGGTAGGCATATTCAAGGCTCCTTATTAAGATAACACAGTTCCGGCTTCACTGTTGAGGTAAACGGTTTTTACCTCCTCACACAGATTACACTATAACAACGACCAAAGTCCAATCATTCTGAAGCAGTGGAAGTTATCAGAAGGCTTATCTGTGCAGTTCAAATCTCTGGCAGAGGCTTTGCACTTTAACCAGAGTCAAATGCAACTCCACTTACATTATCCACAGGTGGATAAAGGTGGCCCTATCCTTATAGAGAGGTAACTGACATGGACGTGTGGTGCCATCGTCTGGGCCCAGTACATGATGAGTCCAAAATGTGAGAGGACCCTTTAGTATATATGCCTCGCTCTGTAGGTAGGCCATACGTGAAGAAAGTAGCTTGGGGAAAGATGAGAGTTTACTCCAGTCCATGAAGCCCACTATATCATTCATTAAGCTCACTGTAGAGATAGAAACGATTCCTCAGTCCATGGAGTTGGTGATTTGTTCTGGTAGTAGTAATCCTATTTTCGGTATAATGCCCTGGCTGGAGATAACAGTCTGAGGTAGTGTAGTCGGCATGTATACTTTCCCATTAAAGATAACAGTTTAGCTTCATCAAAATGGCTGCCACTGTATGTTATGTTATCTCCATTCTGTACCGAGAGATGGCGCCACCCGTTGAGGTCAATTACCACTCTGTATCGATACGGCCATATTTAACTATGGATAATGTATGTTAATGCAGTTGGAATCAAGTCTAGACCAGGAATCTGCTAGGAGATTGAGGCCTCTGCTAGAGATTGGAAGCTCACAGAGAGGTCCTCTGACCACGTCTCCTGGGGGTGCAGAGGGGTCCCCCCCTGAGGTCGGAAAGTCGCCGAAATTAAGGAGTCCAGGTCACAAAGTCGCTTTTTTGGACCCCCTAAAGTATTGTCAATTTTGTCTAAAAGTCGCCAGGTCACTTTTATTATTGCATTAGGTCGAAAGTCGCCTCCAAAACGGCCCAGGTCCCCAGGGGTCTGTTGCTCCACAGATACGTATACGTAAAATAAGCATATTTGGGGGTTTCTGTTGCTCCAGGGTTACGTGTACGTAAAGGTGTAGTTACGTATATGGATGATTTAGGAGTGGTAGGCATTCGTAAATATCGCATTTCTGCATCACTATTAGTGCATACGTAAATTGTTCGTATACGGAAATTATTGATATTTACGTGTATGTAAGTCAATATATTTGCGTCTCTATACGAAATCCTAGGACACCTACTAGAGGTGTTCTACAAATTAAAAGTATATGTTATGTTGTGTTAATAATGAATGTTGAAGTGACTAATTTTGTTGGGATTTCATATTATGTTTATGAACCTGTGTTGACATTATTGAGTATAAAAGTAAAAAAAATTTATATTTTTTATTCACTATTTTTATAACCATACTTAACTTCATGTTTGGCATACGTAAGTGTTACGTACACGTAAGTTAAGTTACCAGTGGTAAGTGTAATGTCATAGTGCCTGGATACTGCTCAATGATGCGTATAGGTCAAGTGCAAGTTGATTTGCATTTCTGATATACCCCTAACTGACCATGCGCGACACACCGGTGTTTCTCCACCTGCTAAATTGGATCCCTGAGACGGCCTCACTCTTTGCAACACCATGGCGAACAACGGACTGCCTTTGGATGTGATGGGAAGAAGACAACGTGAGTACCGCACTCAAATAAGCCCAATGGAGGAGTTCTATGAAGATAAGTTCCAAGCGCGCTATAGACTGTCTAAGGCGTGTGTGGATGCACTATTGATAGACTATTCTAACTTCACGAATTACACAGGATGTGGTGTACAGCTAGAAGACCGTGTAAGTTGAATATTTATGGTACAGAATTGGTTGATTAATTTCTGTATAGCACGTGCGTTTGAATTTCGTACATAGCTTATGCCTTACCATATGTGTTATTCATATAGTTTTATAAATAACAGTGCTTTGTATATTATGTTAAAATTCATAATTACATACATGTTTAAAAATGGATAAAAAATGGAATAATTTTCCTTTTATTAATTTTAACTATTTCTTCTCTATACAGTTCTGTTTGGCTTTGCGCTATTTCGCAACAGGCGGTAATTACTCGGTAGTAGGGGATTATCAGGGCCTGAGCAAATCTACTGTAAGTCGTTCCGTGGCTTCTGTGTCTGACTTTTTGTATGAAGAGTCAGACAGATACATCGTGTGGCCCCACACCAATGTCGAGAAACTCAGGATTGCCGTCGATTTCCAACAGCTCAAGGGCCACCCTCGAGTAATAGGCTGTGTGGATGGCTGCCACTTTCCAATAAGAACCCCCGTGATAAATGATGGAGCGTACATTAACCGTCATGGATATCATTCCATCAATGCCATGGTATACATAATTATTAACATTTATATTGTTTTATATATAAAATAATTATGAACTGTTCCTATTCAATATATCAGTATGGCTATACAAATAGTATAGGAATAATGGTAAAATTTGGTCACAAAGTATTGGTTAAATTTGCTTCTGTATTTTTTATAAGTGGGTTAACACCTTTTTTGGTACATTATTACCATATTAAAAAATGTGAGTATTGTATTTTTCAATTTTGGAAAATAAAATACCATTTCAGATGATATGTGACGCTACAAAGGCCTTCACCTACGTGGACCCTACATGGGGTGGATCCGCCGGGGATGGGTTCATATATAACCAGTCACAAGTGAACCAGGTCGGAATAAACAACGGACTGGACCCATACTTCATTTTGGGTGACTCTGGGTACGAATTGAGTTAATGGATATAACATATATATGATATTTATCTATTTACTTACTACATATGTCGAATATAGAAATACATAACATAAATTAATGATAATAAAACTTAGTCCATACTTTAGATTGGTTAAATATAAATATTTGGTGCAGCACTCGTCCTATTTTTTTGAGATTGAACGCCACCTAAATTAAAGAGTATTTGAAAATTGATATGAAATACGTATACGTAAGTACAGAAAAGGGATAAAAATTAGTTTTTTTGGTGTTAGTTGCAGTGCTTAAAATGAACAATGTTACCAAATGTATGAAAAATTTGTTTCACTTGTAAAATGTAATAATTAACCATGTTTTAATAAATGTTTTAAAGATATGGGAACAGGAAGAACCTGTTCACCCCAATACTGCATCCCGGTGACGTTCATGACGTGGATTACAACCGGTGGCATCGTTCCACAAGAGCTCTGGTGGAGCAGTCTTTTGGGCTATTAAAACAGAGGTGGAGGTAAATATATCTGAGTGGATATAAAAAAAATTTAATATAATAAGTGATTGGAATTTAAAAATACAAATATTGTTTTTTATTTATACTAAAATAAGGCACACTAGTATTATAATAACAAAGGCCATAAATTATTGGTAAAATTAAAAATGGGTAGTATGTTCATATGTTTATGAAAAAATGATAAGCAAAATTAATTATTAGTCCCCGTACGTAATAGAGTTATTTTTAAAAGACCCATTAATTTATTTACATAGTATATATGCCTGTTTTACATCCTTTATAGAGTACTTGATGGTCATGGGGGATATCTTTTCCACTCCCCAGAGAGATGCGGCAAAATTATTGTTTCGTGCGCGGTACTGCACAACCTGGCAATAAAATACGGGGTCCCCATTCTGGACGACGACGACGTGGATGCGTTTGCTGCTCACCACGTGGATCCAGGGCAGCCCCCTCACGCACCTCCTCCTCGCGTTGAGGACGCAAACTACATTGACAGGACGAACTTCATAGCAAATAGATTTTAAACACAGATTAGTGTGCTATTAGAAGCTACTTGGTTGACATGGTGCATACCTACAAACTAAAACACCACACCAAAGTGAATGTCCTATATTATTGAGGGTACTATAAAAGTACACTTCTTTATAATTTGTTATATGCTATATGGTATAAATACTGTTACTATTTTCCTATTAGCAATGAAATAAAGTACAATTCAATAATTTGTAAATGATACAAAGAACTTGGTTTTGTTAAATAATTGTGTGGAACATTACAGTGTATATCATTGGTATAGGTTAATTATACATAAGTAACGTATACGTAAGTTTGGTTTAAAATAGTTCCCCGTGAAAAAATAATTAGCTATTTTGTATATAGATATATTACAAAGTACCAAAAGACAATAATATTAGTTATTTAAAAAATATGGTAATGTATGATATAGTATAATATGTATCCAGCGCTTAAAATATAACTAGTTTGGGTTCAATATGGAAACACCCTAAATTATTTATTGATTTTGTCCCACTAATAAGTGGCCCCCTGTGTTTTTTAATGGAATTCGAGCTTTTGCGGCCTTTTGGTATTGAAATAAAACAACACCCCTAGTGGGAAAGCGTATCATTTTTACTTAGCATTTGGCAAAAGAAAAATAAAGTAGTGCGTAGTAAATGAAAATGGTTCAATGATTTTTCAATAATATTTAATTCAGTAGACGTACTTTACCGCTTAAAGTAAGTAAGGTTGATTTTTTCAATCCAAAATACGTGTATAAACATCATGGGACCCTTCTTAAATTGTTATAAAATATGTAATCTAATATAGTGGGAAATTTTTTTTTTTTTTAAATAACTAAAATGAAGCGTTGCCTTTAAAAATATAATTCAAGTATTTATATTACCCATTTAAATTTAGTTTTATTACGTAAATTGAGGTATACTTTATTATTCCTGCATCAATCTTTATAGAAATAAAAAAAATTACCTATATATTATGCAGTTATATTTTGGGGGGGGGGTGGTGCATGTGAATGAACGATTTACCATAAAAATATTCTCGTCTGTATCATTTCTACTCTTATTCAATACATTATGATTAGCCTTTAATGTTAGGTGGTATAAAAATTCCGTTCATATAATAAATTGATGAAAAACATGGAATCAAAGTAGCATTTTTTTATTACGATAATTTGAAGTAATGGACACATAATGATATTTTTAACGTAGAATGCTTTCCTGTGTTATGTAACAAACTACTTGTTCCCTTTTTTGTATACAAATGAAAATTATTAGCCAAATCTAGAGTAATCCGGCTTTGTGATACGGTTGGGGTTCCACGGTCCCAAGGTGCTGTATGGGGCGCCATTGGTCATCTCATTCCTTGGAACAAGGCGGGTGGGCTTCAGTCCGTCTATGCCTTAAATATTAAAGTTCAAAGGGTTATTGAAATAAATATTTAAAGTTTTAAAATTACGAATTTATTCAGAGAATACAAATTATAGCTATGTCCAAGTTTTAGTTTATCCCACGTATACGTAAATTCTAAGTATGCGTATGTAGGTAAATTCTTGGTGAAATTAGGTTCTATAGAATAGGGTTAATTTTAAGTTTCATAATTTTTTTAAATAGCTTTTTTAATATACTTATTATGAACTTACCAATAACCACCTCTCTGCCAATGTAATCCAGGGCCATTAACTCATCACTGGCGAGGTACATGTCTGCATCTAACTGGCCGTTACCTGTCTGTCTCCTTTCTTGCATTAGGCGAGTGTGCTGTGAAACAGTAAAAGATAAATGTAACTGCTACCTTGCAAATATTTGTAAAAATATATTTTTTTTTTAAATTGCCATTTTAATCTAGTAATTATGGAATCAAAATATCATCATGTATAAGTAGATATGTTATACCTTTGCTTTGACTTCAGAGCAAAATTTGGCCACTTTACGCCTGCACATATCCCCGGACCTTTTGTTGTTTGTCATTCCATTCACATAGGCTGAGTATTAAATAAAAGAGTTACCCTTTAATATGGAAATAACAAATTTATAATTCATTTTTGTATTGTGAGATATTAATAGTATTTATATAGGGTAATTTCACAACAATTAAATTAAAATTGTGAGATAATTTGGGTTTGTTAAATGTATTTTGAAAATTGTGCAAAATTGTAGAAATGGGGTGTCAATTTTACCTGCTACTTCTTCCCAGGCTTTACCCTTAATGTACTTTCCCAGGGAATGGGATTTGTACGAATCACGAAATATGTGCTTGCGAGCGTTTACAGCCAGAAATAAGGTGACCCTCTCTCCATAAGTCCACGCTGGCTGTCTTTGCATTTGACGATCAACATCTCGATCATGTGCCCTTTCTTCTTCTGTCATAGGGTTCAAAGCAACCTGGGTCCTTTTACGTTTAGAGTGTTTTGGTAAAGCGGGGAGAACTTCCTGCAATACAATTTAATAAGTATAGGGATAAAAAAAAAAATTAATATAATTGTACTGTTTGAAATTATACCGTCTTCTTATAATAATTTAATCACACGTATACGTAAATTACATAAAGGGTGTGGCTATAAAAACACACAAATTTAGTAAATTGGAAATAGATATGTAGTAATTTCCCAAATTAAAAATTTTGTTTTTTCTCGCCTGATTTGTATCTTGAGGTTCAGCAGTTTGCCCTTTACCCCTACGAGTTGAACGTGTAGCATGCGCTGCTTTTTCACCCTTCTTCATTCCATCTTCAGCAGAAACCTGCAATTCATAATATATTTTCAAAATAATACAAATTTATTTCTTAATTTATAATCAATATGATTTAAAATCAACCAAATATATTTAAAATGAATTCTCTCCCAATACACACCTCCACAGTCAATATTTTCTTTTTGGGTGCAGGTTTTCCTCGTGGTCGTCCCTTTCCTTTTTGTTTACAAGTGGCTGAAGGCTGTAAAAATAAAAACTTAATATGAACGATAAATGTGTAATACCTTGGTCTAAATATGCAGTATTTTATAAATGGGTACTCTAATTTATATGAGTAATAACAGTATATGCACAGGTAGAAAAAAAATTAACAAAAACTATAGCCACACTTTATATATATATTTTTCCATTATTAAAGCTAAATTCCTTTGATTTTAAACAAAATAATAGTATCCCTACATTTTTGGACCAAGTTATTCATTAAATAGTGTACTTATAACGTATTACTTACCGCCATTTCCACAGGATGAAGGCAGATTAGTTTTGTACGTGTTTCCTGGTTGGGTATGTAAGAAGAAGAGATCGAATTTGCCACTGCGGAAGTGACGTAATATAAACAATGATCTCGTGAGATTTGAAATCCTAATTCAGTTTAATAGTAAGAGGGCGCCACCACTACATACGAATGGCCTACAAATGGATACCACCCATGTTACGTTTACGTAAAGTACGTATACGTAATTATACTATGTAGTGTATTATATATGATTAATGTTGAAACAACTTTTTTAATAGTATAATAGATTCAGAACATTATATCCAAATTAGGTTTAAATTTATAATAAATAGTGATATCGAAATAAACAGATTTTTTCATATAGCATTATAAAATCACCCATACCACTAAATATTACAAATGTAATAAATACATAACACATTGTTTTAAAAATAATATTTATTTCCAACTGGTTATAAACTTACTTGTATACGTTATACTTTTTTAAGTAGGTGGAAATCATGTATTTGTACCATGAGCTGTTTATAGATATTTTCGCCGCCTTTATGTGAATCACATGAATAATATGGTAATATTTATACTAATACTACTTTCACACTGTACAAAATATCAGGGAGTTTGTGCATTACTAATACACCGTAGTTGTTTAATATGGTAACATAAACTTAATTACTATACCGATAACCCATACTTAACTTTAATTAACGAATAAGAAGTTTTGCTTTTTTGGTATTTCTTTTCACATTTGTTTATAAATTAAACCAAAAAAAGATTTCTTTATCAATAAGAACAACAAAACACAACCTGCTACATATTTTCATTTTACAACCACATAACCAAAAAATGGTTTGTTTCCCGCTATATCAAACTGAACCGCAGCTGTATTGTCTGGTTATGTAATACCCGTAACTTCCTTATGTCTGTTTCTTTCCTCTCTTCTTTCTATCGGGGGCGCAATGTCCAGCCAGAATGGCCTTTGCCTTTTGCTCTACCTTCATTCTCCGGGATCGTGTTATAACAGGAGGTTTCTTTACGTTTGAGGCTCCGTCCCCTAAATTAAAGTAATACAAGGTATTTAAAATAAAATATTATAACCTTTTAAATAACTGAATTATTAATTGCCAGAGCACACAAATTATAAATAAAATTATTTTTTTTTCTTATAGCAGAATGCGGTATAGAAATTGTGAAATTACCTTACCTTGCTCTGACTGCTGTATTTCTAGGGCCGCCGCGATGGTTGAAGGCATATATAATGGTGTGGGTTCGGGTGGACTCAGATTTTTTAGTTCTGCCAGCATAGTGCATAGTGCTGAAAATATAAAATTCCATATTTAATTTTCTACAATATTACGTATACGTAAATATTAAATTATATTCATAAACTGTCACATGATGTTATACTATGCATAGAATATAATACTACTAAAGTATATAGCATATTATACAAGCAATTTCCTACAAATGATATGTGAACTTACCATTCAAAGAGATACTGTTTTGATACAGTAAGTGATGCAGTTCAATAACCACGTCTGTTAAAGTCTTTTTGGTTGTTTCCAGATCATTCTTCATCGCCATCAACAGGGCGTTGTTGCAATGCTGGCTCTCCTGCATTTTACATGTTCCTGTGTTAAGGGCGTCCGCTATTTTGTTCACACCTTGTGAAAACGATTGCAGTGCGTTAGTCATTTTTGCATTGCTACTTTCTGATGCTTCCATACTCTGTTTTATAAGTGCTTTTGTGATTTCCATGTTATTTGCAGATCGTTTCTCCCCAACTATATTTATTTCGGAAGATATGTCCAGAATTCGGTTGTTAATGTGATTTATTTGCTGGATACTCTCCGTTTTATCTTTTCCAGATGTGGTGATGACATTCTGTAGGGAGTTTACTATGTCTGATTGTGATTGCTCAACCCCTACAATTTTCTCCAATATTGGGTTCTTGTCAGTCTCGTTTTTATCCAGAGCTAAAGACGCCATTCGTATTTCAATGGACGCTATCCTATCCTCCAGCTCTTTATCTCGATTTGGATTTTGGTGAACTTGGGCTGCAGTTTCATGGGTTGAAGTGTCAGTGTTGGGCAAAGAACCAAGTGTATAGTTGGTTGCCAAACTTTCATCATTTCCGGTATTCTCACATAAGCTTGGTGTTGAATCATCCCCCTCGAAACTGTCACCGAGGACATTGGTATCTGTAATTGTAAAGTCCTTGAGAGGGGCAATAGGCTCGGGCAGCGTAGACATCACGTTCAGCACCTTTTGAACTGGTATACAAATTAATAGGAATTAAAATTTTGAATATATGTAAACAGTACTATAATATTTAAATGACATTAAGTGTTTAAAATTGGAGAAAAAAAAAAAAAAATTTAAAAACTGAAATTAAATTAACACACCTTTTGTATGTGTAGTTTTTTTTACTCCCAGTGTTTTCCCTCTAATAGTAGAACGTTTAGCCTCCTTGTTGGTGTTCACACGGGTATCTATAAAGTAAAGTCATACCATAAATAAATTTAAAGACATCCAATAAATGGGAAACGGTGATTACTTTAATAAAACCACATTTTAACTTATTAATTCTTACATATTATTGTCAAGTTGTAATTCACAATAATATATTTAGATATATGGGGCATAAATGTTTACCTTCCAATTCCGTTCTTGGAGTTTTCTTTTTTGGCTCGTAATCCACGTTATCAATTCTTTGGCCAGATGACCGAACGGCACCGGAACTTCCTGCTCTCTCTATAATAAACAAACTAAATGACAGTTTCCAATGTACCCGGTATTAAAGTATAATTAATAATATTTTTATTCATGTAAAAATATGAATGAGACAATATATATCTAATTTTAATTGTATATTTAAAAATTGGGTATGGATATTTTGATAAAGATACTTACTTCTCTTACTTAAGGATTTCCTTTTCTCCGCAAATTCACGATTTTTCTCCACCTCTGAGTCAGCACGGTCCTGCTCCCACTCCAAAAGGTAATCCTTGTCAGGCGATTGATCCAAACCTGCCATGTAAAAATTATGGAATTAACCAAAAATTATATAATTTAATGTACTTTTATTAGTGAAAAGAGACACAGATTACTTTCAGAAATTGTATAAGAATATCTTAAATAATTTCAACACTTTAACCTTTATAAATCACTATACTATGGATAACCATCCGGCATATATTATATGTAAGTCATAAAAACTATACATAACACACCTGCAATGTTTTTACAATCAATGTAGAGCATCCCCATTATGAAGGCCCTGTCGGGGATTTGTTTCGGATCGTCAATTGGTCCTTTACCCCATTTCTTCAAACGGGCTGTATTCTACAAATAAAGATTACTTAATAACACGGTATCCATATGTTTATTTGATACTTACGTATACGTTATATTGGAAATATCTGAGGACAACTTACACTGTTAAGTAAATGTACATATAATAGGAATGTATTTTTGAAATTTATACTTACAATCCTTTTGCAATCCGAGGAATAACGCAGTAACTTTTCCCCTACAGCAGTATAGCTCCTTTTTCCTCCCGAAACACCGGAAACCATTACTGACAAGAAATACAATATTCTTAATCACCATAAGTGTTTACTTTTAAACTTTATTATAGGTTAATACAGTGGTACATAACATGTTGAAATTGTATATTTTTTAAAATAAAATGTAAATAACAATTTATACCTTTAATTTACATTTATTCTTTTTTATTGACACTATATTTTTCAGTAAATGGTGTACTACACATTTTATAATACTTACCCATACAGGCTTTTATGGCGTCTTTTTTCCTATCATCACTTTTTCTTATGTTTCCATTTCTAAGGATCTTACGTCTGGACATAGCAGCCTCCATAAGCGCTACCTTCTCCTCCGGGCTCCAATTAGCATCCCTAATTACCTCTCCATCCTGTTCCTCATCACTAGAGAGATTGTATTCCGGTGGATCTGGTTTTTTCTTCTTATATTTTGATTTTATCACTTCTGGCAGGTTGATGTCGTCCTCCTCCTTGTTTCGAATATACACATCGGCACTTTCTTCAAATTCACTGTTACTGCTCTCACTCTGTGGCTTCTCCTTTAGAATATCAAAGGTTTGATCTGCGTCCGAATCATCCAGCACAGTGCTTTCACTGCCCTCTTCATTTCCCGAGTGTGATGCCATGTTCTGTTATTAGAAAAAAGGCTATTAATTGTATATGTAGGTAAACATTTATATTATTTTCTTTCTTACAATACTACATTAATACACTCAATAAATACTACATGGCACTTAATTACATCAGACCACTTTTTTTTTTATTTGGATCATTAAATAGATGAAATTAACAGTTTTATAACCAATTTTAAATTTCACGTATACGTAAATACCACACTCGTAACACTACAATTGGTAACGTATACGCATCTTTTGTTATGCATGTATTATCGCTCACTTGTACGACACATATTTCCTTCTATACCAGTAAAAATAACATAACAGTGCCAAAAAACTAAGTCCATATATCTATTATAAGTAATACTATCAAATTCCACAACAATTCATCCCATACCTAAGCTTAATATAGATATTTCGAATAGAACATGCTCTACCACTTACCTCCGCCATGTTTTTCCCGAAATGAAGTTACGTATACGTAAGTTCGGGGAGCCGACCGGAAGTGACGTTTTCTGTTTACTTTGGTGCCTATACTCCATCTCCCGCCACGAAATTACGAGTGGCAGCGCGCACTAATTATTACGTATACGCATGCATTTACGTTTACTTAACCAATTTTATGTAGTGTTTCTACGTGTACGTAAGTACTGTATTATTTACTTGATTTACGATTGATACCTGCAGCAACAGCGCATACCACTACACAATTCGTACCTACTAACTTAACCAAATTTTCGTATACGTAACTGCCTCCATACGTATCTTGGGAGCAACAGACCCCAGGTCGCTTTTGACCCATCTGCAGCCACTCTCCTGCAGCAGAATGTGTGATCGCCACACCGTGTTGGGTGGTGGCACCTGTCTCTACCCCACCTGGTGGTATCTGGGTGCATTACCAGTAAAACGTACAATAAAACGTTGATCTCTGTGCTCCTACATGGCTAAAAAATGACACGGGAGACACGGCCCTTTTAAAATCGACACGGGCGACACAGCCCTTTTAAATTCGACAGTCACAGAAAAATCAAGGATAAAAATCGACCCGCATATATCTTTCTCTAAGTTCTTATATAAATAAAATTTGACACAGCGACATAGCCCTTTTGCTTAAATTCGATATGGCGACATGGTCAAAATTGTTGGTACCCATGTAGAGGCACATCTCTCCAGGTGAAACGGCAAACCCCTTTCCGCCCCTCTCAGGAAAAGCCCATACTTCTGTGGAAAACCCTAAGGCCGTTTTATTCTGATAACTTGGATAACAGATCTGGTGGTGAGATTGCTGGCCTTTTTTACCTCTGCCCTCAGGAAAATATTGAGAATTTGACCCTAAAAAAGAAAGAAGAAGTATTTGCTGACTAGCAAAAATCATATAGCCTTTCAAAACGTGGATATTTCTTAATATATCTTCATTGGTAGCCCAAAAGAGGTCTTTTTCGTTCTTTTTTTCCCTCTGTCCTTTGGAAACTCTTGTGACCCAGCTCCCCCTGTAGGGCAGCCTTTTTTTCTTCTGCCTTCAAAAAAGGCCTGTAATCCCAGTTATCAGAATAAAACGGCCTAATGACTAGTCCCTAGGGTATAACGTTTGCTTGCTCATGTGTCATGGCACTGAGTGGCTGAAGCTGAATTTGTCCTATTATTATTTTGCAATTATAATCAGAACACATAAAGAGTTTATGATTATGCCAAATTCGATAAGAGGTTTTGTTCTCTTGCTTGAACTTTGTGATTAAAGAGATAACACAATTCAAAACACAAAGCTCTTTGTAATCATGTACTGGTTTTGCATACATTTATTCTGTGTTTAAATAAATTCCTGATGGTCAGAAGATTGTAATTCTGTCACATTTTTATTTGGAAAATAAACAGTATGATATTATTGATTTTAACTGAATATAAGTCTTTAGTGTCTTTGAAGATTAGATGTCAGCTTTCTTTCTCAGCTATTCACAGACAATGGTCACATACAAGTTCATGAATCACATGCCGCAGGTCGATGTGGATTGAATGGCAATGTGGTGCATTTCCCCACCTAGTGGACTCATCTCAAATTAAACAACCAATGTTGAGTTCATATATATATATCTGGTGAAATATATTATGGGAAAATATATTCATAATTATAAATGGATTTCGGTTAAAGATGATACATGGTCCACATGCATTATTTTCAGGTCTGGTGCCTTTGAGAAAAGAAAACATTTTGAATCAGATGAGGCTCAATCTGAAGAAGCAACATCTCGTTTTCAAACTGTACAAGATGAGTCCAAATTTACCCATTATCTTTTAGATCATTACTACTTTACCTATTGATGTAAAACATCAAGTACAAAAAAAAAGTTGAAAAACTATGTTTTCTTATCACTGATAATCTGTAAATACTTAAGCGAATGACATTTTGTCTTTCAGCAGCTACTGACAATCAAAGCGAACATCCTTATTATTCAGTTTCACTGGAGGATTTGGCTCAGTTTATTTGTAGCAAAAGTGAAACTTGGAATATGTATGTTACTGAATGTATATATATATATATATATATATATATATATATATATATATATATATATATATATATATATATATATATATATATATATATGTGAGGCATCATGTTAGAGTTATATCCTCGCTTGCTGTTCCTCCTTGAAGCCTCATCAGAGTGATCTGAAATTAGTTACATTTGTTATTAATTCTGACATTTTGTCAAGAACATCTAAAAAAATACATGGTCGAGCATGAAATTGAATTGGCAATGCATTTCAAGAAATGAGAAAAGGATTAAGATTAAAGTAAATATAGATTTTATTGGTCACCATATTATTAGGGATAAGTTAGAAAAAGTCATATGTTGTAGGATTAGGGAGCGTTATCAAAAGATGACACAATATATATTAAACATTGTAGGATGACTGGATATTGCATCAACCAACTACAGATCTAGAACTAGAACAATAACAATATATATATACAGCAGTGAAGGAAGCATATATGGTATAGCTACCTTCAGGGTTTGCCATGGCCTCTATGCTGATTCAGGTTCCTCAGGTTTCTGTGTCTGTGGCTTTTCTCCAACCGGTTTCTCGCCCTCTGGTTTCTCTCCGTCCTCTTTCTCACCCTCTTGTTCACCTACCTCTGGTTTCTCGTCCTCTTCTTCCTCTAACTCGGGTTCCTCCACCTCTGGTTTCTCGTCCTCTTCTTCCTTTACCTCGGGTTCCTCTACCTCTGGTTTCTCGTCCTCTTCTTCCCCTGCCTCCGGTTCCTCGACAACAGTATTCCGCTCTTCCCTAGTGTCCTGGTCAACATCAGGGTTCTGCTCTTCCTCAGTGTCAGCATCAGGGTCTTGGTCTACATCAGTGTCTACATCGTCGTACCACTCTCCATCTGTCTCTACTTCAGGGTCCTGATCTCCCTCCATCACTACTTCTTGGCTCTGCTCTCCCTCGGTGTCTACTTCAGACTCCTCAGGTTTCTGTATCTGGCGTTTCTCTCCCTCTTGTTTCTCTTGAGTCTCACCCTCTTCTTCTTCCTCTACCTCAGGTTCCTTTACCTCGGGGTTCTCACCCTCTTCTTCCTCTGCCTTCGGTTTCTCTACCCCAGTATTCTGCTCTTTCTTAGTATTTTGGACTACATCAGGGTCTTGCTCTCCCTCCATGTCTACTTCAGGTTCCTCCTCTTCCTCATTGTCTTCTTCTCTGTCCCCCTCTCCCTCTGTGTCTAATTCAGGTGCCCACTCTCCCTCTAGATCAGACTCACGCTCTCCTTCTGTATTCACATCAGGTTCCCTCTCTTCCTCTGTTTCTTCTTCAGGGTCCTGTTCTTCCTCGGTGTCTACATTAGCGTCCCCCTCTCCCTCTGTGCCGACTTCAGGCCCCCGCTCTTCCTCTATATCAGAGTCTTGCTCTCCCTGGTTGTTTACAACAGGCTCCAGCTCTCCCTCGGTGTCGGCTTCAAGGTCCCCCTCTCCCTCGGTATTGGCTTCATTGTACTCTCCTTCAGTGTCTTCATCAGTGTTCCAGTCTCCCTCGGTGTCCATATCGCGGTCCAGATCTCCCTCAGTGTCCAGATCTGTGTCAGGATCACGCTCTCCATCCGTGCCTACTTCGGCTTCTCGCTCTCCTTCTGGATCAGAGTCCTGATCTCCCTCGGTGTCTACATCAGGGTTCCATTCTTCCTGGGTGTCCAGGTCAGGGGCGTCCTCTCCCTCGGTGCCTACTTCAGAGTCCTGCTCTCTCTCTGTATCTAATTCTTGGTCTGCCTCATCCTCTTTAACTACTTCAGGCTCGCGCTCTTCCTCGGTGTCTAAATCAAGGACCCTTTCTACATCTGTGTCTACTATAGGCTCTTGCTCGGTGTTGACTTGTTGGTCCCTCTCCCCCACAGTGTCTTCTTCAGAGTCTGGTTCTCCCTCGATAGCTACATCAGGGCTCTGTTCATCCTGGTCTATATCCTGGTCTTCATCAGGGTTCTGCTCCACCTCAGTGTCCTGCTCTCCCTCAGTGGCCTGGTCTCTTTGAGTGTCCTGCTCTACCTCAGTGTCCTGGTCTCCCTCAGTGGCCTGGTCTCCCACAGTGTCCTGGTCTCCATAAGTGTACTGCTCTCCCTCAGTTTCCTCCTCTACCTCAGGGTCCCAGTCTCCCTCAGTAGCTTGGTCCTCCTCAGTGTCCTGCTCTACCTCAGTGTCCTGGTCTCCCTCAGTGGCCTGGTCTCCCTCAGTGGCCTGGTCTCCCTCAGGGTCCTGTTCCCCCTCAGTGGCCTGGTCCTCCTCAATGTCCTGCTCTACCTCAGTGTCCTGCTCTACCTCAGGGTCCCAGTCTCCCTCAGTGTCCTGGTCCTCCTCAATTTCCTGCTCTACCTCAGTGTCCTGCTCTACCTCAGTGGCCTGGTCTTCCTCAGTGTCCTGCTCTACCTCAGGGTCCTGTTCTCCCTCAGTCACCTGGTCCTCCTCAGTGTTCTGCTCTATCTCAGGGTCCCAGTCTTCCTCAGTGTCCTGGTCTCCCTCAGTGGCCTGGTCTTCCTCAGTGTCCTGCTCTACCTCAGGGTCCTGGTCTCCCTCAGTGTCCTGGTCATCCTCAGTGTCCTGGTCTCCCTCAGTGTCCTGGTCTTCCTCAGTGTCCTGCTCTACCTTAGTGTCCTGCTCTACCTCAGTGTCCTGGTCTTCCCTATTGTCCTGCTCTACCTCAGTGGCCTGCTCTCCCTCAGTTTCCTGCTCTACCTCAGGGTCCCAGTCTCCCTCAGTAGCCTGGTCCTCCTCAATGTCCTGGTCTCCCTCAGTGTCCTGCTCTACCTCAGTGTCCTGGTCCTCCTCAGTGTCCTGGTCCTCCTCAGTGTCCTGCTCTACCTCAGTGTCCTGGTCTTCCTCAGTGTCCTGGTCTTCCTCAGTGTCCTGCTCTACCTCAGTATCCTGCTCTACCGCAGGGTCCTGGTCTTCCTCAGTGTCCTGCTCTACCTCAGTGTCCTGCTCTACCTCAGTTTCCTGCTCTACCTCAGTGTCCTGGTCCTCCTCAGTATCCTGCTCTACCTCAGTGGCCTGGTCTTCCTCACTGGCCTGCTCTACCTCAGTGTCCTGCTCTACCTCAGTGTCCTGCTCTACCTCAGTGGCCTGGTCTCCCTCACTGGCCTGCTCTACCTCAGTGTCCTGGTCTCCCTCAGTGTCCTGCTCTACCTCAGTGGCCTGGTCCTCCTCAATGTCCTGGTCTCCCTCAGTGTCCTGCTCTACCTCAGTGTCCTGGTCTACCTCAGTGTTCTCGTTCCCCTCCACCTCACGTTTGTCGTTGACACCTGGGTTTGCTGGTTTCCAGTTTGAGGCTTCATCTTCTTGCGAAGCATTGTTTTTTCCCCCATCCTCTACTGGACGACTGGAATCACCTGTATGAAAGAATATGTACTATTTAACATATCAAATATAAATATGCTTTGTGCAACTCAATTGTGTCACCAGCTTGGTGATACAGAAACTCACCGGTTGGTGAACGGTGATTGGTGTAACATAGGTTTTGTAAGCTTGTTTCTATTTTCTAATACATATATTTATTTTTTGTACTTGACAGCTAGGTTATTTAAAAAAACATTGATTGAATTGAAAAATCAAAACAAGAGGCTAGTTGCATTCACAGCCGACATAACACTGGAAGCTCTTTCCTTTACCCTTGGCCATGTGGAGGCATTGCACTAATTTGTCCTTCTCTTGTTAACAATTTAAGGGCAGCAGAGTGGGTTAGTGCATGACACCCTTTGTCGTCATGATGCATTAATGCAGTCCTCGGGAGTCTAATTATCAGGCTGCATTCATGCATCATGAATACCCAAAGGGAGTGAGCCAATACTGGTAATATAATATTTGATCCGAACCCTGGGTAGTCAGTCACCATGATGCTGCATTATGTGGCCTTTGATATATAGGGTTGATACAGATTAGTATAGTATTAGTTTTATACAGCCAAGTTACTCACTTTTCTTCTGTTGGAGAAATGAAAATAAATCGTTACATGAGTATTTGTAATAAATTGAATTAACATTTTCATATAGTTGGCTTATTATCCCTTTACTGACATGATAAACGCGCTCCGCCCCTTTTTCATGATGCCTCGACGCCATACTGATCCAGTGGGCACAGAACAGTGAATCAACATTGATATAGGGTTGTCGATGTTGATCCAATGTCAATTCAACACTGAAATTAATGTTGTGCCCCCTGGGGACGAGTCACGAGGCGCTGCTATGGCGCATCAAGAAGACAAATGTTGTCTTGAGGCTACATGCTGTCCAGAAAGGTCTAGGTTAAATAGATATAATTCAGTAGAATATTAATACCTGAAATCTTTCAGTTTCAAACCCCTTCCCTTCCTAGAATCAAGCCCTACTGATGAAGGTCATCTACCAAACACTTTCTGAAATGCTGGTCCGAATTTGGCCTCTTTTTGTTTTGTTTTTTGAAACAACTATTTGTAATGACAATATGCCAATTAAAAGATTAGACAAATCAAAAGAGTACAGTCATATATTTTTTTCTGAATTTCCGATTTAGGGAAGACCACTGTATTTTGTTATTGTTCATACATTGGAATGCGCTACTTGGCCTGTAGTAAGGATATCTTGTACACACTGCACACATCTGCCACCTAGTGTCCCCCAAGAGAGGCACAAGGCATGCTAATTGCCATATATATATATATGTGGCTGCGCAGTGAAATTGACTCGGCCCACTGTATGGGGATTTTTTGTATAGGAATGGTTCTTACAGAGATTTTATAATCTCACATAGGATTTTCTATAATCACCATACTTAATCTTATGCCAAACGTGGATATAAGTTACCATAACAGTTGGGATACTAACTTTAAAATACAGGTACAATGTAAACTTACCCCATAAGTCAGCTCACTGATCACGTTATTCACAACTGTAAATATAAAAGGCAGTATTATTACATATTATTGTACGTTTAATGGCCCGTAACTCGCCAGGGCTGCATTCATGCATCATGCCGCAATGATGCAGCAACACAGTGCTGACAGGTTATTATGACGATGAAGGTTGGTCAATACCCTTTAAGGAAAATTGTTCCAAACTTTTTCCTATATTTAAAATCAGAAAATAAAATAAGTCCCGCTAAAAAAAAAAGTTTTTTTTTTAAATTTCTTTTTACTATGGAGATAATAAAACAAATTCCTTGATACTATTTTTATCGTAACTATTATACTGCAAATGATATGAAATATTAAATGCAGAACACTTGTTAGAAAGGCTCAATAACATAATGATTTTGTGGTATGAGAACAAGTAGGCCCTATAGGAAACGTCATTACTTATGGCCTGCCCCTTAATTTTCCCAGGTATGCCTACGATTTCAGGTAGGTATACACTCTAATTTATGTGAAAACATTTTCATTTATCATTTGGCACAAACCTATTGGAACTAGGTTAATGTCTCTGCCAATTTGGCTTTTTTTGTAACATTGAGGGATTGGTCATTCGGTGAATTTGAGTGGCCCCACGAGAGGGTCTGAATCATTTTGGTCCCCCAGTGGGCAGGTTGACATTCAGCGCGGCCACCTCTTCGAGTTATAGTGGACTCATGGGCCTTTTCGCGAACAATAGGTAAAAATTTGGTTGGGTTTCTCCTTTCAATGGTCCAACCTTTTTGTCCCTCCCCCATTGTTAGAAAAGAACCACTCCCTGAGCTACGAAATGTGGATGGAACATTACGTTTCTTGTCACTTTTACTGGATTATGGGAAGAAAACGGACTATAATCCTCCTCATCTTTAATAATGGGACACTGATTTAGATCAGTCTAGAATTACATGACCTGATAATTATCTTCCATCAAAGTCTACCCCATAATCCACTTTAAAGAAAAAAAAGCTAAAAAGCAACGTTTTATTCCATTTTTATTTCACAGCCATCAAAGGCGTATGAAATGGAAGTAATATGAAAGATAAATAGATACAGGGACCTTGATGTATCTTAGCTCCAACATAATATCTGCCAAAGAAATCACAAGTATGTTTTTATCTGAATTAGGGTGAGCATCTACCTTAAGGCCACTCAAAAAAAGCATGATTTTCATATTCTAGCTGTTAAGAGTATATTGATCCACAAAAGTTGTTAAGATGCAAGTTATTCCTATCTCACTACATTACCGACAGTCTTTAGATGCTTTAATTTGATACCAAAACTGCCAATAGTTGTCCAAGTTTTCCCCAAATCACGATTTTCATGATGTGCGCGGTAATGACAGACAAGGTTTTTTTGAGTGGCTTTAGGTTGTCAATACAGCAGAGCCATTATTGCTTGGCTGCTCGCGTAGTAAAAACAAATTGACTTACGTTGTGTAGTCCGTTGATCACGCGCTACTTCACGGTGCTGAAATACGAGTAAGAAACAGATGTATGGTATATAATATACTATATTCACCCCAAGTCGGCCACATACCCCAAGTCGGACATGTACAAACTGTATATCTCGTTGAATAACATTGATTTGACTAGTTACTACTATTGGTTTAACATTGTCAGGTATGACCGCCCGCATAACGGCCGACGGCGACAGGCGCTACTGCCGCCGCCGGCCCGCATAGGCGGCGCTCCAGTCGGCACTCCCGTCGCCGGCAGGCGACGCTCATTCCGCACATTGTTTCCCACAGACCAGCATAAGGGTCACCCCTTTGATGTACACTAACACGGTGACTAGTCGTAAGACTAGTTAACGAGGCTCAGGGGGGTTCCACTGCTAGACCATCTGTGACAAGTATGGAGGAAGGTCGGTCTTTTATACCACAACCTTCCTACTTCACCTGCCAGATTTCCAACTGAGTTGTGAATCACTCTCCACCAGAGGTTTGGTGGGGGTGTGACTAGTGGGGGCACACAGCTATTTGATTAGTATGGACCCCTACTCTCCTGGGAGAGTGTGGAGACCGCTCACCTGGCCAGACTGTGGGTCTGTCCTGGTGTTGGACTAATACCAGACTCTTTATTGTAAATTTTATTTACAGAGGAGTCTAAAAACCTTAAAACAGGTCCTAGCCTAGGTTGTATAGTAACCTATGTGTCCCAACAGAATGGTTTCGACATTAGTCTCATCAGTAGCCTTGTGGGAAGGTGTTTTTGGTATGAAACCAAAAATTGTTATTCATATAGGAACACAGTGTGTAGACTTGCTCCTGGTCTTCAAGCATTAGAAGATTCCCCATTCCCAGTGTGTGTAACTGGGGTTGGGGGACAACTCAGGTGGTCTGGGGACTCCCAATTGAGGGGTCCTTGAAAGGTGACAGGTATAACTTGTCGGTCCACGGGGGAAGTGCTGTTGACACATTCATATGTGTTACTTTTCAGGTAAAATAGTGCTCCACAGGCGAATATTTAAAATCCACCAAGGGCCGGTAGATCCTGGGTGGATCAAGTAAATACCCACAACTAGTGAGTGTTTATTTTTCCCTGAAAAATTTATAACGAGGCATTGGGTTGCACTTCACCCGTTAACACTATCCATTGTGTTTAAACCGCGGGGTGCAGTTGTTCCCAGGCGATGAATCCAGTTGAATTCAATCGCCAGGCGCAATTTAAGCGCCTTTTTGCTTAGAGGATGTTCGTAGACAAAATCTAGGATGTACACCTTCATGTCTTTGGTGACGTCATGCCCTTCTCTACTGAAGTGGTATTGTACATCAGTAGACATGATACCATTCAAGGTATCATATTTGTGCCTGTAGAGTCTTTTCATGACTGGTCTTTTGGTTTGACCCACATATCTGATGCCACATTTCCTGCATTCGAGGCAGTAGATCAGATTTGAGCTTTTGCAAGTCACGTTGGTCTTGGTATTAAAGCTCAATTTGGTGCCGGTTTTTTCTATTCTGCCGGTTTTGTCTATCATGGGGCAGTGGGCGCAGTTTTTTGTTCTGCACCAAGCCTTTTGGGTTGGGTTGGTGTCTGCTACAAACGGGTTGTAGTCAGTCCTGGCTCTGACCAAATAGTCTCGGAGATTTTTAGGTCTCTTGTAACTATTGACTACTCCGTTTCTGAACATAGTCTTAGTCGATTTTGAACGGGCGAGGGTGGGCCAGTTCTCTTTCACTGTTTTAACCAGTGTTTCGTCACCCTGTCTATAGGTGCTTACCAAATAGGAGGGTTTCTCATTGGGCAAGATCACACTTTTGACCTTGGGAGTCAGTGTGTCTAGTCTGGATAATTCTTTACATTTTTCCAGAGCTTGTTTCAGGAGGTTAGTGGGGTAACCTCTTTTGGTGAATTCAGTAATTTTTTCCAGAGAGTGTTTCTGGAAGTCCTCCTCCCTTTTGCAGATACGCATCAGGCGGAGGAATTGGCTATATGGTAGGCTTGACTTGCACCTTTTTGGGTGTGCAGAGTTAAACCGCAGATAGCTGTGGGAGTCCGTTGGTTTACAGTACAGGTCTGTGTACAGTTTGCCGTTGTGGTCTTTGATCACCCAGGTGTCAAGGAAACTGACCAACTGCTTAGAGTGGTCAGAGGTGAATTTGATGGATGGGTGGGCATTGTTCAAATGACCCAGCCATTCCTGGAGTTTTTCCTCTCCATGCTCCCATACAAAGAATATGTCATCTATGTATCGGAGCCAGATGGTCGGTTTTAGGGGATGTTTGTTGAGAACGTCTTCCTCTAAATCTGACATAAATAAGCAGGCGTATGAGGGTGCTAGTCTAGTACCCATGGCTGTACCTCCGATTTGGAGGTAATTTATGTTATTGAACTGGAAATTGTTCTTTTTAAGGACCATTTCCAAAAGGTCCGTCAGACTCCCATTTTTTGGGTTCTGGAGCGGGTGTCGATTTTCATCGAGAACTCTCTTGATACAAGTTAGACCTTCGTTGTTGGGTATATTGGTGTATAATGACCCAACATCTAAGGTGCCGATTATGGCATTGTCATCAAGATGTTTGATTTTGTCAACCTTGTTGATAAAGTCAGTTGTGTCTCTGACAAAAGATTTTATCTTTTTGGTCAAGGGTTTCAAAAAAAAAAATATCTACAAAAGCAGATATTTTTTCTGTGGCGCAGCCATTTGCACTAACAATGGGTCTGCCTGGGGGTGGTTTTACCCCTTTGTGGATCTTGGGGTTGAAATAAATGTACGGTGAACGGACCTTCTTGAGTTTCAGAATTCCCGTTACCTCAGCATTTATTTCATTTTCAAGAAACATGAGATCAATCTTTTTGTTAACCTCTAATCTGTGGATTTCACTCGGATCTTTGGACAGTCTTTGATAGGTGTTCCTATCATTGAGTTGTCTAAGGGCTTCTTCCACATAGTCAGAAGTGTTTTGTATGACCAAGGCACCGCCTTCAGGGAAAAATAAACACTCACTAGTTGTGGGTATTTACTTGATCCACCCAGGATCTACCGGCCCTTGGTGGATTTTAAATATTCGCCTGTGGAGCACTATTTTACCTGAAAAGTAACACATATTGATGTACACTAACAGGGGTAGACAAACTATGGAGGGGTATTGTGTGACTGTCTCTCTGACTGTTACAGCCCTCCAACCACTGTCAACTGACACTAACACTCAAGATGCCATGCTGGTAGCCTGTGGGGTGTTTCACAAGTGGGACATACAATTGATTGTAGAATAAGTGTTTCTATAGGAGGTGTTAATTGTATATGACCACTAAGACCGACATTCGGTCGTATCAATTGTATACTGCTTATAAAAAGTGTTTCACAAAGGTCTACAACCAAGATGTTAAGTCAGGGTCTTTAGCCTACAATCTAGATACAACTAATTTATAAGTGTTTCACAACGCATATTAGCGTGGAGCTCATACCATGCCCGCTAATATTTTCCTTACATATTTTTTCACGTTTTTTTCATGCAATATATGTGTCATACTACACACAAGAATCCCTGCAAATATCTGTTTATTCAGGATGAAAATAAACTGGTTATACACATTTAAACAACACTTATGTTGATCCTATGTGATCATCATACAAGGGGAGCATATTTAAGATTAATGCTACATGGTTATTAAGGTTGACTTATTTTTACCAAATGTTAGTTTTGTGTTGGTGTTTCACAAGCCGCATTATTATCTTCAATTGTATCTAAGTATATGACCATAGATACAATTGAAACTTGTGAAACACCAAGATAAAATTAACATAGGGTGATATTAAGTTGGTCTTAGAAAACATGTAAAATTAATTGTATATATTTTCTCCTTGTGAAACACCCCACTGGCCCCCTTAAATAGGGTCAGGTCCCAGCACTGGGCATCTCCATCCTCACTCTACACTTGGACACCACTGAGCAAGGACCTCTCCACTGACTGAGAACAAGGCTATAGGCTATGCCCTACTAGGCCCAACTATCAGACATGGTGTAGGACCCCCTTGGCTCTAGTCCAGTACTAACCTCAGGGTTATTAGGTATATTTACCAAGACCTATATTATTGTGTGGATAGGTGTAACTGAGTGGAACCTACATTGTACTTACTGTACTATTGCTGTCAACTTGTAATAAATACCAACTATACTACAAGACCTCAAGACTTAGTCAACTTCCTCATATTAAAGGGATCTCCCAACTAAGGGGATTCCTTCTATGACAACATCATACTGCTTTTTATCCACCCTAGAGGGAGGTGGCCGACTCGAGGTGTGTGGCCGACTTGGGTGGACCTACGCTACTACTATGTCCAGTGCACATGCGTGAAAGTAGGGGACCTGAAGGACCAACACCACCATTACAGAGAAACATGCAAACCTTAGCCCTTTAAGGGCCGCATAGTGCTTTTATGCACTGTGCCTTTTGTCGCCATGCTGCATGGATGCATCATTGGCAAGGCTACTAGTCAGCGCTGCATTTATGCATCATGCTGACCATTCGGGAGTGTACCAAATCCCATTTAGCATTTTGCTTGACTGGCGGCTCACGACGATTCAGGAAATGATGTATAAACGATAACATCCATATTTAAGTAAAAGAGATCTTTAATTGAACTTTATACAAATCTCGGCCTACAGTCATGAAGATCCCTGGCCACACTTTATTTCTCCGACAGACACCATTAAACAATCAAACCAATTATCATAAACTAAGTCATCATGATTAACGACAACATAACCCTTTACGCCCCCGTGGGGATCTAAAAGTAAACAATAGGAAACGGAGGGCCAAAACAAGCTTTTATCAAAAATCACCATACTATTCTAGGGGAGTAAGCCTATGGGACACCCTGGATAAAGATGTACAAAGGATTCAGAGCAAAGATTCATCCAGTGCTAAGCTTAAAACATTGCCACTACCACTGCCTTAGCCAGACATTCTGTTCAACCACAGCACTGTTGGACTAACATGCATCGTGTCCTTTTGTATTCATATTTTCCTGTATATAGTCTTTTTTATTTACGTCTTGTCATATCAACTACGATTGAACCACATTAGTCAAGCAGTGTATGGTGCAGGGGTAGACACTAACGCTGGCCCGGGAGCCAATTGCCCGTAGTTTTGGGTCCGGGCCCGTAGATTTTGCAAAATAACATTCCCATGGGCCTAGGTGGCCCACAGAAGTATTTAGAAGACATTTTAAGAATGCTTGTCTGACAACTATAGCCATGTAACATATCGTTGGAAAGAGGGAAAGGTGCCCGAATTAATCATATTGGTCACACTCTATCATTGACAAATGAGAAATATACATGTTTCTTTTCTCATGAAGAAAACATAATTATGACCATTGGCCCACAGATCTTGGTTCGGGTCCGCAGCTTTCTGGGGCTACGGGCTCGGGTGGCCCACAGCTGAAATAGTTAGTGTCTACCCCTGTGGTGGGCCCAATTACCTTTTTGAGGCATCTATGTGCGCCGCACAGCTCGTTTTATTTACAGAACGATGCATGCAACGAATAATCAATCATCAAAATAAAACAACACCTCCCGGCCACTACACTCAAATTATAACTACCAGTAGCCAAATGTGGGAGTGGTCATTTTGTAACAAAGGGGAGTGAGGAGGGGTGATAAGAATGTCGCATTGGTGATCACAAATCTCCCCCCCAAATTCCTCCCCCCCCCCCAAGTCAAGAGGTCAGGATATTTTACCCACCACCCCCTAGGCCTGTTGTTAAAAACATGAGCACTCCCTTAGAGATGCTATTAAGTGACATCATGGCATTTTCAAGATTTATCCACATCCGATGCGCGCTGCGGTGATGCATGTTCCCTTTCTTTTGATATAATATACTTTTATGTATTTTATATATTATGTTGACATGCGCTGATCGTCAGATGGTCACGCCTGGTGGTTTAGGCTTCATTTCAAACCCACCCGTATTATTTAGGTACTGGCATCTGGACTGAAAGGGGTCAACTTGCTTAGCCCCAAGTCCCTTTAGAATCTAAATCATTTAAGGGAGTGGTCATGTTTTAACAACATGGGGGGTTGGTGCATTTTTTTTTGGGGGGGGGGAGCAAAAAGATTTGGATCCCTTGAAGGGGGGACCAACAAAATTTTGACCCCTCTTGAGGGAGGACCAACAAAATTGCACCCCATTTTAGCGAAAAAAATAGGTCACGCTCAATTTCGATCTGCCCGGGGGGGGGGGCGAAAAAATTTAGACCCCCTCCCCCCTGACCACTCCCTGAGGACCCCCTCCCCCCTGCAGGTTTACACCAAGGCCTCACCTTCCTGGCCGGCCTGGCCTGGATGTTGCAGACGGCCACCAGTAGGACGACCGCGAGGGCGGACAACGGCAGCCTCATCTTGGAGTCTGAAACATGAAGGGGTAGTCTCTAGGGTAAACTGACCTAAAGATAACCATGTACCATGAGATGACCACCTCAAATGTGTAGTCATGCATTCATGATAAGCTCTGTGTATTACAGTACACTTTAAGTGATACTCTACCCAGAAAAGGACAAATAAGTACAATACCATACACAATTAAGGTGGACATCTCATGGTACGTGGTTATCTTAAGGTCAGTCTACCCTATGTAGTAAACCTTTGGGGCTATTCAAGTATAACGTCATCGACAAGGGGTACGGGGGTGTATGGAGAGTGAAGACATAACCATGCTGTTCCTATACTAAACGATGATAAAGGGGCGGGGTCTTGGAAAATACCTGGAAAATGATGAAGTCATACTTGAATGGCCCATTGGATGGGCAGCAGCGTGCTTTAATGGACGTCTATTTGTCGCCATGATACATGAATGAAGCTATGGCGATTATATACTCATCAGTGTTGTATTCAGGCATCATACCGACCCCTCGGGAGTTTATCCGCCATGTAGGGTAGGCATGATGCATGCATGCAGCACTGGAGTTTTACTCGCCACTGCTGCATATGCACATGCATCATGCCCCAAACGGCATGTACATTGAAGCAGCATGCTGTCCTCAACGTTGTCAATTTCAATTCTATCAAATAACAAAGCAGTCTTACAGCATAATTTTTTTACATCCCCTTCGAATTTAAAAGACAAAGATTCCCGGGCTGTGAACAACTCGAGTGATCCTTCGTGTTATTTTCATGTCATTATGAACAACGTTACAGGCTAAAGGGGAAAAAGGGGGGGAAAATTTGACATGCATATTCTGTTTAGTCACGTTATTAATGACATCATAGACCGTGAAATGCTGTGAGGGGCTGAGGGAGATATGTAATTAAAGAGAGGGGGTGGGGGTCAATGACAATATTCTGTGGTTAAATCAAGGGGCTGTCATATTCACTATGAAATGTATTTGCATATTCCCCAACTATCTGATGTTGCCCCATTACCCAGTAAACAAAAAACGTTATACAACATTTTATAACGTTATATAACGTTTCCCCAAGGCTCCTAAAGGGCTGACTCCACCAACGCCACGTGACGGATCCGTCAACGTCCCCGTCCTCTCTGTCCGTCAACGGATTGGTCAAATCCGTCCGTTTTGGACGGATCCGTCCAGTTTCTGCTTCCACTGACTCCGTCTGTCAACGGATCCGTCCACATTTGATAGACTAGATACCTGTTTTGACGGATCCGTCGATGGACGAATCCGTCAATGGACGGATCCGTCAACGGACGGATTGGTGGAAGCCAAATTAGCCGTCATAAGGACCCAAAAAAGTGATCCACTGATCCGTCCGTCGACGGATCGGTCAACGGACGGACTGGTGGAAGCAGGAAAATAGAAATCCGTCCGTCAACGGGTGACGGATCCGTCACATTTTGGCGGATCCGTCAATGGACGGGAATATCAAAAAAATTTAATATTCCCGTCAGTTGACGGATCCGCCAAAATGGTGACGGATCCGTCACCCGTTGACGGACGGATTTCCATTTTCCTGCTTCCACCAGTCCGTCCATTGACGGATCCGTCGACGGACGGACTGGTGGAAGCCATTCTGACGGATCCGTCACACTTTTGGCGTGCTAATAACGGGGAAAATGGCTTCCACCAACCCGTCACTTGACGGATCCGTCCAAAAATGGACGGATCCGTCCAAAAAATGGACGGATCCGTCCAAAAAATGGACGGATCCGTCACGTCGCGTTGGTGGAATCACCACTTTAAGCGGTGATTCCACCAACGCGACGTGACGGATCCGTCCATTTTTTTGACGGATCCGTCACTTTTTGGACGGATCCGTCAAGTGACGGATTGGTGGAAGCCATTTTTCCCGTCATGAGCACGCCAAAAGTGTGACAGATCCGTCAGAATGGCTTCCACTGGTCCGTCCGTCGACGGATCCGTCAACGGACGGGCCAGTGGAAGCAGGAAAATGGAAATCCGTCCGTCAGCAGGTGACGGATCCGTCACTATTTTGGCGGATCCATCAAGTGACGGAAATATCTAAATATTTTAATATTTCCATCCCTTGACGGATCCGCCAAAATGTGACGGATCCGTCAACCATTGACGGACGGATTTCCATTTTCCTGCTTCCACTGATCCGTCCGTTGACGGATCCGTCGATGGACGGATCAGTGGATCACTTTTTTGGGTCCTTATGACGGCTAATTTGGCTTCCACTAATTTGTCCGTTGACGGATCCGTCCATCGACGGATCCGTCCATCGACGGATCCGTCAAAACAGGTGACTGATCTATCAAATATGGACGGAGTGGAAGCAGAAACGTGACGGATCCGTCAATATTGGACGGATTTGCCCAATCCGCCGATGGACAGAGAGGATGGTGTACATCACGGATTCGTCACGTGGCGTTGGTGGAAGCAGCCCTTTACTATGGCATATAATCATATAAAGTTTTAAAACGTTATTTTCACATAAAATAAGTCAAGGCCAAAGGATCATTTAATTGATTAAAAGGAAGGCAAAAACATCCCAGAAGTAAATATCAAAGTGAAATTAGATCATTTCATATTTAACCCACTTCCTCATTTAATTATGCGTCTGGAAGGCATCCGAGCGGAAATACCTCAAATTTTTATTTGAAATGTAATTATCCAAATTAGTCAATATCACTTCCAGGTATTTTTGTCAACAATGGAAGTCAACAATATATTCGCATTAAGGGAGTATTTCATGTAGTGTAAAATGTGATCGGATTTGCGATGAAAAAAAGAACACATTAGGAAATAATTGATGAAGCTAACTACAATGACGGGCCTATGTCTTTATAATTGTGACGGAATATTACCGCTACGCTGTGATGATTTTACATGCGGGCAGTTGGGGGAGGGGGAAGGTGGTGGTCAGATGAAGATTCTGGCGAGACCAAAAGATGCGTGCCCCTTTTTTTTTTTATATGGCGACTTGCCATAATAGGTCGGCTGCAATGAATTATAATTTTGAGGGAAGGGGGGGGTGTCACCCCTATTGTGGGGGACCAGAATGATGTTGCTGCACTCGCACAAAATTCCACCCCCCCCCCCCCCGTTATGCTGTTAAAAAAAACACTCCAGAGTGATTGCAATTAACCTTGATAAAATCTGATGCCGAAGACACGTTAACCACTCCATAATTATCTATTCTACGAATCTTCCAGCCTTAATGTTGTAAATGTCTTTGGTGATAAAACTTTAAACTGTACTTGACCGGGTCTTAAACAATGTCTCAGTAAAAATCGCATTATGCCAATCGTAAGCAGCTATGCTGAATAGAAATCAATCAAGCAATCAATCAATCAAAGCATCGTTATGTTGCATCACTGCCTTGTTATCTGTATAATTATTTGGGGTGTATCAACCCTGCATGATGCATAAATGCATCCCTGGCGAGTCGACCCAAACAATACCCAATGTGCTAAGTCTATCAATGATTCAATGATACTATCAGTGACTGATTTTTCACATGAAGAATAATATATATGTATGCATACTACATACCTTTGACAGCTGGAGATAGAGGAGCCTCCTGATGGAACTAGAAGTGAATTGGTTTGAATTTGATCCCGCTTTAAGGTGTTCGTCCCGCAGTATCCGTGTACTATGGTGCCCCAGGTAAATGTGACGTGTCTCAAGTCGGTGAAGTGAATAATAGTCCGTGGTACACCGAAAAAGTTAACTTGTCTCCAGACTCTTCTAAGTGACTGTCATACTATAAACGAGTTAAACACTTATCTAAGTGACAAGGAAGTGGGTCTTCTAGCCAGAGATAAAAGACCCAGTTGGCATGTGCCAGCCCAAAACCCGACCTTTGCCAGCTCCAGATTATATTTGTGGGATGATATCCTGGTAGGTTAAACAACTTTTGACTCGTGTATTTTATGACAGTCACTTACACGAGTCTGGAGACAAGTTACTTTTTCAGTGTAGGATTGGTAGGATAACATCAGTTACTCCTATAACCATTTAAGGACGGCATAATGCATTAATACATCATACTGGCACGAGTGCTGCATTCAAGCATCATACTGACCTTACGGGGTATAGATACACCTGAAGGGTCGGCATGATGCAGCAATGTAGCATAGGCAGGTAACTCACCGGGGCTGGATTGGTGCATTATGACCACGGGTGTCATCTTTTGGTGAACGGTTGAGGGCAGCATAGTGCTATATGATGTGTTATGCCCTTTGTTGGCATGATGCGTGAATGCAGCCCTGGTAAGTAACTCGCTAGAGCTGTATTCACGCATCATGACCACATTTCTATAGAAGCCATACATCAAAGGTTTAACAAGGATGTATAACTCGTTACACGTTGCCACCATGTTTCAAATAAAAAGACCTGCTGCAATCATGCGGCATGAGATCATGTAAATTAATGACACAATTATCAACATTATATGTACACGTGTTATATAATTATCAGAAGCCCAACATATATATGTCCAACATAAAGGATACACGGTGGAGGGAGCACGGAACATATTTTCTGCTTGGGGTCTTATCTGTCTTAGTGGGTATGGTGCGTTAATACAGTGTACTATTTGTTGTCATTATAAACTAATACAGACCTGGTGAGTAACTCGCCATTGCTGCATTCAATCACTTTGTACACCGAGCCAAAGGGTCGGCATACAGAGTGCCACAGAGAAAGAAGTAGAATCATGATAAACGATTTTCCTCACGAATATGATTGTATTTCTTCACTCAAGGAAATTTGTATAGAAATACATTTTTACCCACGATCACTAAAGAGAAAAAGGTCCCAGATATATTATTACCAAGGTAGCAAGGGTATATTGGGCCAATGTCGGCAATGAATGACTCCATTGCAATTGTTATACCAACCATGGCCCATTATAGGTAACGCGTACATTGGTTCAACATACAAATTACAATGATGGCCCACCCTTGGCAATTCCGATAATGGGCCATTGCTGGGTTGACCGCTGGCCCAGAACTGGTCCATGCTTGATATTGCTGATATTGACCCAGTGTTGGCCCAGTGTTGGAACATTTCAGGGCCATCATAATTATTTCTGATGTTGGACCAACATCAATTCTAAATTCACTTGTCCAATATTGGCCGTGATCTACACCAGGGGGATTCAATGTTGCCTGGAGAATTTCTTACAGGATGGCTCCTACTTTGCCATCATATTGGGTTATAAATGTGATTCCCAGTGTGCTCTACATGTTTAAAGGTCAGAGGAAGTTCATGGATGAAATTTGATATCTCATGTGTGGATAATGATGTTAGATAAGTCCTAAATGATAGCTATACTGTTTGTATTATTTCTAACTATTTTGGGATAGAGATCAAGATGGATTTAAAAGACAGAAATCGCTTTTTCTAAACTGATGATACTTGACAGTCGTGTCTTAAGTATGCTTGCACATTCAATTATACACATAAAAATAGTAATGCTCGATATTAATGATTGTTGCAGTGGTCCTATATTGAAAATGTTGGGGCAATATATACAAAAACATATGTTAAGGTTGCCCCGATGTTTAATTTGTAACCTTGGAATAATATAAAAAACATTTTAATGTTGGCCCACCATTGGGCCCACATGAAATCAATATCCTTTTCTCCAAGCACCCAATGGGCACAGAACATTGAATCAATGTTGATAAATAGTTGTCAATGTTGGTTCAATGTTGATGCAATGTTGATTCAACGTTGAGGTAGATATTGTGCCCACTGGGCATGGGCCATTGGGCCCACATAAAATCAATATCCTTTTTTCCAAGCATGGGCCATTACTGGGCCAGCGGTCAAACCAGCGGTGAACCGATATCAAAATGCCAATATTGGCCCAATCTTTAGTGGTATATTGGCCCAATCATGGCCCAATGTACTTATGTTACCTGGGTAACACCCCTACCTTGTAGAGTAGTCATTCCCTCTGCCACGCAGGTAGTAGCTTTTGTTGTCCCACAATCTACATCTAGGATTGTCTTAGACACCATGTACTATTTATGACATCCAACCTCTACCTAATGTAATTGTTAGGCCAAGGTTCACACTTGGGATGCATGTTGGTGAATTCACATAAATTTAGGACATTCAAAAAGTTCTTTTCTATCACACGGCAGTGAGAAAATGGGGCGAGGGCGTTTTGGGGGGATAAAACATGTAGGATAATTAAGAGTTTTTGCAAGCAATGTTCGCATATTATAGATTAGAGTTTATTGATCTGGAAAGGTTTTTAGAATACAAGTTATTCCTAAATCACTGCATTACCGACAGTACAACTACCAGCTTTAACCTGATACCAAATACGTCTATATTTTTCCACTCGTTAACAGATATTTCGTTAGAATTTAAAAAAAAAAAGATTCCCTGTGTGCGGTGATGAGAAACCTTTTCTTTTGAGTGTCCATATCATCATGAAGTCTGTCTTCATCTGATACTCTATCTGACTCTGCCTCTCGTTCTATCTCTGTCTGTCTCCGCCTCTTCGTCTGTCTATTCTTCTATTTCTTTCTGTCTCCACCTCTCCGTCTGTCTCTTCATCCGACACTCTATCTGACTTTGGCCATGTCTGTCTGTCCCTTTGTCTGTCTCCGTCTTTCTTTCTGTCCCTGTCCCTCCTTCTATCTCTGTCTGTCTCTGCATCTCTGTCCGTCTCTTCCTCTCTGTATGTCTCTGCCTCTTTGTCTGTCTGCCTCTCTGTCTGTCCCTGTCTTTCTGTCTCTGTGAGTTCGTTCCTTTCTCTCTATCCCTGACCATCTTTCTCTCTTTTGTTCTGTCTACCTGTCTGTCTGCCTTTCTCTGTCTCTCTTTGTCATTATATATAATATATATGTCTGTCGCTGCATGCCTGTATTTTTATCCCTGTGTCTAGCCAACCTGTCTCTGTCTCTCTCCATCTGTCCAAAAGGTATTCCCTTCTCTATACGGTAGCATTAAAATTATAAATGTGAAAATCATGTATTCCAAGTGTAATCATGTTTGATTAATCGATTGAATCCATGTTTATCGAATTCATAACTGCATTTTGAAGATCATCCAATGAATAACATTTATGTAACATTTTCTTAAAGTGTTGATACTTCATTATTTTCAGTAGTGTATTAGTGTAACACCAGGGGGCGCCATTGTTCTCCTCCCACCTGTAGCAGACCAACACCCCCTGCACCATCACATGATGGCTTCATTACAGGGCTGGTCGTGTATAAGCGCCAGGGGTATAGGAGTCTCTCTCTGTCTCTGTCTCTGTCTCTGTCTCTGTCTCTGTCTCTGTCTCTGTCTCTATCTGTCTGTCTGTAGGTCGGTCTGGCTGGCTGTCGGTGTGTCTGTCTGTCTGTCTCTGTCTGTCTGTCTGTCTGTCTCTGTCTGTCTGTCTGTCTGTCTCTGTCTGTCTGTCTCTGTCTGTCTGTCTCTCTATCTCATTACTATGACCCAAAAAATGTGAAAATATGAAATGTTATTCAGAATTGCACACAAAACGTTTGGTAGTGTTGGCTCTGTTTTGCTAGGGTCTTTTTTTTCAAAAATTGCTGTATACGGCAGTATTCCATTGGCAGAATCGGCCGTGATTTTGTCTGTCGGGCGAGATTCGCCCACAAGTCTAACATTACAGACTTTTATCGTATGACAGAGTTACAGCCAACCTACGTCAGTGGAATACTGCCTATAGGGAGTATTCCACTGACGTAGGTCGGCCGTAATTCCGTCATACAATAAAAGTAATGTTAAACTCATGGACAAATCTCGGCTGATGACGGAATCTCGGCTGATTTGTCTGAGTGGAATACTGCCTCATTTCATCACCGAGAATCCTTCATTTTAAGCGTTTGTATTGTATTGTATTGCATCATTGTTATATTTGTATTGTATATACGTGACATAGTTCTGCATTCCCAGGTGAATATCATGCAAATGTGAATACAATCTAATTATGTTTATAATCATTATATTTTGTAATTGATAACGCACAAAGCATATCCAAAGATTGTCTGTAATCACTCTCTTAATTGTGGAACACAAAAAACATATTTCAAAACCCCTCAAAAAAAACTATTCACTCTACACATCATGGGTATACCTAAATGATCCAGCAAACAAGAACTGGAACCGGAAACAGAAAGTATGAGGTAAAACTGCTATCATACATTCTGGTTCCTGTTCACTGGTTCCCACCTACCAGCAGGGATTCCCCAAACCAAGCAAACTACAAGTTCAAGGTCATGGTGATAATTACCAGAGCCTTCCTGCAGAAGGATCTGGGGACGTGAGTAGCGGAGGACCTGCTAACTGGGGTGGAACCAATGCATGGGGGATGTTTTATGCGCTGTCCTGCAGTGCTCCCTACTGCAGGTATCAATGGAGTGGTCATTATTTTGATGAAAGGGGATCCTAGTGGATTTGGGTGGGACTCAAGCTTTTTGACCCCTCTAAAAGCCGAAGACGGAAACGGTGAATTACTGGGTATCGGAAAGCATATTTACTTTCTCAAAGGAGAGGGGGCAGGGTTGTAAAATCCCTAGGTCCTCACACACAAAGCCTCCAAAACATTAACACCTCTCTCCCAATGACATGCGTTTATGTCATGCCATTGTTAACAATATTTATCATAATCTCACTTAATTCAACTAAACGCTATTTCATAGAGCTTAAAGCATCAATTATAAAGATTTGACAGGCCGTGGAATAGGGGCAAGAGTCATTTCATGGGTATGTGTGAAGTACGGTGTTCTTTGGTTAGATCAATGGCTGGATTCACCAAGACATGTAAAGTGGCCCCTCCGAATGTGAGGTTGGACTGATTGTTTTATAACCTTACAACAGGTGTATGTTTGTAAGTCACTGTGGGAAGTCATTCCAGGAGTGTGGTAGGACATGGACTAGACTATAATACACCACCTATAGCCCTACACATGAGCACCATAACTGTACATACTGGATAGAGGATAACTACAACTGAGATTACTGATGGGTAGTCTAAACACCTGAAGAGTACCCATCTCAATTACCACAGGGTGATTGTGGATTAACAACTGGATTATATTTGACTATGAACCCTTCAGCTGCCGGTGGAGTATATCAATTAAACCAGCTGACCTAAAGCTGGGCAGTCAGGGAATAAGTTCATCATTTTCCATACATAGACTAAATTCACAGTTCCACCAGAGGGCAGCAGTGTTTGGACAGGGGATCATGAGCATTGTCCAGCTACAACATACTCACCCTATCGTGTGCCTGTAAGAGCTGAGCTCCCAGCCCTTAAGAGCCCTCTTGTGAATGAAAACTGAACAATATCTACAAGTGCTTTTGGCCTCACTTTAACCATGATGGTCAAACTTTAACGTGAGCATAAGCTGGAGCATTATACAAACTGCAGAACTAACCTCCTCAGTCATCAGGGGGTTATATTTGATGAACTCGTGACTATTTTTAAGGGAGAATACTTGACAGGCCTCCAATGGTTGTCTATTAAACGATACTACATTATAATCTGTAGTATTACCAGAACTCTATGTGCATTGGTGCTCCCCTGACCTACAATAACATAAACATAAAATGGAGCCCTCTATGGGAGTAAGAGGTAGAATGGAGTTAAATGCGGCCTGTGTGCTATTATTAATGCTCACCATAATACCTCAGGTGTCTTCTGTGACCACTGAGACACCTGGAAATTCATCTCTGTCCCTGATTGTCAAACAGGACCCACAGTCGCTTAATTTGGATCCTGGCCCCATCCCACACGGTAAACCCGAATCGAAGCCGGTCCAACCCAATCAATTACCCGACTTAACGGAAAAGGAGGGAGGCGGCCGATATACCAACCGGAGCATACACAGTGACTTGAATTATCAAGATAGGTCAAGGGAGACAGAAAATGGGACGGTGGGGGTGAAATGTGAGCTGTCTACTGTGGATCCAGAGGTGTATACACAGATCAAGATCATGGTGGGTAATGGGGCTAAGTTATTGGAGTATGACATAGACTTCCCCGAGTATGATATGAACCCTCTACTTGTGAATATGAGCAATAATTTCCGGGCATCGAAATGGTCCCGAGCCTTCACAAAACATGGCAGGACTCTGCTATCACTGTCATTTAACTATGCAGTACTCTCCTTGACTATGTTGTCATTTGGCGTAGAAAAGGTCAAAGTGGAACTGGTTGATAAGCCGAAGGGGTGTTTTGGGAACTATAGTGCTGAGGAAAAGCTACAAACAATAATGGAGGTAGTAATGTCTGATTTTAGATCAGAAATTGAAGATCCCCAGTGGGTTGGGGATTTTGATTATGCTTGTCATGAAGTGATTGAGGATAAGGGTGGACACGCTAGCTTTGAGCACAAATGTTATGAAAGACTGCAAGAAGGTCATCGGATCCATATCAGAGAAAATGAATCAACCAAATGGGTTAATGTTCTGTTCAAATTGATACTTCTGCTTAAGATCATAGTCTTTCTGGTAGGACCAAGTGTTTTAAGTTCATCTTTCCAACAGTTTGATTATGAAGTTGAATTGAGAGATCCATTATTCAATTCCCTCTTAGTAACCAGAAAACATCAAGCCAGCAAGGCGGGGAAAAAAGGGGAGCTTGAGTACTTTCCAAAATTCAAGAGAAAAGTTAACAGAATTCCTGAAGATGAAGTGCAGTTAATTTCTATCCGCAAACTTCACATCAGTGTTGACCATCGTCGACTTATGACCGCAAAGTCTGTTCCTGTTGGTCTACTACGGTTCCTCTACAGTAACATTGTGTTCTGCGGTATGCGGCGCTGGCAACCATTTGTAACTTGCTGCACACAGAGTATCTTTGGTAGCTGGTCACCAAAATTTCTGTGGCTGCCTCTACAGAAAGAGGTCAACACCCACGGTAAAGGAATTCTGAAATGGAAGCACATTTTCAGGGTTTTTGGTGGAATTTTTCTCCTGGTATGTCTCCCAATTCCTTACTACATACGCCTGGTGATATTCAATGTTTTTGAGAAGGCAGAGATTGATGCGCGGAAAATTGCTATCCATAAACTAGGACTGCATAAACCTTGGGATCACACACTAATTCACTATGTTGATCCACGAGACCCAGCCATGATAACATTGTACTGTGTATATGGCCTCTCCTTTGTTATCCTCGCTATCGTCCGAACAACTAATGGCCGTGTCTTTGAGCCCATTGCTATGGGTGCCATCAGGGATATGCGTCAAGTTAAAATGATGGAGTGCTTCAGACTTATGGTCGCCCACTTTGTTCTTCCCTTCGAGAAATGTGGCATTGCCGGCTTATTTGTCTGGCTTGTGTACTGGCCCATTACCATGGTTTTCTCTATGTTTGTAACAATCTGCTATTGTACCCCAACGCTGTACCTTTTGGGAAGGTTCCTCATTCAATCAAGGACTCGGCTTCTCAGGAACTTCCCAAAACCAACTCCAAAAGAGTATTACGATCATACTTCTGCGGAAATCCAGACACTCACAGATGGAACGAGTTCATTTGAGACCTGTTTACTATTGGAGAATGTTAGCGAGGGAAAGAAGGAGATCACAAAGGAAAGCTGTTGGAGTTGTGGCACAAAAGAGGGTAAAGCACGGTTTGTAAATTTTCTGATTGGATTCCTGTGCTGCATTCTGATGGTGAGCATCCTCATCCTCTTTGTTGACGTTCTTGGGTTTGCAGTTGAAGTCTTTGTCTTCACAATGATGGGTGCGATAGTAAATGCAAGCAAGGCATCAAAGTATGTAATGCTGTTTTTCTGGATCATAATCTATGCCAGTGCATGCTTCAATAATGTATACAAAACCTACATGGTGTTAAATGGTCATGTATTCAAGTTCATTAAAGACAGGATGGATGAAAGAATCAAAAATGTCACCATATTATCTGAGGAGACGCAGAAAAATATGGCCTTTAAATTCTTCACCCAGAATGACTTAAAGGATTTCCAAAAGAGGGAGATGAATGCGACAGAGGGGTCTGACTCAGAGGATGAGGTTGACAACGTTAATGTTTACTATGGAAATGTTGCCTTAAAAGATGACCTCACCCGGAAGCATCAAAATCTCCACTGGCGTGTCAACAACCTTGTCATGTTCCTCGACCGCTATGACATCCCCCACATACCACGTGACCTCTTCTATGACATCTGTGACCTTGAGGGCCCTGGATATCCAGGCCCTGTCCATCGAAGCCTACTAGAAGCCTTCAAACAGCTCGGCTATATGACCATGTTTCTCGGGTTTGTTATAATAACTGTCATGACATTTGGTGAGGCATACAAAGTGTCAACCACTAACCAGCTGATGGTTACTCTAGCTGGAGGCTTCATCCCCTTCATGGTGAGGACTGTCATTAAACCCAAAGAGGCTAGCTTAGACCTCAACTCATACTCCTTTGAGGCCAAGCTTCACCAGATCATTTATAGATTCAGCGAGCGCTGGCCAGTTAAGGATATCTCCTTCAAGTTAGAATCCAAAGAGGAGGTCACCCATGTACCAACTGAAAATGGATTTAGAGTAAATGGTACAGGTAAACGAGGACCGTTTAACCGACCGCATATTCCATTCATAGATGAAACTGGTACTGATGACAATATGAATACGATGATTGGAAATGGTGGAATTTACTTCAGGAGTAGCGAGACACAGACTGGATATGACAAGCCTGTGACCAACCCGCCTGCACCTACCACCTACCAGTCTGCCTCCACACAGACTCCTATACTAACAGACAGCAGTAAGGTGGATATCAAGGTGGATCTCACCAAGGGCAGGATCCTGGTAGACAAAGTCTTTGAGCAGCAGTCGTGTTCGATGAGGAGACGGGATCTGTGTGAGCGGGGACCGAGGTACAAGCAGGTGCCTCATGTGGAGAGTGAGACCGCCTAACCCTTTAAGTTTGGAATGTCACTTAACCCTTTAAGGACGGAATGATACCTTAATGAATCATGCCCTTGGTCGCCATGATGCATTCATGTATCATGCCAACCTTATGAGGTTGAGATACTCCCAAAGGGTTGGCAAGATGCATCAATACCGCACCGGCGAGTTACTCGCAAGGGCTCATCTTTTAGCGCCATCCGTCCTTAAAGGGTTGAAGGTGACATTTGTCGTCATGATGCTCCAATGCAGGCCTGGTAAGTAACTTACCAGTGCTGCATTGGTGCATCATGCTGAGCCTTTGGGAGAGTGTCAATGGTGAAGGGTAGGCATGATGCTTGAATGCAGCCCTAGTGAGTTACTTGCAAGGGCAGGTGCATCATGACAACCAAGGACATAAGTAGGCCACCCATGATTGTCACAATTGACACAACATTGTTTTATGTTTGCAAATAACAGGGAATGTGTAATATGGGAAACAGTGTTTTCTATACAATAAGTAACACGGAAACCACATAAGGGCGATGGTCTGTAAACTCCATAATGAGGGCCACATGGGTTTGATGTAATCTGTCCATCTATGTCATTCTGGACTTGCTCTCTATAGACTATTATCGTGAATATGATAATCGAGGTGAATTGATTACTCTAGAAGTTAAAATACCTTATTATAGATCATTCTGAATTCCCTGTGGAGTGATTATGAGTATTCTGAGACCAAAAAATGTGGTGGAAACATACACAAAGTACAGCTATGTAATATATTGTAGTTTTAGACTATATACTACCGTATTAGAGTGGATATTAACAATAGAATCTATTGTTAACTACAGTCATGAAGATACTATTTATATTTACAGTGTACGGTTTTTAACAGTTTAAGGGAAGTCACCCTTTTCTGATGTTTATGTCTACCGCTGTGTCTTACTAATTCAATATAGGTTGAAAATCTGTGACCCATGCACCTCTATGACCGGGTCACCTCTATGACCAGCGAAACTCTATGACCGGGAGAACTGAAAACAGCTTATTTAGAGCAGATGTACATAGACATGTAATAAACTGTGGATTAATAGTTTCTTATAGTTCTGGTGATTCATGTGGTAGTATCTCAATTGCTGAATTCTAGTTTACTATTGTGATTCTCAGAATTCAAAATGAGGGCAGCATTATCCGCTAAGAGTATTATGCATGTTTATACCTTGTTCTGTCATGAAATGATTTATCCCAAACAATCAAATTTTATCTTGGAAAACCGCGAATGTGTAATGGATTATATTGTATGATACTATAGTTATGATTATTACTTAAGTATATGGTGTGTTTGTTATGTTTGGACTTGTCTGGGATCTATGTATTCTTTGGATTCACAAATAATTTCTTTTGTAAGCTCAAGCATAAATGATGGTTCAATACCTCAAATAGTATTGTTGCATGTATTGATGTATACCAATTTAACCGTAATAAACAAGAATTTGTCATCTGCTTTCAACTTATGAGATTAACCGCTGTATAGCTTATAACAATCATCACGTCCTACCCAGCGGCACAGGCCATTTACCAAGCGACTTTTCAACAAGCACAGTGGTTTGAGCAACTTTTCGAATTTTGAACATGAAGAAAATTGACTGTTAACAAAAAAGGCCTATAAAAGCGATACTCTGACCTGGGCCCCTGAATGTCGGCAACTTTCCGACCTCACTTGTCGGCTTGGTGCATTAAGGTGGCTGTCTATGGTGGAGAACGTGTTCACTGCGCATCTCTTTACGCATATCAAAGGGCATAAGTACCGGTAGTTACGCTTTTAACAGCAAGTGACTATAATGCATAACAAGTAACCTGCCAGAGCTCGCTTCATGCATCATGCTGACAATACAATGTAGGCACCAAGGGTTAAGGATGGCCTTGTAAACTAGATGGCTGATGTGCTCAGCCAAGCACATCGACACTAAACCATTCTGCAGCAGAGACTTTATCAGAAGACCTCTCTGCTAGTTTTATATCTCTAATGGCACGGCTCTATCCTAGCAGAGTCCGTACATATCCTATACTATGCCTGAATTCGCAAGGTTATATATAGTTAGGTTAGGTAGGTTTTATGACTGAAACCAATTTGCATAAAATGACATGAATTATCCAAAGATGGATGGAAATGGCCGTATCCGTACAGAGCGCTCGACAGGCCTAGCTCACCAGAGTGCACGGACAAACATTTAGAGTGAGTCTTCATCAAATCTTAATAAGTCTTAATCTTAAAGTCTTAATAAATGCCAACCAAATATAGATGGCATCACATGTCATGGGCGCTCTGCGCCACCCCCCTCAACCCCATTTTCATTTATATGTTTCCTTCTTTAGTAATGGTTAGTACTATTAATACTTTAAGAACAGGACTTATTAAGAGTTGATTAAGACCCACTCTATAAACGTTTGCCTATGCACACTGGTGACCTAGGTGCCATCTGCGTACGGGGAGGCAATAGGCCTCCCCCCATATAACGTGGTCCTATCTGTGAGCACCTACCCCCTCTAGTGTCGTAATAATGAACTAACATCTGGGTATACTGCCAATACATTCAGGGATCCATACCTCACTTAAATCGGTAGACCTCATGCCTCCTCTAACAAGCTATCATGTCCCATATCGAATTAAAGAAAAACCTCATCATTGTCATTATTTGTCGCCATGTCGAATTTCAATATTCCAGACCCACATGCAGGTGAAATACTGTCCGGAAGTCTCTGGACATATTTGTTATCTCAACATGACATGATAAGGACTTTTCATATCTCTGATGACCTAGTTATGCCTTTAATGGCCGGATAGTGATGCAAAGCACTATATTCTGATGCATCACTCCAGCCCAGATGAGTAACTCGCCAGCACTGCATTCAAGGTTGTTGACCCTGCCGGGTTGATACCAAAGGGTCGGCATGAGTAGACTCACCAGGACTGCATTCATGCATTATGACGATAAAGGACACAATGCATTGAAGCACCAGGTGGCCTTTAAAGGGTTATGACTGTTATCACAGAATATAGTGCACAGTGCAGTACTGGTATACGGACAGCTGACCATGGAATGTGTACATATATACAGTCTATAACTATGCTATAACATCAGGAATCTATAAGATGTGTTGTTGTGGGGAAGAACCGTTTAAAACGACTATTAAGGTGCTAGTGTTCGCCTTGAATTTCCTCTTCTGGGTAAGTTGTTTTGTTATTTCATTCACCAGAGTTAATCATATAAGGAGTGTATTAACCCTGTAGTTTCGAAATGATGGTTGAATGCAGATCAGGTAGAGCCACCAGGGATGCATTAATGCATCATGCTGGATAAGGGCATAGCTCATTAAACACTAATGCATCATGCCGACCATACTGGGTTGATACACTCTGGAGGGCACCCTCGAATTACTTCCTCATGTTGCAAAATCTTACTATATTAAAGGTTATGTGTCTCACTAATACCACGACAGCGGTTGTGTTCACAGGTAAGTCTAACCGAAAGTAAAGTGTACACAGTGAGAGTGTTGGGTCTTCAACCCTGACTTTAGCTTGAGACTGTGTCTCATGAACTTGGGCTAATGTTTTCCTCGCTGACCGGGTGCCATCTCTGATCGGATGCCATCTCTGATCGGATGCCATCTCTGACCGGATGCCATCTCTGACCGGCCTGAGAAGAAACGGTTTATCTGGGGCAGATGTAGATATAATTTGGCTGAAAGGTTAATGGATGTTATAACTCTTTAAAGTAGTAATTAGTTGCCCATTTTTGTCATCATCTGCCCTTGATAAACCGTTTTTATTCAGGCTGGTCAGAGATGGCACCCGGTCAGAGACGAGAACATTTGCCCAACATAGTTCCAGGGGGAGCCACTGCCCAGGTAGCAAGGGTATATTGGGCCAATGTCGGCAATGATCGACTCCATCGCAATCGTCATACCAACCATGGCCCATTGTAGGTAATGCACACATTGGTTCAACATACAAATTACAATGATGGCCCACCCTTGGCAATTCCGACAATGGGCCATTGCTGGGTTGACCGCTGGCCCAGAGCTGCTCCATGCTTAATATGGCTGATATTGACCCAGTGTTGGCCCAGTGTTGGAACATTTCAGGGCCATCATATTATTTCTGATGTTGGACCAACATAAATTCTAACTACACTTGTCAAATATTGGCTGTGATCTACACCAGGGGGATTTAATGTTGCCTGAAGAATATCTTACAGGATGGCTCCTACTTTGCCATCATATTGGGTTATAAATGTGATCCCCAGTGTGCTCTACATGTCTAAAGGTCAGAGGAAGTTCATTGATGATATTTGATACCTTAAAGTGCCATTTACTGCATGACATCAGTGGGAATTTGTCAAAAGTAACTTGAAGACACCTCATGTGTGGGTAATGGAGTTAGATAAGTCCTAAATGATAGTAATACAGTTTGTATGGTGTCTAACCGATTTGGGATATAGATCAAGATGGATTAAAAAGACAGAAATGGCTTTTTCTAAACTGATGATACTTGACAGTCAAGTCTTAAGTATGTCTGCATTTTCAATTATATACATAAAAAAAGTATTGTTGAATATTTGTGATTGTTGCAGTGGTCCTATATTGAAAATCATATGTTGGGGCAACATATGTATTTCAGGGTTGCCCCAATGTTTAATTTCTAACCTTAGAATAATGTAAAAACATTGTAATGTTGGCCCACCATTGGGCCAACATAAAATCAATATACCTTTTTCCGAGCATGGGCCATTACTGGGCCAGCGGTCAAACCAGCGGTGGGCCAATATCAAAATGCCAATATTGGCCCATTTTTAAGTGGTATATTGGCCCAATCATGGCAAAATGTACTTATGTTACCTGGGTGAGTGGTCATCACAGGTGGCCCCAACTAGCGGTATACAAACACAACACACCAATGATGGACCTAGGTTAGCTACTACCGACTGACCCCTTGGTCATTTTTGAAAATAACTTTGTCATTGTGACTAACACTCATATGACCAACCTGGGTTAGTCTGTACTGACTAACCCTTTCAACCTATGGATTTTCAGTGTAGGATGCAGCCCGTGCCTCATAGGATTTCCCTACCTACCGTAGTATACATGTTCCTGTGCCTCATAGGAGGGTGCCCTATATATGTATATATACAAGTTCCTGTGCATCATAGGACGGTCCCCTATACCTATGTTTACATGTTCCTGTAATTTTGTTGTTTTTCCTCTATGTCTTACTACATGTTCTTGGTTTTACAGCTATCAGCATGTGGCCTGTGCCTTATAGGAGGATGGGCGTACCTGGAGAAGACGCGGTTCTCCAGTCTCAGTGTGACCAGTGTGTATGACATCATGTTTGATGCCTCCATCGTCCTGATGGTAGTTGGCAGTGTTATCTTCATCGTGACCTTCACTGGTTGTGTGGGGGCCCTCAGGGAGAACCACTGTCTGCTCACCTTTGTAAGTATTGTGATGAGTATGGATGATATTGCTACTACTCTTTGTGGAAAGGATGTATTGGCTTGAATAAGCGCATATATGTCTCAAATAAGCGCAGGTCTAGACAAAGTGCAGGATAAATGAGGGTTTGAGTGAGAATTTAGGCCAATTTTTTATCTTGAAAAGCTCTTGCATAGCAAGCGCAGGGTAGATGGTATCATCCAAAAATAAGTGCAGGAGGGCGTATTTAAGCCACTACGGTTTAACTAAATCACTGAAAGTAATTGCAGCTTAGTATTAAATAATTCATTGATCTGCAACAGTTATGATAATGAAAGTTATTTCCAGCTCACTAACTGACTCTTGACATTATTCAAGTTTTATTTGATACCACATAATTATGCTCATATTTGTCCATTTGTATGATGCTTCTCATCAGAAATTGCTTTAAAGGACATCTTAGCCAAATTATAAACTGAACTTGGCAAGGACGGTGATGAGAATATTTTTGTATGTTTCCTTAGTTTGAGTTTTATCTTACAGTACATAATAGTAATGGCGATCTTCCTGCTGCTTCAAATCGGCTGTGGGGTCCTCATCTTCGTGTTCAGGGGTAAGGTGAAGGACGCGGTGGGGTCGGTCCTGGCTAACGAAGGCATCGTGCGGTACCGGGACGACCCCGACCTGCAGAACATCTTCGACTGGACACAAGAAAGGGTAAGAACGCTTATATTTACTAAGATTTACTAACAATTTAAGGACTGATTAGTGCCTTGAAGCGCTTTGCCATCATGATGCTTGCATGCAGCCCTGGTATGTAACTCATCATGCTAACCCTGTACTATAAACAAACTTTCACCCCTGTATCCTGTTCCATGCGCTTTCAGTGCTTTCATGTTTCAGTTTCTGTTTTGGCTTCTGAGTTTCAGCTTCTGTTTTGGCTTCAGTTTCTGTTCCAGTTCCAGTTTCTGTTCTGTTCCTGTTTCTATTCCAGTTTCAGTTTCGTTTTCGGTTTCAGTTTCAGTGCTGTGGTGTGGGGCCGTTAAGCTACAAGGAGTGGTCGATGAATGCCTATTTTAACTGTTCCACCAAGAACCCCAGCTCAGAGCGGTGCGCCGTCCCCTTCTCTTGCTGCCGCAAACAGTTCACCTTCGAGGTAAGTCTTAAAATGTTAACCCTTTAGTGGCGTCATGTTGCTTAAAGATGACATTTGTCATCATGATACACCAATGCAGCCCCAGTGAGTATATCGCCGGTGCTGCATTGATAGATTACGCAAACCGGGTGGGATTTTCTCAACCTCGAGGGGTCGGCATGATACTTGAATTCATTAAGGCATGATGCCGTCCTTAAAGGGTTAATGATGTCATGACGTCTTAACACATTAAGGGCAGCAAAGTACCTTAAAGTTGCTATGTCCGATTTACTCACTTAAATCTCAGGTAAATTTGTCCCAAAAGTCTATGCAAAGGCTACAGTTAATTCACCAAAAACTACTTGTTTCTTACTATTGTGTGATGCGTTTTGATTTTGTAGTGGTTTAAATGTTCTTTCATTTCAAACTTTGTAGGAAATACTGTATTATTTTATTAGACCTCCTTTCCCTATTTCAGAATGGTTTGCCTAATTTGTTTTGTGGTTACGGTGTCCAGGAGATGAAGGTAAAAGGTTTTAGATATCAATTAAGTAATGAGAATTAATCCAGTCGGCTCGCAGAAGAGCATAACAGATATTTTGCATTTCACCTTAGATCTCTGAGTCCGATAGCTATCACAGCTATCAATCGCCACTTCAGTTATGCAAGAGGTTGAATAAAAGGCCTACTGATTTAACATGTAACTATTGTACAATATTAAGCCAAAAGGTAGACTCCTAATGTATGACCATCTAACTACATACAAAAACATATCCTCGCAGATTATTTCCGAGAATAGAATAATTATATTCAATATCAGTGTAGTAGATGCATGGTTGGATTACAAATGTACATGTTCTTTTTGTTTTACAATCTTAGTCCTCATATTTCAGAAGTTCCAGGCCTCGGAGGTGACGTACATGCTGGGCTGCCTACAAGTGGTAATCGACACAGCCCGGATGAACTACGACATAGTGGGCAGCGCTGTGGTCGGAGTGGCTGGCATACAGGTGAAAGTTGAGGATAAGACCACTCAAGCAAAGAGTTGTTTCGCATCACCACGCGCATTATGAAAATTGTGATTCCGGAAATTTTATTTTTTAATTTTTTAGAATTTTAGTGAAAAACCTGTCAATAAAAGGGACAAATATTAAATTAAAGCTTATACTGTCAGTAATGCAGAGAGCTAGCAATAACTTGCATTACAACAAATTTCATGGGTCAGTAAAGTCTTAATTACTAAAATGTGAAAATTGTGCGTGAAAAGTCGTAATTCCCCTATCTATTTTAGCCCCCAGTGATAAAAGAAAATTGATATAAAAAGTGCCCTCGTTACATCTTTCACTGCCGGGTGATGAGAAACAGTGTTTTTTTTGCGGAGATCACGCAAGTGCTTTTACCTTTATTTCTAGGGTATGGTCCAAACCTATATGACCAGAAGATTTAGATGAATGATATGTCTTGATAAAATGTTGATATTAATATAATTGTTGTCAATAACAACGATCATGATGAAAGTTGATATATTTCTCACCTTTTAAGATTGGAGACTGATACAGATGCACCAAACGGGGCTGCTTATTTTCCCTTGTTACTTATATTCTGATCATCAAGGTCTCCATCACGTTCAAAAGTAGCATTGTTACTCCAAAATGGTGATTTTCAATGAGTCATGGATAATCCATAAATGAATAATAAAGATATTGACTTTTCGAGTCAGAGAATGAACATAAAATCATTAATAATGCTAAAGTTATGAGATTTTGTTAAATTTCTTTCTATTTCAGATCATTTCGGCCATGTTGGCGGTCATATTGAAGAATGAGATTCAGCAGTCTGCCGATGAGGTCTACTCCCTATATCAATAACAACTGAGGAAGGAGTGAGTATGTCGATATGTACTTATCTACTACATTGGATTTGTTCCAACAAAGATATCCAAGAAACTTAATGAATTAACTATTATGCAAGGGAAAAGCTAAAAAGAAAAAAGAAACAGAGAAAAATGGATAGAAATAAAATGATATCATATATATGATTCATAGAATGATACTAACAGTACAAGGGCGATATTAACGTAATTGTTTAGATATGCTAATGCTGTGGACAGTCTGTTAATTTAGTACGCCCGAGATGGTGAGTACATGTCTAGCACATCTCGGGCGTGCTAGCATACTGGGCTAGTTCTCAACCTACTTATTAACGAAATCAGTACTCTTTTGAAACCTGACATTTGAAATGTCAGTGGATTAACATAATCTAAATGATATATTTTCAGAACACTGTTGCTACTTTATCATCTTCATATCATCAGTTATCATCAAAATACCAGCACTTACATTCTCACCATCTTCCACACCGTTATGTCAATACAGGAAGAGTCTGATTCATGAGTGGCTATAATTGACGCGACACAGATTCCGTTGGCATCAGACCTCAGGACCGTAATCCACTGAACTCACATTCAGATGCTTTTGTGAAAATGTGAACCCTCTTATGAACAGCATTCTGTTGAATAGTGTCTGATTATAATTGAGCAATTGGTAAACTGTGGAACAGTTCTGAGATGAGGTTGGGGCATTAGCTGATATGGAACCGCCATACATAATATTATACCAACATCCTTTCAAAGTATCAAACCTGAATCAAAATGTTCACATGGAAAGTCAGCTGTCCTAGACTCCGACTAATTGGTTTGGTATTTCATCGCTATAAATGTTTTTGTCCTTTGTATCTACAATTTAAGCATTCATCATTTTCATCTGTATTCCTGTCATTTTGTGTTTGTATTCCTCAGTTACTTTGCCACAATAGTACTTAGGTAGGATTGTTGGTGTTATATTTTGAAACCGAAACCCTTGCCGGTTTAGACAGACATACAACAGTATTTCCAGCCTATAGCCCAAAATCCACGGCGACAAGAAGCTGCGTTAAAACAGTATCGCACCCCTGCCGCCGATATTTCGCCGCTATTTCGCTGTAGACACAGGCGAAATAGCGGCAAAATATCAGCGGCAGAGGTGCGATACCATTTTAACGCAGCTTCTTGTCGCCATGGACTTTGGGCTTATGCCAAAATAGAAATAACTTAAGCTGACCAATGAAGGATTCCCCAATAGGCAACAAGGAGACATGGGGAACAAGATGAGGGGAGGACAATGAGGAAAAGCTGGCTTATTGACTTTTGGCAATTTAGAACTTGTGCCAAATTGATTACAGCATTGGAGATATAGAGCTCCCCTAAAGACAGTCCCTATAAAATATAAAAGTTCTGTTCCCCTTGGGGATGCGGCAATGGTAGTTGGAAAATGTAACAAAAACGTGTTGTATTGTCTACATTAGATACCTTGCTATGAGACGTACCCGCTGCTTTTAAATGCTCAGTGAACATGACCCACTGAGCATTTACCAAATGACCCAAATTATCATAATGAAGAACAAGTTTTGATTTATTGAAACTAAACAATGAAGTAATGACGCTATAGTATAATTATGCTATAACACTCTATAATTAGTTGTAAATATTTCCATGACCAATACGGAAGAACGTGTTTCACCCTTACATGATTTTTTGGTCAATAAAACTTTTTTTTTTTTTTAAATTAAAAGAATTCGTGTTCATTGATGTGACAAATTTAACACATGTCTAGCTAGTCTACAAAATAGCCACCTTGTTGATGTTTCTAATCAATCAGCAGTTCTGAGATCTGTTTCGTTGAGTTCATGTCCATGTATAGTTGTACATGCCATACCACGTTTGGATCTACCATGTCAATACTAACTGATTTGAACGTGTTTCATAGAGTGTTTCAAACATTTTGTGACCTGTATGTAGTGTTGATCTCATTTTATATGAGCCACGTCGCCATGTCCGGTTTATCTGTGAGAAATAGAAAAAGTAGATTATCTATGGAAACTGCGATTTCTATTGTGCAGATTGTGAATTATATGCTACATTGACAGAATGCATGGCAAGGGGCTCAAACACTAAAGACACCATCTGGAGGACTGGTGGTGAACTAGAGACGTCCACCACCCGAGACACTCTGCGGCTTCCATCTTAGCTAGCATAAATAATCTCCCCTCTCTAATCTAGTTGTAACTTAGCAGTTAGATCATTTAGACCATCGATCAGCCATATGGCACCGCGAAATAAGGCACGGGTAGCAAGGGCAAAGGGTAAGGCAAAATCTGCCCCCAATGAGCCGTTAACATTCAAGAAATTAGCCGAGACCAAGTAAACAAAAAACTTTATACAACGTTACTCGATGGCTCCTTATTGTGGGAAAACGTTATGTAAGGTTAAAAATGTTATTTTGAGTAACGTGTTTTGTTGGCTGGGGAGGGTGACGACTTTAGGGCCATAACCCATTAGTCGATTGGGATGCATTATCGGCCGATACACCCTCAATAAACAGTCACAATGTAATACTTTGTAGAATAATTTTGTGGATGTATCAGCCGATAATGCATCCAAATCAGCCAATGGGTTATGGCCCTAAGAAACCTCAATAACAATTCTGACGCCATCCTTGGTATGCTTACAACTGCTTCCCCGGATCCTGCCCCAAATCAGAGATAAAGGGGACATCCAAACCCCTCGATGTGGAGGTTGTGGACTAACAATATGTTAATGATAAACAAGGATTTACAGTAAAAGTATCTAAAATATGATAATCATTAAAAGTTTTCTGCATATCACCTGAAGAAGGCACACCAAACGCTGAAACGTTGTGATATCTGATATTGTACAACTTTTTAAGTAATAAACAACACCTTAAACTTCATTCTGTTGTTGTAGTTGTGTTTACATTGTACACTGAACTTTGTTCGGTTTATAATTAAGAAACCATTTAAAGTTTTACTGAATGCACACGTGTAACATTATGAAAGCATTAAAGCGTGAATTTACCTGACATGCATACTTATCATCTACATAGGCTAACATGACTTGTATTTGTAACCAAATGGAAGATATGAGTATCTGAGTTGTCAAAATCACCTTTGAAGGCTGCAATATTTCATGGCTCAACAAAATCCTTTCTGGGTGGCCGAGGTCCGTCAAACTGAGGCAGGGGTATTTCATATACACCTGCTGTCTCTTCATTTTCTACAGGCCTTGCTGGGTCCTCATGGCTCTCATTTGAAGTAACTCCTTTGCCATCCCCATCTTTATCTACACAGGCCGCTGAGAGAGATCCTATAAGATGCACGATTTTTAGTCATAGGATGAATAGTTTCGAATGTACATTTTATCTAGTAAGTTGCTGACTATGGCATTTTGACAAATTTAAACTACGTCTTGATGTTGACCATGTTATCCAATATGTTAATTCCCAATGTTGACTAAAACCTCATGGGAAATTAGATAAAATGACAATAGAGGTGAAATGGATGGAAGTACAAATATATTATTAATTGATTCAATGATTCTTCATTCACTGAAGTGTTCAATAGAGTTGTGAGTATGTGAGTTGTCTATACCGTATTCGACGTAATAAGCGCCACCCCCTAATAAGCGCATACACCCTGTTTTGGGGCGATTTTTAAACTAGAAATAACCAAAAATATCTCATTTTTTTCGCCCCATTTAAACTCTTAACTACTAAAAGGTGTCCAGAATAATTTTGTAAGCGCACTGTGCGCTTATTACGTCGAATACGGTATTACCTTTGAAGACTGTCATCTGGTATGGCTCAACAAAGTCCCTTCTTTTGAATCTGGATGGCCGAGGCGCAGCAAACCTCGGCAGGGGTATTTCATATTCACATGTTACTTGTCCTTTGCGAGACTCTCCATCTATCACACGCCTTGTTGGGTCTTCATGGCGCTCGTTGGGAGCAACTGTATTCTTAATCCCGTGATCTACATCGGCTATTATCAGGGGGCCTACAATATATACACACAATTTTAATCAAGTGATTGATGATATCCACACTGAATCATGGAATGACCAGAGTGGCAGAATGATAAAATTGTAATACTCAAAATACTAACTGTATAGTGGCTGTGCGCAGTGATGGTGGATGCTACTTTAAATTGCATGTATGTAGGCATTTAAGGACTCTCAGCGCCCAAATTGCCAAACAAAAATCGCTCCCGTGTCGCCTGCTTTTAGGTTTGTGAGGGCATAGCGCCATTTTGTGGTCTGACGTCATTTGTCACGTGACCTTCTATAAATAGATTCCTCCTCTGAGTGTCTGATCACGTGACTTCCGCTAATCTCTAGTCTATTACATAAGGTGCGAGTTGAGCCAGCAGAAAAGCAGGGAACTCCCGGCTATTCAAGATGGCGGCCTCAGCATGGAACAGTCCCTAATAACGACCCAGGGACTTCTCGACAGTCTGCATATTTTACATTATTTTAACCATTTTATAACCTTTTTCGAGATTATTTCCTTCCATTATTTCTCATTTTAGTAGCCTTGGAATGTGGATGGAAAAAAAGCGGTTCATTTTCAGCCTCTTTTTTTAACAGCATTATGGGATGGAAATTGGACTAACTTCTTGGATTTCTCAATTGAAAATTAAAATTGATGTCAATACCTGGGGTCCTTTTTTTCTTTTGTTGATATTCTAATTATCAAGCTCTACAGAGCTGTTCAAAACTGCATAGTTACAAAAACAAATGGACGATAATAGGGGTAAATAGCCATTCTTACCATTTTTTAGTAACTATGCAAATTTGAAGAGCTCTGATAGCATTAATAATTGGAATAGCAAGAAAAGAAAAGAAGGTGCCCAGATATTCACTTCAATATCAGTTTCAAACTGTTAAACCGAAGACTTATAAATGTCCAATAAGGCCCTGCCCCAGTGACGTCACCAGTGACTTATGCATATATACCAAAAGTCGGACAACCTCGGTTGGACACTCTCTATGAAGCAATGTGACTAAAGGTGTGATTATTACATGTTGTAATATGGAAATGCACTTCTAATTTTGAGACACTACTGGAAGGATCTGATTTAAGTATATACTTTCTACAGGTTTATCACATTTCCTTGTAATTAAACACTCCAAGCTGTTCTAGTGGAATTTGGGTGCTGAGAGTCCTTAAGCAAAGGTCTGATTGCATAGAATGGCATTAGTAGATCAGTAGATCAGAGTCAAGGAAATGCTATGGAAATGACATATATACATAACAACATTGTAATAACATAATAGGGACCTAGTCCTGAATAAATATTACATTTAGAAAATAGAGTTGACATTTACAAACAATATCAGTCTAAGCTATCTAGTTCTTGCTTAAATATAAAATTTCATGCAATTCCGGAACACAGTTAAAACTATATCTATCCTTAGTTATGCAAAAGAACTATGCCTGGTGATTGAGAATCTCAGTTGTCATACACAAGGTCCAATAATTCTTCTACACGTGTTATGTACTTGTCTTTGGTTGGTGTTTCCGGATGCAGAAGACACTGATGAGGATGAGGCCGGCTAGAGTTGTGGCACAACATGCAGGAACACCGAGCACTACGCCCCAGTCACTGACCGGTGCAGCTTGGTCGGCACTTGTAGCATTCTGATCTATTAAATTCAAAACACATTTTTGCTAATCTATTGGGCCACTATATAAAATTATAAGAGTACTGTAAGTTGTAAAATTATTATTCTCATGAGAATAACACGAGTAGACTATTTGATTGCATTTGTGGGATTTTGATCAGGAAACTGTACATAGGTTTCACAGAGAATTGAAACAAGATAAAAAGGGAGTACAGGTTGCCTCCAGAATGACCTGGGGGAGTCATATAGCTCTCTGGGTCATAATTATGACTCCCCAAGGTAACTCCCTTAGGTCAGCCAGAGAGTCACCTAGGCCCCCTTCGGAGGAAACCTTGACTCCCTTTTAACGGTGTTTCCTCTCTCTGCATTGTATTTGAAGAGTGATAAGAAGTTGAAATGATAAGAAGGCCGTTATGAAGTACATAGGTGATGCAATACAATACAGGTTTTGCATGCTCACCCCAGTTTTCTATGTAATAGAACACGGCTGTGTTATGTTTACTATTAAACGCCATATGGTGACAGCTGTACCGTCCTGTAGTATGGGTCGCTGCTGTTACATAGAAGCTGTCATCTGCCTTCCACCTGTAGACTCCCTCAACTACTCTCTGCCACAGGCTCCTCCTCTCTGCACCCAGCACCCACTGCTGTATTGGAGTCCCATGGGGATCAGCACAGACCACTCGGTTAGCGAAGGCTTCAACATTTGTTAATAGCGTCCATGTGAGAGTTACTGTATCCCCATAAGACACCTTTGCTCTAGGTCCTTGGAGCCGGAATTTGAAATCTGTTTGGAAATGAAATACACAGGGGATTTAAGGATATTGCATCCTATACTTCAAATCTTTTTTAAGATAATGCCAAAAATACTCATCCTAAATGGCACGGGGTCTTGCATATTATGAGCAGTTCTAATCTGTACATACGTCCATGATGCCATGAGCGGCGTAAATATATATATCATGGTGGTCAATTTTTGTTGTGCCTCTGGCTGGGTCAGCAGGACCACCAGGATACCAACGCTTACAACCTCTTTTACCATTTTTTTAAACTGGAATGTTCACCTAATAAACGGAAGCCCTTATTTCTTTGCATTCATTCCAGCCGCATTGGGCTTATTCCCACTGAATAAGGGGCATATTCTAGTGTTTATAACCCTGCATGCTTCTATTCCTGGTTCGCTTCTGTATATTTAATCTCACTTTGGCCCTGGATTTCCATTTCAAACAATTGAATATGATCATTATTCAATGAATATAGCCCTCCGGGGCTAGCTTCTGTGCTCCACCATTTTATACCCCTGCAGGGCTAGCTTCTATTCTTGGTTTGTTTCCTTATATATCATCTTACTTTTGCCCTGGATTTCGATTTCGAAAAGTTGAATATCACCCTTAATCAGTGAACATAACCCTGTGGTGCTAGCTTTTCTTTCTCAGCAATGTTTTACCCCCGCAATGATAGCTTGTATTCTTGGTTTGTTTCCTTATATCTCAACTTTCTTTGGTCCTGAAATCGTATTTAAAACGGTGGAATATGGCCCTTATTTTGTGTATGTTTGGTACGGTTTCATTGCTTCAGGATCTGTGTTTTTAATCCAGAGCTAAAGTGAGATATGGGCACTAAGTCATTTTGTTATATTAGTGTTAAAGGTACCCAACGCAATCTAACTGGTTGTAGATCGACCAACAATATTTCTTAACGACTTTTAGGGATGTTGGCCTGATGCATATGGAACACCAAGAAAAGAAAAAATTCCTATGTCACGGGATTTATTTGCCTTTTGGAGGTCATTCTAATTTGGGTGCATCATATAGGCCCTCATGAGAAAATCATATTTTTCTACATTATTTGAGAAAAAAATCTCCCAATAATATCTCAATAAAAATGCAGGCATGCATTTAGATGATCATTAGGAAGATGTTGAAAACAAGAATATAGGGGGTCACGGGCAAAATGAAATTATGCTGAATTATTCAAAATAATTTCTTATCTATTCACTGTATGAGCCTATGGGCAGGGCAGATAAGAAATATAATGATCAGGATGTGTAAAATACCAAGGTGTGATACTTAGATGGCAGATAAAGGAAGAACATGACATGTAAGTGGGCGAAATATGCAAATATCATGGTTTTAGGTAGTTCCAGTTTTTACCACCAGGTGCCGCATGCATAGATTGTGTTGAGTACCCTAGACAAGTCTCCCATTTATCTCCTGGAACAAGTCGGCTCTGTAACTAAGACTTACCTGCATTTGTATAAGGGATTGGAGCTCCGTCAGAATCTGTGAAAATTTAAGCATACCTATAGTATCGTTGTGAACAGAGTGAATTTGACATTCCCCATTGTACTTCCAGTGAATATCTTAAAAATGAAAGGTCGGCCTACATCGAACTTAATTACTGAATGTACTTTTTATTTCATTCCATAAAGAGTTAGAGGGTCATAGCCAGGCACTATGCGAAACCAAATATGTTGCAGTATCATTTTACCCCGGATAAAATATTTGTGGTTACATACAGTGCAAATAGATATGCAACATTACTGAGAACTGAGACCTTATAGAAGGTCCCTTCTCGTAGTTCATGTCACACATGTTATACATCATATATAACTACTAGCTTGTATCAACTCCAATATGATAACAATATCATAGGAAATGTTTCCAATGTGACAAGTACTTTCGAATCCTACAAAATGATGTCCATAAGGCCGCTCAAAAAACTGTTTTTTCATCGCCGCACACTCCATGAAAATTAAGTGTTTTTCTAAAGATTTTTAATGAGAAATATGTTAAAATGTGGACAAATATTGGCACATTTGCTATCAAATCAAATCTTATACAATCATGCGGTAAGCTAGGAATAACATCTCTGCAGATTAATAGACTCTTAACCACAAACATGTAAAACCATTCGCAAAATGCCCTCGTCATATTTTTCACTGTCAGCTGATGAGAAACAACCTTTTTTTGGGGTGGCCTCACCTACCTAATATATCCAATAGATAGTAGTCTTCTGCATCATATATGATGTCGTCAGCCACATGATGACATATATATTCGCCGGCGCTGTTTGATGTGGATTCTATCGTGAGGCGGCCGCTAGTCCGCCAGCTATAACCTCCTTGATTTACTTCCTGCCAAATGCCCTCCTTTCCAGCCAGTGCCCACTGGTGTATTTCTGTGGCGTCAGGATGGTAGCAGGAGACACGGTTAGCGCTAGTTTGTCTTTCCGTCAGTAGGATCCATGTCAGGGTAACTGTGTCACCAACATAGACAAGTCCTTTCGGTCCTTGGATTGTAAATTTTAATTCTACATGTAGGGGAGAAAAAAAGTTTGTCAATTATACTACATGACATATCCATTCACGGGTTATGGCTAGTTTTCTGGTTGTCAGTGAGTGGTGAGACCAGAAAAAGCTTTGGTTAGGGGGGTAGGTAAAACTCAATTGTCCCTATGGACATGCGCAGCTTTTACAGCCATATCCAGTTTGTTTAGGCGGTTGCCATGGAAACGGCCATTACAGGCAAACAAGACCATACCCCATCAGGCTGTGTCTCACGACCTTGGGCCAATGTTTTTGTCTCTGACCAGGTGCCAGCTCTGACTGGGTGCCAGCTCTGACTGGGTGCCAGCTCTGACCGGCCTGAATAAAATCGGGTTATTTAGGGCAGATGGAGATAGAATTGGGCTGAAAAGGTGAATGGATGTCATAACTCTTTAAACTAGTCATTACTTACCCATTTTTATCATCATCTGCCCTAAATAACCCGTTTTTATTCAGGCTGGTCAGAGCTGGCACCCGGTCAGAGCTGGCACCCAGTCAGAGACAAAAACATTGGCCCAAGGTCGTGAGACACAGCCATCAGGAACATTTTTGGGGGAACTAAGGAAGTCATGTACTATAAGAAAATTACATAATATGGTGGGCTAAAAACATATCTATTCCAACTTCACACTTTCGAGGCAGTGCATTGTAGTCTAAGCGGTAACTCAAGTTAGTACGATTATCAGATTATAAAAGTATGTATGCCATTGCGGTAGAAACTATTTTCTGTTTTATGGTAATTACAGGTATAGATCCCCAAACAACAGGTATTTCTGAATAAATATCCGTGCATAACATTGATTGGAAACAAGCTGAAGCCTGTGTGCCGCGTATATATACATATCACATGTTAACTGGAGAGTCTAGTGACACTTCGATGCGTTTGTATAGGCTAAAATAATTATATTAGACAGACTGGCAAAAAGGACCTGCTCAGTGGGATATAGGCCGGCACACAAACCTGTATGAGATTGGGGCATTTTGATCAAGCGCAACCTGGGACTTTAAATTAATCTGGCCTCTAATGACAAAAAATATATAGTGAAAATGTATATATACCTTGACCCAATGTAGTGGGCGTCGTTATAGTGACCAATAGGACAGCCAGAACGCTTGTCCAGTTGTGCATCCTGACTCATAAACGGTTGTAAACCTCACTCAGAGAAACATACCAATATAGATCCTGGACTACTTGCTACATCCTACACTGAAAATCCATAGGTTGAAAGGGTTAGTCAGTACAGACTAACCTAGGTTGGTCATATGGTTCATCATTGGTGTGTTGTATTTGTATACCATTAGTTGGGGCCACCTCTGATGACCACTCAGTGGCTCTCCCTGGAAATAAAAAGACTAAGGTGGGTTGGTCAGTAGTGACCAACCTGACAATAATTACTAATCTAAGTTGGTCGTATAGGGAGCGAAAAAATGACTAACTAGGTTAGGCACTAGTGACTGAGAGATTGGTCATATAGGGAGCCGAGGAATATCAGCGGAGTGTCAATTGATACTTCAGTTTGGTTTTGGTCCCTGTCATATAATATACCGTGCATAGTAGAGAGAGAAAGTCCCTATGGGTTATACATGAACGATCCAGCACTCCATAGGGGATTTTCTTTTCTTTTCCATGATATATGTTGGTGATCATTATTACCATCCCTTTCATTTTCGGCCGTCTGTTTCCTTGGTTATCATATGACATGTCTAGCATGTATAGAATTACCCACAAGTCAGAGGCCTGAGGTCCAGTTTATAATTACCAGCGAGGGGATTCCATGAATCTAATTCCAACCATGGTAACAATTACATTCCAAAAGAAAGGATTATTATAACGTCATTCCTCTCATCCAAATATAATTCAGCATCGTGGATGATATAAAATTCTCATGAGAAGGAACATCGTTCTCACAGGCTGCTGCACTGCTGATGCTCGACATAATTATTCAGTTCTGGTAAATCAATGGGTCCTGTGGGGTGTTTCACAAGGGGGCTATACAATTGATTGTTGAATAAGTGTTTCTATAGGAGGACTTAATTATATATACATATATATATATATCTTGGTCAGCTTTGACACCTCCTATTGTTACAGTGCACGGGGAGCTCCAGGGTGTGCGGGGGGGGGGGGGGGGTTACACCTTCTGCATTGCTTTGACATTACCCTTCCACATGCATTATTGATGTTTGAATGTGGACTCCAAGGTAAGACGTCCCACTTTCGACCAACCCCAAAAAGGTCAAACCAAAAAGGTCAAACCAAAAAGGTCTGTTAAAAACGGTCAAAATACCCCTCAATCCCCCCTACTTTGAAACTGCTTGCCACGCCCCTGCAGAGATACACTGATCAAGTATCAATGGGGAAGATGCATGACAGAGAGGGTAGATAGTAGACCTACATTACATGTAACCTATACAATCATGTAGTTAAGCATTGACTCTCTCCAGTGCGGCCACCTCGCCATTACGGCCACTTTGAGATAGTCCCAAGGGTGGCCGCAATTGAGGGAGTTGACTGTAACTAGTAGAATCGACATTTTGGTTGTATCAATTGTATACTGCTTATAAAAAGTGTTCCACAAAGGTCTACAACCAAGATGTAAAATCAGGGTTTTTGGCCTACAATCGAGATACAACTGATGTATAAGTGTTTCACAATGCATATCAGCGTGCAGCTCATACCATGCCTGTTAATTTTCCTTATAGATTTATTCTTATACTTTGCACATAATATATGTGTCATAATACACCTATGAATCCCTGAAAAAATCTGTTCATTCAGGATGAAAATAAGCTGGTTATACACATTTAAACAATGCTTATTGTTGATGCTATGCAATCATAATAAAGGGAAAGTACTACATGGTTATTAAGATCGACTTACTTTTACCAAATGTTAGTCTTAAGTTGGTGTTTCACAAGCCGTATTAGTTTAGATCTACAATTGTAGCTAAGTATAAAACTATAAATACAATACAATTGAATCTTGTGAAACACTAAGTTAAGATTAACATAGGTTGATAGTAAGTTGGTTAGAAAACATGTAAATCTAATCATATCTATTTTCCTCTTGTGAAACACTCCACTGACTTGATTTAATGTATGTATATAAGTACAAAAGAAAACATTTTCATATTTATTAAACGTGAAGTTTTTAGAAATAAAATCACATGTTCAAGGCACAAGTTTAAAGTACAAGTTAGTAACACACAGTTACCAAGGCTTGGAGCAAGGCCTAATAGTTTCGGGGACTATTAGTTGAGTCTTTATGTAGTTCTTGACAGGTTGTAGATGGGTGGGTTAAAAATAACATCCAGCATCGTACCGCGTGTGCAGCAAAGAGGCGAAAAGGAAAGAGATTCACAGAAACGGGAATACTTTGGATGAGTCCATGTAGTCGATTCCATGTTGAGGGGTGTTTTAGGACAGTTTTTAGGGATCATACCAGTGCATGCGTTTTTTTCCACAGGAGCACAACACAAGTTACCAAATCATAGTGCATATATTACAGCTGTCTATATGTTATCATAATCCATATGCACATTAAGACATTTGGTGCATTCTCTTTCATTTTTTTCATGTTGATGTTCTCTATTTTATATACTTTACAGAGGCTTATTATCAGTAAGGTGTAATGTACCGCATATATCCAATATTCAATCCATGAGAAATTCAGGCATATTATATGTGACAATCACTGTATGTAAGAACAATATTCAATATTCATTAAGTAATGCCCTTGCGAACCCAGCTTTTGTAAAACCAATCATAAATATGCACCGTCTGGAGCCTGATGTAAACAGGAGTCGCAGTCACTCAACGTTCTCCTACCTCCCGAATAACAACAAAAGTGATAAAACAAGCTAGGTCTCAGCTTATGTTATTAACATATTACTGTATATCTTAATAAAACATTTAGAAAACATCATATCCCTTATAGCATTATAATCATAAAGAACATCTCAGGGAATATGACTTTACTTCTACCAGTCTGATCCAGGATATACCTCATTCCAAAGTGTTGCTTATGAATGACTACAACTCGGACAAAGAAGTGATTTTAGAGAGGCCCTTAATTCTGAACTCAAAGCTATTATGATGACGGGATATACAATACCTTCTACCACAGGTAGCAGCACCACAGCTATCTTTATCTTCTCCAACCCCAATCTATCAATGTCATATATGTCATACACAGCTGCGGTCATGTTAACGACAAAGTATGGAAGCCAGCAGACTAGAGTGAGCAGTACAGCAAGAGTCACAAGTCGCACTAAGCGCATCTGCCGCGTCTGTCTGTTTGCTGGTGTGGCCACTGGCTGAGGTATACCTCTTAGTGAACGTTGTGACCTGTTCTGAGCCCTAAACTCATCCTCAGATGACCTAAGTACATGAACTGTCACTGTATTAGCAGTTGTTTGGGATGAGCTGGTTCCTGCAAAGGTCTGCATCTTGGGTGATGGATGGAGTTCTGTACCCGATTTCTTAAGTTGACCAGTTGATGTACTGGGAGTGAGGCTTGGTACAAACAGACCAGTTGCTGTACTTGGAGTGAGGCTTGGTACAAACAGACCAGTTGATGTACTGGGAACGAGGCTTGGTACAAACAGACCAGTTGATGTACTGGGAGTGAGGCTTGGTCCAGACAGACCAGTTGATGTACTGGGAGTGAGGCTTGGTACAAACAGACCAGTTGATGTACTGGGAGTGAGGCTTGGTACAGACAAATATTGAGACAGCTCATTTGTCGCCTGCATTAAAGCATCAATTACCGGCGTATTCATACTGCGTACAGGGATTGCCTCAATACGATTCATGCGGCTGACCAAGATGATTGTGGCTGTTTGAAATACAACACTGAGTATTAAGAGTGCCAGTGTGATGCTCAGGATGAGTAAGATCTGCACTGGTGTGAAGTAACTCTCATGGAGACTGCAGAGAGATCTGTCCCCAGGTGGGCTTTGTCCAGTTAATACCGTTAACAATATCAGAATCAGTGGTACAACAAATGAAAATAGTATGGCCAACTTGGCCCTTTGGGGAGTGAGGATCTGTTTGTGGGTGTGGGGTCTGTACACAGATATGAAATTGTCAAATGCCAGTAACAATGCACTATTGCAGATAATGTTTCCTAAGTAAGGGAACACAATAAACAGCTCACAGGTTAGCTGCAATAAATACCCTCGCGTAATTCCAGTGGCAACCATTAAAAAATGGACTCCCGTCTGATAAGCAAGAAAATAGCGTGTAGTAACCTTGAGGTGGCCAGTCTTCAGTCTCACTAGAGAAACAACCAGAAGCAAGTTTGCCAATACGTTGGGTACTGCAGCCATTGTGCCAAGAATCCTCCGAACAGTGTCAATGTATCCATCCTCAGCATGGCTGCTGTTTGTGCCATTGAAAATTGCTGTAAAATTCATGACTAACTTCATCTGCAGGTTCCCTCGGAGTATGCCTGCTTCCGCTGCTGTATTGTTAAATAAACAATACGAGGTGTCTTATATGCACTACACTGAAAATCCATATGTCGAAAGGGTTAGTCAGTACTGACTAACCTAGGTCGCTCATAGGTGTGTTAGTCACAATGTCAAAATTATATTCAAAAATGACTGAGGGGTCAGTCAGTAGTGGCCAACCTAGGTTCATCATTGGTGTGTTGTATTTGTATACCACTAGTTGGTGCCATCTGTAAGATACTATGATGACCACTCGGTGGCTCCCCCTAGAAAATAAAAGACTAAGGTAGGTTGGTCAGTACTAACCAACCTAACAATACTAACTCACCTAGGTTGGTCGTATAGGGAGCCAAAAAATGACTAATTAGGTTAGGTACTAGTGACTGAGAGATTGGTCGCATAGGGAGCCTAGGAATATCAGTGTAGGATATGTGTTCTACACAGGAAGTACACCTGTACTTTACGTAGGAGTGGGATGGGCTTTCATTTGTTTTGAATGCAGGTGGCAGAAGGGTAGTTACCTGTGATAGCTAATGGTATCACATTTATTGCATGTCAAAGGCCTTACATTGATACTTGGACGTCACAGTGCACGCCAGAGTCTCTCTCACCTGTTGTTCATTGACAGATTAAATTACAGTTATCACACCATGTATCCTAACGTGCTTAGTAAGAAGTTTACTCTAAAGAGCTTGTAAAATATTTGATAATCATATTGACCTCTTTGCGTACAGGACCACCAAATACTACCCTCTTTATCAAATGTAATCATAATGAATCATCATTAATGGTACTCAAGCAAATGACATGAGTAGTGTGAGGTCTGGGTTTCGGTTATACTTCACATCACTTGTTAGACCTTATTTTCTGGGGAGAGGGAGGTTATAACTAAATGTACTCTTGAGTTAAAGCGTTTGGCCAAACTCGCCGGTACAGATTTATTTGTAGAAGTCCTAGGGGGTAGATGTCCAAGGGGGTAGATGTCCAAGGGGATGGATGTCCTAGGGGGTAAAAGTCCTGAGGGGGCAAAAGTCCAGGGGGTAGATATCCAGGGGGGTAAAGGTCATGGGGGGTAGATGTCCTAGATGGTAGATATCCAGGGGGTAAATGGCAGGGGGCAGATGTCTGGGGGGACTCGTCCTGACACCGGTACGGTATGACCTGAACAGAGTGGGTGCCGGGTGCAAGGCAAACAGCCAACACCGGCAAGACACAGGTACTTTGGTTGTATTCACAGCGACTACCCCCAACCCTAGAAAACATGTCTGTCTACCTGAACTGGATGTGGTGACCCATCTTGTGGTCACCTATCTTTTTTTTTCATGAAATACGGCAGTGCCATTGATTTAACCAAGGAGCGCTGTATTACACTCCCCCTGTTAAATAACCCATGGCCGTATTGCACGACCCTGTGACGTTATCAATGACGTCATCAATGGCGTCATCAACATACTGCCTCGTGAAATACGGCCCGAGGGTCAACTTATGAAATAACCCCCCAACAGACCAAAAACTCGTGCACCTTTGTCTATGTAGTAGTTATTGACACTCCCCCTGTGCCGTATTACACTCCCCCTGTGCAATAGCCTATGTCCATATTACATGGCCCTATGACGTCATCAATGATGTCATCATTGGTGGTTTGTTTACATTTAAATGGGGGAGAAATAAGCTCTTTTAGGCTCGCACTACCATGATTTTGGTAATTTGAATTGAAAAACATAAAAAATAGATACAAAGGCAAACTCGTTTAACCCTGTAAGTCTGGTTGTTGCACTTGCAGACCTGTGTGCCGCATTGCACTCAGCCTACGGCCTCGTGCAATACGGCACACAGGTCTGCTCGTGCAATAATCAGACTTACAGGCCTAAACTCGTGAACCTTTGTCTATGTAGTGGTTATTGACAGGTATCTGGGTTTTGTACCACACCTGAAGAAATAGATTGACCTTGTGTGTATTCGACTCAAACAGCTGAAGGGCATAAAGAAGACCTCTGACAAGAAGATAACCATACAAGTGTACATGAGTATGATTCACACGATAATGGAATATTGCAGCTTTGTTGTTGACAGGGGCCCAGTCTGGGCAGTCTGTAGAATGCAAATACTGTAAAATGATGCCTTGGGAATCAGTGAGAGCATCAGAGATCTCAGGGGTGTGGACATATAGGTGCTTCACACCCAGAATCATGTCCCAAAACTGCTACTGGCAAGGAACTGGGTACTGTTGTCATATCTGCATAAGATGTCGCAAAATCAAGACAACACAGCCAAAAATAATTTTCTCATTTTCAGAAAATATTTCTTGTTTTAAGTAAAATAAACTTAAAACAAGTTTGTCCGTAGGATAACAAAATTTTACTTGAAAGCATGGTTTAGTTTAATATACTTAGAGTAAGAAAAACAAACAAGAAAAACAAACAAGAAAGAAATTCTTAAATCAAGAATTTTATTCTGGAATCAAGACAATATTTCCTGACATATTTCTCAAAATGAGAAAATCTTTCTTATGGAATAGACCTTTTTTCTAGAAAAAACCTTTCTTAAGTAAGTTTTAATTTCTTATTTGAGTTAATAAACTTGCCTGGGATATGATTTTATTTAATTTGAAAGATAGACAATGTCTTAGAGAGACAGGAGTGATGCCAGAGCATCAGAAAGAGGTTCATCAGATTAAATGCAGCTTTTTATAGCTACAAAAGAAAGCAAACAGACCTTTATCCAAAGTCATTTTTCTTCATGTATTGGAATTCTTCTTCTTGCTTTTCACTCCGGTCCCGAAGGGACCGGCAGGCGTATATCGCCGCTAAGGCTACGCCAATGTATTGGAACAGGTAATGCTTCACTTTATCTAAATGATATAATCGAACAAATGGTGTCTCATATTATTTCTACTTTTAGTTATTATATTTCATTTACTGGAATAAGGGATCTTACACTGAATTAATCCCCAACAAAATTCCTCTTTTTCCAGATATTTTTACACTCATTTGTTATTTTGGGACCTAATTTGAGGCAGAAATATATACCCTGTTTCATAAAATAGTTGTTGTATTGCATAGTGGTGGCCTCGTGTGGCATAATATGAAACTAGTTTTCTTGATTTAAGAAAATAATCCTTATTTAGTAGTCTGTATACTTGATCCCTAACCTAAAGGGGCCTATCATCATAAATGATTTGACCACCACCATGTGAATACAGACAGAGAGGAAAGATAGGAAAAATGTCATTTTGATATTTGACAAGGCAAACACTAGTACTGGTTCCAATCCCCCTATTATTTCAAATCAAAGAAGCCCAAAAAAATCCTTCTCATTTCATTCGCATTTCACATCTAATAAATTCCCAAATAATGGTAGGAATTTGATGAAGGCCTTAAGCATGGTCATAACAATGATATAATAATGTATCCTTGCATAGTTTTCTGCCCCTATAGACACTTTGGGTAGATGGGTTCAGGTTAATTCTTAACTTATAAAATTGTCAAATCATAACAATCTTAAATCAAGAAAGCGAACTTTCTTATTTCAGGAAAATAAGATATAATCTTGTCTGGTGCACAAATGACCAGTTTTAAGAAAATTACTAAAGAAAAATAATCTTAAATACTTGTATCTAGAAAATAACTAGAAAAAATAAGATATTTGCCCTTTGCTTTCCCTTTCTAAAAATAAGATAAACGTAAGAACTCAAAATGAGTTTATTTCTTGAATCTAGAACCTTTTATCTTGATTCTAGTATTTTCTTGGGGTAAGAAAATTATTTTTGGCTGTGAATGTCATCATCCCCAGGAGCGAACTACATGGAAACCGATCCCCAATTCCAAGAGGGCGACCTTCAATAGAAGCCCGCTATATCATGGAGCCTCTTTGTGGGATGAGCTTCCTCCAGAAATACTACGACTTTAAAGACTCTTAAAGTAGCTCTATTTGGTCTAGTTTTGTAATGGACAGACCTGTACAATGACTAGTTTATAATAGGTCAACAAATTAGTCCTTACTATCAGATACATCTCTTTGATGGTCTCTCTTTTGGCTATAAAATGAAAAAAGGTCCCATGTGACAACTTTTCTATGCCAATAAATATGAACAACAGCAAATAACTCAAAGGTCCACTAACGCAGAATTTCAGCCAGTTTAGGTATGCTGCATTTTTTAAGAAATGATATTTTAGATATCTATCTATGACTGATTCCTCTGAACAATGGTTTCATCAACACTGAAAGGTAAATTCATCCAACATGTTTGTTATTTATGCGTTCAGGTAGCAGAACAGCCAGCCAAATCAGGTGAATATGCATGTAGATCTAAAACCAATAAAATAAAGTATGCACAGCATTTCATCTTTGAAAAGCTGGACTTGTTGTTCTATTCAATTAAACTCACTCAACCATGTTTTCCCTTCCCTGGCTATGCAAACAAAGGTAATGCGTTTAAATGTACAGAGCTCTAGATAAACAGTAGACGTGAGATGAAAGTTTTGATCCCGCACAGCAGTGGATGACACACTGCAAACACAAATATTGGGATTCAATGTCGAGATTAGCACCATGGTTTCTCACTATGGAGGCACCTTTGTAATTTTATTTCTGATCAGAATAATACAGCCACAGTTCGACAGCTTCTCCCTAGAGATCAGCTTGGCCTGCCAGTGCTGGACATACATTGAAAACCTGCTACAGCTTATTCCAGTTGCGTTACAGTTAACAACGATATAGATTAAGTGTTATAGGCCTTAAGATGGAAAACCAAACAACCAATTATTACCACTGGTCTCCTGAAATTGCCAATACCTCTAGTGGCCTGGCTGGCAATGTCATGGATTATCATGCACTCTCATGGTCAGAGATAATAGAGATATTGATTGGTATAGCTGGAACTATTGCAAACAGCATTATCATCATTGTCATCATATATGGATCTCTCATGAAGGTGTCTGTGCTCATGCGTCTACTGGTGGTTCTAGCTGTGGCCGACACACTAACCATGTGGTTTACAATTCTAACTCAGGATGGGATCTACTCTTCTCTTCCGTTCATGCTCACCTCCACATTATGGTTCTGTCGAGCTCTCATGTATGGAAGTTATGTGTGTGGAGTTTGGTCCTCCTCATTAGTAGTGTTAATAACAATTGAACGTATGATCGCCGTAGTCTATCCCTTTAAAGCTCATATCTATTGCTCAAAGCGGAAAACTGATACAGCAATACTCATCATGATGATTTCAATATGTATCTATGCGCTGCCTATACTGTTCACCTGCTCTATAGTCTACAGAGGAGATCATTACTTATGTGACCCAAATGGGGATGATTTACTCCTTGACACTATTACCCAGGTCACAAATAGTCTAATGTACTCTGTCATACCCTTCTGCATCATACTTGTAACAAGTTCTGTTACCATAAGAAAGCTTCATTATCAGAGAAAAATGAGGATAACAATGTCTATTGCACAAGCTTCATCCAAGGATAATAGCAACACAGCATTGACAATCATGATGTTTGGTTTATCCATGGTGTTTATAGTGACAACATTGCCATGGCTGTTGATCATGCTGGTTCGTAGCATCTGCATAAAGTATAATATGATAAACTGTATACCTTCAATTCATATTGCTTTACATATTTCAACTGTATTAGATCTTATAAACCATAGTATCAATATATTCTTCTACTGCTTGAATGGTTCACTTTTCAGAAGGACATTGCTTAAACTACTACATTGTCCGAAGTCAAGCAATCGTGCAGAAAGACAAGAGCAACGTCATGGCATTTCAGAAAGTACCCCTCATCATGAAAGCCATATCTAATATGGATGGAACTTACAAAAAGGTATTGGAAATGAAATTAGTTGCATCGGTACCATTGTGATATACTACTACAATTACCATACTGTCAGAAGGTTTATTTCTATCTAATATTGTTCGGGAATCAAGATTGGGAAATACTAATTACTAAGCTATTGAAATGTGCAAACCCTATACCTGACACCAACAGGTATCCCACCGTAAGACCTGTGCCATCATTACCCATAATTGGAAAGATGTTAGGGCTGTGTCTCACGACCTTGGGCCAATGTTTTTGTCTCTGACTGGGTGCCGTCTCTGACCAGGTGCCGTCTCTGACCGGGTGCCGTCTCTGACCGGACATCACTTTGGGAGTTTAGTTACCTTCTACCAACAGCAGGAGGCTAATTATAATTACATAACAACTGCCATAAAGTTTTTATAAATCCTTATATATATGAGTATAGGTTAACAATTAAAAACCACATTCCTCTGACAACAGGTCAGAGATGGCACCCGGTCAGAGACGGCACCTGGTCAGAGACGGCACCCGGTCAGAGACAAAAACATTGGCCCAAGGTCGTGAGACACAGCCTTAGAGAAGGTGGTAAAGAAAAAAATGATTAAGTATAAAGAGAAAAATGGTCTGTTGGATCCATATGAAGGAGGATTTTTACAACCTGTCAATCAACCATCTCCACAGTGGCGTTTTTACTTATGCACTAAATGAAAGTAATTAAGCACAAAATGAAAGTAATTACACTATCTCTACATTCGTGGACCCGAACAAGGCTTTCAACACCGTCGATCACTCCATTTCATTTGGAAAATTAGGTGTTGGAAGCCTTCCTCATAGATGGCCTGCAAACTCAAGGATAAAATGCACAAGATCGACCTTTGACAATGGTATAACTCTAGAGGGGTTGCTGAGTTGTGGCCACCCTATGGGTCCATCTTGGGGCCCACCCCTTTTATTAGTGTATATCAATAACCCATAATAGGAAGCAACTCAGCACATCTCAGGGTAGTTCTCAAAGGAGATCTGGTGCATTTGGAGTTTGTTTCAGCAGGAAAAGGCTAACTCATCATAGTGTGATAGCGTAGGACGCTCTGTCGTCCGCTGCCCCTATATTTCAAAACTTGAAAGGCATTCGACTGACATACTCTATTCGTAGTTGCACAGGAGATGCATGTGCATGCGTGGAGAGCCTATATGGACTATTTCCTTGGCATTGCACTATTTGGAGATTTTATCATGATTTTGACACAGGCTGAGCATCGGGAACATCAGCAGAGACTTGCACTGTAGATCACCCAACATGGTTTGTCTACTCGACCCCATCTTGTTCATCGTTCAATTATGAATCTTTGTAGAACCAATTTGTGTTTTAGGTTGATAATAGTTTCGTTCCAAAACGCAACGTATGTGTGCATAAAATGAAAAATGAAGATTTGCCTGAATTTTGAGTAATGCAAAATCAAGTGTGGTCAGATTGAATTTATGACGGCATTTATGACACCCGAATAGGCTGTACAGAACAATAAGGGTGAAAATTCTGTGTAATTATCATGTATATTTTGACTCACATTTATCACATACCTTTTTTTTTGTTTAATTTAAGCTAATATAGATCTCTCATATATCAAGGTATCAGTATTCATGCTTCTACTCTTCCCTTTCATTTTGCTCATCTCATCATTGCTATTTTACCGAATTGTCATATTTGGAGGTTATTATTGTCTATGCAGTGTGGTCTTCTTTATTTGTTGCGTTGATGCCGATTGAACGTGTAATCGCTATGGGCCAAACCCATGACCCGATTTTTGGCATTATCTGCCGGTACATTCACAAAATTATACTACAAAGTACTGCATTGGCTCTGTTTGTTGAGGGTGTATCGGCCGATAATGCCTCCAAATCGGCTAGTGGGTTATGGCCCTAAATGACCCTTTAAAGTTCATATCTTTTGGAAATGAGGAAAAGCTGGTATAGCCCTAGTAATATTCGTCATAGTGATTGTTGCATGTGTAGGGGTTCAAATATTACATTACTATGTAGTAGTTAAACCACTGCTAGGCCGCTGTATATAGGATAATGGTGACACTCAAGGCTGATCACGAGTCGAAGATGAGTGTGCTTAGCCATGACTAAGCCATTATCCTCAGTACAAAGGTCTGGCAGTGGTCTAGCTCACTAGTGGTGAGTGTTTTTCTCACCTCTTGTACGTCATAAACAGTCAGGCCATTCCTTTTGTTCTGACGACCAAGTGTGGTATAAATGATATCATGTTACTATTGATATTGGCTTTCTGCAAAGTCTGTGTGTGGTTGTGGTTCCCTTCACTTAGGGTAGGGGTCAGCACTCCACCCTGAGGTGTGGGGTTTGCACACCAGGGGGCGGGCTAGGGCTCTCCTCCGGTCATGTCGGGAAATATAGGTAAGGCAAAAAAAGAGGTTTGTTTCAGGTAACACGGGAAGAAAATGTAAGGTCGGTAGGTCAGATTTTCTTTTTAACCTTTTAAACATGAATGTACTAGGCAGCTTTTCTACATACCCTAAAATTGACCATAAAGGAGAAAAATACGAAATTCTCTTTAAAATTGCATGAAGAAGTGTAGGGTCGGCCCTGTTTAAATAGGGTCGGTCGGGTGACCTGAAACAAACTTCTTTTTTTTTGCCTAAATAGCCTTCTCAGTTCGCGCACAGGTGTTGCCTAGTAAAACCTATTGGCTATCCATCCTGATCTGTGACAATCCTAACAGACAGCGTGTGCTTCGAGGTAGATTCTTACCGCCTGACTCCAGTTTAAGCTAAATTAGGTTTGTTACTGAACTCTGATGGCTACATTATGTATGTATCTGTGTAGGTGCTGAACAGATTGGTATACTTTGTTGTTTGGTTTTTCACAACAAATTTAGGTCACATTATTAGCAATGATTGTGTGACAGATGAACATGGTTTTACTCCACCTGAACTTCATCTGGCATTGGACGAATACTGCATATTAGCCAAAATAAATATGATAAGATTCTATTTTCTTTTGGTATATTTATAAAGTCAATGCATAAACAATAAAAAAAAATCTGAACCTGCTATATAATAAGGCAGCCAATGCCTTTGACGTGACTCCACACAAGCCTTATACAAACGGTTCAGCCAAGTGCATTTCATGATTAATAACATTACTAGTATATACCTGTATTCGGCCTTAGCCAAGGTGTTGACATCTGCAGCTTCCTTTTACGGCTTCTTTTATGCAGAATCTCACAAGCATGACACCTGTGTGGATACACTTGTCAACCCGTCATGGGTATAGCTGGGTGACATTAATGCCGTTAACCCTATAACCTTAGCACTACTATAGCGGGCCAATGTGTATAGTAAAAAGGGCCCCCTGAAAGCCAAGATTTTGCGTTTGCATTGAAAACAATACGCTATGGCCGTGTCATTTGGCCTCACAGGGCCAGTGAGCAACCAGAATGTATAGACCCATAGGTTTGGTGAGAAAAAGTTAGGTATGAGAATTCGGCAAATCGACAATGCATCTCTAGCGTACTTGTGCCAGGTTATCATAAGATTATACTTTTAGACAGCCTATTCAGTTCCCGTCTCTCTCCTCGTCCTGGTGTGTACAGTATTAAGTTCTTCACGTAACTATTGGTCAACTGTTGGTTATACAGATGCGATTGGCCTGCCTAGGCTGACCATAGCTTCCACTCCACTACATATTCTTTTCATCAAAATCTGATCAATGAGCAATGTGTAAACAAAACTTGTATTTCTTTCAAACCGATTTTCAACTTTATTAAACATTATAATCATTGACAAACACTGATTATAACAGACATTGACTGTTAACATACACTGGATAAGGCCTACGACTACAGGTACCTGAGGCAACATTTTTAAAAAAGCTTTGTTTAAGGTAACATGGTCAGAAAGTGTAGGGTCGGTAGGTCGGACTTTTTTCCTTTTTTTAGAAACTTTTCTTTTTTGAACAGACAAAAAAGTATAAAATTGGGGTGAAAATTCAAATTTTTTAAAAAGAATGTGTAAAAATAAATATCAAAGAATCTTCAAAATTGTATCTTTAAAAAGTAGGGCCAGAAAAAAATACACTTCCTTGTCTACACAATATCATTATGAACTGTCTACTAGATATATCTCATTATACCACAGCGGGCACAGAGAACAAAGCATTTCACACCTCTTGTATACTGCATACAGCTAGTGGTATAAATAAGGCTCCCTTCACTGTATTTCGCATACAGCTTGGTACTCGTCCTATAACTACTACACACATCATCATGACTTGACTAATAAATACACCTCAACTCAGTTAGTGATGGATTGTAGTGGATGAAACACTTCTCCTAGGACTAGTTCCCAAGGGCAATACAGATCAATACACTCAAGGATACAAAAATTAAGAATTTCATAGTGATACCTGCTCCCAAGACATATTCGGATAGCCTTGTACAGTTAGCCTTTAATCTGACTGGGCTGCATCATAAGTGAGATCTATTTAATGACATCTACCATGCGAGGCTGTCTCTTACACTTCAGGAACAAATTCATGACTCCATTGCAGACAGCAATTATAATGAACATGAGCAATATAAAGACACCACAAAGAGGCAGCCACAACAAGAAAACATTCTCTATTGTTTCAAGTGAATAAGCTACAGAATCCCTTGGCGGTAGATACTCCGCCTCGAGAAGAGCAGCACGGACGATGCTAATCATGGCCACGACAAAAAGAGCAAAAGAAGAAAGCGCGCCGGCTATGTTTGCCTTTTTACCTTTATATGGCTTAACCCAAATGTGGAGTATCAGCCCACAGATGACCACCATACACATGAAGAGCTGCCTGCCAAGAGGAGCCACAATGAATGTCTTTGCCAATACAAGAAGAAGTCGGAACACAAGAAGAACACCTGCCCAACAGAAGGACAGACTTAATGTTAAGGGTTGCAGTTGACGATATGGCCCTTGAAGAACAGAATATATTGATAAAGCCTCTTTAGAAATCTGAGGGGTATATTTCTTATCTGCATGTTTCCTAGCAAGTAGACATACCCATGACAGAAGACAGGGAAGGGGTATGAAACACGCAAGAACAAAATCGTTGTGAGTTATGTGACCCTTTTGTAGTAGACTAGGACCGATCATGAGAACCAGGAAAAATGGACAGATGCAAAGTACAGCGTAAACTTGAATAATAATCTGCCAAGACTGGAAGCAAACTACGTTACCATTGATAGATAAAATCATTTCCTCTCTGAGTGGGACACAGGAGAGGAGTGTGAAAGTAGTCACTGCCAACTTTTGGTATGAGAACATGAGGGCTATTAGCAGTGCTGAGACAGATCTTTCCAGGAGTTTGATCCCAGTAATCCTCTTACACCTCATAAGGCCCCTTCCCAGTCCATACATGGCAAACAGAAAGGTAAGGAGGAGAGGTACAAAGGTGGCTTTGAATATGAGTTTCCCCTGAGGAGAGAGGCTTTGAAAGGCACACACATCACCTGCTGTCAAACTAAAAAGTTCAACTCTGAACTTGAAAATACTTCCAAAGATTGATTTGAACTTCAAAACTGCAGATGGCAATTTCTGTGGTTGGGGAACCGGAATAGATATAATGGAAGCATCCTGAAAATAGTAGAATAAAATGATGATAAATCCGCCACCCTCTTGGTGTTTTTTGTCTTTTTCTCCTTTCCTATATAAGAGTTTCCTACACCATACAGCACACTGACCAAGAGATGTACGATTCATGACTGCACCAACAAAGTCCTTTTGAAAGAGAAGAAAAAGAGAATAGACAAAGCAGCAGGCTATAACCATTGGAATGACCCAATATCCATCACAATGGTCATCCTTTATACACTGTGATGAGAATAGTGCCTCTGAATAACCCTGCTCACAATGTCCACAGAGGATACCAACCCTGTTCTTGTTGCAGCTGGTATCCAAGGCTGAGGACTGATCAAAACCAAACTCAAGACAATAAGATGATGGACATCTCAGGACAAAGAGCCTTCCCTCATGTACATCAGCCCAGAAGTAGGACTTTACACGGACCTCTCCCGATGAACAGTCAATGCCATAAGGACAGCGATAGCAAGTTATCTCTTTGCTTTCTGCCATTGTAGCATTAGGAATAAACAATGAACCATTATCAAAACTATAAGAGTCAACACAGACTGCGCAATCCATTTCTAAGCGTCTGTACCTTCCTATCTCTATAGGAAGAGTTCCATTCTGTACCAATTGATTATTTTGTGGGCAGCTAAATGAGGACTGACGTACCTTGACGACATCAGTATCTGCATTAAAGAATATCATGTTGCGGCCAGGTAAGTTGCATATAAAATCGGAATTGTCAATTTCGGTAAATGTACCCAATGAATATATCAAGACACCTTGAAGGTTTTGGTCTAGAAATGTGCTTTGTAGTGATGTCTTTAACATTTCTAAAGTTCCCACATTCTTTACAAACATTGTACCACCATATCTATGGGCACTGTTGTTAATGAAAAGGCAATTTTCTACAGTGGTTCGTACGTATGCTAACCATAGAGCCCCTCCGTCAGCGGTGATTTTATCCTGACGAATCAGTTTTCCTGACCTTATGGCCTGCCAGTTTCCTGATATAAGGGATACATTTGCCAATGCTTTATCCAGAAGTCTGACCAAGATTGGTGAAACCATTTGCCCAGGAAGTAAGCTAGCTAAACCTGCAGTATTGTCTATGAATACTGACTGACTGATTTGAACAGCGGTATATGAATTAGCATCTTCTCTAGCATAGATTGCACCACCACCTCTGCGGAGGACTCTATTGCCAACAAAGGTACAGTTTGAGATGTCAAGAGAATTAGCAGTTCCAAAGAAATATACTGCACCTAAATTTCTGATAAAAAAAGAATTTCTTATTATGATTATAGCATTTACCACATCATTTGAATTCACATTATCTCTTACTCCTGAGTTTATCATCAGGGGTCTACTGAAACTCTCGAAATAAACTTCATATGCCACTGCTAATGCTACACTCTGAGGCAGGAGGTCCCTGAATATACATTCATTGATCTCAATTCTGGCATATGTATAATGGTAATAAATATCGATACCCCCTATCATTGTTTCGTTTATGGGATTCCCATGAAAAATATTTCTTTTTGCATACAATTCTACATTATACCTTGCCTGGATATATATACGACGGTTTCCAATGTCACTATCCATGATATGCAAGTAACTGTAACCTGCAAGCATTGTAATTTGGAGACGAAATCCATGGGCCTCAGAAGTGTGAAACGATTTTTGAATTATAATGTCCCACGTAGTATTATATATACTAAGCCGTTCCCAGCTCCCTGGGCTTACTGCTGGAACATAGTAAGTGTTGAGTCCTGGGGTTGGTAAGACCCAGTATGGATACAAGCTGCCAAGGTGAACCGTTGCCTCCATGAACCTACAGTTTTCTATTTTCATTGGGGCATACACACCAGTTATGTAGCCAACAACAAAAGTGATGTTAGAGATAATGATTTGTGGGCTAAGCGTCCAGTCCCATCCACCTTTAAACATTAGCAGACAGCCAGGTTCCTCTTCCTCAGTTTGGTTACAGCCAATTCTTACATTATCTGCGTACCCGATGATTGCTAAACGTGTCTGAATGGGCGCTGTCATACAATGTTCGTAGACATCATCGGATGGTAGAACATAAATGGTGTCAAAACGAGCTGTTGTTTTAATCTCACCCAACAGGTTGTGAATATTCAAACAAGGGTATGAGATGTTAAAGCCACAGTACGATTCATTAGTACCATTACTTCCTATATACCATGTCTTAGATTCAAGGCCTTAAACAGAAAAACACATAAATACTGGGTTAACATTATGATTATAGATATCAATTTCATCAAAATGGCACATGTCTCATTAACTAATACTCTTTATAGTATTCATGAGTACTATTGCGACCAGTAGTAGTAGTATGCTCTTATCTTGATCCATAATAGAACATGAAAGGAAGTAATAAATTACTGCACTTTGTGCATAAGTTAAACCAGTGCAAAACATGTTTGAATCACCCACCTGCGATGAAATGTATTTGAAGGAGAATACTCATCGGCATAATAACTGGTAAGAGCGCAGAAGCTTTCATCTTTATTCAATGAAAAGGAACTCTGGTGTGGTTATGGTTTGCACAAATCGTTGTGATAATGGTTGAGCCAGCTTCATGGATAATCTAAATGCTCCGGGCCTTAGTCTGTAGTGGCTATCTCAGGTTGGTCAGAGGGATATTGGTCAAAGTGACGAATTGATATTCAAAAATGACTAAGGCAAAAGCAAAATATGACCAAGGCCTTACCCAAAAAGACTTGACCTTATAGTTATACTCATAGGAATGGAATGACTAAGGTGGGTTGGTCACTTCTGATTTTACCTGAGTGCTAACTAACCATAGTTGGTCTTATAGAGATCCAAAAAAGGATTAACTAGGTTCCTCGCTATTGACTAAATTCTGGAGGCTAAAGATTGCCTGTGTTTATATAGTTTTACAATATAGAAAAGGCCACGCCAATAAAAGGCTGACTCCAATGAGAAAAAATTAACACCAATTGTTGATACCTTTACGTTGTCAGTATCAGATTTTTATGAAATCTGAGAATAAGAAATTTAAGACCAGAATATGCTTATTCGAGCCAGCTCTTCGAGATGGGAGTCGCAAGATTCGGCCTAGTATATTTTAGCATTCATTGAAATACATTGTTTAAAATTTGTTGTGACAATCGAAGATGTGCCTGTTACAATAACCTGTGCAAAGTCAGTTCATCCACACTGGAGATTTCCCTAATGGGGACTAATGGGTATTGAACTTGTCAAACACCAACCTTCATAGCAACATTGATGCACACAGTTGTTTGTGATGTGTCTCTCTAATACAATTTCTATCAACTGTCACCTCCCTGATAAAGACCCAGAGTACAGGTATACTCTCAACCCTGCTCTCTACTAAAAGCAAAACTAATTCTTTCTTACAAGTGAGATAAATTCAGATAATCAAAACCATTGCTGCATTATGAATGTTGTTTCAATTGGCGGCATTATCCTTTCAAGAAGGGACAATTTATATGAAAGATTTCTGTCCCAGAGTATAACATTTGAAACGAATAATGACACCAAATGGGGTGAAATGTATCCATGTTTGGCACATAGAAGTTATCGATGTGTTTCAGGAGAATACTGAAAGCTCTCTGGTACTGGTAGGTATGTTTTTCCGGTTTTGTCAATATTAAGAGTGTGCGTAATTACCTTGTAAATTCACAGAGTCACCTTGAGTTGACTCTGTACTATCAGTATCAACTGAAGTTGACCCTTGATATAAGAGTCATTGGCTGTTTGATATGCCATTTTTACCATAGCCGCCTTGGAGACGTGTTGCAAAGTAGACACCTTAGTAGTATTGTATGTATCGGAACGGGACTATAGTTAACTACTGTTTATTACTCAATCGACCTGCAGCCAATCAGAGGCCTCCATTTGGTCACGTGACCCGTTGCCATGGTAACGTGACCTACTTAGGGCTCTCAGCCAATCAGAAGCCAGCATTCTGGGTGACCTACTGACCTACTTAGAAGCTCTCAGCCAATCAGAGGCCGGCATTCTGGTAACCATGGTAACGTGACCTACTTACGTCACGTGACCTACTTAGGCTCAGCCAATCAGAAGCCGGCATTCTGGTAACTAGGGTAACGTGACCTACTTAGGGTTTGTTTGTAAACAACACCACGTGGCTCTCTTGTTTGTAAACAACACCACGTGACACGTGACTGTTTGTAAACAAACAATTCGACTTAGTCTGACATTTTCAGCTGTCGCATGCTGACCTGCTGCTATCATAAGAGAAACAAAAGCCCTAATCACGCTTTTCAGCTGGATCCTTCCACCCACCAGACATGGATCCAGATGGGAGGGTGGTTTAAAATTAATCCGTGTACCGACTGTCATACAATAGTGTAATTAGTTGAACACGTGTTACCTGTATAAAGGATTAGCAGGTCATGGGCTTAGAGTGTGTATAGAAAAACAACTACAGGTAGCGTGAACAAAGCGACCCCCTCCCTTTCTGTCACTCTGTCTGTGACTAGAGGGCGCGCGTGTGGTAAGCGGCTTAAATCTAAAGAAAAAAAATCACCCTCTCCTGTCGTCAGCAGTCAGCTGGCCGGCGGCTGGAAAATGCGATTAGAGGGATGATGAGCGCGGTTTTTTATATTCAATATATTAGAAGTGTGCTTTGTTGCTTATATAGTTCATTATGCGTTTAAAATGTTCGCGAGTATCGTAGAAATGTAGAAAAATCCTATTGTGGCGCCATCTGACGAAAAGAGCGGAGAACTATACTAGGGTATGGCGAGCTAGACTAGAGCATGTAATCACCAGGCGGCAGAGTGGTCAAAAGACAATCTCGTAGTAGTAGGTCTACTTGGATCTTGAGTAGCCACCCTTGTGGTTGCAATTACCTAGACTAGTTGACCCTGCCAGCCTGGTCAAGTGAAATTAGTAAGGAGACCGCACATTAACGCGCTCCACAGTCTTTAGACAGTTAAGACTATAGTACCGTAGATTCTACTGTGTACTCACACTAACTATTTACAGTGCTACATATTCATACCCGTGTTCTAAGTGTTTTTTTTAGAAAAAAGCGATCTACTCACCCTTTTTTTTTTTAGACAAACTCCTATTAGCAGGTAACCCCTGTATAAACCATACTGCAAAGATCTGCTACTTCGAGCGTCTGCCTCGTGACTGATAGTGTACAACAAGACGAAGTGGGCAGAGGTGAAGTACTGTTCCAAGAAAAATTGAGGCTCTTTATATAGCTGAGAGAGCGGCTAATCCGGATGTTCTAAGCTTGTTTTCACCTAGAGCCCCACCCTCTTCCAGAGAGGAATCAAATTGCTTTTCACTTGGACCCTTCCACCCCTCATCCATCAGCATGAAAAGAGGGATAACAAGTGTAACGTGCGCTACATGTATATGGGATTATAGCTGGTGAAGAGATAAAGCCAGGTCAACTGTGTATACAAAGACTACAGGAGGTGATTAACGACAGGTGTGACGCGCCAGCCCGTGGACGGATTATCTTCTAAGCTGACGCTTATTCAACTAGCCAGCTGCCGTCCGCTCCACTCACCACGGCAAGAGGAGGTGCTTTTGTTTTACACTTAAGTCGCTTACCACATGTACTCGTCTCTACCTCACAGACAGACACCCTCTCGCTTGCTTCACGACCCCTGTAGCTTTTTTTGTATACACACTCTAATCTCATAACCCCCTGATCCGTTATACAGGTAACGGGTATTCTCTTTTAAATAGCTGCCAGTCAGCCTGCGGCAGCTGAAAACGACGGTAAGTAGCTTAGCTCTAGAAGCAAGAAGGCGTATATAAGGAGGCTGACACGTGTATAGGCGCCTTATAAGTCGGCAGGGGGTAAATACTAGTGAAAAAGGAAGGCAGGTGTGCAGGTAGCTTTCTAACAGACACGTGTGTGCACTAAGCTGCTTAAGTCTAAACCCACCTGCAGTAGTCAGGTAGCATGTGAAAACTTACTTAACAGATCTCTTAATTGAGTAGAGACTCTGTACTGAGAGAGTCTTTTCAGCCGTTTAAGAGGATTATCTAGGACAGGGTACATAAGGAGTGAAACGACGCTCTCACCCATCACACTTTCTCGACCCGCCCTTCATCATCGTAGCATCGTCCACTCTACGCTCGCTCAGAATGTTATGATGGTTAGTTCTGCTATTTTCAGCTACTTTTCTTATCGAAGTGTTGACGCTACAGAGCATCGAAACTCTCTCCAAATGAGTCCAAGAAAGAAAAAGCAACTTCCACTTGAAGCAGGAAGAGAAACAGTGCCCTATGATGCATGTGAGGTAAAGAAACATTGGAAGGACGTCACCAAGGAGCAATGGATAGAAGCATGCTTCAACTTCATCGGAACGGAAGTAGTTTCATTTGGACAGAGGGAGAAGATTTTGTTGGAGCTATTTTTCTTAGCTCCGTATACTTGGCCTGACTGTGGTGAAATTCCTTCAGGTATTTGTTCAGTCTTCGCCATAGAAGTTATCAGGTCTTTGAAGGAGCTTCGATATATGCAAGGCACTCACGAGGAGATTGTTCAGAAAATGACGGAATTCGAAACAGGAGAAGACACAATATGGTGCGAGGAGACGACATATACGGACGATGATCTGGAGTACATCATTTGTAGCCCGTTGGAACATTATGTTAAAGACTTTGAGGACATGCTAGACAGCACTGAGATGAACCCGAAAGAGAGATCCCTTACTGCACAGAAAGAGGCCAAAGCTGTGTTGGAAAAGCTCAAGTTTGGTCAAGGATTCACTCTTCAAAGCAGCTGTGTGAGTGTGATAAAAGGCCTTGTGTTGAAACATCCAGACATGAAGTTTTCGCGTGCTGTCGACACACTTCCTTTGCCTGAACTGATGATGAACATGATCGATCCCATCGTACCAACATGTTTCGACTCTGCCAATTGTCCCATGTATAAAATGGTTTCAAGTTTTGCCCGTGGCCGATGGCTAAACGATCCACTGAAGTCAGAAAACCTCCTTGATTTAATCAACTGACTAAATGTATTTTCTCATACTAGTATTAGTAGCATTAGTAATAGCAGCTACTCAGTCTCGTGCAGCACAAGCAGCAGCATCTGTCAGCAGCATCCGTGACATCGTCAGCAGCAGCAGCAGCTGCACGAGCAGCACAAGCAGCAGCATCTGTCAACAGCATCCGTGACATCGCCAGCAACTGCAGCAGCTGCACGAGCAGCACAAGCAGCAGCAGCTGTCAGCAGCTGCAGCAGCTGCACAAGCAGCACAAGCAGCAGCACCAACAGCAGCAGCAACAGCAAATCAGCAGCAGCAGCAGCAGCAGCAGCAGCAGCAGCAGCAGCAGCGGCGGTGTGGACCACTAAATTCGAGATGGCGACATGTCTGTTTCTTAGAATCGACATTCGACATGAGGCCTAGTGACATTTGACATGAAGCTTGAAAAACATAGTGACAGGTGACATGAGCAATTCTTAAAATCGACATGAGATATGAGCATAATTAAGCGACATCGACATGTGCCATGGCTATTTTTTTTTAAGACAAACGCCATAGACTCCTCATTCAAACCCCCACTAGTAGTGCTCTATAAGCGCAAGCTTTGCCTTAAGAGAGCTGTGGCTGTGAACCCTCTCCTCCCCCCGTACACACAGGTAAATATCAGAGTCAGCCAATGTCGCCAATACTACTCTCATACAAGGGTCAGGCACTGCTGGACTATAATAGATGGGTCAAGGACCAATCTACTGAGGGTCAGGCTAGGCTGGACATTCAATAACAGGCTGGACTTTGGCAAACTTGCTTGAAAGTCTGGCCAGCAAGAGTCCGTTGAAGGACTATACGGTAAAAAGGCTACTGTTACAGTCAAGATACTCATATTTCAAGCCCAGAAAACTGTAATTAGCTTTCCAAGTTGTTTATTTAACAATATCCTGGCCTAGCAAGAAGCTGTCAGATGACATCTAAGAAAAATGGGGCTGTTAATTGATCAAGAGAGCTACATTGTTACAGAGTCCTATTCCTCTTTTGAGGTGGGACCAAATTTGAAAAAAGAATAAACTCAAAAAAAAAGCCTTAAGATTGAAACAGTTGTAGATGACAAATTTAATGAGGAAGTCGTATTAATTAGTTTACAAATAGCCGCTGCACGAGCAGCACAAGCAGCAGCTGACACTAGTGTCAGCTGCAGCAGCTGCACGAGCTGCTTGTGCTGCTTGTGCAGCGGCTATTTGTAAACTAATTAATACGACTTCCTCATTTAATTTGTCATCTACAACTGTTTCAATCTTAAGGTGTTTTTTTTGAGTTTATTCTTTTTTCAAATTTGGTCCCACCTCAAAAGAGGAATAGGACTCTGTAACAATGTAGCTCTCTTGATCAATTAACAGCCCCATTTTTCTTAGATGTCATCTGACAGCTTCTTGCTAGGCCAGGATATTGTTAAATAAACAACTTGGAAAGCTAATTACAGTTTTCTGGGCTTGAAATATGAGTATCTTGACTGTAACAGCAGCCTTTTTACCGTATAGTCCTTCAACGGACTCTTGCTGGCCAGACTTTCAAGCAAGTTTGCCAAAGTCCAGCCTGTTATTGAATGTCCAGCCTAGCCTGACCCTCAGTAGAATGGTCCTTGACCCATCTATTATAGTCCAGCAGTGCCTGACCCTTGTATGAGAGTAGTATTGGCGACATTGGCTGACTCTGATATTTACCTGTGTGTACGGGGGGAGGAGAGGGTTCACAGCCACAGCTCTCTTAAGGCAAAGCTTGCGCTTATAGAGCACTACTAGTGGGGGTTTGAATGAGGAGTCTATGGCATTTGTCTTAAAAAAAAATAGCCATGGCACATGTCGATGTCGCTTAATTATGCTCATATCTCATGTCGATTTTAAGAATTGCTCATGTCACCTGTCACTATGTTTTCAAGCTTCATGTCAAATGTCACTAGGCCTCATGTCGAATGTCGATTCTAAGAAACAGACATGTCGCCATCTCGAATTTAGTGGTCTACACCGCCGCTGCTGCTGCTGCTGCTGCTGCTGCTGCTGCTGCTGTTGCTGCTGCTGATTTGCTGTTGCTGCTGCTGTTGCTGCTTGTGCTGCTCGTGCAGCTGCTGCAGCTGCTGACAGCTGCTGACAGCTGCTGCTGCTTGTGCTGCTCGTGCAGCTGCTGCAGTTGCTGACGATGTCACGGATGCTGTTGACAGATGCTGCTGCTTGTGCTGCTCGTGCAGCTGCTGCTGCTGCTGACGATGTCACGGATACTGCTGACAGATGCTGCTGCTTGTGCTGCTCGTGCAGCTGCTGCTGCTGCTGACGATGTCACGGATGCTGCTCACAGATGCTGCTGCTTGTGCTGCACGAGACTGAGTAGCTGCTATTACTAATGCTACTAATACTAGTATGAGAAAATACATTTAGTCAGTTGATTAAATCAAGGAGGTTTTCTGACTTCAGTGGATCGTTTAGCCATCGGCCACGGGCAAAACTTGAAACCATTTTATACATGGGACAATTGGCAGAGTCGAAACATGTTGGTACGATGGGATCGATCATGTTCATCATCAGTTCAGGCAAAGGAAGTGTGTCGACAGCACGCGAAAACTTCATGTCTGGATGTTTCAACACAAGGCCTTTTATCACACTCACACAGCTGCTTTGAAGAGTGAATCCTTGACCAAACTTGAGCTTTTCCAACACAGCTTTGGCCTCTTTCTGTGCAGTAAGGGATCTCTCTTTCGGGTTCATCTCAGTGCTGTCTAGCATGTCCTCAAAGTCTTTAACATAATGTTCCAACGGGCTACAAATGATGTACTCCAGATCATCGTCCGTATATGTCGTCTCCTCGCACCATATTGTGTCTTCTCCTGTTTCGAATTCCGTCATTTTCTGAACAATCTCCTCGTGAGTGCCTTGCATATATCGAAGCTCCTTCAAAGACCTGATAACTTCTTTGGCGAAGACTGAACAAATACCTGAAGGAATTTCACCACAGTCAGGCCAAGTATACGGAGCTAAGAAAAATAGCTCCAACAAAATCTTCTCCCTCTGTCCAAATGAAACTACTTCCGTTCCGATGAAGTTGAAGCATGCTTCTATCCATTGCTCCTTGGTGACGTCCTTCCAATGTTTCTTTACCTCACATGCATCATAGGGCACTGTTTCTCTTCCTGCTTCAAGTGGAAGTTGCTTTTTCTTTCTTGGACTCATTTGGAGAGAGTTTCGATGCTCTGTAGCGTCAACACTTCGATAAGAAAAGTAGCTGAAAATAGCAGAACTAACCAACATAACATTCTGAGCGAGCGTAGAGTGGACGATGCTACGATGATGAAGGGCGGGTCGAGAAAGTGTGATGGGTGAGAGCGTCGTTTCACTCCTTATGTACCCTGTCCTAGATAATCCTCTTAAACGGCTGAAAAGACTCTCTCAGTACAGAGTCTCTACTCAATTAAGAGATCTGTTAAGTAAGTTTTCACATGCTACCTGACTACTGCAGGTGGGTTTAGACTTAAGCAGCTTAGTGCACACACGTGTCTGTTAGAAAGCTACCTGCACACCTGCCTTCCTTTTTCACTAGTATTTACCCCCTGCCGACTTATAAGGCGCCTATACACGTGTCAGCCTCCTTATATACGCCTTCTTGCTTCTAGAGCTAAGCTACTTACCGTCGTTTTCAGCTGCCGCAGGCTGACTGGCAGCTATTTAAAAGAGAATACCCGTTACCTGTATAACGGATCAGGGGGTTATGAGATTAGAGTGTGTATACAAAAAAAGCTACAGGGGTCGTGAAGCAAGCGAGAGGGTGTCTGTCTGTGAGGTAGAGACGAGTACATGTGGTAAGCGACTTAAGTGTAAAACAAAAGCACCTCCTCTTGCCGTGGTGAGTGGAGCGGACGGCAGCTGACTAGTTGAATAAGCGTCAGCTTAGAAGATAATCCGTCCACGGGCTGGCGCGTCACACCTGTCGTTAATCACCTCCTGTAGTCTTTGTATACACAGTTGACCTGGCTTTATCTCTTCACCAGCTATAATCCCATATACATGTAGCGCACGTTACACTTGTTATCCTTCTTTTCATGCTGATGGATTAGGGGTGGAAGGGTCCAGGTGAAAAGCAATTTGATTCCTCTCTGGAAGAGGGTGGGGCTCTAGGTGAAAACAAGCTTAGAACATCCGGATTAGCCGCTCTCTCAGCTATATAAAGAGCCTCAATTTTTCTTGGAACAGTACTTCACCTCTGCCCACTTCGTCTTGTTGTACACTATCAGTCACGAGGCAGACGCTCGAAGTAGCAGATCTTTGCAGTATGGTTTATACAGGGGTTACCTGCTAATAGGAGTTTGTCTAAAAAAAATGGGTGAATAGATCGCTTTTTTCTAAAAAAAACACTTAGAACTCGGGTATGAATATGTAGCACTGTAAATAGTTAGTGTGAGTACACAGTAGAATCTACGGTACTATAGTCTTAACTGTCTAAAGACTGTGGAGCGCGTTAATGTGCGGTCTCCTTACTAATTTCACTTGACCAGGCTGGCAGGGTCAACTAGTCTAGGTAATTGCAACCACAAGGGTGGCTACTCAAGATCCAAGTAGACCTACTACTACGAGATTGTCTTTTGACCACTCTGCCGCCTGGTGATTACATGCTCTAGTCTAGCTCGCCATACCCTAGTATAGTTCTCCGCTCTTTTCGTCAGATGGCGCCACAATAGGATTTTTGTACATTTCTACGATACTCGCGAACATTTTAAACGCATAATGAACTATATAAGCAACAAAGCACACTTCTAATATATTGAATATAAAAAACATGTCAATGTTGTGTATTTCTGATAGAATGAGGCAGTTTCTTTAAAATATCAACTAAACTATAGCGAGATGAAAAATACTACACCATACTTGACCAGGCTGGCAGAGCCAACTAGTCTAGGTAATTATAACCACAAGGGTGGCTACTCAAGATCCAAGTAGACCTACTACTACGAGATTGCCTTTTGACCACTCTGCCGCCTAGTGATATTTCTATATATAAGTTATATAACTTTGTTTGTTTACAAACAGTCACGTGTCACGTGGTGTTGTTTATAAACAAGAGAGCCACGTGGTGTTGTTTACAAACAAACCCTAAGTAGGTCACGTTACCCTAGTTACCAGAATGCCGGCTTCTGATTGGCTGAGCCTAAGTAGGTCACGTGACGTAAGTAGGTCACGTTACCATGGTTACCAGAATGCCGGCCTCTGATTGGCTGAGAGCTTCTAAGTAGGTCAGTAGGTCACCCAGAATGCTGGCTTCTGATTGGCTGAGAGCCCTAAGTAGGTCACGTTACCATGGCAACGGGTCACGTGACCAAATGGAGGCCTCTGATTGGCTGCATGTCGATTGAGTAATAAACAGTAGTTAACTATAGTCCCGTTCCGATACATACTATACTACTAGCACAGGGTCCCAGTGGGCACAGTACATTGAATCAATGTTGATGAATGGTTGACAACATTGTTTCAATGTTAGTTCAATGTTGATTCACCGTTGAACTGCATTTTGTGCCCACTGGGGTAGAGGCTAGTATAGCAGAGGTTAGAGTTTCCTCTGCTGCTACGTCACAGGGTCTGGACTGGGGGGCAAACACAAGCCACCACGTGGTTGGGTAGTTTCACCATGACAGTACCATTACCCCTTACTGTACGTTAATACATTCTAATTTGGCCCTAATAATTTACAGTCTTCACTATAATGAGACATGGTACATGCTGTATAACAGTGCTGATCTTATTCACAGAGATGTCTATTTTTATGATAATTCCTATCAGTGTATCATTTTAACTGGGTGAGATATGGTTCATATACCCTACAAAGTATCACCCACGTGGCTTTTGTTTGCCCCCCACTGTTCTATTATTGGGTGTAATCTACAACTCTAACCTCTGCTATAGGCTCCATACCCACGGCCACTAGCATTGTGGGTATAGGATCTTGGTGCAGTAAAAAGCTCTGGTTTTGCGAGGACTTTTTTCGTCGCATCCCCCTGTACTTAATATGTTATTTATAGGGATGATACTGCATAGTGACCACCTTAAACTTATTCCCCACCTTTGTATGTTTTTAGAATCTTTAGTTTATTAAACATTTCTACACATTAGAGGACTTTGAAGAGGGTAGTCTTTGCAGGCAGGAAGCCTTTACTGCATTGATGCCATCCATCAATTGGTCTAGACATGCCTATAATTACGAATTTGTACATTTCACCTTACCCAATTAAGGCCCTTAGTAGTATAAACAGCCACTCATAGTCTTCTTGATTGGGTATAGAAATAAACATGATTGGTAAGGATATGCACAACCAGTAGAAAACTGACCCTTCTATCCGTAACCTAAAACAAACCTTTATTTTTTCCCTAGGTGATCTTACCCTAGGTGTGGCTGGGGCAGCTTCTTCAGATGCCAACAAAATGTCCAACGCTGTATCGCACGCGTGCAATACACACGTATGTATCACAAACATAGCGTGTCCAGCGCTCCTACCTTGTAGGAATAGACTTGTCATATGCTAGGTATAATAAAACAAAACAAAAAAGAACTCGTAAACATAGAACTTGTGCGCACCGTGCAATATGGACACCCAAACTCGTCGTTGGACATTCAGTTGTATGTTTACACGTTCATTTTTATATTATTACTAACCCTGGATGGCTATGCAGCAGACCGTGTTACCTTCTTTTCATATACATGCCCTCAATCCCGGGCCTCAATCACAGTCAAGGCGTCAGAGGGGGAAAAACGAATAATTGCATTTAAACAGGTAGGAGACATTCTTACTAGTCAGGATGGCCTAATGTAGGCACTCTGAAATACGCACTGCAGTGGTCTCAAAGTGCAGCCATGGCTGACACACAAAATTGGCTCTGCATTTAGGAGTCTGCCTGAGATGAGGTTCAGGGTTTTTCAGATTGTTCAGCTCCTGATAGGACTATGACACTATGGACAAGCACGTTGGAAAGCCCTTGAAGAGTAGTATCTCATAGTGGGCATTTAACATTGGTTTATAACAAAGGGGGAAAATGACAGTTTGCGAAATGTGATGGTCTTTTTACCCCATAGATAATATTGAAATATTACCCAGCCATCTGTAAAAACAGAAGATTGTGTGTACCCATCGACAGCCGCCTACATGGATGCCCAAGAGGTTTTCTAGACTGCCCAAATTGATGCACGGCAAGTACTGCTCTAGCCTACATGACATGGGATTGTACAGCATCAAGATGTAAATAGGGTGTTTCATATAAATCTTATGTGAATTAAAGAAGTTCTTATAGCAATATGGAAAGGGGAATATTGTAGCTTTCCAACAGTGTATTACACACACCCTCAAATATAATATAACAGCCTAAAGAGATCCCTACAGGTAGTAAACTGGTATAGTGGCTGCATGGTCACACACCAACTACATGTATAGTATAGACCCACTCCAGTGGTGCCAATCTCTCACAGGTACCCCTGTGCATTTCTATAGTGGGCACTTGCTTCCACAACCCTCCCTGTTCTGGTCAATTTATCCACTTCTAATTAGAAGAATGAGTAAATATGTTCTGGAAAGCTGTTAGTGTGGCCAATGACATGGCACAATAAAATATGGAATCTACACAATTTGGAAAATTCATCCAAGTGCCTACCTAATGGTAGACCTAACCTGGATATCTAGCTAGCTTGTACCATCAACCCCCGAAAATGGATACATGTACTAGTCCAAGAGCCCAGGCAGATTTATTCGTGTTATTGTGACCGAAGGTTTGAAGGTGGAGTCTTATGTATTCATATAGCATTAATTGCCCTGGCCTTATTTCCCTGGAAATGGATTGGTGTAAGCTAACCAATCATGCTCAATATACTCATGTATGTTCTATTACGCATTGGCTAGATTATTTCAAAATTGAAATGGACAGCCACCCCAAATATAATTAGTGATGGTGATATATCATATTTAACATGTCTACTATCCTGCAACATTCCATACCTCATGGTAAATTCCAGAAGTATGCCTCCAGTATAGCAGTCTAAATCATCCGGTACTGCCATTTTAATGGCCACCATCTGAATGCCATGAATGTATCAATTGGTCTGATGAATCTAGAAACAAGATGATTAGGTCACTGGCCTATAAGGACATAGTTATATACAGCTTCGAATTTAGTATGCTATATAGGTAGAAATGTGAAGTCCAAAGAGAGAAGAAGGCCATTTCTGAAAAAAATCCAGCAGGCATTTATATATAAGAATCCACCTTCAAACCTTTTAGTCGCAAAATCAAATTAAACTGCCTGGGCCCTTGGACTATTTAACCTTTATTTCAGGATCGCTACATAGAATCACTGCTCTGTGACGACCTTAAAGATGGTGTGTCAGCAAAATGTTTGGACATTTTTTAGTCTTATCATATTCCTATTGTATATCCTATCCCATACATCTTCCCTAACTTTTAAAATTATTGGCAATATCTTAGTCTATAAGATGAGCTCATGCAGTGCAATATTCTTTACTGTAGCTTAGTTCCTGGTATGCTCACATAGGGGGACACCTAATTAGTGAGGTGAATAAGTAACATTGTTTTCTATCTCAAATCATGCATTTATAGACAAATATATTTAACATTGAGCACTGCATATCAGCTAAAATAATAACAAAACCCTTGACATTAAAATTATATCCATTTTGAAGAAAAGGTTTGGGAAGTCTATTAGCTTATATACCATCTTTAACACTTAGCGCGGTGTCATTGTAAAATTGCACACCTGACATATAGGTGGATCTACTCCCATACCTATACACCACCGCAGTTACAACACCAAGACTGAATCATGGAAAGCAGAGTTGTTGTTGTTGTTGTTTAATTTTTATTGGCATTAATTTCGTAGTATACAGAGGACGATTTTCAAATAAATGCCAAGAAGTAATAAAAGCTACTACTCCAGAGAGATGAGGTTGCTTTATGAATAGCAGGAGTCAGTGTTCGAGTGACAGTCTCAGTGTTCATTTTATATTCATAATAAAACTAGCGTATGAAATAAGTGAGCACAAGAGTTAATGGTATGACATAGAAAGTCAGAGATTATATAGTGATTCATCCTAGAAAGATGAACAACAGTTCCAGGGAAAATCAGACACATCAGGTAGATGAATCATCTTTTTTTGATAAGGTTTAATTTGGGTTGATGTTAATAAAACATTTCATCTTCACCTGGTTCGGCTGGCCGTTCTGTCCTAATATATCATGAGAAGTAGTAGAATCTAGCTTCAAGAAGTTTTGAGTGAATACTATCGAAATAGTGATAACTTGAATTTAGACCATGTGTTTTAACATTCACCCTCAGAAAAGTGAGCGTCACTTTCGCCAAAAGCACTCTCATCTGAAAGCCAGACAGTGCCAGACTTTCAGGTGAGGGTGCTTTTGGGGACAATGATCCTTACTTTTCTGAGGGTGTGGTTTGCGGTCCACTATATGTGTTCTAATATATATATATATATATATATATATATATATATATGTGTTTTTTATGACAAGATAGGAAACTATTGTATAAACGAGTCTTGTCAGACAGGTATATGTGTCGTCTCAATGACTGAACACTGATATTCACATGTCTGAGCCCAGAGGTGTCACCCTGGTCCCTGCACTTGTCATCGTACACCCTCAGAAAAGTGAGAGTCATTGTCGCTAAAAGTTTTAGGGTAGTTTTAGCGACAATGACTCTCACTTTTCTGTGTGTGTACATGTACACCACCTGCATTCCCCTGACCCTCAGGTGAGGGTAGTTTTAGCGACAATGACTCTCACTTTTCTGTGTGTGTACATGTACACCACCTCCATTCCCCCAAAACAAGGGGAAAGGATCTTTTTCACTCTCTCCCAATGTCCTAGGAATTGAGAAAAAAGAGTGTTATTTCCTGAAGAAGTCACTGGACTTTTTAAAAAGGGGGGTATTTTTAAGCTATAACTCAGTGGAATTGGATAAAAGGGTGTTTGCTGCTGTGTGTTGGATGCTGTTTTAACCGACTACTCAGTTTTTATGCTCATGGAGAAAGAGGGCATTGGAAAAATATCAGCGTTTTGTCAAAAAAGGGGGAAAATTTTACTTCCAAAGGTCAGTGTTTTTCAACAAAAAGTGGTCATTTTCTGTCTGAAAATCCTTGGAAATGGGGGTGTTTTTGAGGAGAGGGAACGCAGGTGATGTACCTTTACCATGGAGAGTGCAGGGACCGGGGGTGTCACAGTCTAATAACATTTATATCATTTCTAAGAACTATGTATAGCTACTCTTACATATTCTTAGCACGTATATATTTACCCCAGGGCCCAGCATATTATTTTCATCAAGTTTCGATGGCTTTGTCATCAATGATTGACCATTATTAAGACACATGTATTGTTTTTTGACTAGTATACCGTATAACTAATGTAGGGTAGATTCACCATAACTAATGTAGGGTAGATTCACCATGAGTCGGACACATATTTGAGGTTATTCATGTACACTACGACTTCTAGTATTTGCTTTTTAGAAAGAATAACACCAAAACTAAACATAAGTGGTGTTACTTCTAGTATGCTCCCAGTGGTCTGCGGTGTCCCCCAGGGTTTAATACTAGGCCCCTTACTCTTTCTTTTGTATGTCGATGACATGACCAAATGTGTAAAATTTGTCTTACAAGGTTATATGCCTATGACACAGTAAATTACACAGGCATCCCTGATATTAATGTAACAATATCTAATCTCCAAGAGGATTTCGACAATAATTCCACCTGGTGCATTCAAAACAAACTCTCAGTGAATAGTCAAAACCCCAAAGTAATGGTGTTTACTGACACAAAAAAACCATCCCAGTTCTGCAGACATTACCCTCTAACTGGACGGTCATAAAATTGAGGTGGTAAAATAAACAAATACCTTGGATTATTATTAAATGTGTTTGGTTAAATACGGGATCCCATAGGAGTAGTATAGTATGTATCGGAACGGGACTATGGTTAACTACTGTTTATTACTCAATCGATATGCAGCCAATCAGAGGCCGCCATTTGGTCACGTGACCCGTATCCATGGTAACGTGACCTACTTAGGGCTCTCAGCCAATCAGAAGCCAGCATTCTGGGTGACCTACTGACCTACTTAGAAGCTCTCAGCCAATCAGAGGCCGGCATTCTGGTAACCATGGTAACGTGACCTACTTACGTCACGTGACCTACTTAGGCTCAGCCAATCAGAAGCCGGCATTCTGGTAACTAGGGTAACGTGACCTACTTAGGGTTTGTTTGTAAACAACACCACGTGGCTCTCTTGTTTGTAAACAACACCACGTGACACGTGTCTGTTTGTAAACAAACAACTTATATATAGAAAATAAACATAACAAGTTCCATGTTATGCTAAAATTATATTTTCAAAAAAAAGCACATCTGTTACAGCGTCTATGTGTAACTACGCGCGTTCTCATTCAAACACTATAACACTATTATACCGTAGCAGCAGCAGGTAGGACCGGAAGAAAAGCAAGCGCACGAGCAGAAGCGACGACACCATTTGCACCATCCGGCCGTCGCGTTGGTAGCCCTACTACCCGTCGCGCGTTCAACTGGAGGTTTAAGAGTGACAAATGACGATTCTTTGTCGACGCGACTGCTAACATCAGCAGCATCAGCAGCATCAGCAGCAGCATCAGCAGCAGCGGCAGCAGCCTCGGCAGCAGCGGTAGCAGCAGCAGCAGCAGCGGTAGCAGCAGTAGCGTGAGCATTAGCAACAACAGCAGCAGCGACAGTAGCAAGGGCAGCAGAGCGTGCACTAGCAGCGTTATCAGCGGCGACATCGGCAGCCGCAACAGCATCAGCAGCAGCAGCGTCGGCATCGGCGGCATGAGTAGCTGCATCGGCGGCAGCAACAGCAGCAGTCACAGCCGCAGCGGCAACAACAACAAGGTCATCACAACCAGCGTCACTAACAGCCGCAGTAAATGCAGCAGTAGCACGATGAGCGGCACTAGCAGCAGCAGTAGCAGAGGCTACAGCATCAGCTTCACATTCGCGTGCCGCTTCGTCATACCGCTTCATGTCACGGTCGCAACTTTCCATCATGGGGATCTGCAAATTGAGGCGTGGTGCTGGTGGTGGTGGTAGTAGTAGTAGTAGTAGTAGAGTGAATGATGATTGACGATGACGAATACGGTTTCACTCCCCCTTATATACCCTTACTCCCCCCTTTTTTCAAGCCGCCGGCCAGCTGCCCACTCACGGCAGGTCTTTAGATTAGCCTTAAGTCGCTTACTACGCGCTCATCATCCCTCTAATCGCATTTTCCAGCCGCCGGCCAGCTGACTGCTGACGACAGGAGAGGGTGATTTTTTTCTTTAGATTTAAGCCGCTTACCACACGCGCGCCCTCTAGTCACAGACAGAGTGACAGAAAGGGAGGGGGTCGCTTTGTTCACGCTACCTGTAGTTGTTTTTCTATACACACTCTAAGCCCATGACCTGCTAATCCTTTATACAGGTAACACGTGTTCAACTAATTACACTATTGTATGACAGTCGGTACACGGATTAATTTTAAACCACCCTCCCATCTGGATCCATGTCTGGTGGGTGGAAGGATCCAGCTGAAAAGCGTGATTAGGGCTTTTGTTTCTCTTATGATAGCAGCAGGTCAGCATGCGACAGCTGAAAATGTCAGACTAAGTCGAACTCTCGCCGCTCCTATAAAAGACTGAGATGCATCTCTCTTTCCACACCCCCTTCTACCATCGCCGCCGACACCGCCACCGCCGGCCAGCCGACCGCCGCCACCGCCTGCAGTCACCGCCATCACGCCAGCAGGGAATTTCGAGCTGAGTCTGCTTATTGCTTATTTTTTTTCTTTGAGCTTTTTGTTTTTTAAAATTTTTATTTTCACTCAGTCTTTTTTGTTTCGGAGGAAAGAAATATGGCGCTGCAGAGGGCGCGAGTTTCTAAAAGACGGACAAGCGAACAAAGTGCTCTCCTCAACTGCCCGGCTATTTTTTTATCTCAAAGGAGAGAGCGTCACGTAGTTGAGGTTCACGCTTCTCTTGAAGCGTACCGAATTCTCCAGAAAAGCAAAGCTGAGCGCCATCGTCGTTATACAAGAGCGGAAAAGGAAAACGTAGCGACATGGCCGAGAGCCGTCTTCTCAGAACAGTATTTACTCTACCATTGCATAACAGCCGCTCTCAGCACCCCCACTCGTTGGGCGTTTCATGAAAAGAAAGAGCGCCGCTACTCTCCTCACCCTGCTTCCTCTTATAAAGTGAGAATAAGCGCTATGAAACGATTCGACAAGCCGATCGGTTTCTTGGGAGCGACTGCAGCTCCCACTCGGTGGGCGCGCGTTGTGGCCGACGTGAACACGGTCTCTAAACGTTTCGACGTCGTCACTTGTTATCCCGCATATTGCAACGCAGCCGAATTGAAGAAGATAGGGACGCACCATTTTAAACCATACGCTCCAATATTTATTTGTCACCGCCGCACTCACACGCCTTATTGCTTTTTCGAGACGATCGTGTCACAACACAGAAATAGAAAAAAAAGCGGCAAAGCGACGAGCTTTGCCTAAATGATAAAAAAAAAAAAAAATTAATCTCCTCCTCCTCCTCCTCCTCCTCCTTTTTTAAAAAAAAATAAATATTTGTATCAGACTCCTCTGGAGTCTGATACAAACATTTATGACTATTGAGTGAAAATAGAATTTTATCGCAAAAATAAAAAGAAAAAAAAGTCACTTCTGCCGCCGCTACTGTGACACCGGCCGGTATCAATAAAAAGGTCGGCTGACTTTTCTCCACAACCATTCACTACCGACTGTTCGAGTGAGAAACACAGCAGACAGTCAGACACACAACTACTCTCTGACGCGTCCTGAAAAAAAACAAAAAAATGTCGAGTAGTAAAAGCAAACTCTTCACAGAAATTCATTTCGACGCTCGACTACAAGGACCCTTTAGTTGTATCATTAGCGGTCCGTCGGGTTGTGGAAAATCGCGCTTGGTGGATCAATTTCTGAGCGACGTGAACAATTTGGTCACGCCGCCGGTGGAAAAGACTTTTTACCATTACGGCGAGTGGCAACCTCTGTTTGAAAAAATGCAAAATCAGTACGGTGTGGAATTCAGAGAAGGTCTTCCTAGCAAAGAGTCTATAGCGGGAGACGTGGAAGTAGCAGAAGACGCTTTACGACCACACACTCTACTGATATTGGACGATCTGATGAGCAGTTCCAATCAGCAAGTGGTAGCCGACATCTTTACTAAATACTCCCATCACTGGAACGTGAGCGTCATATATATCACTCAGAACCTATTCCAGAAATCACCCGACTTTCGAACTATGAGTCTGAACGCTCACTACATGATCGTTTTCAAGAACCCGCGCGACATGGGGCAAATAGCTAGTCTGTCTCGCCAGGTGTTTCCCTCCAACGCGGCGGCCCTCTCTAGTATATTTACCCATGAACTCAAGCGACCTCACTCATACCTCCTTCTGGACTTCAAGCAGTCAACACCTGACGATCTGAGAATACGCTCCTCTTTGACGTCCATACACTCTCAGCTAGTATTCGTACCGCTAGACAAAAAAAAGAACAAGAGAAAGCAGTAGCAAAAATGTCTTCTCATCTACTCGAAAGACACTTTGGTACTCTCAAGCACTTAGCTAAGTGCTCGCCAAAGGACTGCTCGCATCTAATAGACTCTGGAAGCGACGATCTGATCGCGGCGTTGAGTGAGATCTGTCACAATTTACTGGTAGGGAACATCCCGCTCAGCGACAAACAACTGGACAAGCTTCGAGAATCGGCTGACGTGTTGAGGGAGGTCGGCAAAAAATCTACGCCCATCAAGAAAAAGAGATGCGTCTTGGTACAAGAGGGAGGTTTCCTCATTCCGGCTCTCATAGGGATGGCCTTACCGCTTATAAAGAGCATTCTCCGTATATGAAACACCTCATTCGACACCTACTCGCCGACAGTACCACCACTACCGCCACCGCCAGCGTCATCGCCACCGTCGTCCCCATGACGGACTCAGAGCAGCAACAACACTACAAACGCTTAGCGCTCGTGGATCCTGAGACGCTCTACAAATCATCACGAGCAGGTCTACTTCATCATGTGCCCGCTGCTGCTACTACTAGCGCTGCTACTACTGCAGTCGCTGCTGCTAGTACTTCTACTGCTCCAAACCTTCCTGCTCTTCCTGATGAGCGTACTGAAAAGAACGAGAGTTCCGCTCCTGCCACCGCCGCCCGCCTACCTGCCGATATGGCCTATTACCACAAGCAGGCAGAACAGCACCAGGTGCTACAGTTTATCTACAGGGACTTGGACTTAGTGTTGAACGATCCCACTTTGGAATCGCGCGAGAAAATGTTGAAATACCGAAGGTTGTTGAATAGATTGCAATTTTTTCTTGCGAATCCCAACAACAGCAACATCTCTTCGTCCTACACTTCTTCGCCCCCGGCTCACCTCCGTCAGGCTGCTGAAGAAGCCAGCGCGTCCCTACTTGAGCGGTTGGTGAACCAAGTTCCCAAGAGGAATCGCACCCGGACCGTGGCGCTGTACAAACAATTGGAGAAATCCGGTGTGGTCAAGTGGAACGAGGACGGTGCGGTGCGCGAGATGTCGGGTCGGAGAATACCACCTGAGCATCGCATCAACATAGTGGACTTACTGAACGACGCCGCCAGGTTCAGGAAGACGGCGCCCAGACCGGCGGGCTACTCTCCGTTCACAAAAGCGCTGCGCGAAGCAGTTCCCACAGACTCCTTGATCGGAAACCATCTGTATAAAGCGAGCGGACCTGGCCAAAGCTTGGACACACGGCTTGCTGACAGAGGTCGGAAACGACCGAGCTTCGACTCGGAAGAAGGAGAAGCAGCAGCAGCAGCAGTAGCAGCAGCAGACTCTTCTCTCCAGGTGGACGATCAATCCTCTGACGATGAGGAGGGCAGTGAACTTTTCCAAACTCCGACTTCCTATAGGAGCGCGGCGAGTAAGAAAAGGAAAGGGCGCAACCGCCTAGCGGCGACGTCGTCGTTCACGCCCTCAACAGGTCGACGATGGGCAAACCAGTGAAGAGACTGACCAAGAAGGAAAAAGAAAAGAAGCGCGTAGTAGCTAGATATACCGACGTCAAAGCGCCCTCCAGTTTCACTAGCGTGACTAAACTGCAGAAACATCATTTTCGCCACCTAAACCCGGCCGTCATCCGAGATGCTTTAGTGTCGCTGGACGCCTACACTAAACATAAACCCATTCGGAGAAAATTCGCAAGGAACAAGACTATAACCGGCGCAATCGATCAGCAGTGGCAGATAGATCTGATGGACATGCAGGCTTTGGCGTCTCACAACGACCGCTTCCGGTACGTGGTGACGGCGATCGACGTTTTCTCTAGGTACGCGTGGGCCGTTCCCATTAAATCCAAGAGCGGCGCTGATGTTACCGAGGCCTTCCGAAAGATGACAGACACTGGCGAGAGACGACCGCGCACTGTTCAAACAGACAAGGGGAAAGAGTTTTTGAACAAGATCTTTCAAGATCACTTGAAGAGCGAGGGCATAGAGTTTTTCACTGGCGAGAACGACGACATCAAAGCTAGTCTAGTGGAGCGCTTGAACCGCAGTCTGAAGGAGAAGCTGTGGCGTTATTTCACACACAAGCGCACGTATCGCTATGTAGACGTACTGCACCATGTAGTGTCTTCTTACAATCGCACTCACCACAAGACGTTGAAAATGGCGCCGGCTCAAGTCAGCTCGGAAAACAGCGAAACAGTTTTCTACCGACAAGATCTCCCAACTAACAAACAAATCGACGAAATATGGAAAAAGAAGAAAAAAACAAAGACGTCCGCCGTCGACGTCATCGCTCCGGGTGACAGAGTGAGGATGTTGAGAACTAAAGGCGCCTTCGACAAAGGGTACGAGGGAAACTGGCGCGAGGAAGTGGTCGACGTTGCTAAGACGTTGGGAAGCAGAGGGTTCGAGCTGAAAGACGACAAGGGCGAGGAGATAAAAGGCGTCTTCTACCCGGAAGAGGTTCAGAAGGTGTACAAGAGTCGTTACGACAACAACTACCTGATAGACGAGGTGTTGCGCCGCAAGACCGTCGACGGTAAAGAGTTAGCTTTCGTACGTTGGTTAGGTTACGACGACAAGTTCAACGAGTGGATCCCCCTCAAAAAAATAACGTAGAAAAAAAAAAAAAAAAAAATGAACATCACTCTACCTAGCAACAGCTCTATGGAGTATTATCCTGACAACAGCTTGACGTCTTTCCGAACTCACTTCGACTCGCCGCTCCTTCTGCCCGAAGCGTACGAAGCGGCTCTGACTGAGATCATCCTCCCTACAGAATGGACTAACGTGCACGACGACGACTTGATCATCGTTGTTCCTCTGCGCACCAAGGGTTCGCTAGAGGAGGCGATCAAGGTTTTAAAAGACACTAAATTCGCCGAAAGAAGAAAACCGCAGGTAGACTGGAGGGGAATGAAAAACGCGAACGGTCTGAGCAAGGTAACGTTCAGCTCAAAATACCTGCTGAGCTGGAAGGAAGCGAGCTATGTAACGGTGGAAGAGATATCAGCTACGTCGGAAGAGCAGCGATTGAAACCGGAAACAAAAAGGTTCAAGAGAGAGGTCGACTTGAGACAGACGAATGCCGTATACAAGCAGTTCTTGTCCCCGGCGGTGAAGAAGAAGGCGATCAGCGATCAAGCAAGACAGATGATCGAAGAGATGGAGAAAGCCATGGGAGTGCGCAGTTTCATGCCAAACATATTCGAGATACCTCCTATTTTCACCGGAAGCAACCACACCCTAGTCGAGCGCTTGAGTGAGACGTTGCGAGATGACAGACTAGAGGGCTCCAGCTTCTTGCTCAAACCGATGGGAATCTTATCGTACGACTCCAAGACGAAACGCGTCACCATCAAACCGCCGAGACACTGTGCTGTCCTGCTGACTCAGCATCTCGCATGCGTTCTAGGCTTCGGAGAGAAGACGTGTTTCGCATCGCCGACTACCGGCGCCTACTCGATGGATGTTTTCGGGGACGTGCACTCTGTGTACATATACACCGACATGATCCAGGAGAGACGTGTGGGCGACATGCAAGTGCCGCTGTTACGCTGCGTCGCGGTGGACAGAGGCGGAAAGCGTCCAGGTGGCGTGCAAGCTATCAGTTTTCCCCATTTGGATTATTTCCCCTTGAAATCCAAGAGGTTTACCGAGGTCGGCATCTATTTAAGAGACCGATCCGGTCATTCCATCCCATTCGGTAGAGGCGAGGTGACCGTGACACTTCATCTGAGACCTATTGAGCGCTGAAAGAGAAAAAAATGATGCGTCAACGCGTTCCGTACTTTCCACCCAGGCGCACCGTCGGCAGAGGGTACAGCGATTACTACAACGCGCAGCTGGGCAACGGCATCAACGTGTACAGCGGGCGCTCTTTCCAGAGCGGGCACGGTTTGGGCGGCGCTCTGTTAGGTCTGATGCGCTCGGCTACCCCGCTATTGAAGTCGGTGGGAAAAACGCTGCTCCGCGCCGGTGTGGGCGTAGCTAAAGATGTGCTGGCGGGTCGGACTTTAAAGAGCAGCGTGAAAGACCGAGGCGCAGGCGCTCTGAAGAGACTGGCGAGTATGGCGTTCTCGGGAGGAAAGACGACTGTCGCGTCTAAGAAAGGGTCGAAACGTCGCCGGCATTCTCCTCAGACGGGCGATGGCTCTTGCAAGAAACGTAGAGGGGATGTATTCGACCGGTAAGCGCCTAGGCGTTCAGGTATAAATAAAAAGACTGGAGGCGGCCGGCGTCAGTCTGTCGTCCGCGTGAAGAGAGAACACAATGGCTTACGTACACGAGAGCAGTAACGAGTGCGCGCTCTCTGAGCTCGACCTGCACACCGTAGCGCCGACTCAGACAACTATCTTAAAGTCGTCTTTCCTGGGGATAGAAACAAAAAACTCTTTAGAGGATGGAGGTAACATAAATTTCACCATCAACAAGTCGCAAGAGTACACAGACCTGAACGAGAATTACCTTCATCTGGAATGTCAAGCGCTGAAACCGAACGGAGCGGCGCTCGAGGACACCGACGCGGTAGCTCCGGTGAACAACTTGGCTCACTCGCTCTTCAAAGACGTCCAAGTCTCCATCGGCGGTTTCAAAGTGTCTGGCAACACCGAGACCTACCCTTACCGAGCTTACTTGGAAGGGTTACTCAACTACAACAAAGACGTGAAGGACGGCGTCATGAGCGCCCAGGGGTGGCATGAAGATACGCCCGGTCACTTTGACGCGTTGACTAACGCGAATGCGGGGTACAAAGCGCGCAGGAAGCTAATCTCCAACAAGCGCTTTTCGCTGATGGCGCGACTGCACTTTGACCTGGCTCATCAACCGAAGCTCATCGTTGGAGAGACAGAAATCAATCTCACTCTGAAACAAGCAGCGCCCTCTTTCTATCTGATGTGCGCCGCTGACGGAGGCTACAGCTTGAAGATCTACAAAGCAAAGCTCTACGTGCGACGCGTGTTGGTGGCGGACGCTGTAGCGGAAACGCACGAGAGAGCGGTGATAGAACACGGTCCCTTCGACTACCCGGTGAACAGAGTGGAGGTGACGACGTACGCCATCCCTCAAGGTAACAGAGATCACAGCTACACGCACTCCAACACAGGCCAGCTTCCCAAGTCGATGATGATTTGCTTCCTAGACCACGACGCCTTCAACGGTAGCTACACCAAGAACCCGTTCGAGATGAAGCATTACGACATCAGCTTGCTTCAAGTGATAGTGAACGATCAGAAAGTGCCGAACAACACCTACGTGCCCGACTTTAAGACCAAAGCGGCCGTGAGAGAGTACTTGGCGCTACACACGGAAACGGGGATGTACGAGGGCGCGCGCTCCTGCGGTATTTCATACGATCAATTCCTGAACGGTTACACGGTGTTCCCCCTCGATTTAACCCCAGACAGATCGCACGACGGGTGTCGCGTGAACCTTATAAGAGCGGGTCAGCTGAGGGTGGAAGTCAGTTTCCGCTCGGCGCTACAAGCGACAACAACGGTGCTACTCTACTTGGTGTACGACAACGTCGTCGAGCTGACCCGAGATCGACACCCCATCACCGACTACCACATGAACTGAAGACAAGACAGCGGTACTTAGCGTATCGTATGAACACGCTTGAAATAAGCAGAGTGTTGAAGGAAAACGTTCACACAAAACATCGTTTCCTGGGTGTTTTCTCTTGTGACACTATTCCGAAGCACCCTATCAAAGACACTTGTTTCGTGAGCAACACAGATCCGCAACATTTACCAGGTCAGCATTGGGTGGCGTTTTACGTGTCGAGCACGGGTGAAGTGTACTACTTTGATTCCTTCGGCTTACCGCCGCTGAGTGCGGAGTTCTTGTCTTTCGTGGAACGCTCTGCTCCGTTCAAGTGGCAAAGAAACCGCATTCAACTACAAGACACTTCTGCTGACACCTGTGGACCTCATTGCGTTCATTTCCTAATTGAAGCATGTCGAACAAGAAACCCCAAGAAGTGCGTCATGCGCATGAGCAAAATCCCAAAGCTGAGCGACCGGGCAGTGAGTCAGAAGCTATCGATGATGCTGTTGTGACGGGTTGTTGCGATGGCGGCCGTTTCATGGAGGCAAAGATTCTCTGCCTTGCCGAAATGGTGTTGGATTTATCCAAAGTCGTGCAATGTCTATTGGAGAGAAGTCGTCCGGGGTGTGGTGGTGCGAGTGACGGCGGCGTGAGACTTTGCGGCCTGTTGGGTTGTTGCAAATCGAAGAAGCAAGCTAAAAAAGCATAAACTTGTGTGTTTTTTTGATTGAAATGAAAATAAAGAATAAAATGAAAAAAAAAGAAATTATGTTGTTGTGTTTTTATTTCTATATATAAGTTACATAACTTTTTTGTTTGTTTGTTTACAAACAGTCACGTGTCACGTGGTGTTGTTTACAAACAAGAGAGCCACGTGGTGTTGTTTACAAACAAACCCTAAGTAGGTCACGTTACCCTAGTTACCAGAATGCCGGCTTCTGATTGGCTGAGCCTAAGTAGGTCACGTGACGTAAGTAGGTCACGTTACCATGGTTACCAGAATGCCGGCCTCTGATTGGCTGAGAGCTTCTAAGTAGGTCAGTAGGTCACCCAGAATGCTGGCTTCTGATTGGCTGAGAGCCCTAAGTAGGTCACGTTACCATGGCAACGGGTCACGTGACCAAATGGCGGCCTCTGATTGGCTGCATGTCGATTGAGTAATAAACAGTAGTTAACTATAGTCCCGTTCCGATACATACTATACTACTCATAGGGTTAAAGCAGCAATACTGTATCAGTTCACTTCCAGTCAATTTCCCTTGTATCAGGGTTATACTTATAGGTCGAGTAACATATATTTGATTATTCTATTTATATGGTAGGTATGGTGGGCAAACAAACACTGGACTGTGACATCTAGGTAGGGTGACTCTGAATTAGCCAGTTGTATCTGAATATAAATGGATATAGGTGTATCATGAGGTACATACGCTTACATATATTTGATAGAATATATTGCTTAGTGAATGCTAGAGATCACTGAAACTCAAACACAATTAAAAAGTTGGTTTAACACAATAACCCTGGTGTGTGGCTATTATGGTGAGGCTACCTAATCATGCGTAATCTTTTAGTTAGGTAGGTAACATTTTTTGCGGAAAGCCACTCAACTCCATAAGGAGGGCTTGATGCATGACTCCCCCGGTACCCGGTACCATATAAGGGAGGTCAGACATTAGGCCTGGGAGAGTGAGAAATTTTCACCAAAAAATAATACCCAGTTTACTTTGTTTGCCCACACTGTGACGTAGCAGAACTATATATGTAACTCGACCTATTTGGAATGGTTTGTATCAGCATGCTTCCGGCCTTAGCACTGGCGCATTAATATCTATTGTTGATGTATTGATTGTATGTACACCCCCCCCCCCCGCCCCCTTCACACAAGGTGTTGGTGCCTTGACCACTGTGCAGCTTGTGGCCTCAAATAATTAACACATTTGAATCGAACAGTAAGCCCAAAATGTATGAATAAAGGGAATATACCCATGCTAGGTACGGATCCCATGCAGGGCAGAACTTTTGATATGCCTGATACACTTCTTTTTTTTCTTTGGCTCTTAGGGAGCTTTAGCAAACCCGATGTGGCTCATTTAACGCAAATGTATCCTATACTTTCAGCACTGCTACGTCTGCGTTTAATGAGCTTTTACGTGGCTGCTAAAGGTCCCTATTCTGATATTTCAAGAAAAAAAAACAGAAAAGGAAAAAAGAAAGAAAACGGGGAAGTGGGGGCAGAGCCCCCTAATTACACAACAGCAGCACCAACTAAACAGCACTCTTAACTTTGTCTAATGGGACAATGCCTCACCACCATAGACCCTAGTCAGCTAGTTGGCTATTCTGATATTTCAAGGGAAAAAAACAGGGGAAAAATCAGGGGAAAAAACAAAAAGCGGGGGTGCTAATGGGACAATCCCTCACCACCATATAGACCCTAGCTAACAGGCTCAGCTAGATGGGGCTGTGTGGCCCTGCTGCTAAGGCAAAGGGTACTTCTTGTTGGCATTGGCTCAAATGGGGTTCAAACCCCTCAAAGTTTTGAGATAGCGTTACTCATTTGGCTCAAAAGGCAGAAGATATGTACTGATATACTATTTGGTGATAAGTATCATTGCATGAGTCCCCGTGGAGCCCAACAGCTCACCAGTTCTGAAGTTGTGGGTACGGATCCTGTTAGATATGCTGGGTCTCAAAGAGAAAAGACCTCTAAAATATAAGCACCTCCTAGGGGTGTACGTATGTATGACTAGATTGTATCAGAATGAGGCTACACTCTTCAAGCTTAGGCTTTGGTCATTGTATTTCTATGAGACCACACAGGGTATATGTTTGATAATCATATATCCTCCTAGGAGGGTTATACAGGATATCCTCCTAGGCCACATGTATGGAAAAAGAGCTGTGATCAGCCTATTTTACATAATCAATCTATGAAAGCGGGCTGTATGTCGGATATACTCCTGGTGTCTCAAGTCAATATCATTGATATAAGCCAAGGCCGAAGGCCAAGGCTTATATCAATGATATTGCCTCTCGACCCCCAGGAGTATATCCAGTACATAACTCACAAGGGCCCACAATGATCACTCCCTTACGTGTTGTGCACTATATGGGGGTGGGAGGGGCGCTCATTCCAGCCATATCTGCCAACCCCAGTGTGCCCCCTATCAGATATACAGTTTGAGTGGTATGTAGTCAGAGAGGAAGTAGGGCGTAGCCCTGGTTTGACACACATGACATGTTCCTCTCATAAATCGGTGTCGCTTATGTTAAAAAGATATAGAAACATAATGTATCACTGTCAGAGAAGCACCCTAAAGTTCTATTCAATGAATATGATGAACCCAGTAGTATAAATGCCATTCCGACTTACCATGTGATATTTATCACTGTCCATAAAATACTATTCGGAATCTTGCAAACCCGCTTTTTCCTTTATTTATGAAATATCATCCAAAGCCTATTATATGAGAGAAGTATTTACTCAGCTTTTACAAGTTCTAACCTAAATATTAGACCTGGTATACATTAATATTATGTCTATACTTTGGCTATATTTGTCCATTTCTCACGCAATTTCGCATCCTTTACACCATTTGGATGTATTCCTTCTATTGTGTCAACGGAGCCTTGACTTAGAATGGAGTACCATTCACATAAATAATTTATTTTTTATGAAATACTGCAATGCCATTCATTGAACCAAGGAGCGCCGTATTTCACCCCCACCCCCATGAAATAGCCCATGTCCGTATTTCACGGCCTTGTGACGTCATCAAAATGGCGGTTTGTTTACATTTGAACGATGTAGAAAAAGACTAGTTTAAGCCCTTTACCCCCCCTAGAGGCCCTAATAATTTAATTTGAATCGAAAAAGGTAAAAAAATAAACACAGAGGTACACTTGTTTTTGGTCTGTTGGAGGGGTTATTTCACTTGTTGACCCTCGGGCCGCATTTGTCTATGTATCTATAAACGTTGAGGTGGAAATAAATATGGCCCTAGACCCCTAAATCCGACATGGCGACATGGGCATTTCTTAAATTCGACATGCGACATGAGGCCTAGTGACATGCGACATGAGGCTTAAAAAGATAGTGACATGGGACATGGACAGTTCTTAAAATCGACATGGGACATGAGCATTTTTAAGCGACATAGACATGCGACATGGCTATTTCTTAAAATCGACATGCGACATGGGGACCCCCCCATCAAGGGCCCCATAAATAGACAGAGCTGCACGCTAAAGTGACTGAGTCCATGCATGTTATTGCATGAGTGGTCCTTGGGCCGTATTGCACGATGGCCGTAGGCCGAGTGCAATACGGCCCAAGGACCACGAGTGCAATAACCATGGAAGAGGGCACTTTTAAGTGACGCTCTGTATTTATTTCAGGGTATATCGATGTGAAATAGATATGTAGTCTATGTTTCTTTACTTCCACGATGTTTCTTTACTTCCGAGGTGTTTGTTTACGTCCGCTGTGCCGCTATTTTGAATTCCGGGCAAGTCACGTGACCCTAAGTAGCGTAGCAACTCCATGGCTACTCTATGGTTACCCCTGGCAGCGTGCAATACGGGCAGAGCGTGCAATATGCCTGAAGATTATTGCACGCTCCCCTCGCATACAGCGCTCCCATTGCTTTAACCTTGACAGTCCGTATTCACCATGAAATAAATTACAATGAATAGCATCTCATGATCAATGGTAAGGGGTAATGGTGTCGCATAGCGTGATGGCTTGCTGTGTCCATACACATATATCTTGGCATTACCTCACCACCTCACATATATGGGTAGGGGAGACCGGGGCAAAACGGACCCCTTAAGGGAAGATGGCATATAACTCAGAGGTAAACCCCTGAATTGAAACATTTATTTTTTCATAACAAAGCATAGAAATATACCATCCATGAAAATAATTAATATTGTGCTAGTATCATTAATAGCATAGGGGGATAGCATAACATATTCTGACCTACGAAGGTCATGGGCTAAAAGTCCCGGGGCAAAAGGGTTTTTGGGGCGGGGCAAAAGGGACCCTGGAAATTTCTTAATTTTGAATTATTATCTTTTTTTCATAAATTTCTTGCTCCCATCTCTTAATTATGTTATTACTCAGTTCTTTAGGTATTTCTTTGTTGTCATGCATGACCATTATCTAACATTTTTCAATTTTAATTGATTTTTATGACCGTTGAATATCATACATTTCAATAAAATTTCCCCAGAATTTAGGAAAAATTCCCCAAAACTCCAAAAATACCCCCCAAAAATAAAAATTGGCTAATAAGAAATAATTTTATATTCAAATAAGCATGTCTCACCATTCTTATCATTTTTAGGCCAAGCATGTGTATTTTTTCATGTTTTGATCATTTCTATGGGGTTTTACCATAGGAATTAAGATTGTGAGGGGGGGGGGCCGTTTTGCCCCAGCTTCATGAAAAATATGTGAAAAAATGATCTTGCCAAAATAAATAACTGTAGGGTAATATTTTTTTCCAATGACTTTGCAAATATGTTACACAATATTTTAGCTATAAAATATTATTGTTTTAGCCATAAAACATTAGCATATACCTCTTTTTTAATTCTCAGAAGCTTATAAACTGATTTTTGCAAAATTAGATCAAGATCTCTCGTTTCAGTTTTTTCTTAATGGAATCCGGAAAACCATAGGTAGTATTGAATTATTTTTTTAAAACATGTTATTTCTATCAATTATATGAGCCAATTTCACAAAAATATGCAATTTGTAGTTGAGAACTGAGTTAGGGGTCGGGTCCGTTTTGCCCCGGGGGTCCGTTTTGCCCCGGTCTCCCCTACATAATTATAGGTATGGTATTAGCCATTAGCATCCTTACATGTTAAGGAGACATGAACTCGTACATATATGCACCTCTATGTCTTATTTACTTTGGCAATGGAATGTAAAGTCACTGTATAAAATGTGATTGCATAAAATTGTGCATGAAACTAATTGGGCTGTCTAGTCTTAAAACTACTAGTGCCGCCGTCTTCATTTGCTTCGTAACACTTTTAAGATAGTCTAAGATAGTTTAAGATAGGATTAAGATAGGTTAAGATAAGATTAAGATTGTGCTTAGAACGTTTGAGGAATTACAGTACTATCTTAATTCTCTGTTATGATTGCGCTGTTAACGTTTGTCTGCGCACCAAGGAGAGCTATCCCGGGGGGGGGGCACTTAGTATATTTTGTATACACACGTGTGCGGCTGGGAAGGGTACTTTTTCTACAAAATCGCCCTAACAAGGGTCCACTTTTCAAAGAAAAATCGCCCTAACAAGGGTCCACTTTCATGAAAATCGCTCTAACAAGGGTCTACTTTTCACAAAAATGCGGGTTTTTGCCAAGATTTGCCCATTTTCACAAAAAATATCGCAGTTTTCAACTAAATTCTTTGTAAGAGGGTAATTTTTTCAGCAGATTTACACAAACATGGAACATTCTATTGTTTTTTTACCGAAACCTAGGCACTTTTAGCCAAAAACGCCCTAACAATGGTAACTTTTTGGCATCAAAATCTACCTTTTATCGCTTTTTTACCGAAACCTAGGCACTTTTGACCAAAAAAAAACTAACAAGGGTAACTTTTTGGCATCAAAATCGCCCTAACAAGGGCTGTCAACACCCCTGTCAAAAAAAATTCAAGTGCCCCCCCCCCCCCCCGGGGAGCTATCCCGGGGATGCGTGGTTGGGTGCATCTGCTGGCATACTGTACCTATGGGGACTGGCATGCCACACACAATATCTCAATGTTGTTATGATGATAATACAAACTTTTGTAGTTTGAATAAAAGTCCCCCACTCAGATATCCCTTTACCGTCCATGTCGCATTCACTTTTCTGACCTACCTCACTGATCAATTTCTTTTGTTGCTTGAAGGATTTCCATACAGTCTGGGTTTTTTCATTCCTACAGTCAAATGCCTCTTAGCTGAGGAAACGAAACAGGGCCAAGATTATCAGTCACTTGGAGGGCAAGGAGAAGGGAGCAAGGGGTGAAATGTTGTACAAGATTGATGACTGCCCACCATGGTACATGGCGCTTCTCTTTGGCTTTCAGGTAATTTGGCCAAACTAGATACTTTAAATACTGTATATATTATTTCTTGCAATGAAGGTTGATTTAAAAGTCAACATTACAGTATCATGTTCTGAGAAGTTAAATATATTCATGAAAATAACATTGACTTGATTAGCGATAAAGGGGAACATGAAATATCATCCGATATAATCCTTGGACTCAGTCTGCTTGGACCTGAGTTTAAAATAGGTGTCCTTATCTTCACCTTATAGATGTTCTGTTTTTAGATAATGGAATCATCATTTTCAATACTGTATGTATAATTACACATGCAGCAAGAAAGAGTGGCTTTTCATTTTTGCAAATAGTATTTTCACTGGCTTTGTAAAAAGTCCTGGGAAGGGAGTTTATAACGTCTACAAATGTATGCCCAGGCAAATACCAGCGTCAGCCAATATCGCCAATAGTACCCCCATACAAGGGTCCGGCACTGCTTTTTTTTGGGGGGGTGTTTTTTTTTTTTTTGTTATTTCTTTTTTCATTCAAATTCATCGCCTTTCAAGGGGATGTTTTTCATCAACTGGACTATAATAGATAGGTCAAGGGCCATTCTAGTGAGGGTCAGGCTATGTTGGACCTTCATCTTGAGCCTCTACTCGACCAGAATTGCTTGAGAGTCTGGCCATGTAGCATTGTCAGACTCTAGCATGAGGATTCTACATTGGTGTCCTTCACGTTACAGTAATCTTTTAAATAGTATGCGGCCTATTGCAAAAACGCTATTGACAGTTCGGACTGTCAATAGTGGAAAATATTTCTGTTATTGACAGTTCACACTGTCAACAGTGGAAAATATTCCTGTTATCGACAGTTCCTCATGCGAACTGTCAATAGTGGAATAGTTCCGTCTTATTGACAGTTCCCACTGACATTGGAGTAAAAAGTGTTGTTTTTTTTGCAAAATAGATTCTGTACCCAAAATCGATTTTGTACCCAAATTGGTTTTGCCCCCAAAATCGGTTTTGCACACCAAAATCGGTTTTGCTCCTAAAATCAGTTTTGCCCCCAAAATCAGGTTTGCCCCCAAAATCGGTTTTGCACTAAAATTCGGATTTGCACTAAAAATCGGTTTTGCACTAAAAATCGACTTTTCCACCAAAATCGACTTCTCCACCAAAATCGACTTCTCCACCAAAATCACTCTCAGGGTTATGACTAATGATAAGGAACTGTCAATAAGAGAGGAAATTCCCACTATTGACAGTTCAGTGAAGAACTGTCAATAACGGTTTAACTAACCACTATTGACAGTTTGAACTGTCAATAGCTAAATCAAGGTGGGCCAGCTATTGACAGTGCAAACTGTCAATAGAAGAAATCAATCTTCTTATTGACAGTTCAAACTGTCAATACCAGGAAATAATTCCCTTATTGACAGTTCACACTGTCAATACCAAGATATAATTCCCTTATTGACAGTTCACACTGGCAATAAGAGATTCATTTTCTCTTATTGACAGTTCCATAAAAGGAACTGTCAATAAGAGAATCTTTTTTCCCTTATTGACAGTTCGAACTGTCAATAAAAGAATTATATCCTGGTATTGACAGTTCAAACTGTCAATAAGGGAATTATATCCTGGTATTGACAGTTCGAACTGTCAATAGTCACGGCCATCATATTGTGTGGGACAATGTAATAGTCTTTGACTGGTTACCATCTTTGACCTTGTGCCATCTTCGACTGGCTTGAGAGGAAAGATGAAAAAAGGTTAATGGATGTTATAACACTTTGAAGTAGTAGTAAATAGCCCATTTATATCATATTCTTTCTGCCCTGATTAAACCCTCTTCTATCAGCTGGTCAAAGATGGCATCAGATCAAAGATGGCACCTCTGAAAAGTCACACTTTCTTGCTGCTTTATGATTATGGTCAAGAGGTTGAAGTCAGGATATACACACAGCAAAGAAGTAGAATCACTGTGACTCCCGACTTGATCACTGTGATAACTCTCGCAAGGACTCTAACAAGACTCCCTAACATCAGCAGGACTCTAAAATAACTCTATAATGACTCCAATTCTAAGTCTCTTTAATGATTGGGAGGCACTTTAGAGTTATGGGGAGAATTACCTCAGTGATCAGGGCTCGACTCCCATTTGAGAGTTACAGTGATTCTACTTCTTCTCTCTGTATGCTATTGTTGCAGCACTACCTGCTGATATTTGGTGGCAGTGTGACCCTGCCACTCATCATCATGCCTGCCATGTGCATGGGGGATGACGACATAGCTAAGGGGGAGGCGATGAGTACCGTATTCTTTATTGCTGAAATATCCACACTGCTTCAGACCACCTTTGGAAGCAGGTATACTAGCATCCATTCTGAGCATCCATACAGAAATGACGCTCCATGCACAAGCATACGCCCTCAGAAAAGTGAGCGTCACTGTCGCCAAAAGCACTCTCACCTGAAAGTCTGGCACTACCTGGCTTTCAGGTGAGAGTGCTTTCGGCGACAGTGACGCTCACCTTTCTGAGGGCGCACACTCTTTTCTACTAGTCTGCTGACACTATTTTATTCATTATGTAAGCAGCCATACAAAAAGAATGCTCCACGTGCCCTGCATGAAGGTTCTTTTCGGTGTTGCTGCTTATCGAGAGCTATACAGTCTGGAGACAAAGCTAACCAAAGCGAGTCACCCTGACGCAGTTTTAATCACATTCCCTGACATATGGTGTGGGGCTCTACACTAGGGGGAGGGTTGACAGCACCTCTTTGGTAATAGTGTTATAATGAAGCAGCATGCGTCATTGTGGGTCATTACCCGCAGCCCTTTCGGCTGTGTCCCCCTACACTACCCTCCATACAGGTGCTGCCCCCTGTGGCCCACCTTTCCTCCTCAATCACAACCCCCACGCAGCCACAGTCTGCTGGCGTCGGTCCTACAATCAACACGTTCCCGCCCACCCACTCCTCATATCTACACCACTAGATGCTCTTATCTATAGGTATTTTACCTCAATATCTCATATATAAAAATTTTACAATTTTATACTCCCACATTTTATTCACTCGTATGTGGCACTGTTATTTATGTCTATACCATGTCTATGTATATACCAATCTTAATAGGTCATACAACCTCATAAAATGTATAACATTATCTTATCATCATGTCATAATTAATTAATCAAATAAAATTAATTAATTTCTCCCAAGCCGCCGCTTCTCTCTTTCCTACATCTCTTGGGGTACTCAGCCGGCCTTAAGTGGGTAATGATAGCTGGTACTTATATGGGGGAAAGTGGAAAACAACTGGTCAGAGGTTAAATTAATGGTAAGAATGTGTGAGGGGTAGACAGGGGAGCCTCACCCCGGCCTTATCTAAATATCAAATCAGTGGCCGCTGGCTGAGCGTCACCAGTCCCTGCTCACTTTGTCACTGGACTGTATAACCCTATACTTGAGACTCAAAAATTCAAGGAAATGGACTGTATCATGGAGCTAACCCGATTGTACTTCCATGCATTTTGATATCAACTCAATCATTATTCGATATATTTTAGTATCAACATAGTTATACAACATTTCCACAATCATACTTGATTGAGGAGGCATGTTTAACATACGTATACTCCGAATACATTCGTCCTTGAAAATAAACTAACTTTATTTCATGCTGTAGCCAATGACACAAATTCTGTATTCTGTTCCCAGGCTACCAATTGTACAAGGAGGAAGTTTTTCCTTTGTGCCACCCATCCTTGCTGTTCTGTCCCTGCCAAAGTGGCAGTGTCCTGCAGTCCCACCACGTAGGTGTACAAACACAATCTTCTTTTTTCTGCATCATAGGCCTATTTACACCCTTGTGGCTTTGTCTGTACATTTATCGCTACCCTGCAAAGAAAATCTCAAGCCGATCTTGTACCATTCTCGTGTCATAAATTGAGAATTTCAGCATGTTTCTGTAACGTTCTTTGGAAATGTTATTGTGTCATATTCCCTGCCATTTCTTGTAGTGAAACTTAAGAAATACACATCTTCATTCTTCTTGTGGAATGTCTGGTTATTTGTACAAGTAAAACTCAGGAAATACACTTCACAATTGAACATTGTTGTAATGGGAAGGGGTTTCCGAATGCCCTCTCTTGGGTGGGTTCCTGGAACAGGCACCATGATGGTTGGTGCCATGGTGAGGGGGCTGAGGCAGCCCTCTGCCTCAGAACTGTCCAGGAATCCAATCAAGAAGGTAAGCCCCAAGTGTGCTCTTTTTGGTGGGATTTATAACAGTTTAGGGAAACTATCTTTTATTACTGCTGACTTGTGACTAGCTTGCATTCAAAGTGTGTACCGTTTATGATACAATATATAGTATTAATCCTAGTTTACTGTGTCTGGTTTTGACTCTACATACATTTACTCTAGGCATTTTATACTCTACTCCCCAGCCTCCAGGCTGTTCTTAAGTCCCACTTAGGGCAACTCTTTTCTGGCCATCTGACGTCTAAATTACCATGAAATAGCATAATAATAATCCCCTAACCCATGATTATTACAGTGGTGTCAGAAGTGGGATTTAATTAGCAATTTTCTGCTAATTTGGGAGGCTGGGACTTAGGTCTCAATCTCCCATCTATACAGACCCCACACCCCAGAAGTGGATCTCTTCAAATTATTAGTTTCCTCTGCCAAAGTTGATCAAAAATGTTTCCAATGTATTCATCTATTCTAGTCAGTCCAGCCTGTTAGAAGTTCTGTGTCTAAACATTGTGTATTCATATGGATGGTGATGGATTTAATTGTTGGTATCTAAAAACGTGTTCAGACCCCCAGGGGGACATGAGGTGTTTCACTGGATAGAATACTGCCAGACGATTGGAGATTCCCTGGCTAAGGACCCTTATTAGAACCCCCTGATTCTCATATCAATTTTGGTTGTTATCTCCACTCCTTTGTGCCCATATCTTTTACAATAGTAACTCTAATCATATACACCATCTGGGCTATACCACGTGTGTGTCCCCCTCCTCTAGGGTGGTACTACATACGTCCAGCCACCCGGTGTCCCCATCCTACTCCTGTGCCCTCCCCCAAGTCAATCTGGTGTTGCTACATTATAACACTCCAGAACAGAGTACTGTGTAGAAGGCTTGTATCTCTCGTTTGAAATAGACCTATACAGAAACAAAGTAGACATTAGTGATTCCCCTAACTCATTCTGCTATACACCACATGGTTGTGTCACAAGCAGACAGGCACCCAGTGGGAGATCTAACAGTTAGCCCCGCTATAACTGTTAGCTATTTCTCTACAGAAGCAAAGTACATGTATTTTCCCACACTGCCACGTGGGTAGGGTAATCATTCACACTGTGTGTGCTTCTAGTTGCAACAGTTGTCAAAGTAGATACAAAGACCATGTATAAAACACACACTCTTTAGGCAGGGAAAACTCGTGTCTCCCTCACTGAGTTTGGCATCATTGTGAGGTGTAGATAACAGTAGGCTCCCTGGCCGCTACCACGTGCTTGATAGCTACACCACGTGTGTGGGTTACCAAGTCACCCTAGAGTGTGGTATAATACTCTAGAATATCCTTGAAAATACTCCCTGGGATTCGGGATTCATTATTGAAAATTGAAGTTATCTATGCTGGTTTTGTAATTCATTTACATACTTAAAATAGAGAGAGAATTCACAGGGTTAATTGACACCCTACCAGGGTATATCCCATTACAGGGTAATATCTCAAATCGTTTCTACAACTTGTACTATAATTATACTAGACTAGATCTGTTTTATCCAGGGTTACGCAGTGTGTGGTTTTGAGTATCTATCCAATGGTCTAACATGTGTCAAAGCAGAAGCTAAATACACGTGTCCACACACTGCCCTCTTGACAGGGAGCACGTGTCACCACCCCTCAATCCTGCAGTCAGACCTGAAAAGGGCTACTTACATATGTTAGATCCACTCAAACACACTGAAATTCACGATTCATTCTTTCAAAATTAATGTTATTTACATGCTAGTATTGTAGTACTGGATTGTATTGCCTAAAAAAAAAGAGAGGGATTCCACGTGGGCACTCCCCTGCTCAGATTATTATCCATCCCATTGAATAATGATGGTGTGGATGATTTAAAATCTATTGTAAAAGAAAAGCAGGAAAGTGGGTTGGAGTTTGAAACTAAAAGAGATATACACATCTCTCCTGGGCCATGCAGGCCACGTGTGTGTAGGATATCACTGACCCTGGTGAGGATACTATAGATCTCTAGATATGTCATTGTCACAGGTCTTAACGTCCGGGGAGTCCCCAATTATTTTTGAAATAATTGTTATGGGGGGAATAATTCTGTGGTGGCTATACCCAAGTAGCAACCCTAAATGGGCCCCAGTTGGGCCCCGGTTGGGCTGGAAACTGGGCCCCAGTTGGGCTGCCCAACTGGGGCCCGACGAGAACGGGCACTGGGCAAATGTCCGGGCCCAAGCGGGCTAGCCCAAACTGGGCCCCGGCTGGGCCCCGGACGGGCCCCACTTTCATATTTTAGGTTTATAACTTACATAATAGGGCAATCTGGTAATTGATTTTAATTAATATATTGCCTTATATCTTAATGACTTATGTCTAACTGGGCTTGGGATGGGTACAGGTTGGGCTGGCCCAAGTTAATGTTCAGCTTGGATATCCCTGCAGGAAGCCTTCCAAGTCAAACATTTTCAACATGGAAGATAGAAAATGTATTCATCAAGTTCAAGTCAGCAAAGATAAGACTTGTGCAAGTGGCTATTTCATATAAGCCATCAGATCTTTAGCTAATACCTTCAGGATATGTGGGTCCATATGTCTTATAGTTAATTTTAAACCCCAGGATAGGGGTCTTCAGGTGAATACTTCATTGTCTACCTTAATTTACACAATAAAATAGAAGCTTCCATATATTATCAAACTGCATTAAAATATCTTCATTCTTATACATGTATTGACTACATGACCCATTTTGGCTTCTTTGTATTCATGAAGAAGTTATTTTGAATTGGAGGAATTCTCTCTACATGGTATACAGAGGCCATCTAGTGTCAAAGCTTAGAACCACATGGCCATCTAGTGTCAATGCTCCGAACTACTTGCTGAGAAGCCCACATCAAGCCCAAAGAAAGCCCAACTATGATTTTCCAGCAAAATCACCATTATAAAATTTCTAATCAATTTCTTTTTTAAAAGAGAGTTTGATTCATACTGAAAGGGGCTTCCATAAAGCATTTGTGAAAATTAAAATTAGCCCAGTATAAGCCCACCTAAAACCCAATCATACATTTCCTACACAAAGTGACTATAACATTTTCATACTTGGATTTTTTTAAATAGAGACCATGATTCAAGATACCAGGGATATTTACAGAGTATGTTTTAAAAATCACTTAGCCCAACTGGGGCCCTACTGAAGCCCATGGATTTGCCCAGCCCAAAACACAGCCCAGTCCAGCCCAAGGTTGCCCAAGGTAAACCCAACTGGGCGCCAGTTGGGCATGTTACCTGGGTAGTTGCCAAAGTAGACTCCACGTGGTTGAGAAAATCGTTTACCACCCTAGGGTGTGGTATAACACTCCACCATATCTTTCCCCCATTATCAAGCACCCTTTTAAAATACATGAGATTTACGATTCATCTATGAAAGATTAATGTTGCTTATGCTGGTTTGGTAGTGCAGGTAGTTATCTAGTTGCCTTAAATATAGTTAGAATTTGCGTTGCACTCCACTGTTTTGTTTAGCCTTCTATGCTCTGTGTGTGTGTTGTACACATGCCCCGACCATTCAACTGTCACCACGTGCCGGATAAAGACACCACGTGTTGGGTACCAGTCACCCTGAGGCACCCTGGTGGGTTTGCTTGGTGTGGGAGAGATATATATATAGTACATGTATAACAGTTACGTGCTTGTTCATAAGAGTCACCATTTAGCCTTGGAAAAGTGCTTTTATAGTGTACATGCTAACCTAGCCATATCATCTCATTCAGAACAGAAAAGAAATACACGTGAGTGATCTCCTTGGGTGATCCTGGTCCGCACCACTAAGTGTGTCGGGTAATCACTCACCCTAAATTAGTAAATAAGAATACACAGGCTCCTCAGGTTGCTTGGCATGGGAATATGTGTTGTAGACACGTCTGTATAACAGAGGTACTCCCATAGCATTGTGTTAATGAGGATGAATAACATAACAGATAATTAACGTGTTCTGGGTGTGTTCAGGGGGTGTTATCAGTCTAAAGTCTCGGAATTTGTGTGGGTGACGTCCCATCGAGGGACCAACCTTCCTGATATCCTTGGTGGTGCTTTGAATCATGTGAATCTATTGTGAATGAAAATAACAAAATAGTTTAGTAGGGGTATTTAAATGTCTAGGTGGGTTTATATTGATCATAATTGTAAAGACAGTTAGACCAGTAGCTATACACCCTTAGCCACGTGGTTGACCCCCCCCCCCCCCCCAGCCAGTGCCACGTTCCTGCACCCATCTTCAGCCACGCCGCCCTGGGCTGCACCCCATGCCCCCTGCAGTTCATCAGATTCCAGATAAGACCGCACCTCGCCACTACTGCCGACAGCCTTTCCCCCACGTGCTTCTCCGTCACACAACGACCCCCCCCCCCACCTCCAGTGCTGGATGAAGGATGTGTCAGGATTAGCAGAACACTAAGGGTTCTGGAAGTCACGATGTTTGTGGGTTACTGCCTCTGTTCCTAGTAATACCCCCAACCTTGGGTACAGGAGAAGGTTGTGTAGAACACTTAGTGCACGGAGGGTGTTGGGTGCTTGCATCTCTCATCAACAGCAGCCAGCCCCCACCCTGTCATTATGCCCAACTCCCTCTATCCCCTACCCATCCCAACACACAGCCTTCCTGTACATTTACTGGTTGACATAACATTAACATAATTGTAGACATTCATATTAATTGTTAAAACTTATTGATGGTTATATTGTACGAAGCCAAATTGTGTGTGTCTTCTATGCTGTGAAAGTAACCAGAGGTAACGCACCGGTTCCCCAACGGAAAAGACGTAGGCCCTGTTCACCTGTACTAGGAGCAGGAGCAGCTACTCAGGTCGTTTCTGGTCGGCAGTTACTGTTGACTAGTCAACAGCCCCCCCCCCCAGCCTCCCTCCACCTCTCCCATACAGACAACAGTGAAGGACACATGTACAAACCCCTCCCCCATCTCTGCATGTAAACACTGGTTACATACACGTGGTTCAGCTGTTGTGGTTGTTATATGTGGTTGTTTGGGAGGGCGGATCCCTCCATCCTCTCCCCCCCCCCCCCCCCACTGGCACCTCAATGTTATGGGACTGTGTGGATAGACTTGCTCAGGTTCCTTTGCCTCATACATGATTTAAATACTAAATGTGATTGACTCAATGTTATTAATTTGCATAGTTTCACATTATTGAAGATAGAGAGAAACTGTACCCTGGTCTGCTACATGCTATATGTGTGTTGTAGTTGTAGGATGAGCTAAGTAGACATAGTCCACACTTTCAGGGTCTGCAGAGAGTCTTGTGAATATTGTGTTTATACTTCTATTTGAATTATTGTCCTACACTAAAGTGACAGCATTTAGCTGCAGTATATATCTATATACTGGCTAGGTTTGTGGATTTCTATTGCGTATTGTTGTTGGTCTGGATTTATTCATTTTTATTCATTTGTCTTGGTTTAACTATAGTCACATAGGTCAAAGTCAGCACTTAGATTTAGTTACCCACCAAAATAACACTTGAGGCTACTGGTCTGATACTTATCAGACTCTGGGTTATACAATACCAGACTCAGGTACATCTGGGTCTGGTATTGTATCTGGTGCCATCTACTTTCAGTAGATGGTCAAAACAGTTCTGGGAGCTTCTTTATTAGGTGCTGGCAATATCTATTCAGCACCTCTACCTTAATTACCATTAATCAATTGTGGACTCTGCCACTAAGAGGTTTAGTGGTTAAGTGTATAATTACTGTAATTATTATAATTACTGTAATTATTATAATTAATTATGATTTCTTAATATCAGGTAACAATGGACGGGTGATTTATTATCAATAGATCTGGTTCATTGCAATTGGAAATCATTCTTTCCAATATAAGTTTGACACATATCATCTCAAGTGACTCACCCTTGATAGTTGTTATTTAGATAGGGACACCTCCTGTTTATTATCCGCCCCCCCCCCCCATTGTTGTTGCATGACACAATTGATTACAGCGCCTACCTATTGTACCTGGACAAGACTGGAAGGAAGACAGTTCAGCCAACCGCTGATTGCAGAATATCCTTTATCCAAAAAATATTGTTATCCGCCCCCCCCCCCCCATTGTTGTTGCATGACACAATTGATTACAGCGCCTACGTATTGTACCTGGACGAGACTGGAAGGAAGACAGTTAAGCCAACTGCTGATTGCAGAATATCCTTTACCCAAAAGAAACATATAAATATGATATAGAGAAAAAAAAAAGTACATAGAACAGGATCATTGTCCTGATTTGTTGACTTGTATTTGCATTGTATTAACATATTGTCATAAGACCCTCCCCAACCCTCCAGTCCTGTTAGAGTTAGAGTGCGATGGCGAATCGAGACGTCAGCGACGGTTTATCCCGTGCCTCGACCCCGGACCGACAGGCCAATTTCTATCCAGACTACCTGGTAAGGTCCGGTAGGAACGGTTTATCCGATCCAAACCGAGGCGAGCGACGTTCATCATCTCGATCAACCGTACCGGGCGTACAATCATGTGACCGAGGTGACTCGGTCATAAATTTCTGCTTCCGAGCCGCACCGGGAACAGAACCTGGGGTGAATGCGCAGGGCGAGGCTACGAGCAAGGTCCAACAGACTCAGACACCAGAGTCTGGTAATCGATCAGATACCCAGTCTGATTCTGGAAGTGAAATAGTGGCAAACAGCAAGCGTACTAAATCCCCACTCTGCTGTACCACCGGATCTGACTCTGATCAAGGAGGAACGCATGGCCGAAGGCGGGGGCCTTCTCTGGTTGATCGATCTTCACACAACCGAACTGCACCGGGTAGATACCGGGATACCCGATCCCCATGTGAGCGAGATGTACGGTCCTCCCGTGACCCGTCTCCACGTCCCACACGTGACACATCTCCATACGGCCACTCACAGTTGGGGCCCTTCCCACGCAGACGTTCCCCACGTGGACGCTCACCGCCCAGACGATTCCCTCGTAGATACTCATCCAGTGGCCGGTTCGGTCAGTACTCAGAGGGTAGGAGAAGCGAATATGACCGCAGAAGCTCCGATGGCAAAATCGCAGATTCCCTCAGTGGCCAAGTAGATCAGCTGTCCAAACTGTTCACCGAACAGGTCCTGTCACGAAGAGCTGAATCAACAACAGGCCATGAAACACAAAATACCACAGACGGTACTAACAGTGGTACCAGAGGTAAGGTCACCGCCGGTGTTTATCGGGCCAGTGGCACCAATAGCGCCTCTTGCCAGCTTGGTAATGACCCTCGTCTGGGAAGACGAGTGACTTCCAGATCCTCAAGCCCCTCTCCTGAAAAACGTCGGACAGCCCAGTACCCGGGACATCATCGGATGGGTAGAATAGGCCATCAAGTCAGGGGAGACAACCATGGTCGGGGCTCTTCATCCTCAGGCTCATCAGATGATGACAGATGCCCCCGTCATGCACGCAACCAATATGGGCAAGACATTGACTTCCGACCACTGGCACGCAGAACCCAACCTAGGCGTTACTACAGTCAGTCACCACCGCCACGCAGACATTTATATCATCGACCAGCTGATCGATCTCCAAGCTCGCAATGTAGTTCAAGCACAATCTTATATTAATACCACAAAGCTGATGAAATCTATCCTATATTTCTAATTTAGACTTTGCCAACTTAACATCGTCGGCCATGATAAATGACACCCTGTTGACCTGGAGGAGAGGGGTCTGGATGAGTAGGATGAATGAGGTGAGAGACAATATATTCAGTGCCATAAAGTAGCCGTTTATCGATCTTTAGGCCCAAAAAAAAGTTTTGTTTCAGGTCACCCGACCGACCCTATCAAAACAGGGCCGACCCTACGTTTTTTATTTAAATTAAAGAAATTTTCATATTTTTCCCCATTTTGGGTCAATTTTAGGGTCATCAGAGAGGTTGGCTAGTAATTTCATGTTAAAAGAAATTAAAAAATCAAAAGAGAATGTCACCTGAAACATGCCTTTTTTTTCTTTTTTGGCCTTGTCATATTTTTATGTGAGATGCATGCATGAATGCAGCCCTGATGCACGGTGAATCTACTCGGCATTTGAAAAATAATGATCAGAATATAAAATTCGACCGTATTGTGTGAAAATTTGTATTTTTGGGCCTAGGCTCAACATGGGTTTTGAACGCAACACTGTCAATTCACTCGCTACCTCTGTATTCAAGCATCATGACAACTAATTGGTATAGGGCCTAGTGCTTAAAGGTTACGGTATAAAGTACAATGGAATTATAATGATATTTATCTCAAAGAACCATGATACATACATGAGTTTTCTGAATATAATTAGAACCCATAAATTGAGAAGATGTGTTGTTTCTGCGAATTCATATCTTTACTTGACTATTTGTATCAAATCTGAAAAAATAATTAATTTTGGAAAAATAAGATTGAGTTGGTATTTATGATATGGCCTAATGGACAAAGATCTAAATGAGTTGGATCGGAATTTCATTGCCGGAAGATGCCGAACTCGTGTGTATTCGTTGATATAGGTCGATTTTACATTAGTTTACATTTTACAATAGAAGCACAAGTTACTAGTGACCTACACACATCTTAGATTTCATAGCTTGAGTTTACCTAGAGTGTACGTCTATACAAACAGCAAAAGTGAAAGTGCATGGCATTGGAAGACCTGGATAGGCCTTTCTACTCGACCTGCTGACTACTGGCTGCAAATAAAGGTCTACAGCGTAGCACCTATACATGGATCCATGTCTTAGATATGTGGGGATATGGACCACTGCCTGGCGACACATTACTCTGACAGTCCGAGGCATCAATGCAGTGCAGACTCTGCTATGATGCCTCAGACAGATTCTTTCGGACTGTCTTACACCGCAGAGGGTCTGTTAAGCCCTTATCTTACTAAATTGCCCTTATCCTACAAAATCATATAGGTTTGTAATATATAGGGCTGTCCACAGAGTAGTTGTACGGTACTCTATGGGCTGTCAGTCAGGCCCTTATCCCACAAAACTTGCCCTTATCCTACAAAACCCCTGTTAAGCCCTTATCCTACAAAATTGCCCTTATCCTACAAAATCATATAGGTTTGTAGTATATAGGGCTGTCAGTCAGGCCCTTATCCTACAAAACTTGCCCTTATCCCACAAAGCACCTTTTAAGCCCTTATCCTACAAAAAAGTATAGTCTCGTATGATAATGACTGTCAATCAGGCCCTTATCTTACAAAACGCCCTTATCCTACAAAACCTTTACTATTTTTGTAGGATATAGGCACTCACCCAGGAAACCCTTAGGCCTATTCTTATATATTTCATAAGGAAATTACCTAGAAAACCTGTTTTTTCTTAGCCATCCTGGCGACAATCGCGCCTAAACAGCTTCTGGGCATAGTATATTTATTGCTATGCTGTCATTGGAGAATTAGATTAAATGACTTTCAAACTATTTTGCAGGACGATGGGATTAATTACCATTTTCTCCCAGTACCTCCGGAATGTCCAGGTTCCATTTCCTTCATACAACAAGGAAAATGGATGCCACATAACCAAATGCCCCATCTTTAAACTACTTCCGGTTGGTGCTACTTCGATGCTATGATTATGCTACTGAAATTTTTATCGTGTTGCCTTTTCATCGAGTAAAATGAAAGAAATCAAAGGGGAAAAAAATTATGACCGCTACTTACAGTTATAGCATCACTCATGTTACAGTGCTAGAGTTCCATTGTTCCAATGACTGGAGACCCTGGAATCTTTTGCATTACATGTAAACAAAAGTAGTGCACTTTTATGTAATGTTTTGTATTGAGTTCCTGTAAGTGAAATACATGTAATTAAGCTGAGTGTTTCATTTAAGGTGTTCCTGGCTATCGTGATCAGATGGTCATTCTGCGCCATCTTAACAGTAACTGATGTTTTCCCATCTGACCCGTCCATACTTGGGTATGGAGCCAGGACTGATATAAAGCTAAAAGTACTGGAGGATGCCAGGTGGTTCAGATTCCCCTACCCAGGTATATCATATCCATGCACTTACTGACTCGTGTTGAAGCTGGGCCGTCAGGAAATAAGTTCAGCTTTTTCCATACATAGACTTAAATAACAGTTCCACCAGAGGACAGCAGTGTTTGGACAGGGGACCATGAGTATTGTCCAGCTACAACATATTCACCCTATCTTGTGGCTGTAAGAGCTGAGCTCCCAGGCCTTAAGAGCCCTCTTGTGAATGACAACTGAACTATATCCAAAAGTGCTTTTGGCCTCACTTCAACCATGACCGTCAAGCTTTAACACTTTCTAAGTGTCTTGTCTGGAAAGACCATTCAAAACCTGCTGCTATCCATTCAGTAATTCAGACCTATTGTACATATGATAAACTGCCTATTCAAATCCACTTGGAAACTACCATTCTGCCTTCTTTTAAAAAAAAAAGTCAAGCAGAGCTCCTTTTATTCATCTTTGAAACATGTTTACACTTATCTTGTCTACGTTGAATTTTTACATTCTGCCTTCTTATTCTGCATAAGAACAACATAACGAACCACTACACAAGCATAACAAAGACGATACCCTTTCAGTCTATACGAAGACCTGCCGGACACCGGATATAGCCGGCGGAAAGTCTGCCAGTCCGGCAGAAGGAGGGCTAATTATGCCAGGAATAAGATGAAGAGGATTGGCTTTTAAAATTTTATTATTGCCACAATACGGCTTCAAGTAAGAGCTCATGTTAAAATAATATGTACAATAATCCTCGCGTTGAAATGTTCTATTGTTCTTCTGGGATGGTGGGTGGGAAAGTCTCTCTGGTCGCTCTGCTGCCGGGAGGTGACTGGCGGCTGGGCGGTGTGCAGCGTTATTTATAGCCTCCCTCACGGCCGTCCGTCTGCGTGATGAGTGTAGGCCGGTGTGCTGCCTGGGGTCTGATCTGTATAGTGGGTGATGGCGCCATCTGTGCATAGGTAAACACACTGTAAAATAGACTAGCCAGAGCCTCTCTATATTAGTTTAAAAGATATGTAAAGACTAGCATTGCACATGTATAGAGTAGAACGCTTATACCCGGCCAAATTAATAATAATATACATTATTTATAATTATGCCAGGAATAAGATGAAGAGGATTGGCTTTTAAAATTTTATTATTGCCACAATACGGCTTCAAGTAAGAGCTCATGTTAAAATAATATGCAAACTATTTAAATGATTTTGACATGACTGACGGAATTGAAGTGTACAATTTCTTCGGGGCATAGACCTCGCTGGCACGCGAGGCCCAAGTACCATGTGCTGCTACCTCTTCCTGTGATGCCCCACCACGAGCACCTAGCTGAGCGCCTGACCTCCTTGTCGAGTGTACTGTGGCTGTCGTGGCTGCTGGATGGCCTAGTATATGGAGGGCCAGCCTGAGAAGTTGAGTTACCCTGCCTGCCATCATTGGATATTTCGAATATGGGGATAAAAATATTGGGCCTTGGGTAGGTCCGTTAACAACATTCATTGCATCGATAGTAGCTTTTACAGGACAATAGTTTGAGTTATGTATTCTTGGTATAGGAATGGCCACTGCCTTCTTCTTAGATAGAGTTTTGGTTGATAGTACTCTAACCCACATAATATTTCTCTTTAAGACTAGGTCTGATCTACATACTATGTGTGGGTTAACCAACATTCCTTGTGTCATTAGGAAGTTTGATTGTCTGAGGAATGTACATGTACCAAACAAAATGGCTGCTGCAGCAACCTGACCTTCTGCTGATAATTGTCTTAATACATCTACCACTCGTTTGATTGTCTTTGCGGATAAGGCTGGAGCCTGTTTTGGAATATGATCTGATAGTCTTTCAAAACCTTTGACTAGCTTTCTCAGGGTAGGATGGGAGAATATCTCTACATTAAAATTTCTGTCTCTAACAAACACTTTAGCACCAGATAGATAATTCCTAACAGTTTGCACTGATGTGAAAGAGTTGTTCAAGAACTGAGCATACAAGAGTATACAAATGAGGTCAGGCTTGAAGATTGGGAAAGCACATGCTACCATGAACATGAAGTACAGTTTTATGTATTGTAGTTGGTTGATCTTAGTGCCCGTGGTTGTCCCGGCGTCGTACGATCCCAACATCTGGCTATATGAGCCCGACCCAGCGATTTCTGTAATTAGAGGGTTACGTCAATAAGTCTATGCAAACCTACTGCCTTTCTGATCTTGAGGCCAGCCTTTTTAACTAGTTCATCTGATAAGTCCTTCATGTGCTCGCAGTGACCTCGTCTGCTGAGAGCATCTGCCAGTACAAGGAGTTTCCCAGGGGTATGCTGAACATCGAGTTCCATCCCCCGACTAGCAACGAACATTGCCATCTCTCGAGAACACGCTGCCATCACCGGATCCCGAGTTCTACCTGACATCAATACCTGAGCTGTGGCAATATTATCAGTAAGAATGTGAAGGCGTACATTACTGACAGTCTTACCAACTAGTGTCTTTGTAGCAACCACGAGGTTGATGGCCTCCAACCTGCTGATATGATGCTCTTCCGAGATTTCCTGCTGAAACTTGAAGTGGTAGAAGTGGGACTCACTGAAGCCGCCACCGCCACGAGGACATGCATCTGCCTGGATATGAACCACTTGAAGAGAAGGATTGATTAGAACCTTGCCATTGAATTTTCTTGCGAATTCCAGGAACCACTCAATGTCTTTTCTGAGTTTGTCTGACACCTTTACCTGTCCGAAAGGGGGGGCAATTCTGAGATTGCCTAGCAACCTGCACATGAACTTTCGAGAATGTTTTATGCAACTGCTAATGTGAGACAACTTTCCTGCCAACTGCTGAAGCTCCTTGCGTGTGGCCTTCACCTTGGTTGACCACAACGCAGCTTCTTCTAGGACTTCCTCGAGCTTCTCTGTGGGAACAGTGATCAACATCTTCATTGTATCAACATTGAAACCTAACCATTCCATGCTTGTGCTTGGGGGGGCAGCTTTTTCTGGGGCCAGCTGCAAACCTAGAAAGTCACATATAGCATTAAAGTCGGTGAAACTGGCCCAGGCTTCGTCCTCTTCTGCAGCTACCCCACAGAAATCATCTACGTAAGCTAGAGCTTTGTACCCTCTTTCTGCCATTAGATGGCAGACGGCCATGGACACTCTCTGCTGTGATGCTCCGCTGATTCTGCAACCGAATGCGGGACAAATGTCAACATAATAATTGTCAAGGTGTTTTATACACATGAGGGGGTATGCAAGTGGGTCAGTCCTCATCTGCTTGTAAGCCCTGGACAGGTCGTTCTTCCATAATAAGCAACCCCTTCCTGCCTTCTTGACATCTTCTGCGAGGTCGAGTACTGACGGGAGAGTGTACTTGATGGGCTCACCTAAATAGAACTGTTTTTCAATACCTGAGTTCACACTATTCCCTTCGGGGTAGCTAAGGTCTATAATGACCCTCAGCTTATCTGAGTCTTTCTTTGGACGTGTGAGCATAGGGCTCACCATCGTCCATGAGTCAAAGGGGGGAGTGCTGAATGGGCCAAGCATCGCATCCAAGCAGCACTCCCCCTCTATGAATGCTGTAATTTCTGTGGGATGTTCAATTGGACTTTTGTGATTCTTTTCTGTAGGAGTTGGAAGAATATCACTAGAGTAACTCAGGGGCCAACCATACCTGGCGAACTCACATACTTGCTTGTCTTCGTAGCTGGACAAGGCCTTGTCCCAATTGTCACACTTCAGCTGTGATGGAACCTGGATTCTGGCACCTAGAAAATTTGGAAGATTGAATTGTCTGACGGCAGTGTACAGTAACATTGGTTCTAATGCTTGTCTATAAGCATCAGTAGTAGGATAGGGCCACATTGCTTTTATATAACCTTGATATTGTTCAGGAGTCTTGCTGACTATGCACTTATGGCTGACTTGTTTTTTGGTTGGCCTTGAGACTTGTTCTGTGTTTGGAACTACTTGCTTGCTATGTGCAGTGGTCTGACTGAGTACAGGGTCTAGGTTCAGAGGGGTAGCCTTTCTGGCATGTGTGCTATGTACTGAGGTTGAGTGGCCTACTGGCTCACTTTCTTCAAATACCTCCCTCTCTAGTGTCCAAACCCCTGCCCTTGACCCTGACCCTGCCCTTGACCCTTGCCTGCTGCTGCTTGTTCCCTTGCTTGGTACCACTTCTTTCTCTCTTGTCTCACTCTCTTTGATTGACATGAACTTTCTGGGTGGGGGTATTTTTCACACTTATTATAGATGCAGTGTGAGCAGATGTGAAGGTGCCTGTATCCATTCATCACATGATCTCCCTGTAACTGGCACTGACCTTGGTTAAACTGTCTACAGGGGGGGCCAGGCTTTGCAGACCTCAACTCTTCGGACATGTCTGAGTCTACCTTTCTTTCTACTGAATCTTGGCTGGCTGCCTGCCCCTTCTTCCTAACTTGAGAAGTCTTGGCCCTCAACTTATCAATCTGGTAACCTTGCCTCCATGTAAGCTTGTTGTCTGGGTCTGCTATCTTGCTGCAAATGTCCTCTGACCAACTTCTTACATCCTCCCATACATATGTCATGCCATCTTCATTTACCTCTTCTAAGTGTTGAACCATGAGCTTTCTATCCTCATCTGAGTTGAGTGGGTTGAAGATACACTGTAAAAATCCCCAGTTGTATTCTGACTCTGTTAACTCTCCCAGCCCTGCCTTGACCTTCTTGCTACCTCTTAAGATATGTGTGTGAGCAAAGAACCTTTTACCTTTTGAGGTTGGAGGGATGGATGTCATGTTCTTGAGAAGCAAGTTGGCAACCTGCCTCTTCACCTCTTCATCTCCCTCTATGTCTGCAGCAGAGTCTGGGAAGTCTTGGTACCCTGTAGTCATGTGCCTCCTTCTTGAAGAAGAGAACTCAGGAACCTCCACCTGGGCTGAGAAGGGGTCTCTTGTAGAAGTAGTAGTGTTGTGCCTCTTCTTTCTCTGTGGAATACTTGACTTAAATTGAACAACAGTGTCACTATCAGAGTCAAAGTCTGTTGAAATGTCATGAGGTAAAACTTTTTCAAGATGGCTGCCAACATGGCTGCCCTTCCCCTGGGTGCCGGTACTGTGCCCTTGGCGGCCATTGTTGTGCCCTTGGCGGCCATTGCTGTCACTCATGCCACCACTCCTACTTACTACTGTCTCTCCCTCACCACCTTCATTCTTCTTGCCAGCAATACATTGTAACAGTGTATGAATGTCTGAAAGCTGAGACTGCATACCTTTAATCTCTTGTGCATTTGAAGCAACTGTGTTCCTCCTTGTTGTGGTGGGTGGTGGTGAGGGAGCAGAAGTTGTAGTAGTAGGAGGGTCCTGCTGGCTGCCTCTAGTTGTCCTCCTAGTAGGCTGTGCTGTGGCCCTAGTAGAGGCAGCCTTGCGTCCACGACTGCCGCCCATAGTCACCTTGAAGCAGAACTAGAATTATAAAAAGAATATATAAATCCTATGTACAGAGTTGTGTGCTGTGTGCAGGGTGTGCTGTGTGCCGTGTAAAAGTCGTCTGCTCTGGTCGCTCTGCTGCCGGGAGGTGACTGGCGGCTGGGCGGTGTGCAGCGTTATTTATAGCCTCCCTCACGGCCGTCCGTCTGCGTGATGAGTGTAGGCCGGTGTGCTGCCTGGGGTCTGATCTGTATAGTGGGTGATGGCGCCATCTGTGCATAGGTAAACACACTGTAAAATAGACTAGCCAGAGCCTCTCTATATTAGTTTAAACGATATGTAAAGACTAGCATTGCACGTGTATAGAGTAGAACGCTTATACCCGGCCAAATTAATGATAATATACATTATTTATAATGCCAGTCCGAATAGCTGGCTGTATTCTAGAGATTCTTGCTGATATGCTAGTTTTTATGGCTTGTAAATCGGACCATTAATAAGGTTTCTACAGCATAAATCAGAAAGCTTGAATATTTTCTGTAATCCTCTGTGGTAAATTACCTATCAAAATGTTTAATCTAGTTGTAACAATAGGGGAGCCTTATCTATTATCATTGTCAGTACAGACACTTGCTTTAAATGTAATTTTTGAATAGCAAGATTGCAAGGGTGGAGTCTATGACCAGCAAGCTTCAGAACAGCTGAAATGGGGGGCTATGTACACAGAAATGCCAGGAAAATGATAATGGATATTATGACACTATATCTTATAAATTTCCCTGCATTCCTGTGTACATAGCCCCCATTTCAGCCGTTTTGAAGCTTGCTGGTCAAAGACTACACCCGCTCAAAGTCTACACCCGTTCAAAGACTACATCCGGTCAAAGACTACCCACGGTCAAAGACATTTCAATTGTTACAATCTCGTGAGACACAGCCTATATGGATGTCCTTCCCCAGGTCAGTGGGGTATGCCGACAGCCTCTGCAGCGGCTGTGGTGGGCATGTTGGCTGGGGTCATCGCCGGCATCATTGAGCCTGTGGGGGATTACTACGCATGCGCACGTCTCTCGGGGGCACCACCACCTCCTGTCCATGCCCTCAACAGAGGTAAGGCATTCATCTCTCTCTTTTAGATTTCTTAAGGATAAGGACCATTCAAATACAAAATCATCTCCTTTATTGCAGTTGCAGGGTTTTTAATAATGTAATATCATGGCAGGTTCTGTTGGGCGTTGTGTTGCGAACTCTGTCTAAACCCTTCAGTCCGGGCCCCTTATTGACGAATAGCCAGGTCTGTGGGGTGTTTCACAAGGAGAAAATAGATACAATTAATTTTACATGTTTTCTAAGACCAACTCAATATCACCAAATGTTAATTTTATCTTGGTGTTTCACAAGTTTCAATTGTATCTATGGACATATGCTTAGATACAATTGAAGATAATAATGTGGCTTGTGAAACACCAACATAAGACTAACATTTGGTATGAGTAAGTCAACCTTAATAACCATGTAGCATTGACCTTAAATACGCTCCCCTTGTATAACGATCACATAGAATCAACATAAGTGTTGTTTAAATGTGTATAACCAGTTCATTTTCATCCTGAATAAACAGATATTTGCAGGGATTCTTGTGTGTAGTAGGACGCATATATTGCATGAAAAAAACGGGGAAAAATATGTAAGGAAAATATTAGCGGGCATGGTTTGAGCTCCACACAAATATGCATTGTGAAACACTTATATATATAAGTTGTATCTCATTTGTAGGCCAATACCCTGACTTAACATCTTGGTTGTAGACCTTTGTGAAATACTTTTTTAAAGCAGTATACAATTGATACAACCAAATCTCGGTCTTACTGGTTATATACAATTAAGTCCTCCTATAGAAACACTTATTCTACAATTAATTGTATGTGCCCCTTGTGGAACACCCCACAAATTTCTTTTTGTTGTTGTTGTTGATTTTATCTCATTTTTAGGCCTATATTTAAGGCTTTTGCCCTAAAATCCTCAACGATTGTCTGATTTGGACCAAGTGCTCTTTGTGTCACTCAATACACCGATGTTGATTGGCGGCCTTTTTGGGTTCTTCTTTGATAATACGATTCCAGGTAAATTGTGTTCAGGAGTGCATGCTGCTTTAAAGTGATATTCCCTCTTCTGTCACAATACATGAATGCAGCCCTGGCAAGTCTACCCACCAGGGCTGTATTCATGTTGACCTCATGCAAATGTATCGGGAGTGATAGGTTTGGTATGATGTATGAATGCAGCCCTGGCAAGTAGATAGGGTTTCAAGAATGCCCCAGCTGACAAAGAAACGCGTTATTTTACGTCAAAATAAGGTTTTAAAACTTTATATAACTATATAGAGATAAATTCCATTATATCAATAACGGGTTCATCAATGAACACAACCAACAGCAACAAAAGGAGTTCTTGATGACAAGATGTAAACTTTATTTCTAAATAAACCGTCACTACGTTTCGGCCTGATGGGCCTTCTTCAGGTGATATCTAGAAAGTTCATAACAGGTACTGAGGTACAAAAAAGAACAAAGTTTCAGGTCATTGGTTACCATAGTTACAATTGTTATACAATGTCAAGGTCAATGTATAGGTCAAAGGTCAATATGTAGGTCATGCCAGAATTATTTCACATGAATTTTGCTATTGCTTTGCGTTTTGATCTAGCGTGGCTTTATGTTAAGATTACATTAATAACATTGTGTGAATAAATTAATTGATATATATATATACATTCTATAATATCCAAGTCTACTAAAAAATTAGCATACAAAGTATGAATTTATAATTTGATTCATCGTTTGGTCTCAAAGATATTGACACGTTCCATGTAGGAACGAAGATGCTGCCCCATCTTTTGATCGGTATTATTAATGCCATAGTGATAGCCTTTCAGAACGTCTCTTCCTAGTACTACTCTTTCAAAGAATCTAGGATGGTACATAGTTTGGGTTTCTGCATCTACAGTTTTCTTCTTTGGGGTGGGGGTATATGTGGGTACAACAACTATTGATTTTATAATGTTAGTGGGAGTGTACTCTTCCACTTTGTCATTTTTGAATGATGATGACGTGCTAAAATTGCTGTTCATGCTAGTCCGGCTGCTGCTTCTTGAAATTATGGATCCCTTGACTGGATCCCCTTCATGGTGATTTTCCTCAATCCCCACGGGCTTAGGTGTAGTGTTTCTAGAACTTGAGGCAGAGTTGTTTGATGTAGATGGCTTCGCTTTGGGAGGTGACTTCCTTTTCTTAAGGGTGGGTTCCACCAGAACCTGTTCTGGTTCACTGTCAGTAGTAAATAAATCTTCCTTTATTTGATCAAGGGTAGGCATATCAAGTATGATAGGTATCAGGTTGTTATCAGGTGGCGTCAGTATTGGAGAAGTGGCGTCCTTATTGGTGTCAATGTCAATTTTTGATTTCTTCATGCAAGGGGTTTTAGTTTCAGAATCAGTGTCAGCAGGTTGGAGACTGACCAGTTTCTTAGTACGCCCTAAGATTGAATGACAGTCCCCAAAACACAGGGTGTACCAAGAACTTGGTACACTCATTTATTGTCACTTTTCTCATATTTCCATGCCAAAATGCATAATTCTGATGCCACTATAGGAAGCAGAGGTCTATAATCTATGTATGCACCTTTTTTCATAACTAAAATCGGAATATTATTCGAGAAATGGCTTTATCTACATATTTTCTTTCAGTAAATGTTTAGTAAAATCAGTTTGCTAATTTTTTGTTAAATCTGCTAATAAAAATGAACCCATTAAATGAAATCATAGATTAAGGCCCACAAAATGACGTTTTTGTTTTAACTAAGTGATGTTTGATAATGTAGTAAATAAGCCATATAATGTAAATATAAGTATGAAATAGTAGAGTGGTTTCCATATTCCCACCTATGACCCCAGTGACCCCACTCATTACATGCACAGATAAGGGTCACAGTCCAGTGACCACAGTTAGGGTACATGAGTACTGGGCTGTGATTGGCCCATTTACCTGCATGAGCAGGGGTCATGGTCCAGTGGCCACACCAGGTGTACCAAAATTATGGTACAGCCCAAGATGGTGCACAGTACCATAATCTTAGTACAGACCCAATGGAAAGGGTGTACTATGTATTTAGTACGTCCTCACACCATGGTCCCGGCCCCAACCTGGTCAGAGTCAATAAATCTTGGAGTTTTAGGGGCAGATTTTTTCTTCATGCCATTTCTTATGATGATGTTTAGTGGGTGTTCAGTTCTGGTTGGTTTGCGTACAAATTGACTGTCATCTTGTTGTAAAGGTATGGCGGCACGTCCAGTATTCTTGTTTCTAGAGATTTTAGATGTTAAGGTAGATAAATCCTTTTCAGCTTTCTTCGATTTTGTTTTTTCGATTTTCACGTTGCCGGTGTCTGAGGAGGGACTTTATATAACGTCATGTCACAGTGGAGAGCCTTAGAGAAACGTTATATAACGTTATGAAATGTTGTATAGGCCTAATGTTTTTTGTTTACTTGGGCATTATGACAACAAAGTGTATAGCGCTGTCATCAGCCCAGCCACTAAAGGTCCTCAAGACCTCGAATAACATGTTATACTAATAATTATGTGTTTTCTTCAATGAAGGTACGCCTGAAGAACGAGGCCTAATTGGGTGGAGAGGACAAAATCTAACGGACAAGGAAGCCGACCATGATGGAAAATCAACCTATGACTTACCCTTTGGAATGAGTTGTATACGAAGAGCAAAATGGCTCCGCTGCCTTCCCATCTGCCCCATGTACGAGCCGACTTGTGAGTGCTGTACTGGCTGTCTGGGTGCCAATGGGGGAGTAGGTGGGGATCAGAAGGCTGCTGATCCTGTTAAAATTACCCGAACAGGATATGACAATCCAGTCATGCATAGGACTACTGTTTAATCTCAGTGAAGTGATTCTCTAAAGTTTTATGATGAGTAGCATCAATGGGTTTTTTTAATCAAATGTGAGATTATTTCTAAATCATGTTAATAGTGTAAGAAATTAATAATGACATGTAATGAGGGTGATTGAGAAAGATTATGTACCTTAACATGCATATGTTACATTGCACCATACCTTGTAAGTAGTATATAATGTATCGGAACGGGACTATGCTTAAGTACTGTTTATTACTCAATCGATATGCAGCCAATCAGAGGCCTCCATTTGGTCACGTGACCGGAAGTGACCTACTTAGGGGATTAGTGGTGACGTCACGTGACCTAGTTAGCCAATCAGAGGCCGCCATTTGGTCACGTGACCGGAAGTGACGTCATATGACCTACTTATGGACCGGAAGTGACATCATATGACCTACTTAGGGGACCGGAAGTGAAGTCATATGACCTAATTTAGGATCACGTGACCGGAAGTGACCTGATGAGTCACGTGACCGGAAGTGACGTCACATGACCTAATGGACAACCGGAAGTGACGTCATGTGACCTCATTGAGGATCACGTGACCGGAAGTGACCTGATTGATCACGTGACCGGAAGAAGTGACGTCACGCGACTTAATGAAGAGATGAGCGTCTTTAAGGGGTCACGCGCTTTAAAATGTGATATATATTTTTTTTGGAGGAGGAGGAGGCGAGTCTCTTATTTTTTTGGTAAACCAATAAAAAACACAACAATATAAGTTTGTTTTTTCATTTTATTTTTTATGAGCGACTGGAAGTGACTTATTGAACTAGGTAGAAGTGTTCTTTAGAGTGTATAAGGGGGGAGGGGAGGGGAGGGGGGGAGGGGGGCCCTTTAAGATGCATGGGGAGGGGGGCACTTTTAGGATGCATGGGGTGGGTGGGGGGGAGGGGAGGGGACGGGAGGGGGGAGGGGGGCACTCTAGGGGGGTGGAGGGGCACTCTAAGGGGAGTTTGTCTCTTTTAAGAAAAAAAGAAAGAAAAGAATTTAATCAAGAGACACACTTCTTCCTCTCGAGAGGAAGAAGTGTGTCTCTTAATTTTTTTGTTTAGGAAGTGATGGTCTTTAGGATCACGTGACCGGAAGTGACCTGATGAGTCACGTGACTAGAAGTGACGACGTCACATGCCCTAATGAGGAGATCAGCAGCGACCGGAGGAAGTCACACTTTAAGAGGACACGTGACTTAATTGTTATAATTTTTTTTTTCACTTACTAATAAAGAAGACGTATGAAAATAAAACACAACAATTCACATGTCCGTTGTTCTCGTTGTTTCTTGCTTGATAAAGTCAAGTAATATCGTGATGCCGAGGTCAAACTTTCCCATGTCCTCAGTCAACACTCGAAGGAATTCAAAAGGTGTACTGCACCGTCAGCTTCAGCTTGCCACATTTTCAACACTTGGAAGGCCCACTCAGCGGGACTTCCTCCGCATTCGCATTCTTCAGCGATCTTATCTAACCTCTCAGGCGACATTTTTAAATGACCCCCCACCTCTTTCCACCTGCTACCTAGACGTCTGCCGAGGGCGCCCAAGTGCTTATGCATCGCGTGCGAGTCGGGGTTCTCGAAATCCAACCCCTGCCTGTGGAGAAGGGTCATCCACTGAGCCAACAGTTCCACTCGTCTAATGCGGGTGAAGACGCGGCCAAGCTCTCCCCATCTATGACGATGCGGGGTTTCACCCCACCAGACTCGGAACATCGCCGTACACAGCTCCTCCGGTGTCTTGACACTGCGCTCTACTAGAGCATCCATACGGGCGGCGGTAACTTTTAAGCTACTGCCCAACACTCTCCAAGATCCGCTCAACTCTTTACCTAGTTGACAAAGCAAGGCGTCGCTATATGCTAAGCGCTGCTGTCCTACCTCTCTATTCTCCCCATCGGCCTGCACCGCGCGTCTCACGTCGTGAAGCCGCATTAATTTTTCAGGTGGACAAGGGGGTGAAGGCGAGATTGAAAGTGGAATAGCTTGAGCCATCTCGTCTCGTCTTGGCGGCGGTGGCGGCGGCGGCAGTGGTGGCGGTGGTGGTGGTGGTAGACGTTACTGTGGTCAGAGGCGATATGGTTTTTTTTCCAACAGAAATCAGAGCTTTTATACAGAGGGAGTTTAATCCTACTTCCAACAGCACCCCAGCTGTCTAGCGACCTGTCCGCATGACGCTTTTCAGCCGCTCCGCTCCTTAAGAGCTTCTTAAGAGCTTAGATGACGAGGAGTATGTCATCGCTATCGGTGGAGGCCAGCTGAAAATGGTGTTTTTTCCTTATCCATAGCCTTCCATGCCGTCTTATCACCCTCCCGCTGTAGCGAGCGCTCGCAGCAGTAGTAGTAGTAGTAGCGGGTAGTAGTAGTAGTAGTAGTGGTAGTAGTAGCAGTACTACTGGTAGTAGTCGTCGTGGTAGCGACGTTGTTACACTCGCGACGGTTGTTGCTGCTAAGCGCGCTGCCGCTGCTACTGCTGCCCCTGCTACTGCTGCGCCTGCTGAGGCTGCTGCGCCTGCTACTGTTGCGCCTGCTGCTGCTGCTGCTGCTGCTGCACCTGCTGCTACCGCTACTACTACTGACGACAACACTCCTGGCACAGCGCAGTACTGGCAACCGGGTTTTTACCTCCCCACTACTGATTTTGATGACCTGACGCACGTTGCACAGCCCCTCTCCACCACTACATCAACCGACGCCATCGACGCCGCTCGCGCTGAGACTTACAGCTATTCGGACACTCAGCCCCTAAACCAAGAAGAAGAGGAGGAGGAGGAGCAGCAACAGGGTGAGACAGAGAACGACGCTGACGACGAGGCGTACGACGAACCCGAAGGGCTACGGGTGGACGGTACGTTTTTTCGGCTCCCCTCTTCCACTACTTTCGATCTCACTTCCACTGGTAGCGCGTCCGGTCCGTGGCGACTGCCCTCACCGCCACCTTACGAGGGCGGCAGCGCTTCATCTTCTACCGCTACACTCAGCACCGACGGCGTGTGGCTGCTCTGTTCCAACAACGAGTCGTCGGATACCAGCGCTGACGCTGCTCCTGTTATTGGTTCTGCTGCTGATTCAGCTCACGCTGATGGTGTTACTCTTCTTGCGGGTCTGAAACGTTCTAAGGCGGGTTCCTGAACAACAAGGCCTACTAAGAAGAGAAAAATACAAGAAAAAGAAGAAGATGGACGAGAAGAAGCAGAGAAAACCCCCCGTCCTCTCGGGTTAGAGTTCTGCTTAGACGGGACTTTGACGCTGGAGATCTGGGAGGACGAGGCTAGACTGTCTAGGAGGCCGCGCTACACAAAAGACGGCTAGGTGAAAGAGGCGTCTCTGACCAGAAGCAAGCGAGTGCACTTCACCGCCGACGCGCTGCGCGAGCTAATAGCGCGCATCGCCGAGATCCGCGCAGTGGTGCGCATACGCGACACAGTGTCCGCGCAAGGAAGACCTAATCACACCCCCTGGTTCACAGTGCTGGATGAGGAGGGCGAAGTGTACGCAGCTGTGAGCTACTACAGCGGTAAGAACCTCATCCACGTGCGCAAGTACAAAGGTCCTGACAAAAAACCCACACAGCAGGGGGTGACGCTGTCCGCCAGAGCGCTCAAAGAGTTGGATGACAAAACAGAGATTATTCTCAAATTTCTCGGTATGGATTTGGAATGAGAGACGCTTAACGCTCACGCGCGCACACACACAGTGTTTGACGTACGCTGTATGAGACAGACAGACGGATACACAGACAGGAAGATAGATAGATAGATAGATAGATAGATAGACAGATAGATAGATTGATAGATAGATAGATAGATAGATAGACGGCTAAGTAGTTGGGAAAAAACTTTTTTAATTGGTAACTAAGTGAAAAAACAAAAAAAACAAAAAAAACATGACGCAGTACGTCTGCGAAAAGTGTTTCAAAATTTTTTAAAGACCGTACAATCACGAGAGACACGTAGAAAAATGTAGAGTAATACCTAAGTTTTGCCCTCTATGCGGCGAAGGCGATTGCCGAAAGATCACCTGTCTACGCGAATCTCTGGACGGGGTGACTATCCCTCCGCGCATATGTGCTGTACCGAACGGTGAGGAAACGTTCATGGCGAATTGGCCTGCAATACAAACGGGTGTCAGGATGCACGGGACTCGTGTGAGTGTAACAAACTTCAGGCTACCAACCTGCGAGTTGAGTGACGCTGTAGATACTATGCGTCGCATTCACTTCACGCAAAGATTCAGATACAAAGTGGGTTTCTCGGTAGGCTTACTCTTACAACACAGAGAAGACAAGAGCAAACTGCGCTACTTTCACGCCTCCCAGAACAACGCAACTCTCATACAACCGCTCCCTACTATAACTAATTCAGAAACTTTGGAAGAGCTCCTCTCAAAGATGGAAAACACCGTCGCTTGCGAGGAAGTACGGAAACTTTGCAACGCTGACACCAAGTGGCACGTTCTTTTTCCTACCAATTTGAACATTTGCGTTTACATGGGACCGGGGGAATTTCCCATAGGCGGTAGGATCACTCAGGCCGGTCGAGTTGGAAAGAGAAGCGGTGTGTTAGATTTTCCCAACAAGGACAACCTCTGCGTCTTCCGCTGCATTTCCTTTCACTTATACAACACCAGCAAGCGCGCTTCAGATTTGTTACGTCAGTTCTGTCCCGCTGCCACACCTGAAACCTTTCCGGGTTTGAACATCCGCGACTTACCCGCGTTAGAGAACTTGTTTGACATACAAATAGCGGTTTACACCGCGTCGCGTCAGGTGCCGGGGCGGAAGTTGAGAAGACGCGTTACTCTGATCAGACCGCCTTCCAGAACTCTGGCCGCCTGAGGTAAAGTCAACCTACACCTGACGGCGAAAGGCGGTTTGCACGTCTCTCTGGTCACGTACTTCAACGCGTACGCGGGCATATACGAATGTTGCAAGTGTAAGGCGGCGTTCACCACCGAGTTCTTGCTGAAGAGACACAGGAACCAGCTTTCCTCTTGCTGACAAGTCAAGTTGCGCTACGTAGGTGGCATCTACCAAAATTCGAGAACGATTTCCGAAGCGCTAGCAGACTTCTCCATTTTTCCTCCCGACGGACATTCCGGAATCTACCCTTACAAGATCACCTTCGATTTCGAGGCTTTCTTCAGACCGTGCAGAGAACCGTCGCCCGAACACGTGTCCCTGCTGTGGGATCACGTCCCTTTGTCGGCTAGCATCGCATCCGACTTTCCAGGGTGGGAGGGGCCAGTCTGCTTCGTCAAAGAATCCGACGCAGATTCCGACCCCTTGTTGGACCGAGTTTTAAATCACATAAACGAGAACGCCAAAGTCATCGGGGAAGCTGTGCTAGAACTTTACCGACCGTCGTTAGCGAAGTTAGATGTGGCGATAGGTGAAGCTCTCCTGCTGGAGGAGGCGACATTCACCCCTTCTCCAGGCGGCTTTGCTGCGGCTCAGACCAGACACCCGTTAGTTCAACTGAAGAAGTGGCTTCTGAGATACATCCGTCAAGCTCCAGTCGTGGGCTTCAACTCGGGGCGTTACGACTTGAACCTGATCAAAATACGCCTTCACTCGTTCTTTGCCTCCGGAGACCGAAGAAACCAAGAATTCAGCGTCAAAAAGAGAAGCAATCAATACTTGGCGGTTTACACACAGCACACGGTTTTCTTGGACGTAGTCAACTATTTGGCACCCGGTTACAACTACGCGAACTATTTGCGAGCTTTCACCAGAAACGAAGAGAAAGGTCACTTTCCTTACGAATGGATGACGTCTACCAGGAAACTGGGAAACAGAACACTGCCACCGAGATCGGCTTTTGACAGCGAACTGACGGGCGTCAAAATGTCCGAATCCGACTACGCCGCATGTCAGAAAGTTTGGTCCGACGAGAAGATGCAAACTATTGGAGATTACTTGATCCACTACAACAACAAAGACGTCAAACCTTTCATAGAAGCTCTGAAAAATCACGCTAAATTTTTCCAAGATCGCGGCATTGATTTCTCTCGCCGGTTTGACTTTACGGTTCCTCTTCCAAAACCTAGAAGACGCGTTCACAACATTCCCCCAGTTCGACGCCGTCCTCCACGCTCTGATCAAAGAAAATCTAGTCGGCGGTCCTTCCATCATCTTCCATAGATTTCACGAGAAGGGCACCACGCGGATAAGGGAGCACAAGTACGGCGAAGAAGCGAGAACGTGCCAGCACATCCTAGGCCTAGACGCTAACTCTCTGTACTTGCGCTGCATGAGCGAAGCGCACTGCACGGGCTATTACGCGGTGAGACGACCTGAGACCGAGTTCAAGCCCGAAATTAGGCAAAGAAACTCTCACAGCGCTTTGGAGTGGTTACGCTTCGTAGAGCACGACCGCGACGTGAAACTGCGCCACGCTTTCAACGGCGGCGAGATGGTTCTAGGCTGTCGAAGAATTCGCGTTGACGGGTTTCACGCGGCCTCTAATACGGTTTTCCAGTTTCACGGGTGTTGGTTCCACGCTCACGAGTGCATACCGTCGCACCGATATCAGTGCGCTTCACTGAGGGAGGAGAGACGCGACAGAACGGCTAGAGTAAGCGCTTACTTGAAAGCGCTAGGTCACAAGCTGGTCGTCGTGTGGGAGTGCGAATGGAGAGAGATGAAGCGTCGAGATGAGCGGGTTAAGGCCTCCCAACAACACTGGAAGGTTGACGCTTTGAAAGTGTCTCGAAACGCTATGAGCGGGAGCGACATCCTTTCCGCTGTCAAAGACGGGAAAATGTTCGGTTTAGTTCAAGTGGACATCACTACGCCGCCTCACCTACGAGACTACTTCGAAGAAATGACCCCCGTTTTCAAGAGCGTGTCCGTTTCAAAATCAGACATAGGACCTCACATGTCAGACTTTGCGCAGGAAGAAAAGCTGTTGAACACGCCTCAGAGATGTCTGATAGGGAGTTACCACGGAAAAAATATTCTCTTGGGAACGCCCCTTCTCAAGTGGTATTTAGAGCACGGTTTGATAGTCACCAAAGTGCAGCTGGTTGTAGAATACCTACCTAAACGCTCCTTTGCCGGTTTCGCGGACGAAGTAACGGCGGCGCGAAGACGTGGCGACGTGAACGAGAACGAGAAAATTCTGTCAGACTGTTACAAGTTAATGGGAAACGCCACGTACGGTAAAACAATCTGCAACAAAGAAAAACACACGGCGGTGAGATACACTGACAGTCGGAAGTTCGAACTATTGGCCTATTCGTGGCGCTTCAAAAAGGCGTCCGAGTTGAGTTCTGATCTGTTTGAAGTCGAACTACAACCGAAAACAGTCAAGAACAACCTCCCTATTCAAATAGGGTTCATGGTATACCAGTACGCGAAGTTGAAAATGTTAGAGTTCACATACGACTTCTTGGATAGATTCGTCGATCGGCGCGATTATGCTCTTTGTCAAATGGACACCGACAGTCTTTACATGGCTCTCAGTGGTGACACGTTGGATGACCTAGTCAAACCTCACCTGAGAGAGACGTAATTCAGAGAGAAACGAAAGTGGATTCCGACAGCGGTGTGCGACGATCACTTAGAGCTTTTCGTGAAGACAAAAACGGAAAGAGTGCGAGAATGGTGTCCGCCGCCCGGCGGGTGTTGTGAGAGACGTTACCTTCACGATCTGAGAACTTCGGGGCTTATGAAAGCGGAGTGGGAAGGTGACGGGATCCTAAGTCTCAACCCTAAGACTTACATTTGCTACGATCGAGTCAGCGGCACCGGTGAAAGAAAATCCAAAAAATGGAGTGCAAAAGGTGTACAGAAGAAACAAAACCCTAAAGAACCAGACGACTTCTTGGATGTTCTTCGCCAACGAAAAACTCTCCTTGCGGTAAATAGAAATTTCAAAGTGGTACGAAACAAAATGGTCACTTACACCATAGAGAAAGACGGCGTGCGCTACTTGTATTATAAGCGTCGCGTGCATTCTGACAGTGTGACAACGAGTCCTTTAGAGATATGAAAAAAAAAAAATAAGTGTGTTATTGATTGATTGAGCGCATCTTTTCAAAAATAGAGTGTTTATCAAGATTGAAAAAAAAGAAATAAAAAAATAAAATAAAATTATTGTTGTGTTTTTATTTTCATACGTCTTCTTTTATTAGTAAGTCGCGTGGCCTCTTAAAGTGTCACTCATGTGACGTCGTCACTTCTAGTCACGTGCCTCATCAGGTCACTTCCGGTCACGTGATCCTAAAGACCATCACTTCCTAAACAAAAAAATTAAGAGACACACTTCTTCCTCTCGAGAGGAAGAAGTGTGTCTCTTGATTAAATTCTTTTCTTTCTTTTTTTCTTAAAAGAGACAAACTCCCCTTAGAGTGCCCCCCCACCCCCCCTAGAGTGCCCCCCTCCCCCCTCCCGTCCCCTCCCCTCCCCCCCCACCCACCCCATGCATCCTTAAAGTGCCCCCCTCCCCATGCATCTTAAAGGGCCCCCCTCCCCCCCTCCCCTCCCCTCCCCCCTTATACACTCTAAAGAACACTTCTACCTAGTTCAATAAGTCACTTCCAGTCGCTCATAAAAAATAAAATGAAAAAAAAAACTTATATTGTTGTGTTTTTTATTGGTTTACCAAAAAAATAAGAGACTCGCCTCCTCCTCCTCCAAAAAAAATATATATCACATTTTAAAGCGCGTGACCCCTTAAAGACGCTCATCTCTTCATTAAGTCGCGTGACGTCACTTCTTCCGGTCACATGATCAATCAGGTCACTTCCGGTCACGTGATCCTCAATGAGGTCACATGACGTCACTTCCGGTTGTCCATTAGGTCATGTGACGTCACTTCCGGTCACGTGACTCATCAGGTCACTTCCGGTCATGTGATCCTAAATTAGGTCATATGACGTCACTTCCGGTCCCCTAAGTAGGTCATATGACGTCACTTCCGGTCCATAAGTAGGTCATATGACGTCACTTCCGGTCACTTGACCAAATGGCGGCCTCTGATTGGCTAACTAGGTCACGTGACGTCACCACTAATCCCCTAAGTAGGTCACTTCCGGTCACGTGACCAAATGGAGGCCTCTGATTGGCTGCATATCGATTGAGTAATAAACAGTACTTAAGCATAGTCCCGTTCCGATACATTATATACTACTCTTGTACATTAATGCTGCTGTTCATCGATAATAAAACGTACAAAGTGATGCAAAGACTTAGTTTGTGTAGTGTATATTACCATTACTAAATATGAGCAGCAAGATCCATCATATCTGTGTTTCAGGTGAAATTTCCATGAAATAACCACTTCATCCCAAAAAGAACACATTTCAGTAAAAACCCGCCTTTGACAAATGGATTTATCTTAGCATTTATTTTTCCTACAAGACGTTTTCCTTTCTCGAATAAGGGTTTCGTCTTAAAGGCGGGGTTTTATTATATATAAGATTAAGGAGAAAACAATATCAAGGTAATGTTCATACAAGACGAATTCTCTTATTCAAAGTAAGGGGTAGTATTATAGGAAGGGTTTTATGGTAGCTATGTGGGTAGGGGAGTGCAAATTGTTAAAGCAGCCACTTTAGCTCAGAGCAGCGAATTTTAGATTTCAACATCTCAGCGATATTGGCCACTATTTGCACGAGGAGCTCATGCGACTGGTGGTCACCTGAAGATATCTGTATAATTTCACTGTCAAGAAACCAGTTAATAGGAACAAATATATAGTTCCATGCCGGAAAACATCTGAAAATGGGTACACACATCCCATAGACCACCCAAACTAATTATGAATACAGGGTATGGCAGATATAGACTGTAGCCATTATAGGAGCCATATTTCAAGATGACCACCACTGAATATTTCTATCTCGTTAAGACGTTGGGGCATCACCTAGGGTTCTCTCTCATAATCCCTATACTGTCCGTCTGATCAGCATTCCACCATAGGTCTCACTATATCTGGTCATACTCTAATAACATGAAAAGCAATATAACACTGTACATACATGTAGTAATTAGGAGCTAACCTTTCCCCATTGGTGCTGCATTCCAGGTATAGTGGTTAATGATGAGTATGTGACCCTATCATTACATGAAGGAACTGGTTCTAGCTAAGCAGGCTAAAGGGTACTGAGAACAGGTAGTTACACAGTGATTTAAGCTTGCTAAAGGCAATTTGCTCCTGAAGTAGGTACTCAAATATACCTATTTAACAAGTGGGCTGCCCTATTTTACTTATACATACTTTTTTTTTTACTGTTGTCTGTATATTCCACCTTTATGTACGTGTAGACAGTACAGAACGTGTAGCCCAAAGGTTACACAGGCAAAAATAATGTTCTTCTTTCAAGAAACTAAGATAAATAAACTCGCCTGATGGACAAAGGACTAGTTTTAACAAAAAATAAATCTTGAAACTAGTCATTTGTCCAATTGGCGAATTTATTTATCTTATTTTCTTAAAATGAGAAAATTACTTTTGGCTGTGTATGTATATATATACAGCTAGATGGGGATACCCCACCTGACCTGTGACCTTACCCGTACATGCTGCCGTACACAGGTTTTGTGATCTTAACAACGCCAATCTGTTTGTTTCTGTATCATTCTTTTCTACATTATGTTGATCTCATTGAGAGGATATTCATTTCTCATTTGAATGTATCGTATTTGATAAAATCACCATATGAATAAAATCACCATATGAATAAATACGCTATAACTCAAAAACTTCTCCCTTTGGTCTATGTAGGCCGGTATAAACTATGTACACATGTATTATGTGGTAAATAGTCAGTTTATTAATTTTAATGCATATTGCCCATTGACTACCCGGCGATAAGAGTCAGACAATACTTGGCTTTCAACTATGATAGTGTAACTCACAGAGGGGAGTGAAGCTGCCTCCCAAAAGGGAGTCATCGTGACTAAATCTGAAAAGGGAGTCATAGTGAAAGTGGTGGTAGGTAAGGTAACTGTACAGGATATGTTACAGGCCTGCAGGCATGACAGGTACTCAGCCCCTTATACGGCGGCCCGGGGTTTATGAGATGCATATGTATCACTTCTAGTGTAAACAATCTTGACATTTTTTTAACATTTTATGATCCACATATAACCCTATTATTCACTTTGGCCAAGTGAGGGCCACCGTCCACAGAGCATAAATCGGCCATATGCGGTCATTTTATTCGCAATTTACATAGGAAATGTATGGCAATTTTATCCATATACGGCCGATTTATGCTCTGTGGACGGTGGCCATACGCCGAACCAGGTTGGTGCATAATTAGCGCTACCTGTAGGCTGTTTTTCGCCTTATGCCCCGGAAAAGAGACATCCTAGACAATTAGACATCTCCATGTGACCTATTAGGTATTTGACAACTTTAGTCACATTAAAAGCAAATGGCTCGTAGAACAACGTTCTCCGTACACAAAATAACAACACCTCACAATATCATCCTTGACTATCCATGACATTAGTTTCCATATTTATAGCACCTTATAAATGGCCGTACGGTATGTGTTTCATACCAATGCTAAAACAAAACTGTTACATGTTAGTGTGCATGCGTTTGACAGCAGCCGCGAGTGAGTTTTTCTATATAGTCCGGTGGTGGAACAAGGATTTGGGGCCTGACCCGGAATTCTCCAATATAGTTTTTTTCTCTGCTGATTCTTCATCTAGGGGGTCTGGGTGACCATTTCCTGCGCGATGTATTTGTGACGGTTTTGGGGAAATCGAGATATTCAAGATGGCCACCACAATTCAATAAAAAATCTTGAAAAGTGCATATCTCAACTTCTAATCTACTTAGAGACACAAATAAAAGGTCTAAAAGTACATTTCTGTGGTCAGGGAATCCAATCATGTCATCTAAAATCATGTATATGGCAGCCATTTTGCATTATATCCAAGATGGCTGCCGGAATTCAATAAAATTCATTAAAAGTGCATATCTCTGCTTCGAATCAACTTAGAGATACAAATGAAAGGTCTAAAAGTATGTTTCTGTGGTCAGGGAATCCAATCATGCCATCTAAAATCATGTATATGGCAGCCATTTTGAAATATTTTCAAGATGGCTGCTGTATTTCAAAAAAGAATCTTAAAAGGTACATATCTCTGCTTCAAATCAACTTAGAGACACAAATAAAAGCTCTGAAAGTATATTTCTGTGGTCAGGGAATCCAATCATGCCATTTAAAATCATGTATATGGCAGCCATTTTGAATAATTAATGATATAACCCAAAAATTATTTTAAAGTCTACATTGTTTTACAAATCGAGTAAATGTAAGACTTAAATAAATATGAGACATTTATAATGAGATTATCTATCATGGCGAAAGATTTAGTAATGGAATATGAACTAATTAATGAACCAGAGATAGCTGTTGGAGGGTACACAATCTGCTACAGGTAATTCCCAAAACATAATACACTGGCACACTACAGCCCCCATCCACAATAGATCGTCCAATAGCAAAACTGCATTACAGAGGACCCTTCCACTAATGGACAAATCACCTGCAGACTGAAATACCATAATGAGACCCATGATGAAGGTCAAACAACTTATCAAATCAACACGCCAAGCCTATATTATATTCACTGCAGATCAACAGCTGTATCATAAAGCTGTTCATGTATTCTGGGAGAAGCAGGCCATGTTAAGCAATCTTTGCTTCTAAAGGTGGAATACATGTCCTCATGAGTATGATTTAGGCAAGCTGATCACAGACAGAGGTCTATCATGGGATTTAGATATTGTCAGAGCATTTTAAATTAACCCATTCTCATAGTTATGAGATACGTAAGAGCTAAGCAAGAGTCTGACTGACTAGTGCATCAAGCATGTGTCAAGGATATGATACATTTGTTCTTTGCCACCAACCACTATAGCCATCCCAGATATGCATCATAATATATGAGATCCATGAATGATTTGCCTGATGATTTTTGTGTGAAGCATCCATGAAAGGCCAACAAGTGACATGGTTATTGAGCCAACCATCATGAGGCAGAAACATGCTCCAGGGGGAATTAATGGAACTACCTTGGATCTGGAAACCCTTAAAACCAGAACATACTCTCATGTAAAGAGGTTGTCAAGGGCTTTAGCATAGATGGATTGGAGAATAAAGGAGAAGCCCCTCATGAAATCCAACATAAAGAATTTAATGGCTCATGAGTTGATACCACATTCCACTCTAGATAATGCCTGATGATCTGGGAAATATGACGGAGGCAAAATCTAAATCAGTCCTCAAAAATACACGTCAAGAGTCAAGATGTCAGATAGGCATTACAGTGCAAATGATGCATGTCTTGATGGCTGTGCTGCACTTTGGGTCACATGCCACAAGTCAATATGGAAACATGCCTCCTCGAACTTGTTGATTTATGATCTCTCTATGTATACATGAATATACTTTATTGTTTGACTACAGCAGATGTATACCACATCCTCAAGTGTGGCTTTCTATTTAGATGAGTATGTTTAGTGTCAGACAGAAATAATAACTCTCTGATCTCCAAAGCAGTTGCTGAAATTGTTTCTCTTTCCCAAGCTAATCAGATACACCTGTGATAGCTCACTACTTTGCAAATCCCAGAGAACAGCTACAAGGACATACCAGTTATGGGGACTCAGAGGATGGAGAAGAAGGAGTGTCTTGTTTCCAGCCGGCTCTATGATAGTGTAAACTCCCCAGAAAACGGCAGATTAAGGCCCAAGACTCAGAACTATTAACATATAGGGTTCTATTGAGTTTAATATGAGAATTGGTATTTGTGACACATGTTTACAAATGACTGATTTGCAATCTGTATGGAATTTCCTTTCATATGGTACCATAATAACAGGTCATATCTGTTCAAAAGATTTGTTGAGGGTGCTCAGGATAATAGTATTTCTAACAAAAAATGCCCTCCTCATAGTGCATTAATGCACTAGCCATTATTTATCAGGTAGTGCATTCATGCAATAGCCGGTAGGAAAGAGTTAATGCATTCAAACACATGTATGTCCTTATATTTTGGTTCCATCTATGTGATTAAATTACATCTCATCATTAATAAATGAACATTTTCACTGTGATAACTTTGTTTATAGTATGCCTCATGTAGAGGATTTGGCACACATGGAGCAAACGGATGAATAATTCAAAATGGCTGCCATATGTATGATTTTAAATGGCATGATTGGATTCTCTGACCACAGAAATATACTTTTAGAGCTTTTATTTGTGTCTCTAAGTTGATTCGAAGCAGAGATGTGCAGCTTTCAAGATTCTTTATTGAATTTCGGCAGCCATCTTGAACATATTTCAAAATGGCTGCCATATACATGATTTTAAATGGCATGATTGTATTCTCTGACCACAGAAATATACTTTCAGAGCTTTTATTTGTGTCTCTAAGTTGATTTGAAGCAGAGATATGTACCTTTTAAGATTCTTTTTTGAAATACGGCAGCCATTTTGAATATATTTCAAAATGGCTGCCATATACATGATTTTAGATGGCATGATTGGATCCCCTGACCACAGAAACATACTTTTAGACCTTTCATTTGTATCTCTAAGTTGATTCGAAGCAGAGATATGCACTTTTAATGAATTTTATTGAATTCCGGCAGCCATCTTGGATATAATGCAAAATGGCTGCCATATACATGATTTTAGATGACATGATTGGATTCCCTGACCACAGAAATGTACTTTTAGACCTTTTATTTGTGTCTCTAAGTAGATAAGAAGTTGAGATATGCACTTTTCAAGATTTTTATTGAATTGTGGCGGCCATCTTGATTATCTCAATTTCCCCAAAGCTGTCACAAATACATCACGCAGGAAATGGTCACCCAGACCCCCTAGATGAAGAATCAGCAGAGAAAAAAACTATATCGGAGAATTCCGGGTCAGGCCCCAAATCCTTGTTCCACCACCGGACTAATATAGGATATAATGATATAATCAGTTGATAATTATGTAGATGCTGCTGTGACTTGGCGACCTTAAACTTTAATTTAGGTGCATGAGAACCAACATTATTTAGCATAAAGCATGTTTTCGAAATAGATCCCTATGTATATTTTATACAGACAAATATTCTCCCTCCCTCCCTCCCTCCCTCCCTCCCTCCCTCCCTCCCTCCCTCCCTCCCTCCCTCCCTCCCTCCCTCCCTCCCTCCCTCCCTCCCTCCCTCCCTCCCTCCCTCCCTCCCTCCCTCCCTCCCTCCTCCCTCCCTCCCTCCCTCCTTCCCTCCCTCCCTCCCTCCCTCCCTCCCTCCCTCCCTCCCTCCCTCCCTCCTTCCCTCCCTCCCTCCCTCCCTCCTTCCCTCCCTCCCTCCCTCCCTCCTTCCCTCCCTCGCTTTCTCCCTCCCTCCCTCCATCCACCCCCCCTCTCTCTCTCTCTCACACTATCTCTCTGACTCTTAAAAAGGAGTCCATTTGCATATATATATATATATATATATATATATATATATATATATATATATATATATATATATCTTTATTTGGTGTCTTTGGACCTTTAGAGCCACTGTCAACTGGGGTGATTCGGCCGAATAAACCGTACATTTACTATATAGCCTCGGTCGATTAGAGCCCAGTGGACGGTGGCCATTAGAGGTAGATAGGAGGAGTGGTAGTATGCATGGAAAACGATGTAGGGCACTGCTCCGGGATAGGTCAGACGTGTTTATTGTAGCCACACTACGTGATAACCAGTCCAGGCGCATCCCTACCTCTGTCCACAAGGATTGCCCCGACTTCTTACATCACAGAAAATAGAGATCTAAACATGGAGGATACATATCAGGGGGACCCAACACAGGTAAGCAGAAGGTATCTTTTTCTCGTGTGTTGATCAAGTTCACATTCTATAGTAAGGAGATGTTATCTCACTATTATCATTATTCTACATGGGGAGCCTTTAATTTAGCTTTATTGTCTCTGTCCTGACAAGAATGCAACGCATAAGATAAAATGATATTGATCCTCAATCATACCAAGCTATCATCTTACATAAGACATGTTTTACTTATCATTTTCTTTTTTTCTTTAGTTTATAAAGTCTAAAGTATAAAGAAAGCGCTAGGCCATGAACAGAACTGGCATATGGGGTAGACTGCCCATGAGATGACTAGCTGTTCTGTTGGTATCTTGGGTAGACCGGAGCCCTGTGGACTATAGGTCCTATGGCAATAGGCCCTGAGGAGGATCGGCCCAAAATAATTAATGTCTATAATATCCCTGTGGAAGATTGGCTCTATGATTAATGGCACCCTGATTGAGACATACCAGTCTACTCATGGTACCAAGAGGCCGGCTAGTCATCTCATGGGCTGTCTACCCTGTACATACTATATCCTGTATATGATACACCAATTTCATGCAGGTAATTGAAAGGTATTATAGCAGATTACAACATACTCCACAGCAGTATCAATACCGTAATATTAGATGACAGCCAACGCAATGCGACACAGTACAAACAATTGGGCCATTTTACAAAAGTATATCACTGCCCAGGTTATAAAATGTGTACATGACTTACATGATAATAAACAAACTGTTCAGACGTCACCATCATGGGCAGGGATAGCATCTAGACATATAAGTTTACGGTGTGTATAATTGCCCTAGGATCCTTATGAGGCTAGTTAACTTATACATAGTCACTATGCCAGAAGCTAGGTTAAATGCTGCCCCATGTTCTCCTTTTATACTCTGTAGGTATCTTACATACATGTTAACACACATACAAATGATCTGTCTATCATGAGATTGTAACAATAGGATAGTCTTTGACTGGCTGACATGAAAAAGCAAAGCACAAATCACATGAAAACGTTTCTTTTAAACAACATCATTGGTGCTCAAATCCGATGTCATTAAATCATGTCAAGACCATGAACAGAACATACGTTAGAACGCTGTATATGATACACCAATTTAATACAGGTAATTGGAACGTATACATAGCAGATTACAACATACTTCACTATAATGTCCCAGCAAATCATGGTCACATTTGGTCATGATAAAGTTGGTCATGGCCAAACCTGACCATAGTTGCAGAATTTGGTCATGACAAAACTTGACCAAATATCCCTCTAGGCTACTTCTCAACTGATTGGTCATAATTCTTAAATATCTGGGATTCACTTTTCAGTGCTAGTGATATTCTTAATCATCCATGTGAGAGGAAAATGTACTTTGTAGGTGGCTGTAAATAAATCAAAAGAGGAGGCTTGAACAAGGATCGAACTTACAGCATTGTGCCACAGAGCCTGTGTTACAAATAGTCATATTGGGAAATGCCTCTAGGCTACTTCAAAAATGATTGATTATGTTTTTGAAGATCTGGGGTTTGTCTCTAAGTGCTGGGGATATTAGGGACCAAGAGCAAACCCAACATAGATCATTAAATGCAGATGTAGGCCCCAATATGTGCGTTGGTGATAATAATAGAAACCTACTGTATCATCGCGATTAAGCACCGGGCCGCTCTTCAATTTGGTGGGGCTCTTATACAGGCGCTTATACAAGACAGGCGCTTATTCAAGGTCAGGATTTTAGTGCTTAAGAAACATTTGGGTGCCCCTATACCCCCGGCACTTATTCAAGACCTGCACTCTTTCAAGACCGGCGCTCTTTCAAGACCAGGCGCTTTATTGCGATGGTACGGTACATTACTATACAATTTATGAGCTACATCAGGTTTGCTAGAGGTCCGTCTTTTCAATCATCTATGTGAGGGGAAAACATATTTTGTAGGTAGCTGTAGGTAAAGCAAAGGGAGGTGGTTGGAACAAGGATCAAACTCACAACCTGCAGTGTTGGGAGCAGGACCTGATCCGTTGCGCTGCAGAGCCAATGTTACTGATAGAAATAATTATTAGGAAATACCTCAAGGTTACTTCTTAACTGATTTGGCTGATATCTGGCTAAAGACTTAAGTAGATAATACAATAAGGACCTTTAGCTAACCTAGTGTAGCTCATTAGACGCAGACATAGCATTATTAAGGCATAAGCTACGTCTGCGTTACATGAGCTACGTTGTTGTTACTAAATGTCCCTAATGCAAAGTGGCCAGGCCAAGGATTGATCCTACGCCCCCCTGTTTGGCCAACTTTGGTGAGGTTCATGACCAAATTTAGCAACTTTGGTAAAATTTAACCATGACCAAATTTGGTGAGGTTTTGTCATGACCAAATTCAGCAACCAATAAGCCAAAATTTGGTAGGCTGGCAAAGTGTGATCAAATTTGCTGGGATTAGATGACAGCTAACGCAATGTATGATAGAGTACCAACGACTGGGCCATTGCACAAAAGTGTATCACAGACAAGGTTATGAAATGCGTACGTGACCTATGCTAAAAATGAAACCGTTGAGAGGTAACCACAATTGGCAGGGATAGCATAGACATATATATGTTTATGGTGTGTAAAATTGCTCTCAGAAACTTATGAGGCTACATAACTTATAAATAGTCACTATGCCAGAAGCTAGGTTAAATGCCACCCCTGTATAATGTTCTCCTTTTATATTCTGTAGGTATCTTACAGAAGTGTTAACATACATACATACCCACATACAAATGATATTTCTAAGTCACATCCTACTCGTGTAATTTCGTTAAAATGAAATGCCTGACTTTAAACTCATAATTATGTATTCCTTAATAAGCTTTACAAAATCCACACACTTATTCTGACATGGAAAAACAAAGCACATAATATCACATGAAAACGTTTCTTTTATACGACATCATTGGTCCTCAAATCCGATGTCTTTAAATCATGACCGATCAAAATAGATGTAAGAGAGAAGTGATAGTTTTGCTAGCTGAGGATACAATACCATTAATGCACCAGGCCGCCATCAAAATCACTATTGATAGTTCAGACTGTAAATACCAGTAGTTGAAAAGATTCCTCTTATTGATAGTTCCTTAAGCAAACGGTCAATAGTTTGTACTGCGACCTATTATTAAAAATAACTTATTGCAAATTAAAATCCAACACCAGAAGAGCATAAGATCCGCTCTGTATGCTTTATCACAGCCAAAAATAATTATCTTGTTTCAAGAAAAAAAAACAATTTTTTAAACAAGTGGTTTGTCAGCCAGTCAAGTTTAATTATCTTATTTTCTTGAAACAAGATAATTATTTTTGGCTGTGATAAAACATACAGAGCGGATCTTATGCTCTTGTGGTGTTGGATTTTAATTTGCACTTAGTTTTTTAATAATAGGTCGCAGTACAAATTATTGACTGTTTGCTTAAGGAACTACCAATAAGAGGAATCTTAAGAAAACCACTTGTTTCAAGAAAAAATATGTTCTTAAAACAACTGGTTTGTCTGCCAGTCGAGTTTAATTATCTCAGCCTACCATTGTACAGATATAAACATAATAATATGATAATATGATAATAGAAGATTTCTTTCCTGTTAACAGTACTCACAGGACCATGCAGTCAAAATCGACATTAGAGTCAAAATCGGTTTCGGTTTCAAAATCGGTTTTCGAGTCAAACTTGACTTTGGAGTCAAAAACTGCCAACTATCAATAGTAAACACCATTTTTGGAATTTGACTGTATTGAAAAGCGCACCTCGCTATATGATACTATGGTCAAATAAAAATATTTAACTACAGACTAACTACAAATTGTACTACAATTAGCTGTCTGAACTATCAACAAGGGGCTCAATTTCTGCTACAGCAATTATCCGTCTACAAACTGCAGGTAGTGCCCGAACCAAATTGCTAGTGCCGGTAAAACGATTCCTTCAGATTCTAGGTGCAAGTTATGATTATGGTATTTTTTTTATTATAACGGCCTAGAAATTACCTTAAAATCGCCACCCCCTCGCCAACGTAGTATCTTTGTCGATCACGCCTCCCCCTCTATCCGGAATCCCGCACCATTTTTCAATGAGGAGGGTGGGTTTGAATCCCACCTTAGCACAATTGGTAGCATGTTCTTTTAGATTATTCTTTTTAACTCATCTGAAGCTTAAGGTCACCATTATTGACATAGTTATACTACCTATTAAATATGTGAATAGGTACATTATATCAATTTAGGTACATTATGCAGATATCAACAGTACTACTAATTTAGCAAGAGTGGTATTCAAACCCACAATATCCTGAGTGCTGATACAAGTAGGTCTATACAATTGCAGCATATGCCGAGCAAATTGTTGTCAATTTGGTCATGCCGAATTTGGTCATGCCAAAACCTGACCAAAGTTGCCGAATTTGGTCGCAGCCAAGCCTCACCAAAGTTGGCCAAAGCTCACAGTTAACATATGAACTAGCAAACAGCCCCTATCCAATACATGAGTCAGTGGTCATGCGGCTTTAGTGCTTGGTATGTATCGTTGCTACTCCCAGAAACAGAGTTCAATCCCAGAAGGTTTGGTTAGGTTTGGTGAGGTTTAGGGCCATGACCAAATTCGGCAACTTTGGTGAAGTTTTGGTATGATCAAACTCGGCAACCCATAAGCCAAAATACTGGAAATTTGGCAGGCTGGTAAAGTGTGACCAAGATGGAGGTACATAGGCCTAAGTAACCTCACAGACTGTAAACGTACAGTTGCCCCGAGACCCCCACACTGCTAGTCCCTTTGAAGTTTGGCAGTGACACCTACCCACCCTACCCATGGCAGGTTGCCCCAGCCCAATGTACCGGTAACACCTTTATCCACCTCTGGCTCTCACCTCCCCATCCATACACAACAGGTCGCCCCTTTGGCAGTCACACCTATCACCCACCACGGGCACCTAGGACATCGGTCTGCTGGGAGAGGAGGGGGATGGGGTTGTGGAATGCTTCGTCTTCCTCCTCGTTTAACCCACCTCTAGAATGTGTGGGTTTAGAACATTGGGGACACGCCGATTTACGATGGTCATACACAAAGGCACAGCTCCTGCAGGGCTGCATGGTTAATAATAAAAAATTAATTAACTAACCACGGTAAATATGACACAAAGCAAGCGAGCAACGAGCTGTCCCACCTCTCTGGGCGGCGCTCTGGCGTAAACAAAGGTGGTAACCAACGTACACACATCGCCTAGATACATAACATAGGGGGCGCTCCTTACCGGGTAACAGAGGTTTGGCGCGCGCGAATGACCTGACCAATAGCGGAAACAAGGGACTCGTATTCAACCATATATATATATGAGGATACATATGATGCACTTGGTTGGTTTTCAAACTACTACCCACATTCATCTTTCTTTTTATTCAGCAGCGAGATGGTGTGCTCAGAAAAAGGAACACATCCCCGATTATTGATGAGCTTGAAAATAGCCCAAATGAGAAGACTGTTGGAGCTGGGATTCAGTATGGGATAGATGATTGCCCACCTTGGTATCTGACGATTCTCTTTGGGCTCCAGGTACTAATTAACAGTTGCCTTTTATTTCTATTACTGATAGTCATGTTGACAGGTAAAATAGTATTGAATGATTGGATTGTTATCGTAGCACATGGAGGGGACACGATTATAGTCTTCATGTATGTGGATGATAAGATTTGCCTATGATTTATACTCCTACCTAAAACATCTAGTTTCTGCTTTACCCACATTATGTAGCAAATCTTACTTGCCACAATCATTTGTTAAGGCGAAAAAAAGGTGTGTTTCAGGTTACATAGTCTGAAAATCTAGGTAGGGTAGGCCTGATCATTCCTTTTTGCAAACTTCAGCTCTGATGCGCCGACAATGGCGTCAAGTTGTGAACTATCTGATCAACTCTGAAATAGCCCATAAATTGCTTGAAATACAAATATCTTTTCAAAATTGGATAAAAAAATTTAGGGGCGACCCTGCTTTGCTAGGTAGAGTTGGGTAACCTGAAACACACCTTATATTTTGGCCTAATGTTTAAATAATATGAAAGAATATCTAAACAAGGCTTTATTGCAGCATTACCTGTTGCTGTTTTCCTCAGCTGTCACCCTTCCCCTCATTGTGACTGCTGCCATGTGCATTGGAGATGATGATGTCGGCAAAAGTGAAGTTATAAGTACCGCTATGTTTATTGATGGAATAACGACTCTGCTTCAGACAACGTTTGGTACAAGGTAATTGTAATTAATTGCATCGGCTGACTTCTAAAGCATTGCCCCCGCCAAAGCAACATCAATTGGAGTTAGGGTAAATGGCTTCTAATTCAGTATGACTCAAAAGAGTCAATAAAGTCACATTGATAGACCTAGATGGACAACTACTCGTTGGTAGAAAATTTGAGAAAAATGGCAATCAAAACTTTCCAACTACATGTAGTTGATTTCGTGGAGGCAGCGCTTTAAGCTATAAATTGACCCATGAAATAAATATTTCAAGATAGTTTTATGGCAATATGTCAAATTGGATATGAACTGCACTATATTGCTCAGAATGTGTACACAATGATTTTCACTTTCAGGTTACCTATCGTACAAGGACTAGGATTCTCATTTCTAGCACCAATATTTGCTATTCTAGCATTGCCAAAATGGGAATGTCCTGATGCTCCCCCAGGTACTAATAAGAAAATCATATATTTTATTCAAATAATATAGGATTCATAATACAAGAGTTTTACCATGTAGGAACTACTCCCTATCAGCCTCTGTAGATGTTGTTTGATACGTGTCCAATATTGTGTAATTATATGTAACCAATAATGGTATATAATTTATGTAACCAAATGTCAGCTGGTGGGGGATGGACTATACTCTAGTTCCTCCCACACTCACCAGGGCGTCCCTACCAGCCTCCTTTGTTGTAGTTACCACCCAGTCCCCTCCACTGTAGCTCAACAGGAGTTGGTTAATTTTTGACTCAGATCTTTATGACACTTAAAGTGACATGGTCCGATGATTAGGGCTTAAAAATCAATTTGGTTAAAAATGAACAAGAATGCTCAATATGGTCATACTACATATCCTACCTATTTTATTTAACATTATTTACCATAATTCAGCCTAGAATTCAGTCAAATTTCAGTTTTATACTCAATTTAACACTTTAAGAGTGCTTGCTGGGAATACACTGTAAAATACTGTACCTGGGCCATGTAGGACCTGCTAAATGGGTTCCTATTATCCCTAGATGGCATTCTATTTTTCCCTATCCTCTAAATATGATACTGTACTAGCAGCTGGAACTTTTTTAGGTAGGTTTTAAAATATGGAAAAAATCGGATCATGTCACTTTAAGGTGAGACTCTGCTAACCGATATTGTTTTCAAATCGGTGCTATTCTCACAATTCTGACTCAAACCAAGGATTTATATACTGTAGGCAGAGAAGCATTGTAGACTATGCCATATGTTATTTTTATAAGTTAGTTTTGTCTATAAAAACTTAATTCTGAAGTGGAAAATAAACTTGCCAAGGCCATATAGGGCTCAGTCTCATGAGTTTGTAACAGTTGAAACGTCTTTGACCGGGTGTCGTCTTTGACCGGGTGTCGTCTTTGACTGGGTGTCGTCTTTGACCAGGGAGTTATAAGATGGAATAAATGAGGCTTATATAGTAAGGAAATCGTTGAAATACTGCAATAATATGTTTATACACATTCATTGGAAACATAAGTAACATTTTATATATTTATATACAGCACTTACTATGCACAGTACAGCTATTTAAACTCAAAGTTATATATAAAGTGACGTCTTTGACCGGGCAGAGGAAAATAATGATATAATGTTCTATCATGCATAGTATGGTCAGTATATGAATATAACAAAATTCACTTATGTTTTCTAAAAACGTATATCAATATATGGGTGTACTATTTCCCCGCTTTTCCTATTACATAGGCCTTATTTCTGCCATTTTAATGCTGCCTGGTCAAAGACGACACCCGGTCAAAGACAACACTGGTCCAAGACGACACCCGGTCAAAGACGTTTCAACTGCTACAAACTCATGAGACTGAGCCATAAGCTGATTTAGATTCGATTTTGGTACCGATTTTGCGTCTCAGGCCGATCTGGACTTCAGATCTTATATCAAATATATTTGATTTTTATTGGTCGGCATGGACAGATCTCTAGGCATGTGTCTTTACCTGCTAATACCTATAAGGTGATGTAGATATAAACAAACCATAAGATCTGAAATATTTCCCTAATCTGATAGTGAGATTTTCCCAGATAATCAGTTAGTGGAAGCTCACCTATATTCATCAATAAGTTACAAACATTGTATAGGTCTATGAGTGCATGAACCTTATCAGAGGCACAGGGTGTAGTGATACAAGTCACTAAATTAACTTACAAAATAGTATTTTTATAGACTTGGCTACCCTTACCTCAATATATGGAACATCAGCTTCAATCAATGAGACCTTGTTCGACTGGAGAAGAGATGTTTGGACAAGTCGGATGAGAGAGGTTAGAAAATATCATTTGCCCTAAACACTCTCTATCCCCAGTTGGTCACCACCTGTTGTTTTTGGATTCCTAATTTCTTGTTAATAGAATTGAATGCAATTATCAGCTGAATTTTTTATAAAAATATCTTTAATAGATTTCACTATGCAGCTCATGTGGTGCTTGATCTTTTCAGATTCAAGGCTCAATGGCACTAGCCTCAATCTTCCAGATTTTGATTGGGGTCACTGGGACTTTAGGATTTATTCTGCGTTTCATTGGACCTCTGTGTATTGCACCCACCATATGCCTCATTGGGCTGGCCCTCTTTGGTACTGCAGCTGACTATTGTGCACAGCACTGGGGCATTTCCTTCATGTAAGTTTAAATTAGAATAGTGTCTACTTCATTCCCAAAGTGTCCAAATCCAAGGCAAGGAAAGTGAATAATTGATGGTGTGCACTTGCTGAATTTCTAAACTGCTTGTATCCAGCAAATGTATAAGTCTTTACTACATTGAATTAGATTAATTGAATTGAAGCAACTTCCATAAGTTGGTGACAACTTCTTGAAAACAAATGGGACTAGGCAAGTGAAAAGGGGTATCTAGGGGGGAATTGATAATTAAAGTTTGTGTCAAGATCTTTAGAGTGAGATATTATGAGCTAACAATTGTCCTTGCTACCCTTTGAACGGAATTATTCTCATACTAAACCAACCCTCTGACTCTAGTATTTCATAATCAACGTTAATCTTGTACATTTGATAGCCTTATTGACCCATTTCTGCAAAATGGTGACTATAAAGGATCTTTTCAGTTAGAAACTTTTTTTCTTTTTCAGGACAATGGCACTTATCACTCTCTTTTCACAGTATCTTCGGAATATTGAGGTTCCATTTTTCGCATACACAAGGGAGCATGGATGCCATACGATACGTTACCCCATTTTCAAGCTACTTCCGGTTTGTAGTTGCCTTAAAGAATTCAATCAAAAAAACTAGTGAAAACTGAAAATCAAAGTAGCATTACCTAAATCCATGGAAGAACTATCAAAGATAATGAATTTCTATACTTGTAATAAAAATTATATGATATAACATATTCATTGTGTATAATGTATATAACACATATTTATATGCTCTTTTGTATAGGTATTTATGGCTATTGTGATTACGTGGTGCTTCTGTGCAATCTTAACAGTCTATGATGTTTTCCCATCTGACCCATCTGTAACGGGGTATGAAGCCAGGACCGATATAAAGCTAAAAGTACTTGAAGATGCCAAGTGGTTCAGATTCCCCTACCCAGGTATCGGATAGTCATTATTATTCTGTATACAAATCACAACTCGAATTAGTAAATCATGTGACTGTGACTATCTACAGTTGTACAGAATTATGAACATTTAAGAGTAAGTTAACCATCTGGTTAGATAATCATTTCTCTCAGAATATTGATACATACAACTATTTGACATGGACCTGATGAACCTTTACCTCCCCCATGATCTGACCATCGTCCATTGAGAGAGGGGCTTACCAACAGGCCTGTCTCTCATAAATCATAGGCACATTATTGTTGCGCGCCATATTTGGATGCATCACCATAAACAAATTTCGCCTATATTCCTGTATCCAATTCATGATACCTGAAGCCACGTTTTGAATCTCTTTTTGGTAATACCTTTTGGTAACACCTTTTGGTAACACCTTTTGGAAACACATCTAGTAATGACCAATGAATGTCTTGCAAGATATGATACAGTAGTGAGTCATAGACATGTGATATCCATAAACAATCAACTGCATTTGAAATAAATAAGGCAGTATTTGCCTAAAATATCTTCAGTATAGATTTAAAAAATATCAATCAATTAAATGAGCACCCAACTTCACTAAAGTATGCTTTATAGATTTGGAATTGCATTGTGTAGTATATTTTGTAATGTAATACTGATGACCTGCAATACCTTATACCTTATCTTCAGGTCAGTGGGGTATGCCGACTTTCTCTGCTGCTGCTGTTATTGGGATAATGGCAGGGATGATTGCTGGAATGATTGAGTCAGTTGGTGATTACTATGCATGTGCACAGCTTTCAGGAGCTCCACCACCTCCTATACATGCCATCAATAGAGGTTAGACATTCATAGCTTCCATATTATCCAAACATTAATTTTATATTATCATTGACTATCTTTGCAAATCTAAATGGTTTACAATAACTTATAGTTCGGTTAAAATTGATAATATCTAAGATTAGTTAGTGAGTCAGATATTTGCAATTTCTTTTTCAAGAGAAAAGTTCTGAGTTTCCCTATCGACTACAAATGCAAAATTTCTGTAAACTTGGAACCATTATCTTAGCCATGAGCATCATTTGTTCTATAGGAGTAATGTGTGAGGGCATTGGTATTGCATGCGCGGCTGTCTGGGGTGCTAGTAGTGGAGTAACTTCATACAGCCAAAATGTTGGAGCCATTGGAATAACAAAGGTTTGTTCAACTTCCCCAAATCAAGTTATTCTACAAGGTATCACACCCCTTATCTATGTTTTTAAAATGTATTTTAAAATACCTCATTAACTAATTAGCTGTCTCGTTTCTATTCAATGAAACTCTTTGCTGTTGTTATACATGATAAATTTCTTCATCAGGTGGCGAGTCGTCGGGTCATCCAAGTAGCAGCTGTGATAGCAATAATTCTGGGAATGTTTGGCAAAATCGGTGCACTGTTTGTCACCCTTCCTAGACCCATATTTGGTGGAATCTTTATTGTAATGTTTGGTAATCAGAATCTTTTTCGTTTCCTCTTTCACATAAAATTAAATACTGTCTAAGTGCTTGTCAGCAGAAAGAAAAGCTCCAGAGTTCAGTTGGATTTATTAGATATATCATTATACTCTATTGAAACCTATATTGATATGCTTCTCTTCAATCTACTTCAGGCTTAATTGTCGCAGTTGGAGTGTCATGTCTTCAGCATGTTGACCTGAACTCATCCAGAAATCTGTTTGTTTTTGGTGTCTCTGTGTTTCTGGGTCTGTCACTGCCCAATTGGGTTGGTAAAAACGCAGATGCTATAAAGACAGGTAAACAGAACTCTGTGGAAATTTCAATTTAATATGTATGAGATAGTAGCAAAGTTGTAAGTCAATTTCATGACATAAAAACTGTTGCAAATGTATACTGTCTGATGTTTTATGGGATCTGAAGTTGCGAGATTCGACTATGATAGCATTGATTGGAATAACTTGGCTGAGAGGTTAAGCAATTGAGGGAAGCTATTTGAATGGATAATTTATAAACCCTATATCAGAATAATTCCATCAAAGGCATTACTTACTATGTGATATTGTCCTTTCTAGTTTTTTGATAATTATTGTCTTGCCAGTCAATTAGTATCTGTAATCCATGTTTGTACAGGTTATGACTCACTGGACCAGGTACTCTTCGTGTTACTCAATACGCAGATGCTGATTGCAGGACTTGTTGGATTTCTGCTTGATAACACAATTCCAGGTGAGCCATGAAATGGAGTAGAATGTTGTTTGACACATATTTACAATACATGGTTAAATAAGTGCTATTTGTCAAGAAGGTTGTTTCACCACTTGCCTACTTGATATATACATTGTGATATAAACTCATAGGATTAAAATACAAGTTGATAATTAATTAATAAGAAAAAAACATCACACACAGTTTGAATAGAATTGAAATATCCCATGTCCCAGTAAAGTCAAATTAAGCTATTATATACAAAAACCACTTATAGCTATCACAATTTCTTCATTCTTTTCATCTCTTTTTTATCTAAAGGCACACCAGAGGAGCGGGGATTAATTACTTGGCGTGGTAAAATGGAAAAACAAGAAGATGCTAATAGTGGCAGCAAGTCCCCATATGACCTACCATTTGGAATGAATTACCTGCGGAAGGCCAAGTGGCCCCAATTCTTCCCTATCTGCCCTACATACAAGCCGACCTGTGACTGCTGCACCGGCTGCCTGCCAACCAGGGGGCAGAATGACCAGAGGCAGGATGAAGAACCTGTCAGAGGATATGACAATCCTGTTATGCACAAGACCACTGTCTAATTTGGTGTTAGTTTAAAGATTGATATTTTTCAGCATCAGAAAGATCTTATTCAACACAACACTAGCCTAATTATATCTCAACTAGTTATCCATTTTCCTTCAATCAGTAAATATTATCATGGAGTAGTAAGTTTGATTTTACATATCAGACATTATATTAGTGTATAAATAAACAATAATCAGATAATCATATAGGTTGAATGTGTCAATAAACTTATTTCATTTGAGTAATCCATTAGTGTAGACAACTTTTTGAATAGTTTTATTGACATATCTCATGAAATAATCACGTTCTTCCGAAATTGTCATACGAAGAGGTAATACAGAGGAAAATTATAATCTGGTTATCGTTCATCAAATTAAAGTTCATGAGTTATATATGAAGAGTCTTTGGCCGGCATAGAATATGTAATTAAGTATTTGAGGCAATGAAATCAATGTCCATTTTTCTTTTCTTTAGGTGAGTCCTCCATAATTTGATAAAATGATGCAGGTTATCCTCCTGCTATACTATCTCTATCTATCATTGGATTTTTGTGTATGTATAGGCTATGTATACCGTAAATTCTCGCGTATAAGCCTAACTCGCATATAAGCCGCACCCCTAACTCTGACAAATTATATAAGCCGCAGAGGGGGTCTGAATATTGCGATTTTGGTACTGTAGTATACTAATAAAAACTCTCGTATAAGCCGCACCCTATATAGGCATGTTTGGTATCAAAAGAAAGCTGAGTCTGACTCGCGTACAATGTATATCATGGTAGTACATGATATACATTGATTTTAATCCCATCAAACTCCCTTTAACGTCATATTTTATGAAGTGTTTTATAATGGTATACAGTATTTATATAAAAAATAAACTGCCACTGGACTTTGTAATGGTAGCCTTAACTGAGTTTGAGTTTATGTAATAAATGGAGCATTTGTTTTAGCTTGACACCATTTAGGTCTCATGCTAGTCCATCTAGATTATTTCTATGTGACAAAGTTTATTCAATCCTGGCTGCCTATGGTTCAACGCTGCTCATATAATATATCAGTAAGGACCATCAGACCAGGACGAATCTTATATGAGATTATCATACGGTCGGATTCCACTGTCACCCTGTTCCTGGGGACATTCAAGGCGCCATTCAGGGCGAAACAAGGCGAAACAGGGCGAAATATGGTAAAACAAAGGAGCAAAAGACCCAAGTAGCAAGCCCGCACGGGCCAATTTGGTTTTAGCTCGGATTGGCTGTTTGAAGTCGGGCAAAACTGAGCTGGGTTTCATGTTGCGCAGATGGCTGGGCTGAAGTGTGGCCTCGATCGGGCTGCCCATTTTGGGCTTAGATCAGTTTCAAAGCGGGTTCCCGATTTGGGCTCAGATCAGTTTCAAAGTGGGCTGCCCGCTTTGGGTTCATATGGGGCAGATGACAGGAAGCCCGTCTAAAACCCGCTCTGAGCCCAATTCGGGCAGCCCACTTGGGGCCACACCAAAGCCCAGTGCCCTTAACCAATGGGCACCCATCGGTTAGCCCACTCCGGGCCGATGAGGGCTGAGGTTGGGTTTGGACAGGGCAACTGGTCTAGTAGTTCTGATGATTGACACTAGATGTCACTACTATACAATATATAGAGTTTTCCAACAAAAATTGACATATACAATAATACAATAAAATGTTAAAGTGATGTAGAATAGGAAACAATAAACAGATGCTCTCAGAGTTTGGAAATAAGGTAGACTATATATATTTGGATGAAGAAAAGAAGGTTCTCCAAGCAGCTATCCAGTGTAGACACTATTTATGTGGTATTACAATTTGCTTAGCACAGTCTCATATGCTCCATGTGGGTATGAACTATGGATTTGAAGGCTAATGTACACCCTAGACACTTGCAATTGTTTATGCTGCATGTGGCTCAAACCTGATGATAATACGCCTGCTTGATACTTCAATTATTGGGTAGGAAGAGTATGATTATGCCTTGGGTTGATTAGCAGGACCTAGGATATCTGGTTCAACAAATACAAGAAATCATTGTGGAATGATTGAATAGATTCTAAAAACCCATAATTATCAAATTAGCTGTCCAAAAACCGATCTGAGCCCGCTTTCAACCCGTCCAAAAACCAATCTGAGCCCGCTTTCAACCCATCTAAAAACCGATCTGAACCCTCTGTCAGCCCATCCAAAAACCAATCTGAGCCCAAAGTGGGCTTCCCGTCCAAAGCCTGCTCTGCGCCCAACATTGGCAGCCCGCATGGGGCCAGACCAAAGCCCAGTGCCCTAAACAGACGGGAGCCCGTCGGTTAGCCCACTCCGGGCCACATTTGCAAACACAGTCTGGCCCCGTCTGAACAGTGACTCTTGCTGTCAGAGTTTTGGTGACTCCTTTACTTTTCTCTGTGTAGGCACTTCATGTTCTACAGTGTCCTGGAACCAGAAGTATGTGATGAATTGATTCCTATTGGTTTGTACGCAATATACGAAAGCAATGTTAAATATTCCTCGAGACCCTACATTAATGTTCTTTATGAAGAGTCAAATCAAATATGTGTTGACTCTTTCAAAGTATCTTTACAGCAATTATTTAAAAAGATATCACACTTGACACGTTTAGGTACAGTTATAATCCAATCTATAGTGAAGAGGCAACCAACGCTGTATGTACATTCACTCATGCATCATGCAACAAAACAGTGCGACAACATGTCGGTGGGTGTATACTAAATAACACTACAGTTCAGTATGTAGCCCGAACGAGGGAGTTCTGGTTAGCTGGCGCCTGATAAAATATACACTCTACACTGGCATAAGTACATAAACTACCTTATCTGCATGCCACTCATGTATTCAAGTATCAATTTTGACTCGCTTTTGACCCGCTTTTGATTGGAGAGAAGAAACTGAGTCACAAGGAGAGTCCAGGCTATATAAAGAGAGCCAGACCCCCTTTGGCACACTTTTTACACTGTCTGACGCCCCTTCTAATGGCCCTGATTCCTTTTTGATTAGATCAAACAGAGTCCAGGTCAGCTGATGTGAGTAAATGGTTGCCTGGACTTGATAAGGAGGTCACAGAAGTAAGTATACAAGACGGAAATAGGAAACATACTTGGTGGCACTACTGCACAATGACCGTAATGCCGTCTGGAAAATGTTTAGGAGCCATCTGACTCTCTTTATAATCAGATTCAAGGTCACCTTCTCGCTCCTCTCCCAACACTACCGTCTGTGAATGCAAAAATGAGTCAAATAGTTAGTTATGATTAAGCCTGCTATGTGGTAGTACTATACTTAAAATCATATTATTCTGTATACTCAGATCTATAGACTCTCTTGTGATATTGATAGTTATGCTAATACATGTATATCATTGTAGTATCAAGATTTAATGTCAGAATTTCATTTCATGAAATAATTACAGTTAACTTATAACTGTAGCATAAGATGTATTAGGTATAGACACTCAATTTGTAGAAACATGAGAAAGTTAAATCCACAAAAGCTCAGATGTTCCTTTATATAATAACTAATGTGCACTGAGGGATCTTTCTGAGATCCCTCCTCCTTGTTTCATGAGGCATTGCACCAATATAATATAGAAATAGCAGCTAGGGAGACAACTATAGGAATGGTTATATAGGCTATTGGGGTAGGGGATAGAAATTACCAATGTGAGCCATCCTTCAATGACCCTCTCTACAAAAGAAGTTATGGTTCAATGTCTCCCTGTTCCTAGACTCCCTTCCTGAAGGGAATTGCAGCAGCATGGACCTGGACTCTGTTTGTGGCATAGAGTCATGAAACGGAGTCATTTTGGAGGCAAAACCTGGGCATCACATAACTTCATTTTAAGGGAGTCACATAACTCCCTTTTAAAGAAGTCAGGTACTGACTCCCTTCACCAAGAAAGTCAAAAAGAGAGTCAGAAAGCGGAGTCATTCTGGAGGAAAGATTGGACTCCCTTTTGACTCCCTTCCTGAAGGGAATTGCAGCAGCATGGACCTGGACTCTGTTTGTGGCATAGAGTCATGAAACGGAGTCATTTTGGAGGCAAAACCTGGGCATCACATAACTTCATTTTAAGGGAGTCACATAACTCCCTTTTAAAGAAGTCAGGTACTGACTCCCTTCACCAAGAAAGTCAAAAAGAGAGTCAGAAAGCGGAGTCATTCTGGAGGAAAGATTGGACTCCCTTTTGACTCTATCTCCCTTCTCTGTGCAAAGTACTGCTGATTATTCTTCAGGAAAGGAGGTCTTACCTCCCCCCATCCTCACAAAGGGCCCTGGATACGGCCTAGTATAATGTAATTATTTTGCCACAAATCATATCCGACTTCTTGTGACCTATATAACCAGAGCCATGAAAGAGTAGCCTCGGCACAAACACTATTTAGCATCACCTTGAATTGGATAAGTACTAAGAAACTCCCATAAAATCGGTCAAATTGTCCACGTGAAGAAACAGAGGTGGATTAACCCGACTCAAGAAGATGGAAGGTCAACACAGAGGTGACAAGGATGACTCGGCTCCTAAGGTAAGGGTATACACTACCCGAGGGGGCGGGGGGACTCTCCCTATGTATATCCCTCCTATATTATATCGAGGGATGAAATCACCCAAAAATTATTGATGGCTGTCTATGAAAAATATACCCTTATCGTGGGTGACTATGAAAAAAAAACCACTCTAGCCCACCTTGGCGAGTGGGTTTCCTGGGGATCTGCCCCCCCCCCCCCCCGCCCCATTTTGGAGAAAAAAAACATGTAGCATTACAGTCACATAATATTACTAACATAGGTTATCCATAGAGTCACCTCACACTCAGCCATCAAATTGGTAGATTTTGGTTCAAAGGGTACAGTTCACAGAGAACCCTGTAGCCTGGTTCTGTTCTGATGTTGTCACATTGTAATATTGTCCTTGCATGGTATTCCTTATCTAGACACAAATTGAGCATACTGGATGTTCGGATGAAATGCCAACTCAGAGGAGAAACAGAGGGAAGCTTCAGCATGGGATAGAAGACTGTCCACCATGGTACATCACTATCCTATTGGGATTCCAGGTAAAGCATTAAGAACTGGTTCATAAACTGGATATGAAGCAATACAGTCCACCAGCTCAAACATACCCTGGATAAATAAAATAAAAATTAATTGAATCGAATCAAGAATTCATCAACGTTGAACTGAATTTTCCACCATTAATTCTGTTTCTTATTACTCTATTATCAAAAATCTGATGGTACGACGCCAGTACCTAGAAAACAGAAGATTAGGCCGAGAAAATGTGTGTTTTAGGTTACCTAACCCTACCTACCAAAAGAGGGCCGACCCTAGAAATTGTTATCCAATTTTGAAAAAGAAATAATTTCAAGTAATTTTTTTGGCTATTTCAAAGTCAATTTGATAGTCCACGAGCCAACGCTGTTGTCAGCGAGTGGGTGCTGAAATTTACGAGTAATTTTTTTACCCTACTTAGCAAAGGAGGGCCACCACCTGAAATTGTTATCCATTTTGAAAAAAGAAATCTATATTTCAAGTAATTTTGAGCTATTTTAGAGTCAATTTGATAGTCGACACTGTTGTCAGCGAGTGGGTGCCAACGTTTGCGAGTCAATTTTTGCCTACTTTTCAGGCCAAAGTAAAAAAAAAAAATTAAAAAGAAAGAAATTCCACCTATCCTACCTAATTTTTTAGACTATGTAACCTAAATCAAACTTTTTTTGGCCTTATTATTGTGGATTATTAGATGTAAAGTTCACTTTGATTGTTGACCACTTGTCTCCCATAGCATTACCTGCTGCTGTTAAGCGGCAGTGTGTCTGTACCCCTCATTGTCACACCGGCCATGTGTATTGGGGACGATGACGTTGGGAAAAGTGAGATTATAAGTACTGTCTTCTTTGTCGATGGAATAGCAACACTGCTTCAGACCACGTTTGGAACAAGGTGAGCAGACCAGCAAGTTATTTTTTATGAAATACTGCAGTGCTATTAACTTAACAAAAGAGCACCGTATTTCACACCACCAGTGAAATAACTCATGCTCGTATTTCACGACCCTGTGACGTCATACAAAATGGCGGTTTGTTTACATTTGAACAGTATAGAAAAAAAGCTATTTTCAGCCCTCCGCTCCCCTGTGAGCCCTAAAAATTTGAATCGAAAAATGTAAAAAATAAACATTAAGGGCAACCCAGTAAACACCCTACGTAGTTCCAACGTAGCTCAGAGGTTTCTCTAGGTAGATGTCCAACCAAAAGGTTTGAAATTGGTAATTTTGGAAGGTTTGTAGACGTCAAAACGTTAAGGTTTATTTACGTTCAACAGACATAGACGTCTGATTTACGTTTATCTACCTCATTCAAACGTGATAAATCTACGTAGATCTACGTTAAAAGACGTAGCTTTTCAACTTCAATTGGGTAGATGACTTTTCCATGTTACACTAGGTGGCAGCACTATCAATTATGGAAAGAATATTACCGCTCTTTAACAGATCTACCACATTCAAGCAGTAAATTCTCATTAATTATGAATTCAATATCATGCAAGTAAACCGTATTCAATAGATTATTTTTATGTAAAGGACAGGTGATTAATGTATTGTGCATGAATAGGTGCTTTGTGACACTTTACTGCATGGACACCACATTGGTGGTAATGGAAGAAATACAAAGCCTCTCTGTAGCCAAAACTATTCAACAGATCTATACTTTCAGGCTGTTCAATTGAACTACAAGAATATACTATGTAGAATGAAATGAGATTGAAAATTATAGTAGTCATTTTGTATGACTATTGTTTGTTAATGTAAATTTGTCTGCAATATATTACAAGTCTCTGTCTAAATCCCACTGTGTGGAATTATATGTGATGTGTTAAACGTAGATTTACGTAAATCAGCTACGTAAATCAGACCTGCAGGTTTGAGATTGGTAAATAAACCTTCACGTTTTGATGTTGATAAACCCACTAAAATTACGTAGTTCAGACCAAAAATCAATGTAGATTTACGTCTGATCAACGTAGTTGTGTTTACTGGGAAGAAAGGCACACTCGATTTTGGATTATTTCACTTGTTGACCTTCGGGGCGCATTTCGTATAAGTCGTAACTAATTATATTTGATTTCTGTAGTTAAGGTTGTTTTGTTTGAAAATAATTCCTCTGAAATTCATCAGAGATAAATCATAATAATGACACAACATGTACACGTTTCTTATAGTTTACATCCATGCCAATCTTTACTTCCAGGTTGCCTATAGTGCAAGGAGGGGCCTTCTCGTATATAACACCCATATTGGCTTTTCTAGCATTACCAAAATGGCAATGTCCTGAAGCCCCACTAGGTACCATAGTTTACCTTACTTGTCAGGTCTCTGCTATACTTGCATAATCAAATATCCCAGTAAACAAAAAAACGTTATACAACGTCATATAATGTTTCCCTATGGACCCTTAGTATGACAAAACGTTATAATAACGTTAAAAATGTTGCTCTGACGTAAAATAACGTATTTTTGTTGGCTGGGATAGTTATCAACTTTGTGACAGCATCAAACATATCTTTCTGTGACGTCACATGATGTCCCTTAAGTGATACCAGAGGTTGTGAAATATGGTCATACTTTGTCCTAGGAGGGGGGCATTGATGCGATCCTGCCATGTCTTAACATAAAAATATTAGACATACAATGAATATATATAACGGTCTCATTCTTCCCAATCTGTAAAACCCATTACCAACCTGAGATATGTTATAGCTGCGCATATTATTCTGTCCAAGGAAAACTACCAGATTAGAATATCTTCATTCAAAGTAACGGCAGAGTATGCTAATTTGAATGGGGACAATATCGCTCAAAACTTGAATTAATTAATGCTTATATTTTAAAATCAAATTAGCTTTTTTTCACATGTCTCTTTGTGATCTCCTAATTTATGAGTTGGTAAACAAAATTTCAGTTCATGAGTTTATAGTATCCCTCATCTGAGTATGTATAGGTCAATAGCTAAAGTGTCGCTTATTGGCTATAGATTTTGCTAACCTCACATCAACAAATGGTACATCGGTCTTACTGAATGAGACAATGTTGACATGGAGGAGAGATATTTGGACAAGTAGACTGAGAGAGGTGAGGACAATTCTTGTATACATACAAACATTTGTACAGTTGACGATACGTTATTGCCTGAGCTCTTGGTCCGCTCACAACGTCTAAGTCCTTGTGTACGTCTGTATCTCTTGAATGTCCAACCTTGTCTGTCGTTCGGTGCACCGGTGCTAGCTTAAGTAGCGGCCGGCATCGGCACATCGAAGGTTCTGTCGGTGCGGAAGCGACCCTCGCAGAACTAATGTTATTAATTGGTTCTAGCAGTACAAGGGAGCGCGGCATTCCCTCTGGCCCCCTCCTATGACGGTTCTGTCAGTCCCACCTGGCTCCCCCGTACTCGCCACAATATATATGTCATAATGTCGCTCATCAGAGAAGATGCAGAGTGTTTTGCTGGATTTTGTGAGATAATACCATAGCAATACAATGATACTGTGGGAATTACCAATTAGTAAAATTACGATGAATGTGGATTTCAACTGTTCACTACCTCACCTCCAGATACAGGGGTCCCTGGCCTTGGCCTCCATCCTTCAAATCGTGATTGCATTAACTGGCATCCTCAGCTTCATCCTGCGCTTTATTGGACCTCTGTGCGTGGCACCAACGGTAACCGTTGTAGGACTCAGCCTCTACACCCCGGCGACCAACTACTGCTCACAACACTGGGGAGTCGCCATGCTGTAAGGACTTAATATTTTGATTACAATCATATTTGCAGTCCCTTCATACTCTTTATATGGCTGTGTCTCATGAAATTGGGCCAGTGTGAACATCTTTGACCGGGTGCCATCTTTGACCGGGTGCCATCTTTGACCTCCTGACAGAAAACAGTTTATTTAGGGCAGGTCAACCTATATATGGAGATATGACCACCGACATTTTCTTTTTTTTATCCCTTACATATCAAGAAAACAATTTCTTTTTTTTAAATCTTCTTTTTAATGGTGGCCAGTCAAAGATGGCACCCAGTCAAAAATGGCAACCAGTCAAAAACGTTTACATTGGCCCAATCTCGTGAGACACAGCCATATGTTTTATTCTTGGTAGAATTTGTATGATCACTACACTGCCTCTGTGTACAGTCGGATTACATATTATTGGCCTTAATCACTTGATGTGACATCTGCATGACCCGTATGTACCAATGCGATGATTGTAGGTTTCAAATTGGACTTATGGATATTAGCACAAAAATATCCATAAATTCTGGGGAAAACGTTAGCTTAAGCAATGTGTATTTTGACGTTAATAAAGGTTTATGTTGGTTACAGTAACTGCTTCCAGATCCAGCAACTATCCTACGCTGGTATTTCTGTAGATGTGTCTTCACCTTATTATCTTAATTAAAAAGTGTCCTTAGGATTATAATCAGACATTCCAATAATGGCAGCTATAACATTTCATACAACGGTATTCTACTCTTACCTGGATAATTATGATAATAATAACAACAAACGCAGTCTACACATTAATTATCTGTCACAATTTGCGCTCTAAACACCTAATTTATTAAGTAATATCAACCAAAAGAAAAAATGGCTGACACCATCCACCTTTCATATGTGTATGGCCCCTGATTCTCACGAGATTTTAATGGGAGTCTGCCAGCAGAAACAACCAGCCGGCTAGGTGAACCTAGCTCGGCTACTGTGCATGATAGCATAACCACTAGCAGTTACACAGTGATAATAATACATATATCATAATTATAACACCCATTTAATCAGAATTCAAAAGATAGTGTTGTATTAGTGAATGAACTACATTATACTTTTTTATCTATGGACGAAATGCATCAGAATTTTAAGCTAGTAATAACTCCCGTCATGTTGAAATTGGGAATTACCTAAAGTGTCACACATTCAAATCTATCTTGATGAGAAGTATGTATCTCTCTTGAGGAACAACCCTAAAGGTGAAATCCCACAACGCGAGAAAGGGTGAGAAAATGTTGTGAATTAGTCTTGCCGATAATGGGCCCTATTTTGGCTAAGACAGGCACAAATCGGTGAGAAAGTGTTGCCTTTGCCTTGTGATTTGAGAAATTGCAAGGATCAAAAGAGTTAAATATTTTCCCCCAGAAGGCCTGGAAAATGTTGCTTATTGGAATATGTCAATGATTTGGTTTATATAGGGGGGACACTCCAAATATCTTTAGGGTAATTGAGAGGGAATAGTGAAGACAAATCATACTGTGAAGTAACTCCCCTCAAACAGCTCCATTAACCAGTCCTGCATGCAACACTTTACATGCCTATCATTGGCCACTGTGGGATCTGGAGAGGCATAAGATCATGGGACAAGTGTTGTGATTTACAATATTGGCAACAGTTGCCCCTTGTTTTTATGTCAATAATCAACACTTTCTGGCCCATTTTTCGCGTTGTGGGTTTGACCTTAAGCGGGTTCTTATACAGTGCTAAGTAAGATCTTGTGAATAGATGGGGTTCATGATAACGTGGGAAAACGTGAGAAAACGTTATTTTGAATCCACGATACTCCTACGTTTTCTAACCTTTTCACATCCGTTTTGCAACGTCGATTCAACTTCTTTATGTTGAATAAGATACTTGCCACCTATTTGTAACTATAAAGGACCTTCCATTATGTACTTTATTCATAGGACCATAGGATTGATGACCCTCTTCTCGCAGTACCTACAACATGTTCATTTTCCATTTCCCTCCTACGGTAGGGACAAAGGGTGTCATCTGGTCCGATACCCCATCTTTAAGTTACTTTCGGTTTGTATTACCATAAGTATAGTTTCGCTTATATGTTAGGTTGGATCATCAGGTATATAAAGAAAGTTTCGCGAGTTTTAGTCGGTTGACTGGGGTATTTCACGAGTTGGATGTCAGGCCATACTTCACGAGGCCATAGGCCAAGTGAAATGCGGCCTGACATTCAACAAGTGAAATAACCTAGTCAATGGACTAAAACTAGTTTTCCTCTAGGGTTATTTTTCATGTTTTCTGATTCAAAATACCAAAATTATGATAGGGGGAGCCTAAAATAGCTTCCTTTTACGCCATTCTAATATAAACGAATCACCATTTTTGATGTTGTCACATGTCGTGAAAAAAACCTGGTTAGGGTTATTTCACAGGGGGTGTGAAATACGATGTTCTTCGATTAAATCAATGAGGCTGCTGTATTCAATAAAAAAGAAATAATTATATATTTAACTGTTCGATGCTATTTTGAAGATTACTGTAATATCCTGAAACATTATGTTTCTTTTTCACATAAGACAAGTTTTTTTCCATTTTTTCGCCTGACCAATATTCACACTATGGTATATTTGAAAATCATCTAACAAATAAGAAATACTATCATAAATTCAAAAATAGTAAGTTGACAGCAGTTGAGCTAGTTCTGCCCATTTTCAGGTGTCGTTGGCCATCATGATAACATGGGGTTTCTGCGCCATCCTAACAGTAACTGATGTTTTCCCATCTGACCCGTCCATACTTGGGTATGGAGCCAGGACTGATATAAAGCTGAAGGTTCTTCAGGATGCCAGGTGGTTCAGATTCCCCTACCCAGGTAGGTTAATCAAGCATATTATACATGCTCTTGATATAATGTGAGTATGGCTCTTAAATGTGTACTGTGTTGAGTTTTCTTGTACTGAGTTTTCTTCATACAATTTTGATGAACCCATATGTGCTCCCCTTCCCCCTTAGGCCAATAAAAACGCTTTGTTCCAGGTCATACGACCGACCCTATCTAGACAGGGCCGACCCTACGTTTTTTATCCAATTTTTAAGACATTTTTATATTTTTACACTTTTTTGGGGTTCATTTTAGGTTTAGAAAGGTTTTGAAAAAATCTTCCTATTTTTACACCTTTTTGGGTCGATTTTAGGGTATGTAAAAAAAAATCCTACCTGCCGACCCTAGAGTTTCCTCCCATGTTACCTGCAACGAACCTTTTTTTTATTTGGCCTTAGGTAAGTTAAGTTTAACCAGCTAATGACTATATGTATAACTTAATAATATATTGAATATAACCTGCAATTATAAATGAAAACAAAAATAAATTTAACCTTGAATGTATATGTAATTACCTAGGAGCACCATGCCTGGATTTTAATATAGTAATTATAATTATGATTTATACTCCTTGCAGGTCAGTGGGGTATGCCGACTGTTTCTGCAGCTGCTGTAGTGGGAATGATGGCTGGAATTGCTGTAGGGATCATTAAGGCAATTGGTGATTACCATATCTGTGCACACCTGTCAGAGGTCCCCTCACCTCCTACACATGCCATCAACAGAGGTAAACAATTGAATCCTGTAGAATCTAGCTCCATACCAGTAATCAATGAATACTATCTTATTTTAGAAAATATCAACTGTCTATCTACATTGCACACGACTGTAAAAACGAATCTATAACAACATCTTCAGAGGAAATATGCATTGATGCAAACGTATATTTTTTGTTCAGATTTTGCTATTCTGGGCATACAGTCTATTCACTATATTTCAAATAGTTTTCTTCCAATAGGCATACTCTTTGAGGGTATCGGTATTACTTGCGCGGCTCTCTGGGGCAGCACTAGTGGTGTAGCGACATACAGTCAAAATATCGCAGCCATCGGAATCACAAAGGTATGCTTGGCGTTTATTTAATATAAATACATAACAACTCAGAGAAATGTAAAGTGGTAAAGGTCACAGCTACTTTTTATGTCAGGCCAAATAAAATGAAAAGGTATGTTTCAGGCAACCCGACCCTAGTTTAAAAATAGGGCAGACTCTAGCATTTCTTCCCTATTTTGAGAATCGTTTTTTAAACATTCATATTTTTTTATATCCAAGCAAATTTTTGTTTAGGAAGAAGAAGCTCCAACTCCCCTCAGTGGTCTAAATGATTGTCTGATTTCAGAAAATTGCATTTTAACGGGAATACTCAACAATTGCATGATATCCCTAGTTTCTAGAATCAGTCAGCCTGATGAAGCGCCAGTTGATGTGTTGTCCGTGACTTATTCCTGGTATTTTCAACATTTGGAAAAAAAATCGACTTTCCTACCCAAATTTTCCCACCCATGTTGCCTGAAACACACCTCTCTTTTAGGCCTCAATTTTTCCTTTACCTTCAAAATACTTACATTATTATGCAGTAGTTAAGTTAAATACGTCTCTTCCTTTGGAATAGGGCCAAAAAAAATAAAAGGTGTGTTTCAGGCAACCCGACCCTAGTTTGAAAAAAGGGCCGACCCTAGCATTTTTTTCCGATTTTGGTGAATTTCTTTTTTTTTTTTTTTTTGCAAAATATTCATTTTTTTCGGAAATTTTAGCAATTTTTTGGTCAGGAAGAACAGATCACGTGCCTAACTAGCTGTCCAGCCTCAGGAAAATGCTTATTAACAAGAATGTCCAATAATTTCATGATATTCCTAGAAATAGTAAGAATCAGTGAGTCGTCTTGATGACCCACGAGTCGATATGGCAGTCCGGGACTCATTCAAGGTACCTCCAACATTCAAAAAGAAGAAAAAAAAAAAATATATATCCGACCTACCTACCCTAAATTTTTGTACCATGTTGCCTGAAACACACCTTTTTTTTTGGCCTAGGTGGCTAGTCGTCGTGTAGTCCAGGTAGGGGCGCTGATAGCCATTATCCTGGCCATGCTGGGTAAATTCGGTGCCCTCTTTGTAACTATACCGGACCCAATCTTCGGTGGCATGTTCATCGTTGTCTTTGGTGAGCATACCATTATCTGTCTCTCCTTTCTTCTCACATAGGCCGTTCTGTCCGGAGTTCAGTAAACAATGTTACAATTTACCCATCAAGAATGTGCATTTATTATGATAACAATTATTTCCCAATGAGTATACCGCGTAGTTTATAGTCCATGTACATGTATCTAAATTTTAATCTATTATATATGGCCTACTTGGAATATAAATATGCCGGATATCAAATTGTGTCAATTAAACATGTGTGACTTCTGAATTGATGTATTATCTCCATTTCTACCAGGTTTGGTAACCTCAGTGGGAGTGTCAAGTCTACAACACGTCGACATGAACTCATCCAGGAATCTATTTGTTTTTGGCGTCTCTGTGTTTCTGGGCCTGTCACTACCCTCCTGGAGCAGTAAGCATTCAGATGCTATTGAAATAGGTAGGTACTTCTATTTTATTTTTAAATGCCATCATCAGATTGTGGTAAAAGAGGTTTGATGAGGGTGTTTTATCTGGATTAGTATAAACCTAGAGTTATGTGCTCACAACAAGTGTTGTGAGGCCAAATAATCTTTCTAAACTCTTTGTAAATCTTTGTAAACCTAAAATTGACCCCAAAAAGGTGTTCAAAATGGCAAGAAGAAAAGCCCTGTTTTGATAGGGGTCGGTCGGGTGACCTGAAACAAACCTTTTTTGGGGCCTAATTACATCTAGAGCATAAATTACTGCAGTTAGTGTAACATTTTATTCATAACATGTTCCCTCTTTGGCACAGGTAATGACTCACTGGACCAAGTACTCTTTGTGTTACTAAATACCCCAATGCTGATCGCAGGACTTGTTGGATTTCTGCTCGATAACACAATTCCAGGTGAGCTAGGAAATAATATGGATGCTCTTTTGGAACATCAATTGTGATTATTTCTAACAAGAAAGATAACATTAATTAATTAGTCTTAACAATATTCCATATTCTGTGTTTAGCTTCTAAATGTTAATCACCGTAACATGTCTGATGATATTTACTTTAAGTGTGGTTACATACATATTTTGAAGAGCAAAATCTATATTACAGAAACCATATTAGATGTTGGGATACCTGTATGCTACTTGTCATTGCAAATCGAAATGTTCGGTCCACTTTAAAACAAGTAGCGATAAAGTCCTCCCGCTCCAAATAGAATATTACAGTGCTGTGTTTTTCTCCCATTAGGCACTCTGAAAGAGCGTGGACTGGTTGGTTGGAGAGATAAAATTGGTAAGGGGGAGCAAGCTGATCAAGGCTGTACGTCCCCGTATAACTTACCATTTGGAATGAGTTACATAAAAAAGACAAAATGGCTCAGGTTTCTTCCAATCTGCCCGACATACGAGCCGACTTGTGACTGCTGTCCTACTTGTGTGTCCACCAGGAGGCAAGATCGTCAATGAATATGAGTCCCATTTAATCATATAAGAGGGGCTACTTCCTAAATAATGGTGTAGGAAACGGGGGCAGGGAGGCCAATCACAGAAGAAGTGGGGCCTGAATATATATGTTTGGCCCCCCAAAAACATTTCCCAAGACCCTATGATATGATGCACACATTTCCAAAACCTTACCTCTCCCAGATAAGGAAAATGGGGGCAGAGTGGCTTGAGCCCTAAATCAGAACTAAAGGCGGCTTGGAACTTCTTTTTCATACAATTCCAATACAGGGTTGTTTATGTGCCATCATACTTAAAATCCGATGTTTAATGCCAGTTGGGGTGGGGCACATCTTGAATTATCTAGGCTAACATAATCTCTGCATGGAGAGTGACGTCAAACTGACGTCAATGGCATCCCTGACCTTCACCTGTTTACCGTGAACAAGGGCCATAGTTTGCTGTGAGAACTGGCAATAGTTTGCATTGAGAAAAACCCCATAGCTTACCGTAAGAAAGAACCATGGATTGTCGTGAAAGTTTGCTACGAGAAGCGGTCCATAGTCTATTGTAAATTACACGGGGTGCACACCTAGGCCTAGCAACTATACCATGACCGCGACAGCAAAGAGGGCGATCCATGGCTCACCTTTACGCAGAATGAGGCCACTACAAAAACGTTTCTCATCACCGAGCACTGATAAATATCTTTTGATTCTTTCACTGAGCGCCAAAACATATAGCGCAATATAGACTTTTTGTATCAAATTTCGCATTTTAGTATTTACGAGTCTGTTTATTTTCAATAGTTGGGAGAATGTATAAGCGTTATTTTGATAGCAAATAATTTGGAATATTCCAGTGTTTAACAATTTTTATCATTTTAATTTGCAAAAATAAAGGGTTTTCTCAAAATGGGATTCCTATAACGTGCATGCTGATAAACCAGTCCTATGGTGGGCTCACTTCCATTCTTTTTTGTCCAATAATTAATGCGCAGTAGGTGAAAAGCAGGCCAACCATTCAGAGTTCACTAAATCATGTTGGGTTACTTTCCAGTGGCGTGATAGTGAAAGGTGGCTATGAAAGGTGTTCATCAATCAACATCATTCTAACCTATTTGATCAATACCATGACTGAAAACTATATTTAATCTACACTGCAAAAAGGTGCTTAGGTTTTAAACATGTTTAGATCTAAACGTGTTTAAAGTCTAAACACTTTACTAAGTTTGTGTCATAGAATCCTTCTGTTTAGGAAATAAACATTCTTCTAAACACCTAAACAGTTATGTTGAATATGTTTAGATGTTTAGTATTTAATTAAACAATATAAGGAGTCGCTGTTTAGGATGTAAACATGTAGTGTTTAGATCACAATATATCAAACACATACCAGATGGCAGCTCTGTTGTTTCTACAACCACTCAAATGTCATTGTTGTTCTAAAAGTGCTTAATTCTGAGTAAATTATATTAGGTGTGATAAGATACAATAGAACAATATACACATTGCAGGGTTCAAGGGTTGGATCCTACATTAGTATGATCACTATGCAATAAAGATACATCTGCTACATAGACACCTCTTTTAAGAACTTTAAGAACTTTAATTATGAATCTATTTAAAAAAATTATATTCAAACTCTAATAATGGCAATGTCAGCTGTTGCTGGGTGAATGGGGCAGCCGGTGAGTGCCACCAGCCAGGTAATCCAAGTCACATGACATGTCACAGGTGAGCTGACCTGAGGTCAGCATGTAGTACATATAGTGTAGACTAGCTTAGAGTCATGGGTATTTGTATTTATAAACAAATAAACACTGTGTATTTATTTCGCACCTAAACATATTATTGGTCTAAACATGTTTAGGAACATAACATATTGTGTGGATGAATACGGGGCAAGATTGTGTTAAGGATTGTGTTTAGCATCTAAACACCCTTTTTGCAGTGTAACGAGCGATTTATTTTCACTACACTGTTTAAAAACCATCCCCCAAATAAACAATGAAACCTTGGGAGCCACCACTGCAAAAACAGGATGGTTTTATTTGACATAAGTGGTGTAGGTTTTAACCCCCGCAACCAACTGTGTGAGTGAAAGGAAGCGTTTTAAATGTGTTATGCAGCGGAGTATCAACTAGCACCAGTGTAACACTCATCCCAAGTGTACACTTATACGTTGTACTCTTTTACGCTATGAGATTGTGGGGTATCATGTACTACCCTTACAGGCCCTTAACAATGTAATTGACTATGTAAGTGTATTTTCGAAGATGGTTTTATCAAATAAATTAACCTATAAAACACAAAAAAAGTCTTCATACAACGACCACTTTTTGTGCCTACAGATGTTATGTTATTTACAATATCCATATACTGCCACATCAATGCTCGGCATGGACAAATTAAATTGACTACTGTCACTTCAATATGGGTTAAATCCATAATATTTGAGCGTTGTCATCCTTCCTGTTAACTATTGTTCATGGCTACAGGTAATAATATGGTCTAGATATAAGGGTCGGTTATTCCCATTATGCTCATGTATTATTATACAACCACTGTGGTATAAAGCAAATGACATATACTCTCTAATATGCCCCTATGGTCTCATTTCAATCACTTGAGAGGAAGGTAGGGGTTGTTATAAATCATAGAAATAAGCATTAACAAATCGAAATCATTAGCTTATAGACAGTGACAATGCTTCATCAGTCTTTAACATAAAGGTAGTCGTTGTACAGTTGTCATCAGGGCAGAGGTTGGGAATTCTGATGTTATAACCTTGACATGGAAGCGTCCATTTGTAATGGGTTAACGGTGTTCCAGTCCAAATACTCCTGTCCTATCCGTTTATCATCCCAACACCATTTTAACCTATTTGACCAAAAACCATGACTTAACAGCTAAAGACACTATATCTGATTGAAACTTTCGAATATACCCACATAGTTAGTCCAATGCTCTTTGAGCTTCAAAGGAATTAGAAGTGAAAATGGAGGCTAGGCCTCAAACTGATGGGAACCTACGTGAATCCGACATGGACCAAACAGGAGAGGTAAGTAGTAATCTTTGTTCGTCCCATTCTTCATACTCACTTGACATGAATACTGTTTTTGGATCTGAGTGAAAATGATAATAGTCCGAGTGAGCCTCAGTCAGTATTAACCCACTGCAGTAAGTTGTTGTTGTTGGAAAATAATTTATTGGCATAAACTGATAAATTCATAGTCAAGCTTTTCAATTTAAGCTAAGTCGATTTGATAGTGAGTCAACACTGTTGTTTGGAAGTCAGCGCTGAATTTTGCAAGTCAATTTTTTACCCTACCTAACAAAAGAGGACCGACCCTAGAAGTTGTAATCCAATTTTGAAAGAATATTTATATTTCAAGTTGTTTCTGGGCTATTCAGAGTCACTGATAGTCCATGAGTCGACGCTGTTGTTGGCTAGAGGGTGCTAAGGTTTTTATGTCAATTTTTGGCTACTTTTTAGGCCAAAGTAAAAAAGAAATAAAAGATTTTAATCCGACCTACCCTACCTAGACTATGTTACCTGAAACACAACTTTTTTTGGCCTAAGAAAATATACAGTATATCAAGTACCTGTCTGCATTACACTCTGATGACTCTGGTTTCAGTTATCAACTCTACCAATTATAAACCAAGGAGAGGGGAAGACTTGTCAACTTGAGGATGTCAGACCACCAAGGGGAGATGACCATAGACAGTGTCAAGTTCAGTATGGAATAGATGACTGTCCACCCTGGTACATGACTATCCTTTTTGGTTTTCAGGTATATAGAAAACACACTTGATACTTGCATTAATGCATTTCTGACTGTCACTCTAAAGTAGATGAACGTCTTTATGAATTACCAACAGGATATTATTACCATCGTGTAAGGAGATGGTTCGCAGGAGGGTGGGTATGCATGCACTTCTAGATGCAAGTGTCAGTGTACCTGAGCAGTAGAATCTACTGTAGCTTTGCATACATACACTACGGTATTAGCTGTGTCTCACCAGATAGGGCCAATGTGAAAGTCTTTGCCTGGGTGCCATTTTTAACAGATAGTATATATAGCCATTGTTGGTCGTATAGGGAGCCAAAAAATGACTAACTAGGTTTGTCACTACTGTGAAAGTATTTATTTTCACGGGTGTACATTTTCGCTGACGGGGCTAAAAAGACTAATTCGCAGGTATTTATTCCATACTGTAGCATGCAAGAATTTCGCGGATTTTTCATTTCCGTGAATATAGCGAAAATATATACCCAGCGAAATAAAGTACGACCACAGTATTGACCAAGTTCTGGAGTTCAAAGATTATCTGTATCCAAGGTGAGGGGCTGACAGTTGCGCTCTGTGCCCCCTTCTTTTCAAATTACTAGAGCACGCTAGTCGGTCCTTGCATACACGTATACATTGCTGCGTTATAAGACACCAAATTGTCCTTTATTGCTTAGATTTCTTAAAACCTGAATATTCTACTGATCTGACAGCATTACTTGATGCTGTTTGGTGGCAGTGTGTCTGTTCCCCTCATTGTCACACCCGCCATGTGTATTGGAGACGACGACGTCGGCAAAAGTGAGATTATAAGTACTGTCTTCTTCATCACTGGAATAGCGACACTGCTTCAGACAACACTTGGAACCAGGTATTTTTTGCAGCATTTATAACTACATTTGATTTGATATATACAGTAGTAATTATTTATAAACAATAAACCCAATTGTTTGCTTTCTGATGATAATTACAGTGACATGATAACTAACTATGTCATTTACTAGACCATGTTCATATACGTCCTTGTAGCGTCATTGTAACAGAAAACAGTAATATGACAATAATTATCAATAATTCATTTATAATCACTTTTCTTTTTCTCTTTCCAGATTACCAATATTTCAAGGAGTGGCTTTTGCATTTGTCGCACCAATATTGTCCACCCTAGCACTACCAAAATGGAAATGTCCAGAAAGCCCGCCAGGTATTAACCAAATTGAATTAGCTTTGTGATCAATCCTTATGCAATTATTGAGACGGCCCATTTTGGTTCATATTTTCAGATAATTGCTTATGAATAGACAGGTAAATAGATACCTGTAGATGACTATTGTCACTAATATGAGATGAGGTAATATCTAAATAAATAAATATTATGAAATCGCAATATCCTATTCAGTGTTTAAATCAAAACTATTAAGCATTATTTACTGTGTTTTTAGACTTGGCTAACCTTACCTCCATCTATGGTACATCGGCTGATATTAATGGAACCTTGTTGGTTTGGAGGAGAGATGTGTGGACTAGTCGGATGAGGGAGGTGAGTATGACATTTGTTGAAAAGCTTTTGGTTGTGATATAAATTTCATTCTTCTGAATCTTTTGGATTTTGCTAGGGACATGGTCTCTTTATGAAATAGCATAGATAATGAACATCGCTTTTTTAAATTATCTTTTCTTATTTTGTATGTTTTTGAATTTTCCCCGCATACTGACAGCTTATACTAATCAAAATCTAGATGAAAACTAAGGAGAAAAGCAACTGAATATATTTTATTTGTTCTTTTCAGATTCAGGGTTCTCTGGCAATTGCCTCTATTTTTCAGATATTGATTGGATTCACAGGGATAATTGGTTTTATGCTACCATTCATCGGACCTCTGTGTATAGCACCCACCATAACTCTTATTGGGCTTGGTCTCTATGGTCCTGCTGCAAATTACTGTTCACAACACTGGGGTATTGCTGTTCTGTAAGACCCACTTATTATTAGTTATTTTGCATCGGCCGATGAAAACCCAACTAACCACTGGTAGACACTAATGCTGGTCCAGGCCCACAGTTTTCTCAAGAATTACTTGCCCATGGGCGCGGGTGGCCTACAGGACTGGATGAGGAACACTATTGAATATATCCATATCAATATTGCCATTCTGGTAGCTCCAAATATAACTTAAACAATGATAACTATAACTTTGTCTCTAAATAAGTAGAATATTTATTCATGGCCCGCAGTTTTAGTTGTGGGCTCGTAGATTGCTGAAGCTACGGACCCGGATGGCCCATGGCTGAGATTGTTAGTGTTTACCCCTGATAACCACTGGAAAGTCAATCTGATGTAGGACATACAAGTCAGCTGATCACAAAAAGTCCATTAATTATATGCTTGAACTGATGATTGATGCCATCAACATTTTCTAAGAGACAGTAATTGAAAATTTGCTTATGAGACTGACATGGAATATGAGGTACATTTTAATGATCTATTCACTATGTACATATAAGTAAGATAAAGACTAGTTTTATTCCTCTCATTGAATTATTTATTTTTTTGCAGGATGATGGCACTTGTCATCTTATTTTCCCAGTATCTGCGAAATGTTGAAACACCATTCCCTGTGTTCAAAAGAGAAGATGGATGGCACATCATCAGATATCCTATATTCAAGTTACTTCCGGTTTGTGCTATTTCTGAAAATGCCATATGATAAACCTTTTTTTCCTTTTTTTTTTTATGGCCGTGTTTATTGGACTAATCCGTCATAACGAGGATTTAAATAGCACTTTCAAACATACACCAACTATTATGGGTATTCTCACAAAACATGGCGGAATAGAACATCCATACAAAATATGATTCCATGGATATAGACAGATAAGAGTTTGTATAAATTTCATTTAAAGCTATGCAAGACAGGTCCTGCATTGTGAATTTGTAACTTACAAGTAGATAGACTTATGCCTTAAGATACATGACTCAGCTCTTTACTATCAGCTAGGGCTCAAGCTCCAAATACAATATTCCTCCTTAGGTGTTCTTGGCTATTATGATTACATGGTGCATCTGTGCCATCTTAACGGTTGCTGATGTTTTCCCATCTGACTCTTCTCAACGAGGATATGGTGCCAGGACAGATATCAAACTCAAAGTACTTGAGGATTCTAAATGGTTCAGATTCCCTTATCCAGGTATTGAATCCATATAATTGGTCAATAATTTAGCACTAGAATGACATTTGAATTTATAGGAATATTTCTGAACTAGATCTATATGCACCAAGAAAAACAATAAGATCATCTTCATGGTCACTTTGAATAAATATATCCTTGTAAAGGTCTAGATGCAACCTTTATACATTTTACCAAACTCAAGTACATTCCCCCAGGTCAATGGGGCATGCCGACTTTCTCTGCTGCTGCTGTTATAGGACTAACTGCAGGGATGATTGCTGGAATGATTGAGTCCATCGGTGACTACCATGCATGTGCCAACCTTTCAGGAGCACCACCGCCCCCAATACACGCCATTAATAGAGGTAGAAGATTACAAACGTAGTACAATGCATCTTTTTAATCATGTATCCAAAGTATAATATATTTGTGTATAAAATATAGAGTACAATCAACTATTTCTAATGGAATTTACAGGCATGTCTAAAGTTAAGTTAAACTATCTCATCCCAGATCTGATTTATAAAAATATTTTCTTCTTCAGGTATACTATTTGAGGGTTTTGGTATTACATGTGCAGCTGCCTGGGGCAGTATCAGTGGAGTTACATCATACAGTGCAAATATTGGAGCCATTGGAATTACAAGGGTTGGTTGGGGCTTTCTAGATATTGATCCATCTTGAAGTTTGATCAGGGCCATGATTTAAAGGTGTATACCATAATATGTTATGCAGTTGAGGCAGATGCATTTAGAGGTATAAGAATGTTGAGATACTAGGCCATCTACTTAACATCAGGTAGTCCTGTTGAAATCTTGATTTCCAGGTGGTTATATCATTTGCTGTTACTGTTTGATAGGTGGCTAGTCGTCGTGTGATACAGGTTGGAGCTCTTATATCCATTCTCCTAGCAATGCTTGGTAAATTTGGTGCCCTCTTTGTGACCCTTCCTGGACCAATCTTTGGTGGGATCTTCATGGTAATGTTTGGTAAGTAGAAGATGTACTTGTTCATATATCTGAGCTTTTCTAATTGGTTCATGTTGTATCTTGACACCCTAGATATGAGAAGAGGTGTGTTCAATGGTGATCAAATGTATGAAATAAACGTAGAACTCCTGCTCCTGTGACTAGGGTACTTCTACTGCCGCCAATATGTACAATGTGGCCAAGTTGACACTGGACTGACTGGATTGACTATCCCTGCACCCTCTGGGTAATTTCTTGTAAAGTGGTAAACAGGTGATCAGCAAGATACGTTAATGAGCTTTCATTTCAACTCTGAAAGGTTTGATAACTGCAGTCGGAGTGTCAAGCCTTCAGTTTGTGGACCTGAATTCACCAAGAAATCTGTTCATTTTTGGCTTCTCTGTATTACTGGGCCTTTCAGTGCCCAATTGGATTGGCAAGAATGCAGATGCTATTAACACAGGTAAGACGTGATAAATCCCTATTGCCTAACATTTAATATTCATAACAATTCCAGGTTACGAGGGCAGTTATAGATATAAAAGATGATTTAATTTTTGTAAATTTGTAGTAGGTTTATTTGTAGTAGTAGGGAGGTTAAAGGGGGAGTATCCTGCTGCCCCGATAATAAATGCACTACATGATAATTGTTTCTCTTTTGATCCTTTTGTAGGAAATACCTCACTGGACCAAGTGATTCTTGTACTACTCAATACTCCAATGCTAATTGCTGGAGTTGTTGGGTTCTTGTTTGATAACACTATCCCAGGTAAAAGTTTGTAGATCTAGACATTACCATAATTATACTAAGTACAACCATCACACGTTCACTCTATTAGATAATGATACCATTCATCCTAAATACATGCTATCCATCATCAATACACATACATTCAAGGCAACAGGCCCCTCCTAAATGATTCAAAAATGTTACTGATTCTAAAGGTACACCAGAGGAGCGAGGACTGCTAGGGTGGCGAGGTCAAGGTGGGACAGAGAAGGAACCTAGTCAAGTGAGAAAATCACCTTATGACTTTCCCATTAGCATGAGTTACCTGCGGAAGGCAAAGTGGCTGCGTTACTTTCCCATCTCTCCCACTTATGAGCAGACTTATGAACGGTGCAGTTGCTGCCAGAAAAAGTGTAGACACCACATACTAAAGAGAAGACATTCCTCGTCTTCCCTGGTTGGAGTGTGAAACATGGATTCATGACAGGGATCTTCAGTCCAATGTGGACCAACAAATATACAACAGTAGGGCCAACATAACTATACTCTCAAGTGTATTGACTCTTACATGGGCCCAAAACTATTTGACAAAATTGGTACAATAACCTTCTTTATATATTATATAAAGGGTTAGGGGGGTGGAATATATTATTAGAATACACAACAATAATATATAGACTACTGCCAGCACTCGGGCTAGGCTTATATGAGAGAAAGCTAAGTTACCATGGATACTTAGGGATATCCCCATATTGATAAGTTACCGGTATGTAGGTTATTAATATAATTAATATAATATTAATATAAGAGAAGACACGAGACATTAGTGTGGTGGAAATATATAGTACCTAAATATCAGCCTATATTTTTATTAACACTGAAGTACTATCACAGTTACAAATAGCAGTCACACTCATCTTTTTAGTGACAATAACCAATGACCAACAATTCTTTAGCGCCTAACACAGGTCTAAACAGACACAGCAGCTAAAAGATGACAAGTGAATAGTATTATACAATAATAAATATGAACATCAATCATAAATATCATAAATATCACAAATATCATAAATATCATAAATATCACAAAAACAATTCAATATTCGCAGAATAAATACCCCTACCCTAAAAAAAAAATTAAAATTTTGAAATTCTGCGGGAGATGTGTACACAATGAGATTGACCGGCCGACTGACCACCGTTCAAAGGATGTGCCCTTTTCTAGTCCCCGTACAACAGATAGAACAGTCGCTAGGCGACGTCGCGGCTGGTGACGTCACGCCTGGGAATGACGTCACTCGGGGGCGCCACCTCCCGGCGGCCGCTGGAACTCCTAGGGCGCCGCTGGCGCCCCCCAGGAGGGCTGGAGGAACTACCCCCAGCGGTTCGATGCCATGCCCCCCGCCCAGGGTTTATACGGGTATAGGTCTATACTGTGTATAAAGGGTTAGGGGGGTGGAATATATTATTAGAATACACAACAATAATATATAGACTACTGCCAGCACTCGGGCTAGGCTTATATGAGAGAAAGCTAAGTTACCATGGATACTTAGGGATATCCCCATATTGATAAGTTACCGGTATGTAGGTTATTAATATAATTAATATATTATTAATATAAGAGAAGACACGAGACATTAGTGTGGTGGAAATATATAGTACCTAAATATCAGCCAACATACAACCTCCACACACAATGGAACATTAATCCGAAGGATAACAAAGAAGCAAGATAAGTACAGGGGACCTGCTCCAACACAGACAACTCTGATACTGATTGATGTAGGTACCGCCGCACAGCCGCTGAGCGCCAATTGCCCTTCCTCATTATAGATTGAACAGGCATACCAAGGTCCTGTAACATAGTACTGCCACCATGTCTGAGGGAATGGGTGGACACTCTATCAATGGGCAAGCCTAAAACCAAAGCAAAATACTTGATCCTGGAATATAATTCATCATAAGTAAAGGGAAAAACTGTATTACCCACCCTGTGGCATAGCAGGGGGTCCCCTGGGTTGGCGCCCACCAACAACTGGTCAAGTAGAGGGCGCACACACCAAGGTGTGCCAGGCATGTCCTGCAGATAAACATATAAATCTTCCCTGCCAAACTGATCAGTCTTACTTGTAATAATTTTAATACGGATATACCCTTCCGACCTTAATAAATGCCTCACGCCAATACTGTGCTGCGAAGCTGTTAGGTGGCAGGCTCGGAGAAGGCATCTGTACCCAATCAGGACTGCAACCCAGAACAAAACATCATGAGAATTAGACATATCCAACAGGGAAAAAATTCTCAACAAGTCAGTAGGAGAAAAGGGGTACCTAGTGACCCTGCTAGAGGGATCATACTTCCTCTCGATACCATTTAAAGTTTGCTTTAATATAAAATCCTCAGCAAAATCTGAAAATCCAAGCATCTTTTGGTGGTACCATAAACCAGACAAATAGTTCCTAATAGAAACGGGGGCAAAGTCTACAGAGTCCAAATATGTAGCATATAGACACGCCTGGCTGGCGGAGCTAGGGTAGGGATGAAGAGCAAACTTCTTGCAGAACTTTATATACCTTTTAGATTGAGCCAGACGAGTTGCCTTAGTAGTGGGGGCTACACCATGGTCAGCAAGGATCCACTGAGCAGTCCGCAGCGCCTGAAGTCTCACTGCTGTAAAGGGAATCAGACATACCGTAAATAACTAAGTTCTTGGTACACCTGTCAACCACCCCCTTATAAGGTAACCTCGACAGGTCATCCGCCAGAACATTATCCTTAGACCTTATATAAGTAGCGTGCAACTCGATATTAAAAATAAAACAAGTCCAAAATAGCTCTCTCAACCAATCCATACAAAGCTTATTCTTACTCCTACCGGTATTAACCATAGCCAGGACTTGCATATTATCAGTCACTATATTAATCTTCTTATTTTTAAAAGCAGCGCCCCACCTCTTGAGACCAACCAGAACAGGCCATAGCTCATACACATTAATGTTACCTCTATGCACACGGATACCGTCCATCTCTGGGGCAGCCTCCTCATGCAAAGGACTAATATCCTTAACCCTAAAGCCTTCCCAACAACCGTAAAAATAATCAGATCCCATCCAGCCGCCGAAACCTCTCTTAGATGCGTCTGACACCATTGGCAGGTCCACCAGCTCTCTCCTGAATAGAGCACGACAATTGAAAACATCACAGAACTGCCTCCACCAAAGTAGATCGTCTTTAGTAGCTTGGGAGAGAAAAATAGCTCTACCTGGTTTAGCCCTAGCGCATAAATCGTACAACCTGCGGCTAAAGGTTCTACCCCCCCTTACAACCTGTGAGCAAAAAGACATTAACCCACCTATTTTTTGCAACCTTTTCTTATGTACATATTGCATACCCAAACATTCGTCGAGGGCTTCCTTTAATTTAACAATTTTTTCCGGGGGTAGGGAGAGCTCCATAGCCGCAGAGTCAATAGTGATACCTAAGAACACAGTCCTTTGACTGGGAGCAGTAACCTTGCCGTAGGATATACCAAAACCCAAAAACTCCATTACTTCAATTAATACATTTCTCTGGCGCAAACACTCGGCCTCTGACCTCGCCAATACAATGAAGTCGTCAAGGTAGTTGACCACCTTCTCCACCCCATAAGATTTTGCAACCTTAACAATGAAATTAGAAAGGGCATTAAAAATATCAGGAGCGCATCTGAGACCAAAGCTCAACCTGTTGTTTATATAGTATTCGCTACCCTCACCTAAATCCCAAGCGAATCCCTGATACTCAGCATGGGGGGCATATACCCCTACCGACCTATAGGCGGACTTTAGACTCACCACTGACATAAACATGCCCTGATCCAACTGGTCCACTACTGTGTAAACTGAGTTGTAGGAAAAAGGCTCATAAGTAGAACACATAAAGTTATTTATCGCCTTACCAGCAGGCATGGAGCAGTCAGTGATGGGCCTAAGTTTACCATTGGATTTTTCAACCCCCCCCCATAGCATGAACACACCTAGGAGGGTGGGTAACCTTTGTTACATACCCGTCTGTCACCTCCTGACGGATAATATCACACATTTCTGAATAAAATTGCGGTTCCAAAATAGTTTTATAGTTACTACAGGAGTACTCCGTGTCACAATTTTCATCAACAATTTTAAAACCCTATTAACCCCCTCCCAGATGTATTCAGCATCCAAGGGTTTACCAGGAAAAACATTTCCACTGCCCGAGATAAAGGCAGCGAACCTGCAGGGTTTTAATTGGGCAATTCCTGAGCCAATATAATGTGTACAATCACAAGTACCAGTTAAGCAGTCATTAAAGACTCTAACATCCCCTATACCGCGGCTACCATCAATGGTAAATAGAAGAACCCTCCCCCTAGGTGAAGGCTCAGTCGCCTGATTTAAACTGGCAACTCCACATTCATGTGCCACTACCCCCGGCATGAAGGGTGGGCAGGTTGGATCCAGCCTCGACATTCCCATAGGGTTCAATGTTAAACTACCACACGGGTGAGAAACCTCACCAGTGCCCCAACTCTTCCCTGGAATAAACTCCTCACACATAGGGTTTAAAGGTGATACAGGGCATACTTTATACATGGTGTCTGAGACCTCTACCTGGCTGGACGATTGAATGACCCTTCCCCCCCCCCCCTGGGGAAAAATTCCTGACAATTAGGGTTAAGAGAGAAGGAAGGGTTGTCATAGCCATACAAATCATGGGTAATAGCCTTGCTGGAACTACATGCGACACCATCCAGACTAGGCCTACCCTTATTACCCTACTTATCAGCTTTATGGTTAGACATATTACATGCTGCTGAGCCGTGGGATGAGCTACGACAAAACATACACACATGTTGATACTTGCACCCCTGGAAATCGCATCCCTGGGCCTTATTGAAACTGAAACAGGGTCTCTTCTCAGCTCCCCTGGATGAGGTAACTTTAGTACTCTTTCCCCCCTTGGAAGAAATAATAGTGCTGTCATATGAGAAGTACCTTAACACGTCACTGTTTGATACCTGGCCAAAGACTTCCGGGCCTCCCTCATCAGCTCTGCCCCTTACAGATTTGTCATATGAGATCAGGGAACTGACCCTATATACTTTGGTCAGGGCTTTCTCACAAATGAGTTCCATGTGAGCTAACAATCCCTCAACATCAATACCTTGTTTCAACATGATTAGAACGGTTCTGACATTTACAAGTAATAGGGCCTCGAGGGAATCAATTCTGACCCCCCTCTCGACAAAATTCTTCTGGGCAAACTCAGAATGCTTACTAGACTTGGATCTTGTCCTGGACCTCCTATGACGAGCGCCCTCGGGTTTTGGCGAAGCCCTCGAGTCATCAGATGAGTCCCTCTCAGACCTTGGTGGAGTTTCTTGACGCCTCCTCCTGGGCCTGCTCTGGCGACTGGTCGAGCCCTCGGGAACCCTGCCGCCCTCGAGACTCTTCTCTACCGACTCCTGGACCTTCTCCACCATCGACACCAACCGGGTGAAACCTCCTTCCACCCTCGCCAAGCGGCCCTCGGATTCTGCGACAGCTGCCCTCGTCCTCTCGAGAAGATCCCTCGTTTGGGCTGCCCCGCCCACATCTTCCTCAGCCTCGGCCGGCCGGCCCGACTTCTTGGGAGTTTTCTTCACACGACCCATTGTAACTTCTAGATGCCCTCGGTAGCTTGGTAACTCAAGTAAACCTCGGGAAAAACCTCGGGAGAAATTTTGAAATTCTGCGGGAGATGTGTACACAAAGAGATTGACCGGCCAACTGACCACCGTTCAAAGGATGTGCCCTTTTCTAGTCCCCGTACAACAGATAGAACAGTCGCTAGGCGACGTCGCGGCTGGTGACGTCACGCCTGGGAATGACGTCACTCCGGGGCGCCACCTCCCGGCGGCCGCTGGAACTCCTAGGGCGCCGCTGGCGCCCCCCAGGAGGGCTGGAGGAACTACCCCCAGCGGTTCGATGCCACGCCCCCCGCCCGGGGTTTATACGGGTATAGGTCTATACTGTGTATCATTCTAACAATGCCCCTATATCACACTTTTCATTGTGAGCCCCTTCCTTTCATTTACCATTCAACATTCTTGTATGGGGTACCATGGCAACCAGCTGCCATGCCATTGCAACCCATGCATTAAAACATTATTGCCATTAAAATTGTCAAATAAACTGCTCTTAACATGATAAGAAGATATTATATAATGTATATGCACGATCATTGAACATTAGAAGATCTATGCCTAGATGACCACCCAACAATGTGGATCTGTGTGGTTCAAGACCATACTCATTGTATACACTGATCCGTTATAGCATATAGTTAAATTGTGCTATTGGTCATATCATAGAAGTCAAGAACCCGTCAAGTATTATGAACCGTGATACGTTATTCCCTTGAGAAACACTGTAAAGAAATTCCCTTGAATTTACTGAGAATCTCAGTTAAAATTGGCAGTGCATTACCGTTTTTTTGTTTACAGTGAATCACTGTAAATGTCATCTATTTTTACAGTGAACTTCCGTAAATCATGGCAGTGAGACTCTGTTATTTCTTTTACAGTGAGACTCTGGGTAGTTCTGTCTTTTCCTACCAGGTGGCAGCCTAGCTCCTAAGGAGATTTGTCTGATGGTTCTAGATTCTAAAGCCCTATAATTGTGCTGATATACTAATCAAGGTAAACCGTGTTGCCGTGTCGGTTTTTAGCAAAAGGGCCGTGAAATCATGTCGATTTTTAGGTATATAAGAACTTAGAGAAGAATGTCTATGGGTCGATTTTTATCCCTGAGTTTCCTGTGTCCGTCGATTTTTAAAATGGCCTAAAAGGGCCGTGTCGCTGTGTCGCCCGTGTCGATTTTTACCCATGTAGAGGCACACACATGCTGCTGAATGTCTGGCAAGTTGAGTCAAATAATAGGAAAGGGATTCTCAGTGAGTCTACATTTATTTCAAAGGCTAGATTGGAAATCAGTAAAAATGCAATTTATTTAGTGCTAATTCAGACAAAACAAAGGCGGTTTTCCGTGGTCAGTAGCTAATTTTAGTTGGATATGTTGTAGGATGGATGTATCTATTATGTCAAGGGGGAATTTCAGAAGTTGTTAATGTCCTGGTAGCTGATGTTGTGTGTTATGCTATATTAAATATATATATAGAAGAACAATTTCCTTCACAGAGACCCAAAGGTGGCCAGTATATTGTATGCAGGTCTCGCATCGGGATTCCTAAGGTCACTCAGTGCAGCCTTACTGAAAGACGACCTCCGCAGAGAATACTAGATGAGTTGTGGGTGGTCAAAATAGTTTGGAAAATATGCTAAAATTCTGTAAACATTGACCAATGCCCCTCAGCATATCCTGATTGAGATGGCACCTCAAGACATATGCTTATTGCAGGGATGGGCCTTTATTTCAATGCTCATTTAGGTTCAGTCTAAAATGAATTAATTCATTTCATATAATTATGGGCAATTATGGAGATTCATTCACGTTAGGAACCAGCATTTCAGATTCCAGTGATAAACAACCCCTTTTATCTTTATATAGTTATAAAAGGTATTCCTATTTATTCCTAAGAGATTTTCCCTCAATAACCAGCTGGGAATTTTTTATTGCATGTTAAAACATAGTCAAAATTAATTTCCCTGTCTGAGGCCTGGAACATTGGGACTGAGCAGCTATTTATGGTTCAGGTGGAAAAGAGTGCTGCCACCTAGCAGAATATATATTGAGACCTCCACTGAATGGTGTTCCGGTTGCTCATTGACTCAGTTGACCCAAGAAATATGTTTGTGTGGTTGCGAAACCAGCAACCTCATTGTTAGATAAGGATGGTCTACTAAGTCTAATGTACAATAAAGGGAATATCAAACCATAAAGAATGATGTCAAACAATAAGAAAATGGTTGATGAAAGCAATTCATGGTCATTTATGGGACATTTCTCTGGGGCAACTTCTCTTCCCTCCCCCTCACTTTGTCTCTAAATACAAATAAGGCTGTGTCTCACGACCTTGGGCCAATGTTTTCGTCTCTGACCGGGTGCCAGCTCTGACCGGGTGCCAGCTCTGACCGGCCTGAATAAAAACGATTTATTTAGGGCAGATATAGTGTAACGGGAGAGGGCGTTTCCGAATGCAGCCACCTCCGGCCGCTGGTCACGTGGGTGACGGTCAGTGCTGGAGACTGGAGGCAACTCCTCCAGTCCCCATTCCTGAACGACCATCCACCAAGACAACAAGGGTAAGCTTCCAGCTCCAGTTTTGATGGGTGATATCAGGGATCTTTAGATATAATACTGCTGACTTGTGACCATAATTACTGTATTCATAGTTGTGTACCGTTTCTGAACAATATATAGTTATTAATCATGAATTACTGTGTCTGGTTTTGTCTACACATATCTTTACTCTAACATTTGAGATCTCATCCTCTCCAGCCTCCTGGCTGTGCTAAGTCCCTCTAAGGGCAAACTTCTGGCCATCTGATGTCTGAATTATCATAGTATAGTACATAAATAGTTCCTAGCCCAAAACTGTTTCACTGGTGTCCGAAGTGAGGATATATTAGCAAATTCTGCTAATTTTAGGAGGCAGGGACTTAGGTCTCAGCCCCCTATACACAGACCCCACACCCCAAATTTTATATCTCATAAAAACATCATTTCCTCAGTCAAATTGTTCCAAAATGCATTTCAGATATTTGTCTATATTAGTCAGTTGAATAGGCTAATAAGTCGGTTTCACAACCCTTTGTTTTCATGTGGATGGAGATAGATTTGATTGTTGGTATCTAAAACGTGTTCCCTGTTCAACATGGCACTCTGTGCCCTCACTGGATAATATACTGCCAGACGATTGGAGATTCCCTGGCCAAGGACCCCTATTCTATATCATTGTATATCTGCTGTTGTCATCCTAATATAACTTTTATAATTGATACTTAGTTTTTGTATAAATCCATGTATAAGTGTTGGTGACAGAGCAGTGGTAAAACCGCACCCGGCCTGCACCACGTGCGTGTCACCTCCTCCAGGTGGTACCTTGTGCAGCCACCCTGTATACTAGTACTTCCATTCCCCTCCTCCTCCAGCCTGTGTCCACACACCCCTTCCTCCTCCATACATTCACCAAAAACCGCACGTATGAACTCGGCAGTATTTGGTAGCTATATCTTATTTATTTGATACCCACATCTCCGATATAGAAGTCCTTATAAACCACAGCAGTGAAGCCCACTAAGGTCGCCTATATTGCCGCCCTCGTGGGTTGCACCCTGTGTTCCCGCCGGAGAAACCCTGTCATTAGACCTGTTGTATTAAACCTCATAGTAAACTTGTAATAGTTGTAAATTTTTGATTGTCAAAACCACTTCTACTGACCGTTGAGATCACGGCTACCCCCCTTGCCCATGGGTTGCACCTAGTGCCGCCAACACCCCTAGTTCCAAGCTGTCACGTGTCTGTATTGGTAGTTAGAAGGTGGTTCAATCATTATCAAGACACGGGTTCTAGTGCCTCTGTATATGTTTCTAATTTTGGTAGTTCATATACATTATAAATCACGATAGTGACGGCCGCTTTCTGAGTAGGGCCGCATCCCACGGCTACCGCCCTCCCACCGCCCGGGAACCACCTCCCGGCTGCCGCCCTCCTCCAGGGCCGCACCTCATTCCTCCAGCGCCCGTCCCGGCCGTCCCACACACACCCCTCCTCCTGCCACCGATACACACACACCCATACTCCCATATGAATCAGACACCATTGGGTTGTTATATCTGAATAATAGAATTCGTTATAACCACGGCAGTGACGGCCACACACCACGTGTGTGTCGCCTCCTCTAGGTGGTAACAGTCCATACAGGTCTACCACATAGGTTACCATCCATCTCCTCTCCCACACACCATGGTCTCAGAACATGTAGACAAGGGGGTATGAATTAGGATAAATCCAAAGACGTTCAAGTTCTCCTCTCCAACATAGAATTCTTTATAAATCACGCTAGTGACGCCCACCACAGCTGCCCCTTGTGGGTAGTACCTACTGGAGTAAACCCCGGGTAAAACCTGGTTTATCAAATTCTATATTCATTCCAAATCACTTAGAAAGTTGAGTATAAATCGGAGAACACATTGGTTATTACAATTATCATTTTACAAAATAAGGACACGGACATCACCCTCCCTCCAGGCACTCTGTGTTGGGACAGGACGTAATACCCCCTTGGACAATCAGGACAGTTACGTCTTGTTGTCCTAGGGAGTGGCAGGATCCCTCCTGCCCACCCCCCCCCCCCCTCGTCCTACAAGCCAAACTTAAGACAGTTACGATCTTGTTGTTTTAAGACAGGGAGAGGCGAGCTTCTTTCCCACCAATCTGTCCAAGTAGCATCGTCCTGACCACAGGCCTTGGGCGCATAACACCACATTGGACAATTAGCGGCCGGTTATGAGTTGTTGTTTTAAGGCGCTTCTTCCCGCCCCTTTGACGTGGTAGTAGCGCCCCACCCCCTGGAGGGGACGCATTTTTGCCGACATACAGCTGGGGACTCGACCCCCCCCCCTCCACCTCCCCCACGGCTCACTAACTGCTCTCTTCCGCCGACTTGCGTAACACAGTATTGGACAATTAGAAGACAGTTACATGTTGTTGTTCTAGTCCTGGACGCAGTAGCGTCAGCCCACCCCCTCCCCGACTTTTGAGACAATTAGCATCAGCCTTCCCTTCTACCAGTCTGTGAGTGTGAGGTAATCTGGAGACAGCTACAAGTGTTATTCTAGTCCTGGACGCAGTAGCGTCATCCCCTCCCTCCGACTTTCAAGACATGCCTGTTAAAAATTAGCGGACAGTTACGTCTTGTTATTCTAAGACAGGGAGAGGCGAGGTTCTTGCCCACCAATCTGTCCAAGTAGCACCCCCCCCCCCCCAACCTGTGGTCGTGTAACACCCCATTGGACAATTAGCAGACAGTTACGTCTTGTTGTCCAAGGTAGTGGCAGGATCTCTCCTGCCCCCCCCCCCCCCCACCAACCCTGTGGTTGTGTAACACCCCATTGGACAATTAGCGGACGGTTACGACCTTGTTGTTTTAAGGCAAGGAGTGGCAGCCTTCCTCCCGCCCTTGGAATTCAGTAGCGTCACCCCCCCCCCCCCCTCCCCTGGAATAATGTCTTCACCCCTCCCACCCACGGCCATCACCCTCCCTCCAGGCACTCTGTGTTGAGACAGGACGTAATAGCCCCTCCCCTCCTGGAGGAGACACCCTGTAGCTCGTACCCACCCTGCCCTGTTACCTCACCACGTCGGACAGTTACGAGTTGTTGTTCTTTTCCGGGACGCAGTACCCCCCCCCCCCCCCCCGCCACCAGCCTGAGCCAAGCCCCGCCCCGCCCAGGCACCCTTGGGTTTGGAGAAGACGCGAGTTTTACTGCCATTCACCCTCCCCTAGTACCACGGTACCACGGCTGGGTAGACTACCCCCCCCCCCCCCCTGCCCCCATCCCTTCCTAAGAGACAATTACAGAACGCCTAAGACACGCCTGTTACACATTAACGGACGATTACATGATGTTTTTTTGAGACCAGGAGTGGCGGGCTTCCCCCCCCCCCCCCCCCACCCATCTCTCGGGCACCTTTCTCCTGCTTCTAAAACACTCATACCAGCTCGTTATCATTCACCATCTAAGAGCACGTGAAATATTGGTGTAGATGGGATCAGCAGTAATACAGATAATATAATATAATATAAATACTGCATATGTTCATGAATATTCATAGCATATACATAATATACATATCTATGATATATTCAAACTAAACCACCTAGAAAGTCGAGTTAATCAGGGAACATATTGGTTATTATAATTGGCATCTTACATATTAAGGTCGCGGCCATCACCCTCCCTCCAGGGTAAGCCACCAAGACAAGATATCTAAGAGGGACGCGGAAAGTTGCCGCCATTTCCTGGCATAGACCCCCCCCCCCCCCCCCACCTCCCCCCTCCCAGGGCCCTCCCCTCACATCTTCTCACGTGATAGTTGTCATGGTATAATGTGTGCAGGGTGCCCTCTCTGAGCAAGTCCGCGCGGCTGCAGCATCTCCGAACGCAGCCAGCCCCCTCCCCACCCCACACACACACACACCCACACGTCACGTGAGGCTGCTTACTGCCAGGTCCGTGCTAGTGAGCGCGCATGGCGACCACGCCCCTTTTACGCGACGTAGCCTACAGAATAGAATACAGGAGTGTGTGGCACGACCCTGCCTACCCTGCCTGTATTTATTCTCCTATATACTGGATATACATTGGAGTGCTGTTCTCTTACACACTCTGAAATATTATTCATAATGTTGTAGGGTTTGGAAAGTAAATATTAAGAGGGGTACGTCCTGTGTAGCCTACTCATATCGGTTGGCAGACCACGTCTGTAGTCCCTACCTGGCAGCGACTTCAAGTAGGACAAGATATAGATATAAGTTAACAAAAACCTCACCCAGGCTCTCCTCTGGGTTAATCCCCCCCCCCCCCCCCAGCCTCCCATGGTGATTCATACATAAACCAAGTCCTAAGGGTGGACTTTCTGGGTACCCCTCGGCTCTATTTGGGTTGATTCTGCGTAACCTTCACCTGGATCTCGAATTTATGAATTGAAGACAAAAAACAGAATTAGCTGGGCCCTATACTCTAGCCTGTTACTGTGGGTATTGCCTCCTGCTACAGCTATATTGCAGGGACAAGCATTTTGGAATTAGTTGCTCTTTATCAAAGTGTGTTTCTTATCTAAGGTCACAGTCAGCATTTAGCAAAATATTAATCACCCTTGAAACTGTTGTTTGAAGCTGTTGGTCTGATATTGGTCAGGTCAGGAATCTTGTCCTGTTTGTGACAATTGTTGTCAAATGACAATAATTGGCCACTAGGATACTTCTGTGTTGTGTTGCCTCCAGGCAGGTTGTATAGGCCTACATATAGTTTCTAAAATCAGCACGGAGACAATTATAGATTTGATTATCATTATTGCTCTGCTGTACTGATAGTAACTAAAATTAGCACCTACTATATTTTCCTAATTGACTGTGCACTTTGGCACAGGTTTAAGGTAATAGGTAACTGGTTGAAGTCAAATTTCAACATGAGCTGAATTTTTCCAAATTGGTATTTCAAGAAAAATATGAGGTAAAAATTGTGGAAATTTCATAACGCATAAATCACTCCCACCATGGCGAACCGAGATGTCAGTAGGGATTCGTCCCGAACGTCATCGCCAGAACGTGAAGCTGAATTCTACCCCGACTACCTTCTACGGTCTCGCCATCAAGGTGCGACTGATCCGAGCCCGGACGATCGGCGTTCGTCCTCCCGTTCTACCGTGCCGGGCGTACAGGCATCGGACCGCGGCGACTCGGTCGTGAACTTCCGTGTTCGACCCGGACCGGCGCCTACTCCCGAAGGTGACACTCAGACTCGGCATGATGTCCAGCAGACACCGAGTCGCACGTCTCAATCGAGTGGCTCCCTTGACCGCCAGCAGCTCCCGGCACGCCGGAAAGTCGAGTCTGACTCCGAAACAGAAGTAACTGGGAACGAGCGGCAGGGTTCACCCCGGCAGTATTGTTCACCAAGCAGACCGACGCGTAATAGTGAATTACCTCACGGCCAGTCCCCTCGTGGGAGCTCTCCGCTTGGTCAAACCTCCCCTTGCCGGTCCCCTCGCAGCAGATCGCCTAACGTCGGGCCTCGCCATGGTTTCTCTCCCCGTGGTTTCTCACCCAATGGTAGATCCCCTCGTGGCCTATCCCCTCGTGGCCTATCCCCTCGTGGCCTATCCCCTCGTGGCCGATCCCCTCGTGGCCGATCCCCTCGTGGCCGCTCCCCTCGTGGCCATCCCTCTCATGCTCGATCCCCTCGTGGATGGTCCCCTCATGGCCAATTCTCTAGTGGCCGCTCACCCCAAGGCCGAGCACCTCGGGGCCGATCCTCTCACGGCCAACCCCACCACCGATCACATCGGGACCAGTCTCCCCATGTCCCACACTCCCACAGCAGGTCCCCATGGTACCCACCAATTAATCAGGGGGACAACAGTGAGCACCCAGAGAACAAAATGATCGAGGTGGTGCGACTGCTGACAGACTCACTTGGAAGTAGAGTAGACCAGCTCACCCAAGAACTGATGGAACTAAAGATGGCGGGCAAAAGAGCAGACTCCATCACGAGCCAACAGACTTCACACTCGAATACAACTGACAGCGGGTCCAGTGCTACCCGAGGCCAGGTGTCATCAGGAATATACCGCCCTAGTGGTGTCTCTGAACCCCCCCGTCAAGCTGATGACATCCAGTGGAATAGCCACCGCCGTTGGAAAGAACGACCTCCATCTAGGTCAGTGAGTCCATACAATAGGCAACATCGTGCACCCCCATACTCTGAGCCCCGTAAGACGGGAGGAACTGCACTCCGCGTTCGAGGAGATGACCGTGGTAGACGTTCCTCATCCTCTAGCTCATCAGATGATGATAGGCATCGTAGAGGTGCAGGTAATGGGCAAGGGTACAACGAGGTGGACCATCGAGCTGCACCAAGGAGGACCCGGAATGGTCCCAGCGAAAGCCAAACACCGGCACTGCGACGGGGCTCGTATAATCGCCCCGCCGATCGTCGACGTCGTGATTCGGATGAAGAAAGACGGGCACCCCCTGCCAGGAATGGTCGTGACCCCATTACACATGACGACGACCGGTACCGAAGACAGCGTCGAGCCAATGTGAAGCCGAGGTTATATGATGGCTCATCACCCTGGGAAGAGTATAAAAACTACTTCCAAAGGCTGACCAGGTTGAATGAATGGGACGCTCAAGAGCAATTAGACATGCTTCTTGTGCAGCTTACTGGTGAAGCTCAACGATTCATAGATGGAGGAGATCAGACTGCCACTATGTCCTTCCGAGCACTAAGCAAAGTCTTGCAGGGACGGTTTGGTGCACAACAGCAGGCTGCTGTTCATCAAGCCGCTTTGAAGAGCAGAACAAGGAAAGAAAACGAAGCACTGGCTGCCCTGGGACAGGATATACGGTATCTAGTTAAGCTAGCTTACCCGGAATTTCCACCTGAGGCGGCTGAGGTAATGGCCATAGAGAGGTTCATTCATTCACTGGGCTCTGCTTCACTCGGAAAGGCAGTGTATGATGCTGAGCCACTCACTCTAGATGGAGCAGTAAAGGCAGCTGCTCGAGAGGAAGCATGGCACAGTGCTGATACAAAGAATACGTCCACAGGGAAAGTGAGATTCCGTGGCACAAGCCCTGCGAACGATCCTGCCCATAAAGCTCTTGAGGCACAAGTGGCAGCCCTCAAGGCGCAAGTCGAAGAGGTCCAGCGGGATCGACCCACTGTAGCTTACCAGCCTAGTAACCCCCAGAGTAGCCGAGGTGGATGCTACACCTGTGGAGACCCAAATCACTGGCAGCAACGATGTCCGAGAGGGCGCAGCCAAAGCCCTCGTCGACCCCCCAATTGCTATAACTGTGGGGTAGAGGGACACTACAAAAGAGAGTGCCCCAGGCCACCAAGTCCCGGTCCTAACAGACACCGCAACCAATCACCGGGCCGCAGTTGTTATAACTGTGGTGCGAGCGGGCACTACCAGCGGGAGTGCCCAAGACCGCCAAGCCCAGCGAGGCATCAGCCGAGGTCGCCCGGACGCAGTCCGCAAACGCCAGCATGTTTCAACTGCGGTGACTCTACTCACTACCAGAGTGAATGCCCACATGCTAAGGGCAACAACCCGGGCGCCATGCCCCCTGCGCGTGGCCGATCACATTCACCGGCAGGTGCCCGAAACTGGGCACCACCTGGGCGTAAAGACAGCCCCCACCCCAATCAACGTACACCACATCAGCCGTCACCCCCTGCGCTGCCACTCAACACTGTCCCAAACCAGGTTTCAGCTCGAGTAACCAGTCAGATCAAACCTCAGCCGGCACCGAAAGAAATGCGTGTCATAGTTGTGATTGAGACCGATAATGGGAAGGAGCAGGTGGCTGCCCTTCTTGACACGGGAGCGGAGAAGTCATTTGTGGGACATGACTTAGTAGCTCGCCTCCGCCAAAGGGGTACTGATCTGAAAATGAAGCGGGTTCACCTGGAAGTGCTTGCAATAAACGGCACTTCGGTCCCTATCGACAGCTCGGTGCAACTGGGACTCCTCACTAAGCTAGGAGCAACCACCCATGAGTTCTATGTTTCAAACATGGGGTACGAACTTGTACTGGGCTGTGACTTCTTGCAGAAGCACAAGTGGGAATGGAGCTGGAGGGATGAAGACATAAGACTCCCTGGCGATGATACCGCGGGAGCAGGCATCCCCTTACAAGCTGCGACCAACCACACCATGATACCTGTATATGCAGGATGCGAATGTGTCCTACCACCGTATCATGCGTTCACTATAAGTGGTATCCTACTAGAACGACCAGAATTCCAAAAAGGACTTATCGGATCTCAGGCCGATATAGATCTGGACGTGACTCCACTAGTCGAAGAGGCGGTAGTCTCTGTCTCTGGTGGACAAGTACCTGTGCATCTGAACAACAGGTCAACCCTCGAAATGACAGTAAGACTGGGTGATAAAGTTGGTTGGCTTACCGAAATAAGCGGCACCCAGATATCACAGGCACAGGCATGTCAATTCCGCCAGGTATCAGTAGCCCGGGCACTAGATATTGAAATGCTGACACTGCTCGAGCATGCCAATGCCAACCTTACAGCGGAACAGGGTGAACAAGTAAAACACCTGCTCGAGGGAAACCGTGACACCTTCATGTGCACGGGAGACCCACCGGGCCACACGGGGCTGGTGGAACACGAAATACGAACGGGCGAGGCGAGACCAATAAGAGTCCCTCCCCGCAGACTCCCGATCCACATGGAACAGACCGTGCGTGATGAGATGAGTAAAATGGTCAACCAAGGTGTTATCCAACCCTCTGATAGCGCTTGGTCGGCCCCAATCGTAATGGTCCGAAAGAAGGACGGCAGTCACAGGTTTTGTGTCGACTATCGACAGCTAAACGGAGTGACTGAGAAAGATGCGTACCCATTGCCTAACATTGACGACTGCTTGGCCCGTCTCGGGGGCAGCACCTGGTTTGCAACCCTCGATCTGGCGAGCGGATATTGGCAGGTACGCATGAGGGCAGAAGACCAGCCCAAAACTGCCTTTACAACGCCCATGGGCTTGTACGAATGGACGGCCATGCCATTTGGCCTATGTAATGCTCCATCAACTTTTGAGAGGTTGATGGAGCATGTTTTACGGGAGGAGAGAGGTGACGGAGTACTCCTCTACCTAGATGATATAATCGTCTTTGGGGCCTCCTTCGAAGAACTCTTGGAGAGACTTAAAGTAGTCTTTGGCCGACTCCGCGAGGCAGGTCTCAAACTGAAACCAAAGAAGTGCCACATGTTCAAACGGGAGGTCAGCTTCTTGGGACATGTGGTCTCGGGCGATGGTATTAAGACTGACCAAGAAAAAATCGAGAAGGTCAGTGGATGGCCGACCCCCAAAAGCAAAAAGGATATACGGGCCTTTGTGGGGCTGACCGGCTACTACCGCAAATTCGTGAAGGATTATGGTACAGTAGCCGCCCCACTGCATAGTCTGACAGGGCCTGAGGCCACGTTCGAATGGGGAACAGAACAGGAGAAATCCTTTGCTCTTCTAAAGACACTTCTTGTCTCAGCCCCCATACTAGGCTACCCCCAAACTGAGGGACTGTACATACTCGACACGGATGCCAGTAACTGCGGTATCGGAGGCATCTTATCCCAACATCAAAAGGGAGAAGAACGTGTCATTTCCTATGGCAGTCGTGTGCTGTCCCCAACAGAGCGCAACTACTGTGTAACCCGCAGGGAGTTGCTGGCCGTTGTGGAATTCATGGAGAAGTATCGCCACTACCTGTACGGGAAGAAATTCCTTGTGAGAACTGACCATGCAGCACTGCGCTGGCTCCTACAGAAAAGGGAACCAGAAGGTCAAATCGCACGATGGATAGAGCGTATGGCACCCTTCCACTTCAATATCGAACACAGGAAGGGAACCCTACATGGAAATGCTGATGCATTGTCACGAATACCGTGCCCATTCCCCTGTGCACAGTGTGGCAGGGAGCACGAAGACCCAGAGCCCATGAAAAGGAGGCCCCGTAGCAAATCCAGCCCGCCAACGTACCGTAAGTCATACAAGGGTGCACCCTCTAAGCAGACGATGAGCCATCAAGAGCAAGTGTCTACCGAAAAAGCACAGGTAGGGCCGATCGAAGCACAGTCTCCAGTGCAACTGCGGGCAGTCTCTACCCGTCGAACTGTTGGCCGTCGAGGCAGAAGTCGCAAACGTCGGAATGTCCCGGTCAGAGAGACAGTCATCGTGGGTACGGCAGAAGGCTGGACAGCCGAAGAGCTAAGAGATGGACAAGAGAATGACCCAGTCCTTAGTATTGTTCGAGCTTGGGGTAAAACAAAGCCAACCCCTGACCAGCTGGCAGCACAAGATCCAGAGGTAAAGTACCTGGGTGCCCAGTTTGACAGACTACGTATAGATGAGCAGGGGCTGCTTACCTACCTATTTGCACAAGGTGGGTCTGACACTCAGAAAATCTTGTTGCCAAGGTCAAGAGTGCCGGCCCTTCTCACCTTGCTTCACGACCACCCCACTGCTGGACACATGGGCCGTGAAAAGACGCTGCAACGTGTGCGTCAGTCTAGGTACTACTGGAGATCTATGAGTCATGATACCTCCGAATGGTGCAGACGCTGTGACTCCTGCTTCAGGGCAAAGGCCCCAAACCGCACCCAGAAGTCGCCACTCAAGAGTATGCCGACAGGTGCGCCCATGGAGAGGATAGCGATGGACATACTGGGTCCTCTCCCAGTCACCTCGTACAACAACACAGTCATTTTGGTTGTTGCGGACTACTTCACAAAGTGGTCAGAGTTCATACCACTACCTGACCAGCGAGCTGTGACAGTAGCAGAAGCATTCTTAGAGACCATAGTATGTCGGCTAGGAGTGCCTGGTGAACTGCTAACAGACCAGGGCCCAGACTTCACCTCAGATGTGGTACGTGAGTTGTCCAAGCTCCTGAAAACCGACAAGATTCGGACCTCTCCGTACAGACCCCAAAGTGACGGACAGGTGGAGCGGTTGAACCGGGACATCGGGAGGATGCTGCGACAGTTGGTTAACGACCAACAAACTGACTGGGACGAGCACCTCCCCCTAATGGGCATGGCATACCGCTCAAGCGTACACGCTTCCACAGGGTACACCCCAAACCAGCTGATGCTGGGGAGAGAGTGTGCAGCACCCTTCAACCTGCAGGAAGCAGCCCCAGAATGGGCAGTAGAGGGTACAGGTTACCCCCGATTCGTGGAATTCCTGGCAGAAAAGATGCGTCGCTGCCATGCCTTGACCCGGGATAACCTTGGCGCTTCCTACAAGCGGCAAAAGAAGTACCACGACCGTGGCTCCAAAGAGCGGAGGTTCAGCCGAGGTGACGCAGTCTGGGTGTATTATCCGGTCCGAAGGATTGGCCTTTCCCCCAAACTACAGCTGGGGTGGACAGGACCGTTCGTGATCACGGAGACTATCGGTACCCTCAACGTCGAGATCCGCGAGGGTCCCCGGTCGCGTCTCCGAATCGTTCATGTTGACAAATGTCAACCTGTACGTGGAGAAATAGACGCTAGCTGGAAGGAGGCCGTGCTGAAGGCCAGCCCCCAACGTGCAATAGTCTAGTGACCACAACGGGGCCGACACACACGGCCCCGAATACAGTGCGAACGAACTTCGACCAAAACACCGTTACGGTGAATTGCGCGAATCGTTGTGACCACCACGCTTACCACTGTTGGGATTCTAGAACAGGGATGGAAGGGGGGAAGGTTGGGATGGGTAATATAGTAAATTGAGGTTTTACTGATAGCTATTGTTAAGTTCTTAAACTATATACTGGGAATAATTAGAGTTGTCATTAGTCATTAGAGTGTATCATTATTAGTGTTTTGACAAAAATCTGATTGATTGTTCCTTGCCTCACCTGCTAATTATGGTTGGGAATTATTGGAATTTATTGGAAATTGGAGTATGTTCTGAGATTGATTGAATGAAAATAACCATTTTACCATTTAAACATTACATCTGACACTGCGTAATCATTTCAGAAAGATATATTGATCATATCTAGATGAAAAATTATCCAAGTTCAATATATTACCGTTGAATCAAGTGTCATCAGATTTCTTTTAGAGTGTTGTATGCATGTGTATATGTTTGTGTACTGGGTATATTGATGTCATACATCATTTCCCTTATTAGTATTGAATCAAGGAAGTGATAAGCTTTAAAGTGAACAGTGTAACCATATTGTCTTGGTACGAGTTAGCCTCCTTCAATAGTATGATAATTATCAAAGGCATTTGGACTCTTTGTACTCAAGATAAATTGAGCTAAGTGGCCAAGGTAGCCCTATAGCTGGTGGTTATTGTCTGGTCTCCCCAACCCTCTGGATAACTGTCTGCACGGACCTACTGCTTTTGTTTTGACTCAACCCTACCTCTGATTACTGAAATGTTTCTCGGAAAAGAGTCAGATAACATATATAGTGCTAAACAGTCTTGTTGGTATGGTTGCTTGTGTCTTGTCAACCTCATTACAGCACCCTGCATAAAGGTTTGCCAGCGCTTATGATATTGTTATGATAGTGTTAGGGATATGCCCACTATCACCAGTATTAATAATACATTTTTGGATAGGCTGCCTGTCACATTTCTCTATCAGATTTACCGTGTAATGGCCTGAAGAGGGTATTCTCGGTTCTGTTTGAGATCACAATGCAAATATTGAATATCAAAATATGATCTGTATTGCATTCTGCCACCTTGACTGTGTTTTGCCTTCCAAACTTGTGCAAGCTGGTAGTGCTGTTCATTGTGCAGATCAATAACTTCCAAGGGTATGAAATTTTCTGTCTTCTATGTGAACGAAAAGTGCCTTATACCAGCTAGCCAGTATGATCCTGGTCACTGATTAACTTCATTTATAAGATTCTAACTGTTCATTTTCATCATGGGTTTAGATCTTTGAAAATAAGCTGCATTAAGCCAATCTGACTGTAGCGCCAGTATTCCATAGGCTAGTCATATTGTAACTGTCCTAGTCATAAGTTCAGTGTTAGTTATCGGTTTTCCACTATTGTTGTTATATCAATCTAGTTGATTGTAATGTTCAGAGCATATTGCCAATGTTAGTTTAGTGTCATTGTAGTCACTTGTAATCTTTTATAGTTTCATATCATTTTAGTTTATTTCATTGTTGCATGTTTGATATGTATAATGATAGAGTTGGTTACAGCTGAGAAGACGTCAACGCGAGATGAAGGGATCAGTAGGACCTGTTTCGCGGACCGTATGGAGGACTAAGCACACAACACTGATGCAGCGATGATCGCGGATTCCTGATGTGTGAACAGCTATCATTGTACCTAAGAGTATCTCGATGTATTTTGGACATGGTTACTCGTCGGCAGAACAGATTAGGGATTTTGGGTGTAGTTGCTCGAGGGCGAGCAGAGATTAAGGGGGGGAGGGTGTAACGGGAGAGGGCGTTTCCGAATGCAGCCACCTCCGGCCGCTGGTCACGTGGGTGACGGTCAGTGCTGGAGACTGGAGGCAACTCCTCCAGTCCCCATTCCTGAACGACCATCCACCAAGACAACAAGGGTAAGCTTCCAGCTCCAGTTTTGATGGGTGATATCAGGGATCTTTAGATATAATACTGCTGACTTGTGACCATAATTACTGTATTCATAGTTGTGTACCGTTTCTGAACAATATATAGTTATTAATCATGAATTACTGTGTCTGGTTTTGTCTACACATATCTTTACTCTAACATTTGAGATCTCATCCTCTCCAGCCTCCTGGCTGTGCTAAGTCCCTCTAAGGGCAAACTTCTGGCCATCTGATGTCTGAATTATCATAGTATAGTACATAAATAGTTCCTAGCCCAAAACTGTTTCAATAGATAGAATTTGGCTGAAAAGGTTATTGGATGTTATAACCCTTTAAACTAGTAATTGATTGCCCATTTTAATCGTCATCTTCCTTAAATAACCCGTTTTTATTCAGGCCGGTCAGAGCTGGCACCCGGTCAGAGCTGGCGCCCGGTCAGAGCTGGCACCCGGTCAGAGACAAAAACATTGGCCTAAGGTCGTGAGACACAGCCATAATCATATGGCCTGGTTACTTTTCACCACTAAGACCCCTTCCTCCTCAACACCAGTTCAAGACCGGTGTCATCAATTGTGAACAGTCCCTGGATAAAAGGTCATTTATGATTGGATTGATAATATGAGAATTGTTATCATTAAAATTAATATTTTTATTGGTGTTATGTTCATAACAAGCTAGTCTTATTTGCCGATAGGACTAAACTCGCAATCAATCTGTCAAGTTCCCTTTTTTTAATTTTGTCCCTTACATATCAAAGAAGAAATTTGTTTTTCTGAAATCTTTTTTTATGCCGAAGTGGTGGCAAAGCCACCTGGTGGTGCCGCCAGGCACCACCAGGACGAGGTATATGATGTTTGCACTTTACCAGAAGTCAGAACGGGCGCCGCCATCTTGGATTAAGGAGTTACAACACAAGACTTTCTGTTGCTCTATAATGCACGATGGTGTCAAGCCTTCGTTTGGGAACACTTCACTTGTCCCACACCAGGGGACACTACTGCCCCACATCTCCACCACTGCCCTGATTTACCTGGCCCATACCTGGGCTCTCTATGAAGGCGCCTGTTGGTTGGCAATGGAACCAGCATTATAAATCGCATATCACACTTTTACAATCCGTTTGCACTATGGCCTATATGTGCATAAGGTGCAGATGTGGCATCTTCAAGTAACAAAATCTCCATGTCTACATGGTCTGGAAACAAAATGAAAAAAGGTGAATACTTCCCAATGTAATAGCTAAATATCTACCTTAATTAGGAAAACACCACCATCGACCTAATTTTTTTTCTCCCCTCCCTACAATTGGTTTGTTATTACAGCTGGTTGCTTAGCAACAGCTATTGTAAATGTTTCTCTGCCTAGCATAGGGACAGGTTAATTCATTAAAACAGAATGATGTTACACTTTGTAGAGGCATTTTTTTATGCTGCAACAATCGCAAATCTTGATTATGGTGGCCGGTCAAAGATGGCATTCGGTCATAGGTGTTCACATTGGCCCGATCTCATGAGACACAGTCATATCCATATCCATGGAACCGGTTGATCAAACTTTCAAACAAAATATGTTATCAATAGCACCCACAGTCTAAAGTGTATAAAAGTATAACATCTCTCGCTTTGTCCATTAGAATGTTGACTTGTTTGATGGACTATTACCATGTCTTTTTTAACATGTACATGTAGATCAATCTTCGCCTACATCAAGTCCATTAGCCTCATTGCCGCTGCATCTCCAAATGAGTCCACATTTACAAAACACTTGTGGCTGTGTCTCACCAAGTCGGTACAATGTTATAGTTTTTGAATGGGTGCCATCTTTGACCGGGTGCCATCTTTGACCAGGTGCCATCTTTGACCGGCTTGATAGAAAACGTTTTATTTAGGGCAGATGAAGATATGAATGGGCTACTACCCTGCCAACACACCCTAGTGGGCCCTAGATGGGTCACAGATGGGCTGCCTTATGGGGCCCGTATGGGCTGCCCATCTGGGGCCCGCTTCGTTTTGACCGGGGCTATCAGGTGGGGCCCAGAAGGGCTTGAAGTGGGCTGGCCGTGTTCAGATCTAAGTGGGACCCAGGTGGACTCCTTTAGTTGGGGAACACGTAATTGGGGGGGGGGGGGGAGTTGGGGGCTGGGGGAGACAGACACAACCTTTTTTTTTAGCTATAAGCTTAGTTGTTATGTAGTTGATCACCATATGTGTTAAGAGTAGTTACCAACAAGTATTCCAGTGGGTCAGTTAATTTCTCTGCATTTAATTTCTCTTCCTTTTATTTAAGGAGGAGAAGCAAAATGCATCCTTTGACTAACTACAACTATGATCACATTGGGTGACACAGTCAGAGTTCCTGTAAGTCTGATAGTGATACCTGAGCGAGCCCTGGGATCATGTACTATGATCATATCCCGGGGAAAGGTGTCAGTATCAGAATGCTCCTTGTTTCTCTATTTATATGTAAACTTGTGTAGACAATTTTATATATTATGAACGTATTGTGAAAAATGTTTCATTTCAATGGTTTTAAGGGCATTGTGAATTTATGGCTCATTGTAATAAAGACAAGAAAATGTCTATAGGGTATCAAATCCCATGTACTCTCAATGATGACATCTAGTGGTAAGCTCAGGAACAAAACTTGCCTACTTAGCCCAGGGCTAGCCCAGGTGAACCCCACTCTTTTGGGGAAAGGTCTTTGAAATGTGATGATGAAAGTTGTGTTGGTAGAATTAGCCCCGAAAGTGAAGTTGGTGGGTTGGCCCACATGGGGCCCACCTGGCAGCCCACACCAAGCCTATGGAAAACCCATGCAGACCTCAGCCCAGCTCTTGCCCAGGTGAAACCCAGGTAGAGAACATAGCATAAAAAAAAATTGAACTAAAAAGAAAGTGACAAGTGAGGATAAATTAAAGTATCTGCAATGCAAGAAATCCAATAAAAACTAAGTTCAATACATGGGCTGAGCCCACCTAGGCCCTATCTGGCTGCCCGTGCTGAGCCCATGGGAAACCCAGGGACACCTTTGCCAAGTTTGCCCATTTCCAACCCAGATGAAACCCACTTTTACAAAAACACATATAATGTCAATTTAAAGTGTAAGTTCATTGAATATTTTCAGAAATGAGTATGAATTGAAGGATTTGCAGTGAGAACATGACATGTTGATACTCTGGGCTGAGCCCAGATGGGCCCCATCTGGAAGCCCTGACAATTACCAGATAATACCCAGATATGGGCTAGCCCATGGTGCCCAGAGACACACCCATAATGGGGCCCATTTGGGTGTGTTGGCTGGGTAGTTACTAATCTAAAGTATTTTAACATCCATTGACTTTTCAGGCCATTTACATCTCCATCTGCCATGAATAAAAAGTTTTCTATCAGGTCCGTCAAAGATGGCACCCAGTCAAAGATGGCACCCGGTCAATGACTATAACATTGGCCCAATCTCATGAGACACAGCCATGTCAATTATCGACTTGAGCTAGCGGATTGCCATGTATTAATGATGGGGGGTATGATCTCTCTTGAGGAGGGGTCACAGACAATTATGCCCCTTCAACGCAAAAATAATAAGAGACCGCACATTACTTCAAATGGGGGGGGGGTTCTAAGTGCAGGACAAGTACAATCATAATACTGTAGCCTAGTTAATAGTGTATGGGGGCGCAAAAGATTGTGAAGATCTCAGTTACAGTTTGTGATGTCTAAATAGTTAGAAAATATGATTATTCATGTGCAGCTGTCTGTTGGAGGTAATTACAATGCATGTTGAATTCATGAGTTTGGTCATTTTTATTGAGTTCAGAAGTTTCACATACAAAAGGCAACTAGCTAAACACATGAATGAACAGTACATCCAAATAACTAGTCAAACTTAATTTTAAGTACAACAAATCAATACTTAGAGTCAGGTCACAAAGTGAATATATATATATATATATATATATATATATATATATATATATATATATATATATATATATACATATATATATATATATATATATATATATATATATATATATATATATATATATTGTTTAGTTAGCAGCGGCAGTATAGGTATTAAGTACTCATACACAGGAAAGTAAAGGAGTCAACTGTGTCTCCCAAGTGGCTCTGGTAAAAATGGAGTGTCAAACAGCTATGGACTCTGTTTATATGAAGGGTCAACTTGGGTTGACCCTGATACTAGAGAATCAACTCAAGTTGACAGTGATAATAGAGAGTTAACTCAAGTTGACCCTTCATATAAGCAGATTCATTGGCCGTTCGACTCTCTATTTTACCAGAGACAAAGTTGAAACTTTTACTTTTCTCTGAGCGGGTGTCAGCGTTTTCGTAAAGTCCTACTTTGTCTATGCATGTTGCTGAGCCAAGCTCAGTCTACACTACAGCAGAGAGGCCTCTTTTGTGGGAAATCCTCTGGGCACTTTTTTTTTTTGTTGTGTCCGCGTAGGTTAATGGCTGATGTCAGAAAAGAGTTGGTTGTAGCACATGCACATTTGGGCTAGAGATATGTTGTTTTGCCTCTTCTCAAACGTGGTTATAACCTTGTGAGTGAGTAGCTAGGATACATTAATGTTTTGTAATCAGGGGCACTGATAGCAAATTGCTATCAAAGATCTGGTTTTACTTCCATTCTTTAACATGTGCCTGGATTTGATCCTGTCAATTCCCTTTTCTGCAGGACTGAACCAGGCGAATCAATGACTGCCTAAATACAGACCCAGTGAGACAGTACAGCAGGAAGTTTATACTGTGGTTTACATAATCCATTGTGTGTGCTACTCTGACACCTATATTGCTGAACATCCTGAAGTATGCCCCTTGGAACTCAAATATTGTGCGAACTATAAGTATGATCTGTCCAGGTAAAGTAGTTATGACAAAGCCAATGGATAATACAATCATTATAAATGTTAAACTCATGTTTGCAGATTTCTTCTGGTGTGATGTTTGATATTTAATTCGCAACTTCCTCTTAAAATGTATTTCTTTCAACATTAGTATATTTAAGACAGATATAATGCAAAAAGGAATGATTGAGTATACAAATCCCTGAAATATTGAATACACGGTTTCCATCATTGAACCCAATCCATATGAGTTACACAAAAATAAAGTATCTAACTTGCTAATTCTACAAGTGAAGAAAACAGGCAAGGCTACAATAACTACCACAATAATCAGCACGGAAATAGTAAAAAGTGACTTTCTTTTTGTACAGTAAATATGTGATTTTAGTGGATATAGCACAGCTATGGTTCGCTCTATTGTTATCAATACAACTAACCATGATGATATATTGGAAGTAGTAACAATGGCAAACACTATTGTACGACAGAACCACAGAGAAGATGAAAGAGGGAGAAGACCATAGATTCCACTGTGTCTGAGTACTCCAGACCACAAGGATAGATTATCTGCCACAGCAAGGGCCAGAAGCAGGATCATGAAGACAGAAGTCTTCATGAGGGAGCCATATGTTATCACAATGATAATGATAGTGTTTAGTATTGTTCCAACTCCGCATATAGTTACTGTTGCTATTAGGGAAGGGAGGGAGACATGCCTCTCAGGCGGATTCATAATAACTGAATTATTCTCAGTGAAGGTAGAGTATAAGCCGTCACCTGAAGTTGTATACTCCATGTTGTCCATTATTGACAGAGCTGAATTTTGAGATGATCGTGGATATTCCTGAAGGTTTTCATGCATGTCCTGAGCTGATAATGGTAAGAGAGAAATGTTGATGTCCATGTAAATTAATATCTCAAACTCTGGGCCATGCATGAAATTGTTAGTAGTCTATGAACCTGAAATGAAATTTAGATGATTGTGTTTTCAATGTGTAAGTTTCACAAAGGCTCGTCCATGGTGGGCAAGCGTACAGACTGGTATTAGATGCAGAAAAGCCTGGATGGTATGGTGACATGGAGCTCATCATCACCTGTTATAAAATCAGATTGATATTGACATTATCTTCCTCTGTGTTGGCACAGAAACTTTGTAAACGTTGACATTGAAGGCACAGTTGGAAACCTGATATGAATGATAGTGCATCTTATTTGTTCTGCTAATGGTTGGCATGGAATCACACACAGTATTAGGAACTTAAGTGAGCTGTTTTAACATGATTATTGAACCGTTTTAACGTATGAGCAATCAAAAGTTGCTTACATGCTGTTGGATTGAAAAGTACACTGCTTATTTTCAGAATAAATTTGCTTTCTTATTATAGGGTAGATTCACCATGGGTCGGACACATATCCTAAGAAGGACAATGGAATTCAAGGTTTTTTGTGTACAAAATGACTTCAAATGTTTGAATTTTGAAAAGAATAACCCTCAAACTTTAGATTGATTCACAATTAAAAAATGTGAAACGCTTGGACAACTACAAAATCAAGTGTCCGTCTCAAGGTATGTGTCCGACTCTAGGTGAATCTACCCTATTACAGTTTAATTTGATTTAGAATTCTGCATTATCATCTCCATGCATTCACTCATGTTAGTTTGATTTGAATTCCACTGTAATCATTTTGGCACAAAGGTACATAGGATAAAAAAAAACATACAAATGCCAAAGAAATAATGGGATCCCCAAGTATTAGATATAAGGATGAATATATATATATTTCTATGCTCCCCAGACAGAGGCCCATTGTGGGCTTGGCCAAGCTTTTTTCCAATGTTATATTCTGATGATTCTGTCAGTTGACACAAAGCATTATAGACTATTTCTCAAATTATAGCACCATAGGGATGGACAGCCACAAATAGCAAATAATATTATCATCTCAGCATTGGCATGTCTGGGTTTCGATGCAGTATTCACTATTGTAACTACAAACTCTGGCTGAATGCAATGGTTTTCAGTAGGCTCTGAACAGTGCTAGGACCTCAGATACAAAGCTTGTGATGTTTAGGTTTTTGTCTTACCATGACAGAATATCCTTCTCAGTGACAAGTGTATCAGAAATAATCTTTAAATATGGAAACTACAGAGAGGCATAGGTTGGTGGAGGTGTTTCAGCTCTAGGGTAGTTCATGGCATCCTCGTAGGCAGGGGGTGGCAGCACTAGTATTGGGGGTGTCCATGGGAGAAGTGTGGATGACGGTGCTGACGGTGGTGGTGGTGGTGGGTATGATGGTGGTTCTAACAGTGGTGCTGACAGTGGCGGTGGTGGTGGTGGGTATGATGGTGGTTCTAACAGTGGTGCTGACAGTGGTGGTGGTGATGTTGGGTATGATGGTGGTTCTAACAGTGGTGCTGACAGTGGTGGTGGTGGTGTTGGGTATGATGGTGGTTCTAACAGTGGTGCTGACAGTGGTGGTGGTGGTGTTGGGTATGATGGTGGTTCTAACAGTGGTGCTGACAGTGGCGGTGGTGGTGGTGGGTATGATGGTGGTTCTAACAGTGGTGCTGACAGTGGTGGTGGTGGTGGTGGTGGTGGTGGTGGTGGTTCTGATGGTGGTTCTGACGCTGGTGCTGACGCTGGTGATGGTCGTGGGTATGATGGTCGGTATGATGTTCGGTATGATGGAGAGTATTGGTTTCTCATACAACACTTTAATATGCATTTTTTCCTACATGCTACTGATGCAGCAAATGCTAAAGCTATGACTATTACAACTGTTGCCACTATGATGATCGCGTATTTTCCAGTATTTGAGGATTTTAGTTCGTCACCTTGTATTATTACAGGAACTGGAACAGATAGTTATAACAATATCAGTAATTCAAACGATGCAATTTAACGATGAAGTGATGGAAGTAAATTCAAATCTAGTATAAAGGTATTTTTTGATACAATTGAAAAGGACCTGCTGCACATATTTCTAAAGCAGATGAGATCATAGTTATATAAGATGATATTAACTCTCCCTTTAGCAGTCTTTTTTGGGGTGGGTTTTGAACTTTGGGTTTTGGGTTTAGGGGGAGGGGTGTTAAATGGCTAAAAAAAATCGAACACCCATGACCCCTACAGGGGGTCCAAAGATTGGGCAAATAGTGAGAAAACTGCCAAAATTAAGGCTTTCAGATTCCTATTCAAATCTTATTGTGCCTTCATGAAAATGGTCAGAAACCTTCACATGGGACTTTCGCGGATGTTTCATATGCATGGAAATCGGGAAAATATATACCCAGCGTAATAAAGCACTTTCACAGTAAACAGAAACAAGGGGCCCTACAGAAGGGTTCAATCTGCCTGATTAGGTCTGATATTGATCTTTTATGGCATTAGAGAGACTTGATCGTATGGGACCAAATGCCTTGAAAATAGCTGATTTATCAGTATCCTACAAAGAAGGGCCTCATTCCCGAGAGATGGTAACACCCCCATAATCACAACAATACGACTTTATTTGGTCTCTCTTGGTACCATATTATGAAGGTTTCTGACCATTTTCAAGAAGGCATAGTGAGGTTTAAGTAGGAATTTGGGCTGTTTTTTCACTGTTTGGCCGATCTTCAGAACCCCCGTACGGGGGGGGATCACGTGAGCTCAAAAAGATTATTTTTTGTGAATTCCCATGTTTTGGGACCCACATGCATAGTTTGAACTTGTCCCCGTAGAAAAGTAGATTTATCAGCCGACCCTAGGAGGGGATGAGATAAGCTTTCCAAAACTGCTGCAATAATGTAATTTAAGATAGGAAATGGCTTGAGCTAGGCTAGTGATGTTTTTTTGAAAATTCCAGATTTAAAAAGCAGCTCCTGACCCAGCCAACACACCCTAGTGGGCCCTAGATGGGTCACAGATGGGCTGCCTTATGGGGCCCATATGGGCTGCCCATCTGGGGCCCGCTTCGTTTTGACCAGGGCTATCAGGTGGGGCCCAGAAGGGCTTACCCAGGTTTGAAGTGGGCTGGCCCTGTACAGATCTAAATGGGACCCAGGTGGGCTCCTTTATTTGGAGAACACGTAATTGGGGGTGGGGGGGAGGGGCTTAGGGCTGGGGGGACAGACACAACATTTTCTTTAGCTATAAGCTTAGTTGTTATTGTAGTTGATGACCATACATATTAAGAGCAGTGACCAACAAGTATTCAAGTGGGTCATTTAATTTATCTTCATTTAGTTTCATCTCTTCCCTTTATTTAAGGAGGAGAAGCAAAATGCATCCTTTGACTAACTACAACTCTGATCACATTGGGTGACACAGTCAGAGTTCCTGTTAGTCTGATAGTGATACCTGAGGGAGCCCTGGGATTATGTTCTATGATTATATCCTGGGGAAAGGTGTCAGTATCAGAATGCTCCTCATTTCTCTATTCGTATGCAAACTTGTGTGGACAATTTCATACAATATGAATGTAATGTGAAAACTGTATCATTTCAATGGTTTTAAAGGAATTGTGGATTTATGGCTCATTGTAATAAAGACAAGAAAATGTCTATAGGATATCAAACCCCATGTACTCTCAATGATGACATCTAGTGGTAAGCTCAGGAACATTACTTGCCCACTTAGCCCAGGCCTAGCCCAGGTGAAAACCACTCTTTTGGGGAAAGGTCTTTGAAACATAATCATGAAAGTTGTGTTGGTAGAATTAGCCCAGAAAGTGAAGTTGGTGGGTTGGCCCACATGGGGCCCACCTGGCAGCCCACACCAAGCCCATGGAAAACCCATGCAGACCTCAGCCCACTTAGCCCAGCTCTAGCCCAGGTGAAACCCAGGTAGACAACATAGCATGAGAAAAATAATTTGAACTTGCATTTTCTAGAAAAAAGGGACAAGTGAGGATAAATTAAAATATCTGCAATGCAAGAAATCCATTAACAACTAAGTTCAGTACATGGGCTCAGCCCACCTGGGCCCTATCTGGCTGCCCATGCTGAGCCCATGGGAAACCCAGGGATACCTTTGCCAAGTTTGCCCTTTTCCAACCCAGATGAAACCCACTTTTACAAAAACGCATATAATGTCAATTTAAAATGTAAATTAATCGAATATTTTCAGAAAAGAGTACGAATTGAAGGATTTGCAATGAGAACATGACATGTTGATATTCTGGGCTGAGCCCAGATGGGCCCCATCTGGAAGCCCAGACAATTACCAGTTAATACCCAGATATGGGCTAGCCCATGGTGCCCAGAGACACGCCCATATGGGGCCCATTTGGGTGTGTTGGCTGGGGACCCTCCCCCCCTTTTCTTTTTTAATCTTTAAATGTATGTTATGATGTTAAGTTCTTTTGGGCAGAAAATGGGGGAATTCTCAACTCTTTCATTCAATGGTCAACCTTAAGATATTATACTTATTATTGGAACTTTTCTGCTTTTCATAATCCAAAGAGTATCATAGGGTAGTTTTCTGATATTGACCTGATCGTTTGGGAGCTGCGGTTTTCTTTTCCAGTACATCCGGTCTAGGTGTTGGTAGATGATCTAGGAGTAAAGAAAAAAGAATGAGTTACAAATATGATAAACGCAAAGTTTGATATCAATATAACAATAGTTTAGTTTGGACTTCATTGATCTCCGAACCAAAGTACATGTATCTAGAAATGTGTATCTGGGGTCCCTGTTGATAGAGCAAGCTGACTGAGGTTGGATTTTAAAGTATTATTAAGTAACATATAGATAATTGCTTTGGGAATCAAATAAGCGGTGTCCACCGGTAGGTCTCCAAGAAACCTGTAAAAGTCGTGTCTCACCACTTCGGGCCAATATGAACATCTTTGACCAGGTGCCATCTTTGATCGGGTGACGTTTTTGACCAGCTACCATCTTTGACCTCCTGACAGAAAAAGGTTTATTTAGGGCAGGTGAAGATATATATGGAGATATAACTACCGCCATTTTCTTCATTATATCCCTTACATATCAAAAAACAATTTTGATGGCACCTGGTCAAAGACGTTCACATTGGCCAGAACTCGTGAGACACAGCCTATACCATTTTAATATCAGCATACAGGCACACAAGGCCTATACATCATAGTATGATGTGGCTCTGCATTCACAAACTCCTGGAAGGGACATAGGGGCCAAGGACAGGTCCCTTAACATAGGGCCTACTTCAGGAGGGACCCTGCTTAAGATGACGGGATAGCTACTCCATTGATTTCTACCCTTGGATATCTACACTCTTGCGATCGTCCTTCATGGATTTCCACTCCAATGAACCAACCACACATGAGTTTATAGTACCGAAATCTAGAGGTAAACCATGTCACAACAACTCACCCGATGTATGTGGATGAGTCAGATAAAGGTACACCCAAGCTAGCATGCCAAGCCCCCAATATTTATGATTATTTTGTTGCAATAGGGTTGATAGTCAGTATAGATGATATTTCAGCTCTAACTCACCTGTTTTGGTTTTGCATTCACCAACAGTGAGAGTCCATGCTGACGTTTCATATACACCAGTGTAGGAACTCAAGAAGCCAAATTTTTTTGTGACAAAGTCTGCCATTTCTGGAGATTCCCATCCACTGATGTAGTTATCCTCGGACGTGAATGGTGGTGAGGTAATACCATTAACAGTAATGTATTTGTTGTAATGGGAAACCTGTAAGAGACAATTGCTCTTATTACAAACTATGCAATAAACTCTGAAGTAATAATGTGTTTACTATACATAATATCTAATATGGTCTTTGTTAGTACATTTTAACATGCTTCCTTTGTGTGTTACAAAGACAAAGCTGTATACATATTGGGTAAAATTACAGTAGCAACAGTACATATAGCGCCCAACGGTATGGTGACTTTTGCAACCTTTGCAGCCCTTGCAGCCATCTGATAATATATCAGAGCCATGTTAAGTATAGCTTTCGGGTTCAGATTTTCACACAAAAGTAAACTTATTCAGGCTCATAAAGTGTGTAAAACAACAACGGTTTTTGACCATATATTACTGGCTATTGCATTTTGTATTACTTGATCAATAGTTATTTTTCCTGATCCATCATAGAATTAGGCTTGTTACAACAACAAACTCATTAAAACCAGCATGCTCATCAAAATCTTGTAGTAATCAAATGTTTGTGTCCTTACCAAGGTTATACCATTGATGGTGACATTCACAGGGGACTCTATCACCCAATGTGCTGCTTCATGACTGATGAGCATGAGCTTGATGTCTGTAGGTCCTGCTGCTTCAATTGTCACCTTAAAATGAACATACAACATCTTTTAGCAGTTAAGTAGGCTCTTCTAATTTATGGACAGCACCAATGATTGCTCCCACCAAAGTCAATTTAAACATTGAAAAATACTTTCTTCTGATACTCCATGCTGCATGTCTATAATATCATATTTAGTCCTCACTGCTTATCCAAGCAATATACATGTATTGATAGCTCATGATGCAGTTGTATTCATCTGAGGTACAGCACTTACTTTGAAATGTATTTTTATATGTAATAAATAATTTATTTCCCTACTGTTAGGCATAACATATTTGTATATGATACGTGCATTCATGCCAGTCAAGCCATTGATGAAAATTTTGAAATAACAGGCATATTCTTTGTATCTCTGGTGGCTGTTCGATGGTTGACTCGAGGTACATTTTGACTGACTTAGGGTGAAAAGGGCCTATTCTGAATGCTCTGATGAATCTGTGATTAAATACTATAAGCTCACATCATGGCCTTGTAAGATATCATGAGTGTTATTCTACAGAGTAATACATAAAGTTTCTGAAGGTTGCGGACAAAATGTCCAAGGAGCAATCAGACCTTAAAGGTAGCTCACGAAAAAACATGGACCAGCCCGGTTGAAAGTGTTGAATCTACCCTATTTCCCGAGTAGGTGATATCGATGGTCATGGAGTATGACACTGTGTTGCAAGTCGAGGGTGTGATAAAAGTGGTGTGATTATCAAGTTTTCTTTATACTCACCATTACTTTCCGTGTGTTGTTTAGCATTGCTTGAGTATCTGCCCAAGTGCTATATGGCTGATACATATTAAGCACATGGACCTCAAAGTCTTTATGGACACATGGTGTGCAACTATAGGAGAAGAAACTGCTGGAACCCAGCACTGTGTGTTTGGCACTGGCATCTGCACTGTTCATAGTGTAGGTACACATTCCTGTAATGTAACATGTTTGTTAGCATATGCTGATTATATAATTAAGCACATGCATTTCATATATATATTATTACGACGTTTTTCCCTCCTGACTAGGAGGTTTGATTTGCCAATATGGTTGTGTGTAAAGGTGCCATCGAAACTAGTTTAAGTTTTCTGCATACGAATTTCACCGCATTTCAGACTGTGGAAACAGTCGCCGGTTATGGGTTAAGTTAGTTAGTTAATTCATTCGTCTATTCATGCTACCATATGTAGCACTGACAAGGTGATTTCTATTATAATCATCATTTATTCATTATGTTGTCCCACATCTGCTAGTGACAGACATTTATCAACTATCAATGAGTGGGCATGAGACCCTAATTTTGTGAGAAAGTATATGTATTCCATACAATCCGCTCGCTACTTTTTTGATTGTTGATGTATTTTGAAATATCATTTATGAAATAAATACACATTGCAAAATCAAAAATATGTATATGTATATATATATATGTATATATATATATATATATATATATATATATATATATATATATATATATATATTTATATATAATCTTCGGCTGATCAGAGCCTAATGGATGATGATCATTTGAGGTGGGTTTTTTAATGATATTTTTGCATATGTACAGGGGTAGACACTTTAGAATTATCTTCCAGGAGTGGATAGAGAGAATTCTGGGAGGATATAGCTATAGCAATATAGTCATTAAAGGTGGTTGGAGAAAATAACCAGAGGAAGCATGTTTGGTTAGATCTTGATATAGGTTGGATAGTGACACCTCTAATTTTCGTTTTAAGAAAAAAGAAAGGTATATCAAGGGCCCACAGTTTAAGATGCAGGCCCTGGTGGCTGATGGCTGAAAAAGTGTCTACTCCTTTTGTGAAATGACAGAACTTACCCCTAACTATATGAACCATCCCTAATAGTAGAAGAGGCACAACTAGTGTGCAGACATGTAACTTCAGCATCTTCAGCCTGAAACGAAACCAGACATTACATTCCAACATTAATAATTGATGCTAGGGTTTTTGACCTTCAATCAAGTATCACAATTATTTCAATTAAGCGTGAATGTATGTCGTATACCTCATCTTTATCCGTGTATTGAAAAGTATGGAACTGAGAGTAAAGATTGATTTTGGGACAGTGTTCCTGTAGCATTAATACTCGTCATCTAATATATAAGTTGTTTATATCCTGCATGAATACATGTACACCGTATTGTGATTGAAACTTCTTCTGTAGTCTTATCACATTGGACCAAGGCACCTACTGCACCCCCAGGTTAAATAAAGAATTCTTATCTTATCTTAAATTGGAGAATCGTGATTGAGGTATCATGTTATAAACGATCAAACTGTACTGTTGCCTGTTGCCTTTTAAATTACATCCAGTAGGCAATGGTAGGCTTATCAGTGCGGCCAGTATCAACACTATAAAGACAGCAGACTTATGTGTATATTATACTTATGGTTCTAGGACTTGGCAAACCACCAAGATTGATACTATAGTGTTTGACTACTGTATACATAGGTGTAGGTGTAGGGCTGGGCCAGCTGAGACTTGAACACATTCACGTTGACTGAATATAACTATATATTATATATATGATGATTCAGTGTTATGTTCACCATACTATATGGATGGTTTATCTCTATCTCAAAGTCAATCAACTAGGTATGTATGCCTTTAAACTGCTGCCCTCATACAGACAGACCAGTGCTCCCTCTGAAAGCTATATGTAAGTTACTCAAACTACAACCTACCTGTACAGTGTAAAGTCAGTAAGATTGCGTCACCAACTGCAATGTACGTCCCAACTGGAATCACCAATAAATCCACATGGTTTAGTTCCAATACTCAGATATTATGCCAATCTGTGTGTTCTTTACCTGCTGCTCATCTATGTGATCATATATCCTTGTATTGAGAAGTATTGTATTCCTCATGTAATATATCAGTCACGCTGTTTATATCCTACATGAATTCCTGAACTTTCCTCGGTATATGAGTGAAAACCTGCATATCATGTATACATGTACATTCAGTTTATATTCAGGGAACGTCTTGTAATCTTATCTCTCTGGTAGTTTAGTTATGTTCACATGTAACCCCCTGGAGCTGTGTGGTGAGGGATAGACCATTCAGGTATGCAGAACTCCTTGTGATGATTCATGACCTAGTTCCACGCTAGACTGTTTACCTTGACCCCCCCCCCCCCCCGGGGGGGTACTCAATTTTTTATTGACACGGGTGTGCGGCTGGCCCTTTGACAACCCTTACCCTTGGTGAGGGGGATTTTGGTCAGAAGTGACCCTTGGTGAGGGGGATTTTGGTCAAAAGTGACCCTTGCTGAGGGGGATTTTGGACAAAAGTGCCTAGGTTTTAGCAATTTTCCCCGAGGAGTCGGCCTTGGTGTAAGAATTTTGGTGACCCTTACTGCAAAGAATTTTGGCAAAATGTGACCCTTTTTGGTGGGATTTTGTTGAAATCTCCGAAAAGTGACCCTTGGTGAGGGGGATTTTGGTGAAAATTGACCCTTGGTGAGGGGGATTTTGGTGAAAAGCAGACCCTTGGTGAGGGGGATTTTGCTCAAAAAGTGCCCTTCCCAGCCGCACACCTGTGTATACAAAATATATGAAGTGCCCCCCCCCGGGCCCCCCCCCTCCCTCCAACAACAACCATTAAACCCAGTTAGTGTGCCCTAAAGCATGGGTTCCAGTGAGAACACAAAATTGCAGCGCTGATAAATAAATGTTAGCCTTTAACTTTAACTGCTGCAAGTTGACATCAATAGCTAATTGCAAATAAGTTAAAGTGGCATAATCACCTCATGTGTCCCAGTCACATTGTAAAATGCCAGTCTTTGGGTAGGGGTAGAGAGGAATGAATAACACTGTGACTCCAACGGCTGCTTGGTTCTTACTGACTATATTTTATTAGCTCCCAGTTGAGCTCCACTTTCCAACATGTCTCAACACATCCATCAATCTTCCTCTGCCCATGCAGGTCACTCCACATTGTTATACTACTTACACACACAGTCTTAATCCTACAATACACATACAAGCAACCCAAGCCAGTCTACCCCCTCCCACCTGTGTGGTGAGAGAGAGCCAGCTGTGACCATGCTGGGTTAGCTTAGTTATACAGTCCACACACATTTTCCTTCATGACTTCTTATTCTAGGTTACTCCCCCATTCCCATGCCAATTAATATTCCTCTATTATCATACTCATAATTATTACCCCTTATTACATAACATTACGTAATCATCTCCTCATCCCTTCCTTCCCCCTAATATCATTCTACATATCTCCCCCCTTTTATTTAAAATGATTTCATACTCATGAAAACATGTTTCTAAGTTACCCCTTTAACCCTACATTATTTTGACATCTCAATTGATCGTACATTCCTCCGGGGTGTGAACCCAATCAATTTTGCAATTTGCTCATCCGTCACCGTCACCGTGACGGACGGTGTCGGCATCTCCATCTGCATCGGGTATGGTGGGGGTGGGGGCACATTCACCACCGTGGGGCCAGCTACCATTGGCTGTTCTCTTACCATGTTTGGGGCTGAGGGTGTAGGCATAGATGTTTCTATTCCCGGCACCCTCGTCCATTGTGACAGCATTTTCATTTTACCTGAACAACACAAACAATATACCGTGATCCCCAACAATATAATGCATACCACCACCGCACCCCCACTAGATCCCGCTGTTATGTATGGGTGTGACACCATGTCCACCCAACCTTCCTCCTCCAGCCCTGTGTTCTCCCCCATTAACCCCCTATCATTTGCCCATCTTGACACCTGAATCATAGGAATTTTCACCTTGTCCACAGTCTGCATCTTTTTCAACACTACCGGGACAATTTGTTTTGGCCACGATATGTTAAGTTTCGGGAGAGCCACAGGTTCTTGCTGTTTGATTTTGATTGAGCGGTGCACGTGCACTACTGCCTTCACCCTCCACTGAGTTGTTTCCAAAATACATCCGTCATTTATTACTACCATGGTTGGTTTACCCAACTGTAACTTAACCGGTGGGTCGGTCACACAGCGCATTATGACTTCCTCTCCCTTCTCCCCGGGGGCTACTATAACACTGTTATCTAAGGGTGATCTTTTAACAATGGTCGACGATCTATTTTTAGCCGAAAAAATTTCTACCTCACAATCAAGGGGCGCGTCCCCATTTACCAGCTGACTCTCACATGATTTAGCCAGATTTTCCACCTCCGGCCAGCATACATTGGGGCGTCGTCCCAAACAGTTTTGTGGTGTGAAAGATGCCTTAGTCATAGTGTGTAACACCACCTCCTCCCTTCCTTTTACAATTCTCATGTGATCATTTGCTAGCGGTACCGGTACATACAACAATGAATATCGAATATACCTATCATCATCAATAGCAGGCAAAACTGCCCTGAATGCTAGATGGTTCTTCGCCTCCCACATTGGGATTACAGCTACATATTGGTAATACCACACTGGAGGCAACGCCTCATACTCCTTCTTCTCAATACTGGACACAATACTACTCAATTGTTCATTATTTATAATATTTTCTGTCAACCAGCCACGCTCCACCTCTACCCGCTTCTGATGATAATCTTTTACTGTTTGTATGTATGAGTTAAATGCAAACTCTGCCTCCTGCAGTGCCACATCTAATGAACGTGCAACTTTGAGGCCACTTATGGCTTCAAAGTCGTCCCTGTGTGCCTTCTTATTCAGTTCTACCTGTCTTAGCGCCTCCAGGGACAAGTTCTGCACCATCTGTATGTGATCTGCATTCATCTGCACCAACTCCCTTGTTGCGTTAATCATAGTCACCATCTGCTGCTCATGGTGTACAATGTCACGTGCCTGGTGCTGGTTACTGAATATTAATTTCCTTAAAGCCTCAATGTCTGTAAAGTCTGGAATATTAAAAAGTGGGCGGACCATGGCCCCTATGAAGTTGAACCACGCCCTTTTTACTCGCCCTCCATGTCCTGTGTCCTCCTCCAGTATCTGTTCCTCCATAATCGTCCTTGTGTTCTTCTTTAGCATGTGTTTAAGTGATGCCCACCTTCTCCTCCAGTGTGAAGCCCCCTGTGCGCCAAATCTAACGTCGGCTTGGTTGAACGCCATATTGAAGCAGGTATCCAGGTGCGCTGTATCAAGCCTTGGGGGTGGTTGTATAATGACTACCACTGACCATGCAGCAGCAATCCTCCTCACATCCCCCTCCTGGTGTACCAACACGCCATCCTCCTCAAAGATTGGGTTTGACCATGTCAAGCCGCACAGAGTCCACACACACCACAGCATCAACACCCCCATTATTACCAAATGCTACCACTGCATCTATGCACTGCTGTTTAGCAAGTGACGATGTCTCCTCATCCGGCGCTAGATGCCTAATGCGTTTAGCTAAGTTCCCCCTCGCCCTTGTCCATGCTCCCTGTGTCTCCTTTGTTCCCTCCCAGGCCCTTCTCTTCCCTGTCCCACTACCTGATTGGTCCCTTCCAGCACCCTTACTCCCACTAGCCCTTGGCGTCCCACCAGTCCGCTGGTCTCCCTCACCCCCCGCAGCGTCCCTAGCAACACTGTTATTTTGTTGTCCCTGGGGTGGCAGGGTGGGAGGGGGGAGGGGGGCATCCTGTAATGCGTTCCGGCCTGTCCCCCCGTTTGCTGTAGCGCCCGCGCCCATGCCCCGTGTTGGGTATGTTTGTTCACGGCCTACTCCCTGTACCCCCCGCTCTCCGGCTGCATATTCCCTTTGTATGTCTACATTAATCCTCCTCCTTTGTGCCCTTGAAAGCCTCTTTCTCAAATCCCCCCACTCCACATCCGCTGGGACCTGTTTTAACTTGTCCCTTACTAATTGTTTTCTCACCCCATCTGGCCCCACCACTGAAATAACAGGCCCCCTCACCCTTGTTACAATAAACCCATGCTCCCACCTTGGGTCAAGTTTGGTCGTGTCTTGTGCTAACACCACCACCGCGTCCCCCACTTTTAATGGCTTTGCATTAGCTTCCCTTGTAAGTCTCTCCATGTTGTACTGCCTGTTTACATAAGCATTCCGCCATGCTATTTTCAGCGCCCCCGATGTTTCATCTACCCTTTGAGCCATTCTTGATGTCACCCCCCCTTCCTGTCTGTCTATTATTTCAAAATATGGCTTTGGGGGATGTCTCCCAAAGAAGAGAAAAAATGGTGAGAATCCCGTCACGTCGGATGGTGTGGTTCTATGCGCCAACAACGCATCCCCCAGACAATCTTCCCAATTGTTCGGCCTTGCATTTGTCATTTTTCTGACCATATCTTTGATGGTGCGATGATATCTTTCCAGTTTCCCGTTCGAACGACTATTATATGGTGTAATATGCCTCACATCAATTCCTAGCTTCTTTAAATACCCCTCTACCAGTGTTGAGCGGAACTCCAAAGCATTATCCATTAACATTATTTCTGGAATTGCTGCCCATGGAATGACCCGTCTTTGCAATACATTGTAAATGGTTATTGCCGATTTATCTTTTACTGGGATGGCATCCGCGTATCCTGAAGCATGGTCTATGAATGTGAGAATATATTTGTTATTCTCAAATGACGGCGCAAATGGGCCGCATAGATCCATTGCCCAGACCTGTCCCGGGTATTCAGCCAGCGGCATTGGATCTGGTTCAGGCCTGTCAATTCTATCCCTGTTTGTAATACAAGGCGGGCATCTTCTCACATAATTTAACACATCTTTCTGTGCTCTGGGCCATTTGTAGGCTTCTTGGATTCTCGCCAGTGTTTTGGCTACCCCCATATGACCCACCTCTTTATGTGCTCTCCCTATTACCCTAAGCCTCGCATACTTTGGTAACACCAACCGGGGGTATTCCAATTGCCCCGGTGGCGACCTGAGAGTAAACAACAGCCCCTCGGCTACATAGTACTCTCCCTCCTCCTCCATTCCCATCCGGTACTCAGCCATTTTCCTCTGTTCCCTCTGTAGTTCCCCCAGATCTATCTTGTCCACCTCCAATAACCCTTCATTGAAATGCGGCCCTAGCATTACTGCTGCCTGCGTTGGGTCAATTGGAGGTGGATCCCCCCCACCCTTGGTGGTTATTCTACTCAGCATGTCCGGGGTCACGTGCACTTTACCTGGTCTGTACACAATCGGTGCTGCATACTCTGCAATAGTCACCGCCCAACATTGTATTTTAGAATTCTTTATTTCATTCTGAAATAAACATTTTAGCGGCTTGTGGTCAGTGTAGATGGTAAACTGTGCTCCATGTAAATATGGGCGTAGCTTTCTGAGGGCGTATATGACAGCATACGCCTCCCTCTCTACCACTGGCCAGCGTTGTTGCGTTTCTGACAGTTGTTTTGAAATGTACTGAACTGGCCTGTCAATGCCTTCAGGTGACGTCTGCAGTAGTATTGCACCCACACAGTACTTTGAGGCGTCTGTCATCAGTTTGTATGGTTTGTTTACTTGTGGATATGCCAACACCCGTTCAGACATGAGTGCATCTCTGATCCCCTCCCATGCTACTTGACACTCTGGTGTCCACACAAACCTAGCATACCTCTTTGTCATTGCCGTGAGTGGGTGGGACAGATCAGCGTATCCTTCAATTAATTGGCGGTAATATCCCGACATCCCCAGAAAGGACCTCACATCTCTAATGTTTCTTGGTGGTTCCATGTCTCTGATGGCCTGTACCTTCTCTGGGTCAGAAGTGATGCCATTTTCCGACACTATATACCCCAACAACTTGACCTCCCTCAATGCAAACCGGCATTTTGACGCCTTGACCACCAACTTGTGCTGACTTAGCACTTTCATGATTTCATGTAAATGACCCACATGCTCCTCCTCCGTCTTTGAAAAGACCACTATGTCGTCGATATAGCACATGGCACTCACACCGATAAAGGGTGCTAATATCTGATTCATCAGCCTCTGGAATGCCGCTGGTGCATTCGCCAAACCAAACTGCATTCTAGTGAACTGAAATAGCCCCCTGTGTGTAGCTATGGCCGTCTTTTCTATACTATCCTTCTCCATAGGTATTTGTCTATACCCTGATCGTAGATCCAACACACTGAACACTGCTGCCCCCTGGAGGGAATCAAAGATATCTTGTATCAAGGGCAACGGGTATGCATCTTTTCTCGTGATATTGTTTAATCTCCTATAGTCAGTGCACAGTCGCCAAGAGTCCCCTTTGGGCGCCAATGTAATTGGACTCGCCCATGGGCTACTGGAGGGCTCAATAACCCCCTCCTCCAGTAGTTTTTCTAACTCTTGTTCTACCCACCTCCTTTTGATCAGAGGCAACCTATAAGGCCTCTGATTGACCGGCATGGCATCCCCTGTATCTATTTTCATATACAACGATGTTGTATGCCCCATTGGGTCCTCCCCCTCCGGAAATACCTGTGGGTACTGTTCCCTCCAGTAATCTATATCTGCATATACCCCTGCCATCTCATTCTCACCCCCAGCGGTGGACAAGGCAGCGTACGGAACCCCCGCCAGTCTGACTGATCTATTTGAAAATGTTATGTTTGCATCCAACAATGTGAGTACATCATCCCCTAACAATGCATCATGCTGCAATGTTTTCACTATGTAAAACTCACATTTACACCCCTGAATTGTAACCACTGCTCTACCTAGCGTATGAATATCGTGTCCTGACAGCGCTCTCAATCTTAGCCCAGGAAATGCCACAGCTGGCTGGCCCCTCCTATGGCATATCTGTCTCCACACATCTTCCCTCATCATACTCCTTGCCGCACCAGTATCAATCAGAGATACAACCTGTACCCCTTGTAATTGTAGGCTCACACACACCCTTTTGTCATTTAATGCTGATGCGGCTGCTAGTTTTCCCCCATATACTGGCTCCTCCCCTTCTCCTGTGGATGGGACTGACCCCCCCCTATTCTAGAATCCAAAGCTGCCTCTACTGCAGCCTGTATCACTTTCCCTTTGTTTGGACATCCCCTGGCCAAATGATCAAACTCCCCACACTCATAACATGCCTTCCTCCTCCAGGGGCGCTGCTGCCCTTGATCCCCTTGTCTACTCCCCTGTTGACCACCCCCCTGTGCATTAAACTGTTGATACTGTGGTGGTTGATGCAACTGTGAATAAGGCTGAGATTGACATGGTACCTGTGGCTGCTGATATGGGTGATACGGTACCTGGGGGTGCTGTGGTGCATACTGCTGGTGCCCTGCTGGTGCATAATGTGGAGGCGCGGTCGGGGTCGGGTACGCCGCACACTGGTGGTACCACGGTGGTGGTTGTTGCCATGCCAGCATCCATGGTGGCATCGCTGGTATAGCTGCAACCTCCTGGGTGGGAGTACTGTCACTTTGCTGACTGGCTTTTACAGCTGCCTGCACACCCACTGTGTCCTCCTCCTGTGTGTTGAGTTGCTGAGGGGGCGATACCAACTGTGGCGCCCCTACCACCTTTCTTATAGACTTCAGCTCCCCCTGTACCGTCTTCATCCTATGGTCCACATCTTTCATCGCCATTTTAACAGTATTACCAATATCTGCTGCCATCGCCGAGATGTCCATAGGTTCCTCCTGTCTAATCCCCTGATGCATAAATGCATCCTTCTGTGGCTGTCCTCTCACCTCAACCCTAGCAGTCCTAAAGGAGTCCTCCACATCATTTGCCAATGTGATCGCCGCTGCTAAATCATTTACCCTGTCTTTTGCCACTTGCTGTCTCACAGCTTCACTGGCTATTCCACTGATAAATAATCTGACCAGTCTATTGCGCACCGAGGTAATTCCCCTTTCCTCTACCGGGAATGCCATCTCCATCTGCGTGCGGAACCTCCTAGCATACGCTCTAACATCCTCCATAGGCTGCTGTACCAGCCTCTCTAATCTAGCCTGTAGGTACTGCTGTTCATCTGCCTCCAGGAACTGGGCCTGTATTGCCGCTTTTACATTGGGCCATGACTGCACCACCCCATCAGCCTCCAATCCCTCCCGTATAGAGAGAATGGCCGCTTTTAATGGCGCTCTAGATAGCTGTCCTGCTACATCAATGATGACCCCTTCTTGTGCCCCAGTCCATTGTCTTATCTCGTCGATTTGTATCAACCATTGTCTCAACTGGTCCCTGTCATCACCAGTGGTTGGTGGTATATGCTTAGCCAGTTCCTGCACCCGCTTCCTTGTCGCTGCTCCAGCCTCAATCTGCCTCCTCTGTTCTTCAATCTGCCTCCTCTGATCCGCTATGTACGCCAAATGGTCCATTGTTGCCATACCACTCTACCCCTTCCTTTCTCTCCCTTAGTTACTCCTCCTGCGTGTCCATAAACCTTGCGGTTTAAATTTAAAACTCGTCGTGGTCGCCAATGTAAAATGCCAGTCTTTGGGTAGGGGTAGAGAGGAATGAATAACACTGTGACTCCAACGGCTGCTTGGTTCTTACTGACTATATTTTATTAGCTCCCAGTTGAGCTCCACTTTCCAACATGTCTCAACACATCCATCAATCTTCCTCTGCCCATGCAGGTCACTCCACATTGTTATACTACTTACACACACAGTCTTAATCCTACAATACACATACAAGCAACCCAAGCCAGTCTACCCCCTCCCACCTGTGTGGTGAGAGAGAGCCAGCTGTGACCATGCTGGGTTAGCTTAGTTATACAGTCCACACACATTTTCCTTCATGACTTCTTATTCTAGGTTACTCCCCCATTCCCATGCCAATTAATATTCCTCTATTATCATACTCATAATTATTACCCCTTATTACATAACATTACGTAATCATCTCGTCATCCCTTCCTTCCCCCTAATATCATTCTACAACATGTCTGGTACTGTCTACTACTATGTGGTGAAGCGTGAGTTAGTGATATTGCACCTTTAAGTAACAACACAAGGCGTTCAATTATGCTTGGATAAGAGACCGATTTGGCCCCAGCACTTATTAATAGCAATTAAGCTGTTAGCAAGAGACACCTGTATCATACCACTCGGCCTGCCAAAACCCTGAGAAAGAGGAAAACAGAAGCTTAAAGCGATATCCCAGTGTCTACGCCAGTGAAATGGTGTTTCTTTCGCAAACTAGTTTTTGAATGGCGCTGCCACCTAGGACTATATGTGGGTACTTATGGTTGATGGGTAGTTACGCCATATGGTATATGAAATTGGGTAAACAGATCTATAATCTTTTGCATTTTGGTTACCACATCTTTTGCATTTTGGTTTTGGATAAAACAAACGGTACAATACTACTAATAGAGAGAATAAGTATGACTTCCATGACCCGTTCCACATTTACCACTCTACATATTACACTTAAAGGCCCAGTGCCCCTATATGTAGCGCGGAGTACCTGTCCCGACTGCACTCCGACTGCCGCTGGAGGGGTATCGAGACCTGCGGGTTTAAGGTGGGTCAATATGATGCCATTTCCGTTCACTGCACATTTTACTGCGCAGGTACATTCTCTAGTTTGACCACAGATCACCAGGGGACCTTTGTGTCATATTGCAACAAGCTATATCAAATTGTCCTAAAACGGACAAAGGTGTTGCCTGACCGGGGCGAGAACCATTAACCTTTGGACATGAAGGCATGCATTCTGCCACTGTGCTATGGAGTCTGTGGTGGTGGCTCTCATTCAGAAGTCATATATAACCAGCCCTGAGTATATTTCTATTTCCTTTCAAAAAAAATTTTTTCAATGGACAAAAACTTTAGAAATATGCCCGGGACCATATGTTCAAACGGGATTCTCTAGACAGAGAACATCCAAACCTATATCCTGAGAGAGTTATATAGAAATGTAGCTACTTTTAAATACTATTTCATGTAAATATGTGGCAAAAAACTGTATAGTCCCGGCAAGGAGGGGCTGCCCTGGTCGGTCTCCTGCCGGCCCTGGGGGCCGACATTGTCGTCCTGTGCCGGTGGTGTCCTCTTAGGTGTACCCTTGTCCGGGTTAGGGGCCTCGCATTGTGGACATTTTGCTCGGTTGCCATGGTATTCATGGCCACAAAAACATATTGTCATTTTGAGGCGATATAGAGGCGATATTCACTCAAGGAAAATTTGTATCCAAACCAAATGCTGTGCTCTGCTTGCTTTGCTTGCTGCTTGCCAATAATAGAGTTTCTCCCCTCACAGGATGGAGAGTTCCTCGAGCCTCTGGGGGAGATCACCAGGGGGCACTGTCCATTCCACTATTACGAGGATAACTATAACTTATTCCTGGACCTCATGAGACATTAACTGAAGGCTTAAATATCTCAGAAAATAGCCCGGGACCCCCCTATTTTCTCAATCTCTTTGAAAAGTGTATGCTATTATGGTCTTATGTGAAAACCTGACGGAAATCTAACTACTTTTACATCAAGGGATTGACCCACCTTAAGGTGAGGTTCCACGAACCGATTTTATTCACAAATCGATACTATTCTCACGAATCTGAGTCAGTTATATACCATAACAATTACGTAGCTTCGAAGTGAGCTACCATAGACCCTGCCGTAGGTTTATATTTGTAAATGGAAAATCGAATTACCAAGGCTATACAACATGATTCAGGTCCCAATTTAAGCCCCGATTTTGCATCTCAGGCGGATCTGGGCTTCCGATATCATACCAAACAGGTTTGGTTTTCATCTGGTACTCTCCCATTCACAGGGCTCTAATCGGCTGATCTATGCTCAATAACAGATTGGAAATATGTTTTTGTTTTGACCTGATCAGACTGTAAAGGCCTATATAATCAGTTTGTGAGAATTACCCAAAAAATCGGGTAGTGGAGTTCCAGCTTATATCTATCCATCACTATGCCCTGATTAACAGTTTGTAGTGTAATAAACGATACTTTGTTCTTTATAATATTGTTATAGTATTAAGTAAAGAAGCAAAGTCGACACTGTTCGGATCAAGAGTACAGGTTGCGAATCAGAGGTTTATTCAGGAACCTAGACAGGCAAAGCTATATCAGTGCGAACTCCCTATAGAGTTCGGAGTGGGTCAGTAGGCTCGTAGCCGATACGATCACAGGGCCTCTGTCCAAGCGTGGATGCAGGGTAACCGACGAGTCCTATCGGATGCCGGCTGTATATAGGCAGCCAGCCTGCGCGCGCACACGCAGACCGGAAGCCTATAGCAACCTCTGTCCATACCCCAAGCCCGGGGCAGATGCTGCCACCTGCTGTCGGGCTGAAGGGTTCGGACGGAGTTCGCAACACAGCATCCAACAGAACCCGCCATATAAACCCTATATAACCCTAGCCCCAACGGTAGTATGTGATGATCGGTTAAATAAAAAAATTTAAATTAACAATTACACTTTACACAGTACATCATTTACAACAGCATTTACAACAGCAATATATTAGTCCAGCAATTGATAAACCAGGAAGTGCCACCCACAGAGGTACTCCGGGACCGTAGGCTGCAAATGAGAAACAAACAGAAAATGTAAGGATCGTCATTTGAATACAATAATAAGGTTTCTATGCTGCCCAAACGGTTGCTTGATTAGTATTTTTAATCGGGAGTAGGCTTTTTGTCAATAACTGCACTGTAAAAAGTTGTTGTTTGTGAACAGCAATATGTGCTGTAACTATACAGTACTTTAGCTGTAAAAGATAATACAGCAACTTTTGCTGTACACATACAATTCTGTTACTGTAGATGCAGGTTCGCATACTCCACAGCTCAAATATGACCTGATCTTTTCAAAAGCCCAATGATGCAGGCTACATAGTGACTGCCCCTCTAGCTCAGTCGGTAGAGCCGTGGGAGATGTAGTCTGAGGGTCAGCAGTTCCAGTCCCGACAGGAAACTCTCACACAAACTACATTTCTCCTGATGCAATTCTAAAGTATAATATATTTTGGTACACTGAAATGTTACTATTGAAAATATGCAGAGGATAAGACCAATGTACCTCAACAATCTGCATGAAAGATAGTAAAATTTACTTTGAAAAACATCTATAGGCCATCAAGATTACACTTCAACTAATGGTAGTTCAGTCCTTATTAGTACATTACTGCAATAGGGTAATTTTCATATCATCCCTTAAGACATGAACAGTCTAGTCCTAAAATTGTCCCCACGGATCCTGTGTTGACCTCATTACCATTCACACATAAGTAGGAGGTGTTTCAATGCACCTGACATGCAGGATTCACTGGCGTAGTGGTCATGGTTCAGGACTATGGATTGGAACCTGGGGGTTCAAATCTCCAAGATGTTGAATATGTGAGCCTTTTTAGAACTCAGGTCTGCGTCTACAGTAGATTCTACTGTAGGTCTACAGCAGAATTTACTGGAACCAAAGTTGCCCCCAATAGTTGCTGTACAGGAACACTACTTACTTCTAACAGTGTGTATAGATCCACTGATAGGTAATGTTTACAGGAATTTTACACTAGAATTCCAGATGATAATTTTCATGAAAATGCTATTTGACATAATTCTTCTCGCCATTATTAGTATCTACAACTTTAAATGAATATCCGAATTCCAGTTGTATGGCAGAGCAATTGGTTTTTGTTGATGCCTTACGTTTTTGACGGGAGCGACGTTTTGATTTTTTCCGATAACTTTCAGATTTTCTAGGAGCTATTGCTGAAACAGTCGCAACAATATCGTCATTAAACATGTGTAATTAAGCATCATTAGGGGGAGTACCAACTATCATAATTTTATAATACATTCTCATACATACTAATGTGTCATCACTGTTATCGCAATTTCACAGCAGGCCATATTGCCAGATGAACTACATCTAGACATGAATGAAATATTTGTACATTTTTATGTCTATGTATATCATATTATCTGTTTGTGTGCAAAAACATTGGTTCTTATACATACAGCGAATGGGAGAGGTAGTTGTGGAGTGATGTGTAGTCAGTTTTGTTGTACCTTCAAACATAGATTATCAATGGAAAATGCTCTATTAGAGGATGATTTTATTAAACAGGCTTTTGATTCAAATGGCCAATCATGCAAATAATCCCAAGAATATAATATTTTACATACCCATCTTTGGGACTCTGTACTGTATGGGATTTATTAAGAACTACAGTAAATGTGTTTTAACAAGAATTGTTTGGTTTAATAAAGTATTTTTAATATGTACTTCCATTCATTCACATAATTATGGGCACTTTAGTACTTCTGATTGGACACATTAGGGGAGAGCTACACATGCAGGACTCTGAATTACTGCTACTACACCTGTTACTTACCTGGTGTTTTTGTGCAATTCCCGACTGTTAATGTCCAAGTTGAGGCTTCATACACCCCTGTGTAGGAACTCAAGAAGCCATATCTGGCTGTGACAAAGTCCTCCATTTCAGAAGATGTCCACCCGGTGATGACAGTGTTGCTGGATCTGGCAGTAGGGGAGGCGCCACCATGTACAGTCACTCTGGACGCTGCTGGAGACACCTGCATGCAAACACTTAACCCTTAAAGGGACATTCTCAGCACTCACACGTAACCACATAATACACTAGAACAGTACTAGAACTGTGATTGGGATATGCTCGGTGAGAATGCCACTTTAATTGCCTGCATGATGCCTCAAAGCTTCATACTTATATTTGTTGTCATGATACACACTGAAAACCCAGAGGAAGGAGCCTAGTCATTATGACGACCTAGGTTGTCATAATGACTAATGGAAAATGCTCTGGAGAATGGTGTATGAATATAGTCTCTAATTAGTTCACCTCCTAACTAGAGGCATCCCTTTCACATATTTGGTGTACTATTGATTGAACTAAGTACCTTTACTTGTTATAAATAAGTTGCGAATGGGTGAGAATGATGGCCCTACCCGGTGGGCACAGAACATTGAATCAACATTAATAAGTGGTGGTCAATGTTGATACAATGTTGATTCAATGTTGATTCAATGCTAAACTGGATTTTGTGCCCACTGGGTAAAGGTATAGAGACCACTCTGCTCCCTGTCACCAGTTTAAGTCTCATGCCAGAAAATTTACTTCAACACTGGATGGCAGCATGTGTCAGGTAAGGTCCTAAGTGCAACACCCAGATATGCCCTAGATTGTCCCAATGACTACCCGATGGTGTTGTTACTGATGACTTTAGGTTTTCAAATTGACAATACCTAAATCAACAACCTTAAGGTAGTCATTCTGACTAACCAATCCATGTGACTACCTGAGGTTGTCATTATGACAACTTTGGTCTATATGGATCAGATATGACTACCTTAGGTCGTCACAATGATGACCTGAGGTAGTCACTTTGACGACCTAAAGTTGGCAATTTGCTATTGTCTATATGATGACCCTGAGGTTTTCAGTGCATGATGCATTAATGCAGCCCTCACAAGTTATAACAACAGCCCCAGGCTGTTGTTTGTATTCAGAGCTTCATTTTTCAAATTGTCCTAATGGAAGTTAATGGAATGAAACAGTGGGCCTTCATGCAGTGCTATATTTTATACTGAACCTCGCAAATTTTGCCTCTGTCAGGGTCAAGTTTCTTTAGAATATCAAAATGAAAAGATACCTACCAAGAGAATATCTTGGATGTTTATATTGACAGGCGTTTTGATCAGCCAATGGACTGCTTCTTGATTTATAAGCATGAGTTTGATGTCCGTGTATCCCATGGCTTGGAGACTGACCTTGTATTGTGTTGATCCAAAAGAAGACGTTATGAGAAAATACTTCCAGAATAGTCACGATAGATTCCAACAAACTCTAATGGCATTATTGATAAGATAAATTCAATTTGTTATTCCCATGATAGAATACTGTTTCTGATCTCAAATTATTGTTGCAACTTTGGAATCTAAACATTGACGATAAATGCTAGAAATGTTTCACTGCGTCAATATGGTTTCAATTAAACCTGAATGTCAATGGGTTTATGTGGGATTATCTCTCAGTACCTGTACTGTACCTGACTTGTATGGTCTGTGCATACTAAGTACATGGACCTCAAACTCTTTGCGGAAACAAGGTGTGCAGCTATAGGTGAAGTAGGGACTCGGCCCTCCTAACACAATGTACTGGGCCATAGCATGTGGACTGTTAATACTGTAGATGCAAGTACCTGTAAGCAACAATAATGTTTCTCTTGAAGATGAACGTTGAATTACTTATTACCGTGAATTGAAACGAATAGGCCCAACTCACATATAAGCCACACCCCTACCCAGCGGGCACACAACATTGAATCAACATTGATAAATGGTTGTCAATGTTGATTCAATGTTGATTCAACATTGATTCAACAGTGAACTGGATTTTGTGCCCACTGAGTAGCTTTGACAAATCATATAAGTGTAACAGTCCCGGAAAAATCATATGGAAAAAACGGGACTCGAACCCACGACCCTCAGATCACGCAACCTGCTGCTCTACCAACTGAGGTACTTCCCTGTCTGACAATCTGACCGCGCGGTACATTACTGGATTGGTATGGTACAGAGGGGTGCCGAATTACCCAAGTGATCATCTCCTCTAGATTCGGATTTTCCGGGGGGTTACCAACCCTGGGCTTTCTCTTCCTCCAAGAAGGGGCTTTATCAAGCAGTTACAGAGTCCTAGCCCCCAGAGTATAGAGGGCTTACCAGCAAGGCACGGGGAATCCGACCCCTACATAAGCCTCACAGAGGGTCTGGAAATTAGTAACACAGTACTGTAGTATACTTGAGTATAAGCCACCACACCCCCCCCCTACTAAGGGCCAATCCTATAGGCCGCACTGCCAATCTGATTTGCGTTTTATACGTCAGGAACAAAATAAAAGGTTATTAGAAGTGTACAGAAAACATGGCACAATGACATTGTAAACAACTGCAGCTATGGAATACAGTGGTGTATCTTACATGTTTATGAATATATATATATATTATATATATATATATATATATATATATATATATATATATATATATATATATATATATATTATATATATATATATATATATATATATATATATATATATATATATATATATATATATATATTCAAATACTCAAACAGTTAATGATGTAAAGAGCCTTACCTTCACTCAACAGTGGTAGGCTTATAAGAACAGCCAGAATTGGCACCATGCAGACAGGAGACATATGCAGCCACATAATCATGCTGTAAAAATGACTCTAGACTGGTTAATGGGAGAGTAAAGTTAAGGAGTTGGTCTAGTATTCAGAGCTCTATCATTAGGTTCTCCTAATGTATTTCAGACAGACTGTAATTCATCGGAAATTAGATCAGCCTTGGTTTCACTGATAATCAATGCAAACATGATTGATAGCTGCTATCTTACACGGAAATCAAAGTAAAGCCTACCTGATATGTTGTAGCTTTGAGGTGGTGTTGATAAAATCCACAGTATAATTCATAGAGGGGAATTTCAGCAATATGTCATGGTACTTCCCTGTTGGAAATTATAAATATTGATCTATAGGTTCCAGATCTACATGTAGAACTTGGCAAACTGATAAGGACGCTGTCTTAGTGTCCGGGTAATTTTTATAGATGTGTAGGGTTGGCTTGTTGGGACAAACACATCAATGTTGACTCATGACCCACAGAGGCCTTAGTACTTAACAGCCATATCATACAGATAAGGATAGATTAACTATCTACATTGTATCTCGCCAATTCAGAAACCCAATAAAAGTAAAGTTCAATGAGCTGGATTTGTATACATTCAGAATGCTACCCCCTGCTCGTACAGAAACACCTACTTACTTGTATATAATTATATGCATAGTCAGTAATATTGCATCACAACCTGCAATGTATAATATCTCATGAAGTTCCCAGCTGTTTGAGGTTTCATGTCTATGTTAAAGGGACAGCCATGTCACCCTAGATGCTAGCCCAAGTATGTAGTTCATGACTGTGCCACTAAACTGTGCTCCTGGAATCCCAATTTGATTCTTACATCGCAAATATTACACCAGAGGCCAAAAGTAAGTGACCCAGATGCCCACCAAACGCCACCTAGTAGACAGCAGGCAGTCTTGAGTGTGCTGACAGCCCTTAAACATACACTGTAAAAAGTGTTTCTTATTTAAACACATTTACTCAAACACATTAAAACCTAACACTTTCTCTGAATATCAGCATCTAAGCACTCTCTTCTGTCAGCAGGTGAAGGGATATGGCCGCTAGTGATGGTTGAGCCTACAAAAAATGTAACATTTGTGGGCAAGGGCAGTTTGGCCAGGCCACTGGAATATTTTTGACAACACTATCGACTCAATATTGCTGACATTATCTTAATTATTATGGATTTGACTAAGGAGAGCCTGTACATAGGCTAGAACCTGTACAAGCAATAGGAGTATTTGATATCAGTGAGCTAGCTAAAGTGCCCTCTCCCACTATTTTTCACTGTTGCAGCTCAGCCATCATTGGCGACCATATTTGTCCACACATGTTTACAGAAAACAATTTTAGATGTTGACATGAATATTTTTTTATGAACGTGTTTAAATCATATATACATCTTTTACAGTGTATTGGTGAAGGGTGCAGTGGAGAGCAGTGGGACCACGTGATCATGCTGTCCTGGCCACGTGACTTCAGTAGGGGGACCATGAATCAGACTTTGCTTGGAATTTAATAGTCTATAAAAGCATAATAAAACTATAGCGCCCTCTTATATTTGATGATTACACATTAGCTTCTAGGTATACACATTGTGCAATGGTATCATTGTGTATAGATGTTCTCTTTTTTAACCCAAAACAATAGTGTGCTGCCAATTTAAGGGGGAGTATACCATTTTCTGTGGGTACACTGGTGGCAGTCAGTACACTGGTGGGTAGCACTAGTACTCAATACTATACCACTGGCACAGTCCAACTGCTGGTCACACCAGTGCAACCTGTCTAGACCAGAGGACTGTCAGAAAGGAACAACCATCACATTATTTGTTAGTTGCCTGCGCCTTTATACATGGGGTACTGGTGCTGGGGAAAACAGCCTCATGGGGCTAGGAAATGCCTGCATGTGGGGGATTCCGTTTGAGTGATTCTAAATATTAGTCAGGTGTTATTTAAACTCAACGAGCCTGGCACAATGGTTTGGATGTAGGAAGAGAGGGGTTTCCCTTTAAAGAGCATCGTTGACATGTTTATTGAGGGAGTAGCCCCTCCCCCTTTGGTTACGCCGCTGCTCACCAGAGGGGAGTTGTGTGTTGTTCATATATAGTTCTCACTCCTGCCACTGGATGTGCGGGTGCCTCAGTGGTCGCTGGCCACCCTACCAACTTCAGCACAGTTGCATGTTTCTTGGTGATCATACGATGCATTTACATTCTTATACACTTATATATTTTGCTTTGATAAGTCGAAGTGAGTAGCAACCTTGGAATTTGATTAAGATTGAATAAAGAGTTGAGAAGACGGTGTGTTGATCCTCCACTACTACACTTAGAACTGAACGGGTAAGTAAACGTTTTTGGCGCCCCAACATGGCCGCCACTGTCATGTGACCAGAAAAAAATCCCATACTCTCTTTTCATTGGCTGGGGCCTGTTATTTATAGGTCAATAACAAAACCCAAATCTCCCTGTGGGGAGAGTTCAGTCAAAACATCCTGATGTTTTCTTTATAAAAGAAAATTATTTCTTGAAAAAGAAAACATACTGTAATACCTGGCTAGTAGGAATTTTTTCCATATTGATATATGGAAAAGAATATATGTGACTGAGTGACTTAGTGTGTTATCAACATACAGTCATGCCAATAAGAGGTGGGACATGTCTGGAGGTGAGTTCAAGTGTTTCATCTTGTTCAAAGATTCATCAGGCAGACATTCAGGAGTTAGTGTATTATCTCAAAGAATTTATTTTATAAATCCTGCCTATACCGGTTTTTAGACCAAGTGAGATAAATTGTGGTGACCTATATTATGGGACTTATGTCCAGTGTTGGTTTGGTTGGGGCAGCACTGCCTATCAGTAGTATAGTGTAGCTGAGCTATAGTCCCATCCCTATACACATTATAGTACTTGGGCCTAATTATAAATTAAATCAATAAAGTATAATAGGTAAGTTTCACCTGTTCATATCAATAGATATCATTTTAGGTTAGGTATCGAATCAATTCATGATTGATATTTTCCTTTACTGTTGTGTGTGATATACAGGAGGCGCTCAAATTTATAAAAGAATTATAAATTTTACTGGTATTTCCATGGATGTATATCTCAGTATGGAGAAAAAAGATTGAATAAAGAATTATCGAGAGTGTTTGGCCAAAATCCGATTTCATCAAAGACACTATATATAAATAAGAAAAGGGATTGTTTGTTAATGGTATGGTGACAAGATGTGGCTGGGGGGGGGGGATTTGAGCTTAGGTGCTGTGAACCTTGAGGCCACTGCTCTAACCACTATACCCTATTGTGCACTGGTCACATGAGGAATGCCCATGTATACAACCTATTCACATAGAATGCACCCTGTTTGTACCCCAGGCTCGAACTTTCTTGTGGCCTGAGCTGGTAGCTTGAGGTTAGAGGTTATACACTTGTACCAATAAAAATGACGCTGTACACAGGTCATCTTGCTAATGCAGAATAGCATTATACGCGTCAAGTAAGGTATATCTCAGGATGGATATCTAACAGAAACACTGAGATGTTTTTGTTTTAACTGGATGCTTGTGCATACAAATTATCCATACATTAATTTCCAGTACATATCCCGTACCGAAAGGCCTAATAGTGCAGGTTAACTATACTCATTAGCTGTGTAGGTCATTTGAAGCTGTGTGGAGTGGGCTACGCCATCCGGGTTTGCAGCACAACTTATAATGATTCATGAAAGGAATTCAACTTTAGTCTGTTAAATCTGACTCCCCCTCATAAGACCAATTTTGTAATCTAAGCAAAACATTGTGTATCAATGCATTGATAATATGGTGCATAAGCCAATTTCAATCCAAATCCACATCAATAATTATGATACTTCCAGTGGACATTGTTCGCCTACCTGTCTTTGTGTTGAGATGTGTGTGTTCATCCAGTACACATGAGAATGTGTAGATATAGTGTTCTGCTGCATACATAAATGCATAGGGTAAGCTCACCTATTTCCGACCTACCACCATAAGTCGACCACCTGCTGCACCATATTGCCAAGTATCTAAGCTATACTGAGTAATAGAGATTCATTCGGATGCAATTTCAGGTGTTATTCCGCCCTATTATACCATTATCATTTACATATTTATTTATTTCCATATACATATAATGCGTTGAAGTGATGAAGTATGACCTGTTTTGAGATGATAAAGACCACGAATTCTCCACCAAAATCGGTTTCCCTTGCATGTTTGTATCCATTCATCTCATTCAATCCACTGTGTAAAGAGCTTATATGAATAGAGGTATATCTCATAAGCATGAATCCATTGTGTTTTTAGGAAAATATTCAAATTGGTACATTTGAGAAGTTACCCATTCAAACTCACCAATTTCACCATAAGTCGACCATGATTTCACCATGAGACGACCTCAATCTACAAGGTATTAGCATGTCCTCCATAGTAGTTCTGGTTCTGCAAGAAATCCTACATTATAAAGCTACTTTATGATTATACACTTGTTCTATAAAGAGCAAGATGGACATTACAGGACTAAGACTGGACGGATACAGTTATTAAAACAGGTGATTAAATATTTTTAAACTGATAATACATTATATATTCTTCCTCACCCAGTTCATCTTGAGTTGAGCTAAGTTTAATATTTTTATTTGGCTATCAGTATACAGACACCTTTGCTCTCTTCCACTGCAGCCAAATCCCTCGACGCACAGGCCATCGGAAGTACAAATCAAAAATATATTATGACATCAATAATTATTGGGAAAAAATGAAAAATAAGAAATTTAAAGTGTTTAGATACAGTTCAAGTGTGATTTGTAAATTTTCTGGGTTTTTGTATTTGGGAAGTGTCAACTTCATGTTCTGTAGAATAGGCTTTCACATCTTGTGTCGGCCTTCAGCACCCTGTCTGTCAGAGAAGCAATGAAAGCTGCTTTGGTCTGTTTATGCTGTTGGTCAGGGGTACATAGCATCACCTCAGTGGAGAAAGGTGGTAACAACTGAAAATGTTTCAAACTCAGTGGAGAGAGGTCGTAACTGCTTTGTCTTTATCATGTAACCATGGATATCCTTTGATATGATTATTGCAATATAACATTTCTCTAGATACGATCTGGGGGTATAAACCCACATTGTACATAAAGACGAAATTCTACCCCTTTGATGTTTCATGTATGACCGCATACTAAATATGACTATGTTTCTTAAAATGGAAATATCTCAAAAAAAGAGATTTTCAGTTACGACCTTTCTCCACTGAGGGTGACGGATAAGGTTCCACAGGTAGATCCTTCTGAAGGCTGGGCTGTTCTTGTCTCTGATTGGGCGTTTGTGCTCAGCTTTACTTTACTGTTCCCCCAGAGTATACTCTGCGTGAAGCCACAGTGTTGTATTCGTGTTTTGAGATCTTGCACATGTGGGTGATTAGCAGTCGGTTTCTCCTGTCCTTTTGAGACTATGGATCCAGTGCAGATCGTCAACATGCATTGCCCATTGGTCATGGATGCCCAAACAGATCCGCAGGGCATCGTTTTGTAGTACTTTAAGTCTTCCTTCAATCCATGCTGGTCCACCATCCAAGATTATTGGGCAGTATTCCATAAAATGAGTCTCACCATTTGGACGTATACTAGGCGGGTAGGCCTGCCTCCTTTTCCAAGAACAAATTTACTGCTATATCTGGGTTGGCTTGTTGAGCATGAGTCCACAGTACGTAGGTCTTGTCAGTGTTGATGGTGATAGGACTCCTGATAGGACTATGACACTATGGAAAAGCACGTTGGAAAGACCTTGAAGAGTAGTATCTCATAGTGGGCATTTAACATAGGTTTATAACAAAGGGGGAAAATGACAGTTTGCGAAAAGTGATGGTCTTTTTTCTACCCCATAGATAATATTGAAATATTACCCAGCCATCTGTAAAAACAAATCAGCCAGGTCCTAACATATCAGAAGATTGTGTGTACCCATCAACAGTCTCCTGCATGGATGGCCAAGGGGTTTTCTAGACTGCCCAAATTGATGCACTGCAAGAACTGCTCTAGCCTACATGACATGGGATTGTACAGCATCAAGATGTAAATAGGGTGTTTCATATAAATCTTATGTGAACTAAAGAATATCTTATAGCAATATGGAAAGGGGGGTATTGTAGCTTTCCAACAGTGTATAACACACACCCTCAAATATAATATAACAGCCTAAAGAGATCCATATAGTGGGCACTTGCTTCCACAACCCTCCCTGTTCTGGGCAATTTCTGCACTTCTAATTATGATAGAAGGATGAGTAAATATGTTCTGGAAAGCTGTTAGTGTGGCCAATAACATGGCACAATAAAATACGGAATCTACACAATTTGGAAAATTTATCCAAGTGCCTACTTAAGCCTTAAGCCTTAAGGTTTGAGGGAAATTTAACACTTCGCATGACCACTTCATAATTGAGATAATTTGGACAATGAATGAATCAATTTAATTACTGTTCAGATAAATATGATCTGACAAACCTTGGCACGCCCTGTCTGAACGATGTACAGTTTTATGATAACCAAAACCATTTTTGATTAGACAGGTAGGCCTACACATGAACTGGTTGTCAGGCAGTGCATGGCAATAGCATTAAGACCCGCCTCCAGTGGACCTACACATCCCCTTGCCTGATGTCATACCTGACCAAAAGTCTTAAGAAATGTAAGGAAAATACCTTGATTTCTATGGTAATTTTCAACTGCAATTGATAATAGTCTTGGAGAACGTGCACACACCTTTTTGTGACATTGCTATGAATATTTCTCATGGAATCATGGTCATGAAAATTAATTGATAATTTTTTCCATGTAAAGGACTTATCTGATATAAAACGGGCCGTTGCTAAGCAACCATTCGAAATAGAAGAAAATGAATAGTTTCATTGGATTTTCTTCTATTTAAATTCATAATAGGATAAACATAATCGAACCTATGGACTATGTTATGGACATGACAGACACTCTTTACATGGTCGTAATATGTAGTTGAAATTCTTGTAATTAAGTCGAAAATATGTATTTTTTACTCCCAAAAAGTGCCTAACAATATCAATGAAGAGTCCCTTATTGATCTATAGACCATTAAATTATAGATTTGCCTTTCCTCTAAATGGAGGTGGCAGGTGCGCAACACTGTTTTAATGCAGGATCTTGTCACCGTGGATTTTGGGACCTGTGCGTAAGTCACACCATATGGCGTTATATTGAGCCATATTGACATATGTTTCACTTTAATTTATTGCAAACTTACGGGTTTAACCACTGAAGCCAAATAATTCTTCATGGAGGCAGCCTTTAATACCATAATTCACCGGTTTCATCGGGATCTCACCTTTGTCTGAACTCTAAGTGCATGGAGAAATATTGTGATGCAAGAGGGCTAATCATTCAACACCATCAATTAATTCTTGCCTAATACCATGTATACATATATGGTCCCACCCACTGTTAATTATAACCATATGATCACATTGCATGAGTCATTCTATGATAAAATGTACAATTACTTTACCACATTTCCATACCAGATGTTACACATAACGTACATGAATTTGGTTTATTTGTACATTTTACTATAGAATGACTCTCCTAATTATGGATAAATATGGTTGCCCTTCATGAATTGCCATTCATTCTATTCCTCACGAAAGCTTCTGCTTCTGAAGAGCTTTGCTTCACTTATCAAAATGGCTAATGTGACTTCCACAACCATGGCTTTGGAGATTGCTAACATGACTGTTGACCATTTCAACACTAACCTCTCAGCAAATACTACTGTGTATCCAGAAACCGATGGTGGACACAATATCTTTGCCAGAATTGTTTATTTTTACCCAATAAGAATGGCTGAGACATTGGTCGGTTTCATGGGTAACTTGATGGTTATAATTGCTGTCATTCGCTATCAGGATTTGCAGAGTGCCACTGGCTCCTTGCTGGCCAACCTGGCTGTGGCGGACATCCTAGGTAGTTCACTTACCATATTCTCCGTCATAGGAGAAACCATGGACAGAACCACAAGGTGGCTGCAGTTTTGCATTACCAAAGAATTACTCTACGTGATTGCAGGATTTGGTAACATGGTTAGTCTATCTATGATGTCTGTAGATAGACTTATCTCCATGAGCATACCTTTTTGGTACCATGCAAATATGACAATATACAAGGTCCTCCCATGCCAGATCATCGTTTGGATTGGAATTGTCCTGACGTTCAGTTTGACATTCAGCCTTCGCTCGACAGCCACCCTGAGCATGCCAACATGTGTATATCCATTCCTGCTGTCAACCCCGGATCAACGCTGGTTCATACTCTACCCCTACTACTTCCTCACTGGTCTGACAATAATCAACTACATCATTCTGGGCATTATGGTTTGGAAGAAGGGACGATTGATTGCTGCTCAGTGCTCTTCAATAGCTAACCATATGCTTCAACGCCAACGTAAATTAACAAAGACAACTTCGCTCATACTCATAAGCTACCTGGTGCTGACTGTGCCGCTTAGTATAACCAGCGTTGTGGTGAGTTTACTCATGAATCTGTTTGCAAGATATGCATGGCTTTGAATTATATCTTACATTAATTTTCATATATATATATTATAGTTAGAGTATAAACATGCATATTTTTGACAGGCATGGTGCAAGAAATGAGGTTGAGTTAATACACATGCACTATATTCAACGTAATAAGCGCACATCCCCTAATAAGCGCCCACCCCAATTTTGGCCAATTTTAGTCAATAAAACGCCCAAATATATCACATTTTTAGCCTAAATAAATCCATAACTACTAAGTGTGTGTGTGTGTGTGTGTGTGTGTGTGTGTGTGTGTGTGTGTGTGTTTGTGTGTGTGTTTGAATGTCAGAAACTCTGGAATTTGATTTTACAAACTGTGTTACCAAGACAAAAGAATTCCTGTGATTCCTAATAAGTATCTATATTTTTTATAGGTGAAGGGAAAGTCTGCACTGGCTGTCCATGGCCAGTACGTAGCATTGTTACTATTCCATCTTAATGGTGTCATCAATCCGTTTATCTATGCTTATCGCATGCCCAGGTTCCGCCAGGTCTTTCGCAGAATGATTGGTCTTAAGCCAAATGCTGTAGTGCCAGTATTGGTTGCTGCAGCTCCAGGACAGGTTGCTGGAGCAATGATGCAGGTTAGCGGGAGCCTAAACAAAGCACAGTTGCCTAGGTCCTCAACGCAGGTTGCCTGAACCCTCCAGCCATGTTGCCTGGGCCCTCAACGCAGGTTGCCTGAACCCTCAGGGCAGGTTGCTGGAGCCCCTCCACAGCTTGGCAGAGCCCCATGGCAGGTCACCCAGGACAGGTTGTTAGAGCCCAAGTTGTGCAGGTTGCTGGAGCCCAAGTGCAGACTGCCGGAGCCCACAGAAGGTTACAACAACCCCCTCAGGTCACCAGACTTCACCCCAGTACATGTGACGAGTGTAGCAACAGCAACAAGGAGTGAGGCTGGATGTACTACAACCCTGATGATGGAAGAGAGTCCTGCCTTGCTTTAATGCTAGCATGTACAGTACTGTAATTGACAGGATAAAGGGGACAGAATAATTATGAAATTATTGCATTCAAAGTCTTGAAAGTATGTTTAATCTAGAAATAAAGGGGTACTCTAGTGACATTTTGTTATTGTAATGTGCATGATTGCGTGATAAAGATGTAGCTTCTTTTTGATAATTCAGCATGGCATACTGGCCCCTAGCAGAAGTGCAATAAGGTGTATATGGTATTTCAATCATCAGTCTAAACATAGGTGTTAATTGAAACTGAATTTGTAGTTATATCAAGCTAATATAATATTGTCAGCACTGAAAGAAAACAATGATACCATGCTGATCCAGGCATGGATGACATTGGTGATAGCTAATTGTAGCATCCTTCTCGGCCTTATCCAAGCCCAACGCCAACCGAGCATTGGATTCTGAACGTTGTTTCTGTTCAGCCAATTCCTTGATGTGCCTCAAACGACACATAGTACAAATAACACCATATATCCAAACGCCTTAGAGATACAATATCAAATAAAACGCCCAAATATTAAATTATGAAATCACATTGCAATTGCTTTCATTAACTATTCGTCAAGGTATCGATGTTCTTCTTATTGTGATTTGCAGATAAAGCAAAGCAGGGATAGACTGAATGTATTGGTTGTATAATGTATACAGGTTGTTGTGTTGCGATTGCAGGCTAAATCCAATGGTGTTTTGATTTTTACAAGCTAACAGTTATTGATTTGTGACAATATATTGTAATTTTATTATGCCAAAATCTAACTTTCCATATCCGCATTTCAACCCACCTACAGATAATGATATTATATTCAATACCATATAAAATTCTCGTCAACAAGATTCTGCAAACAATATTTATTAAATCTCATCCACTGGTTCTCCTTGATAATTGTATAAAATGCATTTACTGTCTAAATCTTGTATGATCAAAATGTAAAATAAGAATCTAATAAAAATGTTATTATCCTAAGCCGTCTTGAATCAGCATTCATTTGGGCCATGTATTAATGTAATAATTATGAATTAAAATGATAGTGGATATCTTGCACAGCATTGTCTAGCGTTTAATCATGCGAATGCATAGCACATAATATGCTGCGGAAAATATGATGCATCATATATGAGAAGTTCGGACATTCATATTTATAAGTGATGTGAGAAAGAAGATGCTTTACACATACATATTGGAATATGAAATACTCTCTTGAGTGCAGAATATACAGTAAAATGTTACTATAATGAATCTTCAGACATAACAAACTAATTTATGTGCCCAAATCCATTTTCATACACTCATGTAGTAAGAAAATTCTGTTTGTACCAATCTTTTTAGATGTAAATTCGTTCATAGTGCACTTTGAGATCAAATATTAACAATGTTCTCAGTTTAAAATTACACCACTATATTAAAACCTCCAACAGCAGTGGCGGATCCAGGATTTTCCAGAGGGGGGGCCCAAACCTGGCTAACCAGTGACTGTCTGTTACCGCACGCAAGCAAAGTGCAGCGCAAGCAAAGCCATACTAGGGGGGTTTGGGGGCAAGCCTACCCCCCCAAGAAAATGCTGATGGTCTGTGTCTATATGGTATTGTCCCCTTCTCTCTTTTTCCCCTCTTTTCTCCTCTCTTCTCCCTCCCCCCCTTTTTTTTGGGGGGGGGGGGCAAGGCCCGTCGCCCCCCCCCTGTATCCGCCAATGAACAGAAGTCCTACCCCTCCTACAGCCCACTCAAGGAAGGGACTGTGGTACCCTCCGAGGCTGATAGTTCATTATCAGCTTCCCAAGTCACTTGTTATTCAACCAGTAGCCATATTGACTCTATGGACTCAAAATATATTGTAAAGACTCTATTTGTGGAGGGATTGATTTATTGATTTATTTACTTGAAATGAATATATCATACAAGCTTTGTATAACAAAGAGATTGTAAAACTAGAAAGACTCCCTGACAGGAGATGTTCTTGCAACAAAAATCACCTAAATGTTAACTCAATTATTCATAATTGAATTGTTGTATTTCAGTGTGAGTATGGTGGATATATTGTGTGGCTGTAATTGTCCCTCCTTTCACTGGCATAGTGGATGGGGTGAATGTAGCTATTCTAATCATCACAGGATGCTGTTTATTCTTTGCTTAAAAGAAACACCACTCTATTTTTATGATGACTTCAAATGGTAGTCTTGGTATCAATTAGAAATATTCTGGCACATTTTAGTGAAGCATAGGCTATTATATGGGAGCTGCTGCAGCCCATGACGTCACCATTGGGGCAAATATACCCCAGTAGTGGCTGCAGAGCACTGTTAGTGCACACCAAGATCCCCCTTGTAGGTTTCTTTTGCCACTACTTGTAGATTTCACTTGACAAGTAGCACCAAATAACCCCAATTAAGTGCCCACATAATATTATGACGTTGTACATTTCATATTTATGATTAAACCACCTCAAAGGGTTTGCTTGCAGCTTCCAGGCTTGGACAATGCTCTACCTGGAGTATTTGCCCCGATGGTGACGTCATGGGCTGCAGTAGATAAGCCTGCTGTGCTCCCTTATAATAGCCTATGCTTCACGAAATGTGCCAGAATATTTCTAATTGATACCAAGACTACCATTTGAAGTCATCATAAAAATAGGGTGTGGTTTTCTTTTAATGTATTTAGCTTGTCAAAAATATACAAAACACACACACAACTGGTTTAGAAGTGCACTTCTCCACGATAGATTTCCAGGAATAGGTGTTTTGTGCTCTAGCATATGAGCTGAAGAAGCCAAATTTTGCCTGCCAAACAAGGTTAAAATGCCATTCGAATTTCGAAACATCTATGTAGTATAATAACTGATGATCGGTAGAGCTGAGCCCTTCGCCTGTATCATTATGTACTTTGTATATCTGGAATACTATACCAGTGTTTACTGAAGGGTATATAAATATAAATCAAAATGTGTAAGTATGTATAAGTATGTTTAATTTGTGTAGTTTGAAAAAAAAAATACGTCAACTACACACAGAGTTAGTCTCTTATGCAACAATTGCAAAAACCAAAGAACTCTAGACTGCACTTGCTAACGCAAAAGTAGTTTATTTGTAATATACATGTAAATATTTCCTCTGGCCAACTTGGCAGAACGTGTTACCACCTCTACATGAAATGTTGGTCAATAAAGCTATTCAAAAAAATATATTTTCACTATTTTATCTTATAGCAAAATACATTAGACTGCTTATGGCCACCGTCCACTGGGGAACTTTGGCCAACCAAGCCTATACATTTTTTATATAACTTCGGTCGATGTGAGCTCAGTGGACGGTGGCCATCAAGTGTTACCACTCGATCTGACTGAATCTAAATAGCCATCAGTGTCTCAAATGAAGGTTATGGTATCCATGGGCTACATATAATACGGCCATTTATTAATTGGGATAATTGGGACAATTGACGATTTCTAAGTACTGCTGAAGCAAGTGTTATCTAACAAACCATGCCACGCCCTTAGTTAAAACGGGGTTATGTATGTTCATGCCGAGCACCGCAGGGGGGAACACAGCGGTAACACCATCAGGAAATTGGGACCATCCCAGGCCAAATGATGGTTGACGTCTCCTTGTGTTCATGGTGACAGCCTTTATTAATACCATAATGCACCTGTCTCATCGGGATATAATTTCTGTCAGAACTCAAAGTGCATGGACAGAGTTCACGATACAAAAGGCATTATCATCGCTTAGATCACAAAGCAATTAGTTTCTTCCATGGTCAACGGCACCCTGAGCCGTACCAACACCTTGAGTCGGACACACCATTGGCTTTCAATTGAATGGTTTATATATTCAATTCAACTACAGTGTTAACTGAATATGAAAATACATGGGGGGGGGTTTCCGTCCGATACACTCAGCAGACCACATGTAATTCACTTCCTACATGGTTCTATTACTGCCTGAACGTGGGGTGCTTTTCCCATATTTTCAACAAAAAGATCATGGCGAAATTGAAAAATAGGTTTTCTTATTCTATCTGTAGGGACATCGCTCTAAATTGTCTAAAATGACGCCACTATTCGCAGACCCATTTATAGGGCAATGATTCTTTACAAAACATCCTCCAAGCTATTGAACTATTATAAGCTAGTGGCTGTTAATAAGATTGATTGAAAGGAAATCTTGTTGGCCTTTATTATATGTGAAGTATTTGAGGAATTGCAATGTTTTAGAGGCAGATTTAGAGGCAGCTTCGTAACACAAGGTACCACCGAACCACTGTATTAAAAGGTCCATGGCCCTAACGTTGGTGGTATATGTGTACTGGGAGCTCTGTCTATGAAGTCATTTCTTTAGAAATGATGTATCTGCCCATCAAAACCTAGACCCCAGGTAAAAGAAAAAGTGGCATTGTGGTCATTTTGCAATTTGACTTGTGTTGATAGCCTAAACGGTAGAGATTCTATGCAAATAACAAGATTGGTAGGCTCAATCAGTAGTACACATTGATCAATTATTTGCACAAATGTCAGTGTGCAAGCTACAATATAGATTCATAACATAAGACATAGACACAAAAGTTTGCTCAGGAAATCAAAATTACTACTTTCTTCATAACATAACAACTGCATACGCATTTGATATCTCATGGAAAGGCTTTCATAACTGAGAATGTTTCACAACAATTTTTAACCCCGAATATTATGAAAGGCTTGTAGTTATGAAAGCCCCAATTTACCTAGTACATTCTAGTATGGCCAGTGGCACCCCACTGTCAACCGCTCTACCTCGGTGCCCTATTGACAGTCTACCTGAGTCGTGCCACTGGCTATAGGGTAAATTCACCACTTTCGGACACTCGTTGTCACTGCCAATGCAACCCTTTTCCCATTGGGGAAGTATGGGGAAGGCCCTATTTCACTTACAAATAATTATTACATACCTATGGATAGGGGAGTATTCATACTTCATGACCTATGAATAATACAAAGGTTTTTAAAGTATTTTTCACCTATATATTTTTATTCAAAAACAGGAAATTAGAAAGGCTAATTTCACCTGAAGTCGGACACTTTAGTTTTCTTTTGTTTTTGTAAGGAAATAAAATGCAGATCTTCTAATTAATTAGATAGGATTATTATACGAATGGGGCTCTGATAGTGCTTTTTAGGTGATATCCCCGTGCTGTTATCTGGTGATAACAGCACGCTTGAGGGGAAAACAGGCACTCCTGGCTCTAATTTTCGACTAAGTTAAAATCCTACGTTACGTCGCAGGATCAAACCCGGGGCCGCAAGACTGCGGGTCAAAGGCCCTAACCACTAGACCGTGCTGGCCATACAGAAGAAGGAGATAAAACAAGAAGTCTATAGCCACTATTGCCACTGAAGCCAAATAGTTCTTCATGGAAGCAACCTTTAATACCATAATTCACCTGTTTCATCGGGATCTCACCTTTGTCTGAACTCTCAGTGTATGCACTGTAAAAAGTTGTTGTTCCTAAACAGCAAAATGTGCTGTAACTACACAGTACTTTTGCTGTCAAACATTATACAGTAAATTTTGCAGTACATTTCTGTTGCTGTAAATGCAGCTTACAGTAGTGAGTTGTAGACCTACATCACTTTTCACTGTAGTCTTTTCTCTGTGCTATGTACATGGGGAGTCCTGGGATCGATCCTTGGTCTAGCCACCTCTCAATGTGGTACATACTAAATGGTCACAAGCAATTTAACATCATTCTCTATGGGTCTTGTCTATAGTTTTCATTGTATAGTTTTACAACTAATTCTGCTGCACAGTAACAGTAGATTTTGCTGTTACTGTACAGTATATGTGCTGTTAATATACATGAGCTGACTTGCTGTAGGTCTACAGCACAATCTCCTGGAACCAAAGTTGCCCCCAGTATTTGCTGTACAGGAACACTACTTACTTCTAACAGTGTGGACAAATATTGTGATGCAAGAGGGCTATTCATCCAAAACCAACAATTAATTCTTGCCTAATACCATACATACACGGTCCTATCCACTGTTAATTATAACCATATGATCACATTCATGAGTCATTCCATGATAAAATGTACAATTACTGTACCACATTTCCATACCAGATGTTATACATAACGTACATGAATTTGGCTTATTTGTACATTTTACCATAGAATGACTCTCCTTATTATGGATAGATATGAGTCCCCTTAATGAATTGCCATTCATTCTATTCCACACGACGAAAGCTTCTGCTTCTGAAGAGCTTTGCTCCACTTATCAAAATGGCTAACGTGAATTCCACCACCATGGCTTTGGAGATTGCTGACATGACCGCTGATCATTTCAACACTAACCTCTCAGCAAATACTACTGTGTATCCAGAAACCGATGGTGGACACAATATCTTAGCCAGGATTGTTTATTTTTACCCAATAAGGATAGCTGAGACATTGGTCGGTTTCATGGGTAACTTGATGGTTATAATGGCTGTCAGTCGCGATCAAGATTTGCAGACTGCCACTGGCTCATTGCTGGCCAACCTGGCTGTGGCGGACATCCTAGGTAGTTTACTTACCATATTCTCTATCATAGGAGAGACCATGGACAGAACTGCTAGATGGCTGCAGTTTTGCATCACCAAAGAATTACTCTACGTGATTGCAGGATTTGGTAACATGGTTAGTCTATCTATGATGTCTGTAGATAGACTTATCTCCATGAGCACTCCTTTTTGGTACCATGCGAATATGACAATGTACAAGGTCCTCCCATGCCAGATCATTATGTGGATTGGCATTGTCCTGACTTTCAGTTTGACATTCAGCCTCCGCTCGACAGCCACCCTGAGCATGCCAACCTGTGTTTATCCATTCCTGCTGTCAACTCAGGATCAACACTGGTTCATACTCTACCCCTACTACTTCCTCACTGGTCTGACAATAATCAACTACATCATTCTGGGCATTATGGTTTGGAAGAAGGGACAATTGATTGCTGCTCAGTGCTCTTTGATAGCTAACCATATGCTTCAACGCCAACGTAAATTAACAAAGACAACTTCTCTCATACTCATAAGCTACCTGATGCTTACTGTGCCTCTTAGTATAACCAGCGTTGTGGTGAGTTTGCTCATGAATCTGTTTGCAAGATATGCATGGCTTTGAATTATATCTAACATTGATTTTCATATATATATTATAGCTTGAGTATAAACATAAATCTTTTTGGCGCGCATGCTGCAAAAGAATGAGGTTTAGTTAATACACATACACTGTATTCAACGTAATAAGCGCACATCCCCTTATAAGCGCACAGACCCTTTTTTGACAATTTGAGACAATAAAACGCCCAAAATATATAAAATTCTGTGTGTGTGTGGGGGGGGGGGAGAGATGAGTGTGTGTGTGTGTGTGGGTGTGTCAGAAACTCAGGAATTTGAATTTATAACCTGTTTTACCAAGAGAAAGAATTCCTTTTGATTCCTAATAAGTGTCTATATTTTTTATAGGTGAAGGGAAAGTCTGCACTTGCTGTCCATGGCCAGTACGTAGCATTGTTACTATTCCATCTTAATGGTGTCATCAATCCGTTTATCTATGCTTATCGCATGCCCAGGTTCCGCCAGGTCTTTCGCAGAATGATTGGTCTCAAGCCAAATGCTGTAGTGCCAGTATTGGTTGCTGCAGCACCAGCACAGGTTACTGGAGAAATGATGCAGGTTAGCGGGAGACTAAACACAGCACAGTTGCCTGGGCCCTCAACGCAGGTTGCCTCAACCCTCAAGCCAGGTTGCCTGGGCCCTCAATGCAGGTTGCCTGAACCCTCAGTGCAGGTTGCCTGAACCCTCAGGGCAGGTTGCTAGAGCCTTCACAGCTTGGCAGAGCCCCATGGCAGGTCACCCAGGGCAGGTTGTTAGAGCCCAAGTAGTGCAGGTTGCTGGAGCCCAAGTGCAGACTGCACTCAAAAAGTAAACTTGTCTCCAGACTCTTCCAAGTGAGGGTCATAAAATGTGACAAGGAAGCGGGTCTTCTAGGTGGAGATAGAAGACCCACTTGGCATGTGCCAGCCCAAAACCTGACATTTGCCAGCTCCGGATTCTATTTGTGGGATGGTAACCTGATAGGTTAGACAACTTTTGATTCGTTTATTTTATGACAGTCACTTAGACGAGTTTACTTTTTCAGTGTGCCAGAGCCCACAGAAGGTTACAACAACCCCCTTATGTCACCAGACTTTACCCCAGTACATATGACGAGTGTAGCAACAGCAACAAGGAGTGAGGCTGGATGTACTAGACCCCTGATGATGGGAGAGAGTCCTGCACTGCTTTAATGCTAGCATATACAGTACTGTAATTGACAGGATAAAGGGGACAGAATAATTATGAAATTATTGCATTCAAAGTCTTGAAAGTATGTTTAATCTAGAAATAAAGGGGTACTCTAGTGACATTTGTTATTGTAATGTGCATGATTGCGTGATAAAAATGTAGCTTCTTTTTGATAATTCAGCATGGCATACTGGCCCCTAGCAGAAGTGAAATAAGGTGTATATGGTATTTCTATCATCAGTCTTAACACAGGTGTTAATTGAAACTGAATTTTTAGTTATATCAAGCTAATATAATATTGTCACCAATGAAAGAGAATAATGATACCATGCTGATCGAGGCATGGATGACATTGGTGATAGCTAGTTGCAGCATTGTTTGATTTTTGCTTATTCCGAGTCTTTGATGCGCCTCAAAGTACAGACACATAGTACAAATAACACCATATATCCAAACGCCTTAGAGATACAATATCAAATAAAACGCCCAAATATTAAGTTATAAAATAACATAGCAATTGCTTTCATTAACTATTCGTCGAGGTATCGATGTTCTTCTTATTGTGATTTGCAGATAGGAATAGACTGAATGTATTGGTTGTAAAGTGTATACAGGTGGTTGTGTTGTGATTGCAGACTAAATCCAATGGTGTTTTGATTTCTACAAGCTACCAGTTATCAATTTGTGACAATATATTGTAAATTTATTATGCCAAAATTTAACTTTCCATATCCGCATTTCAACCCATCTAAACCTTATGATATTGTAATCAATATTATATAAAATTCTGGTCAACAAGATTCTACAAACAAAATTAATTAAATCTCATCCACAGATTCTCCTTGATAATTGTATAAAAAGCAATGCATTTACTGTCTAAATCTTGTATGATCAAAATGTAAAATATGAATCTAATAAAAATGTTATTATCCTAAGCCGTCTTGAATCAGCTTTCATTTGGGGCATGTATTAATGTAATAATCATGAATATAAACAATGATGGACATCTTGCACAGAATTGTCTAGCGTTTGATCATGCGAATGCATAGCACATGACATGCTGCGGAAAACAGGATGCATCATACATGAGAAGTTCTGTCATTCACATTTATAAGTGATGTGAGAAAAAAGATGCTTTACACATACATATTGGAATATGAAATACTCTCTTGAGTGCAGAATATACAGTAAAATTTCACTATAATGAATCTTCAGACATAACAAACAAATTTATGTGTCCAAATCCGTTTTCATACATTCCTATAGTAAGAAAATTTCGTTTGAACGAATCTTTTTAGATGTAAATTCGTTGATAGTGCACTTTGAGATCAAATATTAACAATGTTCTCAGTTTAAAATTACACCACCTGATTAAAACCTCCAACAGAAGTCCTACCCTTCCTACAGCCCACCCAAGGGACTGTGGGACCCTCCGAGGCTGATAGGTCATTATCAGCTTCCTAAGTTACTTGTAATTCAACCAGTAGCCGTATGGATTCTATGGACTCAAAAATATTGTAAAGACACCATTTATGGAGGGATTGATTTATTGATTTATTTACTTGCTTTGTATAACAAAAAGATTGTAAAACTATAAAAACTCCCTGACAGGAGATGTTCTTGCAATAAAAATTACCTAAACTCAAACTATTATTCATAATTGAATTGTTGTATTTCAGTGTGAGTATGGGAGATATATGATGTGGCTGTATTTTCCTTTCGCTGGCATAGTGGGTGGGGTGAATGCAGCTATTCTAATCATCACAGTATGCTGTTTATTCTTTGCTTAATGTATTATGCTTGTCAAAAATATACAAAACACACACACACCTGGTTTAGAAGTGCACTTCTCCACGATGAATTTCCAGGAATAGGTATCTTGTGCTCTACACTGTAAAAATATTCTGTTTAAATTACGGAGAACCAATGCAAAGCTTTAGGGTGGATCATTGTAAATGTGATTACGGTGAGGCAATGTTAAGTCAACCAATTTTACTGTGAATATCTGTAATCCTGTACGGTGAAACACAGTTTATTCATTTACGGTGAAACTATGTCTTGTAAAGATATTCTGTTGAATATACAGAGAATCAATGTAAAATTTTACGGTGGATCAAAGTTTTGATATAATTAAGACAAGCTGTAAGGAAACTCTCATTGGTATGACACCCACATATATATATATGTGTTAACAGTCTGTTACTGAGGAGTAGAAATACTATCATATAGACGTTCAGGACATGGCAAGGATTCCTCTAACCTACATGAATTAGCTATTGCAAGCCTGATAACATGGACGGTAACATGGACGGTAATTATGCCTAGGCTCAGACCCAGTGAGCTCCGCCTGCAGTGAAGTAGAGGTCATAGTGCACAAGTTAACCCTTGAAGGGCTGCATATGGTGCTATGCTCCATGTGATCATAATGCATGAATACAGATTTGGTAAGTATACTAACCTAACTGTTAATACATTTCCAAAGGGTCGGCATGATGTATGAATGCAGTCTTGATGAATAGACTCACCAGGTTTACATTCATGCATCATGGTGACAAAAGGATTAGAGCACATTTAAAGTAGTTTGCAGCCAATAAAGGGTTAACTATTCTAGGGTTGTGAATTTGACGACCCTAGACTGGAGTCTAGGGTCACCAACATTGTCAGTTAGATGAGTCGAGTGTTGTCTTGTGGGATGGTAACTTGGTAGGTCCTCAGGTAGACAACCTTTAACTTGTTTATTTCATGACCGTCACTTTAAAGACCCTAAACTCTTCTTATAAGACGACTGCTGTGTTCTCCCTGTGGTGCTTGGCCTGGACGTACATAACCCTGCTTTAACTCACAGCTCACTCCTATATCTCTTGCATTTCACCCCCAATTTTCATATGATTTCACCAAACCTGACGGGGAAATGATGATTGCTAAATTGTTGCCTCCACTACCAAGATGCTGACTGTCAGCTAATGCACCCAATATCAGATAGAGATGTAAAGGTAAACGATTGATGCATTCATAATGTTCAACAAATGAGCGGTGGCGAATGTGTAGGTCCGCTGGAGGCAGTTCTTGATAAGATCACCATGCACGGCCAGACAATCAGATAGGGCGTGGCATGGTTTGTTAGATAACACTTGTCTCAGAAGTACTTAGAAACCGTCAATTGTCCAAATTATCCCAATTACCAAATGGCCGTATTATGTGATATATGTAGCCCATAGATACCATAACCTTCATTTGAGACACTGATGTCCATTTACACTGATAAAATGAAGGGATTCAAACCTGTCAATGATGGTTGACATCTCTTTGTGTTCAAGGTGAGTGAGGCCATATAATTCTTCATGGGGGCAGCATATATTAAGACCATAATGCACCTGTCTCATCGGGATCTAATTTCTGTCAGAACTGAAAGTGCATGGACAGAGTTCGCGATACAAAAGGCATTATCATCCCTTAGATCACAAAGCAATTAGTTTCTGCCAAGGTTAAAGGCACCCTGAGCCGGAAAAACACCTTGAGTCGGACACACCATTGGCTTTCAATTGAATAGTTTGTATACTCAATTCACCTAATACACTGTTAACTGAATATGAAAATGCATGGGGAGTTTCCTTACGATACACTCAGCATACCACATGTACCTACATGGTTCTATGACTGCCTGAACGTGGGGTGTTTTCCAAAATTTTCAACATAAAGCTCATGGGGAAATTGGAAAATTGGTTTTCTTATTCTATCTGTAGGGACGTCATTCTAAATTGTCTACAGTGATGCCACTACTCGCACACTAAATTACACTATGCAATGACCAAAGAAAACGGAGGCAGACCTACCTGACTAGACTATAATTTGAGGTCACTAATTGCAAAAATGATTGTAAAAAATGCCCCATAAGACTCAGTTTCAAGATATTCCAACCATGATTATTTGTCGGTTTACTACTGAATATATGGTCCGACCAATATACAGCAGGGACAGCATTCATAAAGAATTGTCGATTTTGTTTGCCTGGCAGAGATAACATGATTCTGAAGCACACTTAGTGGTAACCCAGTAAACACCCTACGTAGTTCCAACGTAGCTCAGAGGTTTCTCTAGGTAGATGTCCAACCAAAAGGTTTGAGATTGGTAATTTTGGAAGGTTTGTAGACGTCAAAACGTTAAGGTTTATTTACGTTCAACAGATGTAGACGTCTGATTTACGTTGATCTACCTCATTCAGACGTAAAGATTCTACATAGATCTACGTTAAACGACGTAACTTTTCAACTTCAATTGGGTAGATGACTTTTCCGTGTCACACTAGGTGGCAGCACTATTGATTATGGAGAGAATATTATAGCTCTTTAACAAATCTACCACATTCACGCAGTAAATTCTCATTAATTCTGAAATTCAATATCATGCAAATAAACCGTATTCAATAGAATATTTATATATAAAGGACATGTGATTAAAGTACTGTGCATGAATAGGTGCTTTGAGGCACTTTACTGTGAGGACACCACATTGGTGGTAATGGAAGAATTACAAAGCCTCTCTGCAGCCAAAACTATTCAACAGATCTATACTGTCAGGCTGTTCAATTGAAGTACAAGAATATACTATGTAGAATGAGATGAGATTGAAAATTATAGTAGTTACTTTGTAGGAATATTGTTTGCAAATGTAAATTTGTCTGCAATATATTACAAGTCTTTGTCTGAGTCCCACTATGTAGAATTATATGTAGTGTGTTAAACATAGATTTACCTCTTCAGGAGCTACGTAAATCAGACCTGCAGGTTTGAGATTGGTAAATAAACCTTAATGTTTTGACGTTGATAAACCTACTAAAATTACGTAGTTCAGACCAAAATTCAACGTAGATTTACGTCTGACCAACGTCGTTGTGTTTACTGGGAAGAGACCATAAAAACCAGGATTTTACACTATTATGAATCAAAATTAGTGATATTTTGCTGATATTAATCAGGTGCTGGCAACTCCTTAAAATGACTATGCCAGCGGCTTTTGAACCTGAAGTCATTTTTCGCCCTGGCTTATGAAGCCATTGTAGAAAATGACCCTGCTCTTAAATCATAGTAAGTGCCTTTTTGTAATGGATATTTCAGACATTTGCCTTTACTTTTCAATTGTGAAATCATCATAAATGGAAGGAGAACTATATGTATTAGCAATTTAGAATTTCAAAATATCTCCCAATGATTTTTCTAAGTAGTATACTAAATACTTGCACCAGACATGGGAGAGAATAGCTCTCTATTCTCAGGAGAATGTAAATGTGACTGGTGTGCCAAATTTGTGACAGAAAAAAAGCACCCCATCAGTAGAACCACAATATAATCTAGTAAAATCTGGGAGAACTTTGGTACCAGAAGTATAGCAGCTGAGAAAACTGAATTTTAAATTATATTTGTATGTGCATTCTTTACTAACACACCAGAAAGGCCTAGGGGGAGGTGTATTCAATGGGATTACATAACAAGCAGAGGGGTAAGGCAGCCCCAAAAATGAACCTGCCTTGAGCATTCACACCTTGGGAGGTGGGAGGGGTGGGGGGTAATGTAGAGGGAGGCATGGAGAGAAATGGCCCCGGCTTCATAAGTCTTTGCAGGGTCATTTCCTGGTCATTGCTTAGACCTGTTAATTGAAAAAATACCATAAAACATATACATTTATTCTAAAGCAATGTGATATTTTATTAAGCTACTAAGATCAAGATTGTAACCCGTTCTGATAAGAGGTACCTTCAGGGAAGCTAATATTACTGTTTTTAGCTGCCATTGGCACCAGAATTCCAAAAAGAGTAATAAATAGAGAGAAAATTATTCGGATAACCCTTTATGCAGAATATGATAATAGATTATTGGTGTTACATCTTTAGTATCAAAATTCTATATCGATAATTTTTTTTGACAAAAATGATACAAAGGCCAGTTTCTAGTTACCATGGCCGCCATTCCCACAGTCAAAATATTGGATATTGGCTCTAGTACATTTGAAATGTCATCAATATCGCAAGCCTCAAAACAGACCTTGCAAATTCCTTTCAGAACCAATTTTCTATTAAAAGGTATCCTTGTATGAGGATATTTGACCATAAAACCTAAATTTACATAAAACATTAGCCAGGTACATTGCTGGAATATGGTCAGAGGTGGTTCTGATGGGGAATACAATAGGAAGACAAAGCGACCTTTTTTAAGCACTAGTTAGGCTATGTGTTTCAAAGTGTTATTTTAGACCTATTTATTCACCAAGAGTACTTATTTCTGTAACAGATCAGTAACATATTGATGATTTAACTAGTTAAAAATAAGTTTTACATGAAAAGAAGCATTTTCCTACTTTTTGATCAAATAGTGTAAATATGGGCAAAAACCTGTTATATAAAATAAGACCATGTGAAAATCTCAAAACTGAGAGTTACTACACAATTTTAAGTGCTACTTTTGAATTCCCCAGGTCAAATGGTAGACATTCTATGCCAATAATAAGATTGGTAGCCTCAATTAAGAAGTACATATTGATCAATGCGTTGTGCAAGGTACAGTAGATTCATAACATTAGACATGGACAAAAAAGTTTTCTCAGGAAATCTTTCCTCAACAGTGGGGTGCATAGTGCTTCATAACAATTGCTTATGTATTTGATATCTCATAGAGAGGCTTTCATAACTAAGAATCTTTTACGCCAATTCTTATAAAAGGCTTGTACTTATGAAAGCCCCAACTTGCCTAGTACATTCTAGTATGGCTGCTGTGGCACTCCACTATGAACCGTTCTACCTCGGTGCCCTATTGACAGTCTACCTGAGTCGTGTCACTGGCTATAGTACTAGTAATAGCACAATGTACTAGGCAGATTGGGGCTTAAACATGCACTGAATTCCAACCTTCAAACTGCTCTTGCTCATAACAGAGATAATATATTTTCTTTTCTGTTGTTGCAAAGTCCCCTTTACCGGATTTCCCTGATTACATATCATGTATTTTTTGTAAAACAATTTTCATTGAATCTCCCTACTATCTGCCTTTGCTTTTCTGATATAGTTATAAGCCCGGGCTCCACTAGGGCGACACACCTACCTGCGAAACGATGCGATCTTTTTTCATGTTTTGATTTTCACATGTTGCTTCATTTCGACTCATTTTGCTACATTTCGCGGCAGTGTCACCCTATGAAACGCCAGTAGCAGGGCGACAACAAAGGCAAAACTGCCGCGGAACTGCCGCGAAATGAAGCGAAATGAGACGAAATGAAGCAAAATGTGAAAATCAAAACATAAAAAAAGATCGCCATGTTTCGCAAGTACCTGTGCCGCCATAGTGGAGCCTAGGCTATATTCTCCTCCTAAGCATGATATTAGTGTCAAGGACGCTGTTTTCATCTTTATAAATGGTAAGAACAAGTCAGTTCGATTTGGGTTATTGGTTGCTAATAGACTTTTTTATTTCGATAGACAGTTACTAGTTTCAAAGGATTCACTTGATTTTCAAGCAATAATGGATGCTCAAACTCAGCAAGCTAAACTAGGCGCTTGAAACTGAATGTGTAACTATATCAAGCGCCGATTCCACCGCCGCGACATGACGAATCCGTCATGTACCCCTTTCACTCCGTCCGTTGACAGATTGGGCAAATCCGTCCGATTTTGACGGATCTGTCACGTTTCTGCTTCCACTCCTTCCGTCCGTCGACGGATCCGTCCATATTTGACGGATCAGTCACCTGTTTTGACAGATCCGTCAATGGATGGATCCGTTGACGGACGGATTAGTGGAAGCCAAATTAGCCGTCATAAGGACCCAAAAAAGTGATCCACTGATCCGTCCATCAACGGATCCGTCAAGGGACAGATCAGCGGAAACAGGAAAAAATTGATATTCCTGTCACTTGACGGATCCGCCAAAATGGTGACGGATCCATCACCCGTTGACGGATGGATTTCCATTTTCCTGCTTCCACTGATCAGTTCGTTGACAGACAGATCAGTGAAAGCAGTTTTGACGGATCCGTCACACTTTTTGGGTCCTCTTGAAGGGAAATTTGGCTTCCACTGACCTGTCACTTGATGGATCCGTCCAAAATGGTGACGGATCCGTCCAAAAAATGGACGGATATGTCATGTAGGGGCGGTGGAATTAGCGCTTTAGACTGGAAATGTAGTAAACACTGGCTCAACAGGATAATGCCATGCTAAGGCATGTATACAATTGGTTACAGTTGGAGCATTGGGCATTAATGGCTCATTTTGAGTCATTGATATCATTAAATGAGAGACACATACTACGAATAATATCTTGTATCCAAACATCTTAGATGCTTAACTTTAGCTTCCCTCACCAACCCTTTGCCATTACCCCAAGCACATTACTCACCAGTCTTCACACACCTACACTTTATGCATGTAATAGTATATTCAATTTCATCAAAATATTATATAAAATATTACATATATTTATAGCATACCCTACCGTCGCGTTTAAAGCCTCAGTATCCCTATCGTTTGGCCCGCCTTTTTGATCCTATAGCTTGCTAATTATCATAGTGTGGCACGCCTACATGCAGTAGGCCCCGCCTACATATCACTCTAGGTGCTATTATACAAAGTACAGGTGCCTGGGTCAGCTGTAAAAGCTGTATAGGATTGTCATCACACTTGGTAAAGGTCCGTCCTATATATAGAAGTACCAAGTGCCCCCAATACCTTTGGTCAGTGTGTGTAGAAGCAGCGACCTATGAGTGTATGTGCACCTATAAGGAGTCATTTATTACTTGCGGAGGGGGGGGGGTCTTGGGTATTCAAAAAAATCATTTTTTATCAACCCCACCCAACTAACAGGAAGTAATCTTGAGGCCCCTCCCAAAACGTCCTGGTTGTGAGAAATTCTCACCCCCCCTCAAACTGTATTTTATCATGACCCCCTCCAATATCCACCACCCACCCCCAAATGAAAGCAAATGCCTCATCCTTAAACTTCTCAAATTGTCCAGCTCAGTAGAGGAAGGCATGTGATTATCAAAGACGTTGCTATATAGTTGCCCTTTATGGGGTGCTAACTGTAAAGCCTATTGTCCACTCTGGCCTAACAGATCAACATATCTTGGTTAACTTAGGCCCTTCTATTTGGTGCTGAATAGATAAATTGTTTGTCCTTAGGGCCAGACTGTTTTTACACCAAGAATTATACTCACCTAAGTATCTAAGGTCTCAGCAGGGTTGGTAATAGTGATATATTATGTGGGGAAGAGTTAGAAGTATCTTACAAAAGACTTTCTTCTGGAGAATTCAATAGGATTACATAAAAACTTCCATTTTTGGTAAAAAGCTTCCATATTTGGAAGGTAAAAGGAGCGTTTTAAAGCCTAAATGGGTGTGCTTGTTGATATGTGTTGCCATGGAAACATGATTTTTATTCCAAATAGAGGAAATTAAGACATAAGTTGATAGAATGATTTCTGAGGATTGCGATGGTGAAAACAAAATAAAATTACGATTCCTAGATCGAATTTTATGATTTAAAGAATGAAAATGATTCATTAATTTCTAGTTATCATAGATAATGCTAATTAAATAGGGATATCTTGGAAAATATGAGACATAGAGCTTATTGGGATTTTGGAAAGGGTGATGCCCACACATATATATGAAGCCATATCTCAAAAACTAGAAATAATATCTTCTAGTGTAATATATCACTGGAAAGCTTATGACATCAATTTCAAAGTTGGCTTTTTCCTAGGACTACCCTTTTCCCTTGCCTGTACACATATGGTGCAGTCTCAGGCACTGTGAAGGTAGTCCTTGTTAGCTGTCACCTGTTAAGCAAACAGTCGGAACCCCATACCTCTGACATTATAGAAAGTCGGTTCTAGAGCTCCACAGGCTATATCACCAACCTAATAATAATAAAACAAACCCGTGACCTATTACATAATGAAGGGAGGGTGAGACCAAGCTCTGAATGGCATGCCCTTATATGTTAGCTTGCACCGGAATAGCCAAAAGGGGGATCTATGTATTATCAACTAGGGGTAACAGTAGTTCCCCCTGGTGTCCAACAGTTGTTTGGTGGGCCAAACGACAGGGATACTGTGGCTTTAAGCACCGGGTTTTGAACAAGGGGCATTTCTGTATATGCACCGGGGTATGGGGGTCTTATCAAGATATGAAACATGAAATGGATAAATGTCATTATCCCGAGTCACCTTGAATCTACTCTTGAAATATACATTAAACTAGTCAGTAGAGAGTCCGAAACAAAACTGTCCAATGTGGAATAATGTAAATACATAGCACCAGATATAACATGCAAAATACCATGTAAGCATGAATTAGAATTCGCATATACTTTACATTCTTTACACATACACGATGGAATGTGAAATATCACATCAGTATAGTATTGCTTGATGCACTCTACTATATCTATAGCTCTATGAATAAAAGATTTATGATTTGACTAAAAAAAAATTGACCAGCAACTTCCTCATGAAATTGAGACTCTTCCCCTGTCGATAGGCCTATTGCACATGTGCAGTATTCCTGTTAAACCGATACTGCATGTATGCATTACTGTCTTTCAGTACCCCAAAACCGACACTACACAATACAGCACACGGTAGCTCAGGTTTGGCAATCGAATAGTACTTATACTAAATTTAAGACATGACACTTACCCAAAATGGGGAAATAGCAGCCCAGTAAACCAACAATACAACTTCAAAAGATATCTCATAAGTTAAACCAGGAATATCAAGGATTTGTTGCACAACCTGTAGTGTATAGTTTCAGTTTTAGTAGGACATAGTCACCTACAATGCCTTCAGTAGTTGGAAAGATTCTTCAGCAGATGCCGCATAAGTTTAAAACCTTGCGTAGAAGCCGCGGCTAGTACGCGAGTAAGATCGGCAGTACAGCTTATAGCATCGGCCCATGGTCAAGGCGTGGCTTATACGCGAGTTTTGCTTCTATGGTATAGCACTAAAAGCACCATAATCAGATCTCTGGTGCGGCTTATAGGGTCAGCCCAAAGTCAGGGTGCGGCTTATACGCGTGTTAGGCTTATACGCGAGGTTTTACAGTAAGCGGCCCTTAAAGAGGAAGTTATTTGCGCCTGCAGGACGGTATTGAGAAAATTAACATGAGATCCTTATTACGAAGAGAGTGATCGTTTTTTATTAACAGGGGGGTGGTGGGTTTTCGTGCGGAGCGCGCACAATTTTTTACACCCCCCCCCATCAAGGGGTCGAATTTCTCACCCCCCCCCCCCCCGCCTTACAGGTCAACATAGTAGCCCGCTGGCTTTTTGGCTCAAAACATGTTACATTTTTTTTACCCCCCGGTCAAGGGGTCTAAATTCCCGCCCCCCCTGTTGTTAAAAAATGATCACTCCCTAAAGCTGCATTCACACAGCCTCATTGTAAGTTGGGGGTGGGTGCTCCCCACCTGCCCCTGCAGCCAGAGGGTAGGTCATAGCCTCGTCATAGGCAGGAGGGGCTCCCTCCTCACTGGGTGGTCCTAAGGCTGGGGGCTGCAGCTCTGGGGGTGCTGAGGGTGTGGGTGCTGGGGTCCCTGCATGGGAGGGTGCAGATGGTGCCATGGGTGTAGCAGATGGTATAAGCTCTCCTGTTGAACTATGGTATGAACGACTCGGAAGATCTGCCATCGACTTCTTTCGACACTTGTAAATACAAATCACAGCTATGATAAAAACAACAACTATTGCCAGTACACCGGAGACTGATGCAGCCACGTTAACTGATCCTGGTTCTGATGGTGGTTCTAGAGAAGAAAAAAGGGAGGAAGTGAATTTAAAGTGAAACTGAGTTTTCTTTTTTCTTTTGCTAACTTTTAATGAAAAACATGATGAAAATGGACAAATAATATTCGTTATCAAATTGCAGTTAAATAGAAATAACTAACATTCTCCTCAATTTCATAGATCAATAAATCTTTGACTAGGCCAAATAAAAAAGAGGTTTGTTTCAGGTAACAGCCCCTCTACGATACCAAAAAAGTGTAAAAATGGGAAACAAATTTCAAAATTTTTGTAAACCTAAAATTGACTCCAAAAAAGTGTAAAAATTTATAATTTCAATTCAAAATTGCATAATAAAAAAGGAGGGTCGGCCCTGTTTTGATAAGGTCGATCGGGTGACCTGAAACAAACCCTTATTTGGGCCCTTTTGAAGTGAATTTTGAGTTGTAACATGATGATACCATATTTGATGTAAATAACTACTTACTATATTAATGTCTAATATTTCTTTGTGTTTCTACTGGATTGAAATAATTAGCTTTAATGCCCTAAACATAGGCTAATGTTGATTAATCCTATTAGTCTTGTAAATTATACATTGCATAGAATGAAGATTGAAATAGCATACCAAATGTTGCAATATCTACGGGCCGCCATGTTGTCGTTGTTGTTGTTTGCAGCAGAGCGGTCAGATTGACTGAAATCATGAGGAATATTATGCAACTATTGTATGGAGGTCGTAGAGACTAGATCAAGTCTGAGTAGAGGTTTGAAGACATTTTGAAACTTTAGAACTATTATTTTACAGCAGGCATTGATTAATAGACCAATCTCGGTGTATTCATGCAGTACAAGTAACAGCCCTTCCTCAACTACATGTATTTTAATCAGACTCATTTATGAATGGTATTAGTAGGGCAGTTTCTAGGGCAGTGTGCTTTTCCCCCACTTTTTTTTTATTGTATCAAGCTTGTCAAAGATGTATCTGAGACCGGGTTATAATATCCTTCGAAAAAGTGAAATGGTTTCTCATCACCGTGCGCATCATAGAAAGCAGGTTTCAAGGAAAAGTAAGTTTTCTTTTTTCTTTTGCTAATTTTTGATGAAAAAAATGATGAAAAAGGACAAATAATGGCACATTTGTTATCAAATTAAAGATAATACTGCCAGTAATGCAGTTAGATAGAAATAACTTACATCTTCCTCACTTTCATAGATCAATAAATTCCTGACTACTAAGATGTGAATTTTGGTAATGAAAAACATTTTCCTATACATTTTAGTCGGCGAGTAAAAAGAAAAAGAATGGAGAAAATGGGAAAAAGGAGGAAAAAGCCTCCTTTGTCATAGTTATCAGTCTTCGGTGATGAGAAACCCCTTTTTTGGGGTTGGCATACATACCTGGTTCAGAAATGCACTTCCCCACCTTGAGAATCCAGGAATACGTGTCTCGAACACCGGTATATGAGCTGAGAAAGCCAAATATTTTCCACACAAGGTTCTTCAAACTCCATTCTGATTCCCAACCACTTATGTAGCCCTCATAAGAGGTGACAATAGGTGGATCTGAGTCCTTCACCTTCACGGTGGTGCGGTTTATTTTTTGGGACATCTATATTGACGAATATATAAATACAAATCTGATTAAAATATGTGAGTAAGATAAATTTGTATATACCATTTAAAATAAATCAGTATGTTAACTGTCTATAGGCATGGTTTATCATCAAGCTACATTTTCGGTGGCCACATTATGACCCAGCATTAATTTACACATCATAGTGTGTTTGGATAAAATGCCAGTTTTCTACTCATGAAAATGATTCAATGTCATTGATCAATCAAAGTCTGAAGAAATCAAGGAATATGTTATTTAAGCTGAACATTTTATTCTTACCAAGGCTATTTCGATGATGGTAACCATTGCTGGTTTAGTGATCACCCAATTAGCTGCCTCGTAGCTAATCAAGATAAGTTTGATGTCTGTGAAGTTATTTGCTCTAATTGTGACCTTGCAAAAGAAAACAGAAATGGGTATGAAAGATATTTCCCAGATTACCATTTAAACGTATCCCACGTATGTACTCCTGCATTTTATAGAAAATTACTTTTTTTTTGGTTTAATATAATTTTATTTGTCAACATAGGAATTACATTGTCGTGTATGATTTTCTTCAGATTATCCAATCTGTATAGATCTAAAGCACATCATATTTAGTATAACAATATGCAAACACTCTATATATGTATATAATTATTACAACAATGTCACAATAAGGAATCATTTGCTTCTTAGCAACCTGAGTCAGGTGTTGGTTCATATACACGACTACATATATGAGATTAGATAACCTACTTGTTGGGACCATAAGTGACAAATAAATGAAGGATAAGGCCATCATCCCCACTGAGGCAGTGTATGGGTTGATTTTCAGGCCTATCTGACTTCAATAATGAGACAGTAGGGTGTTTCAGAACGGAGACATACGATCAATCATAAGAAAAGTGTTTCACAAGAAGCTTTGGTCGTATTTCTATAGGTTACTGCATTCGTATCTTGTATTGGTCGTAACTGGGGGGGTCTTGGTCGTAACTGAGGGAAATATAAAGTGTTTCAGAAGGAGATACGACCAACAGTTAAGATTGATCTTAAAATTTAAGAATAAGTTACGATTGAGAATTTAGTGTTGCACAACCTCAGTTAGCGTGGACCAACTACCATGCCCCTTATATTTTTTCCATTAAGAAAACATACATATTTCTACCCTTATAGATACGGTATGAATCAGTGATGGTTTCTATTTAATCTCAAACAATTTCGTCCAGAGTCCATTTTATTTAGACAAAGGTCGAGTTATCAAGCAATATTATTTATGACCAATCGTATCTACCTATTACCATCTTCTATAAATGCTGTAAAATAAGTCATATCTACATAAAACCTTATCATGCTTATGTAAAAATATGAGTGATAATAATAATTGTTGAAAAACAGGGTTGCCAATATTTATAACTGTAATACAAAGTTGGCTATCATAACTGTCACTGTCAGTCGTATCTACTTCTATAAAGATACTATCAGTCGTATCTTGGTATTTCAGAAGGTGCACTCGTATATTTAGGGTCACTTGGTCATAAGAAAGGGCTATGAGTAAGATACGACTGATCAGGTTGTGAAACACTTACACAACTTTACCTTCGACCTTTCGTATCTCTTTGGTCGTATCTAGCTACGATTGATCGTATCTTTCAGCTGGTTCTGAAACACCCTACAGATTAAGTAAATTACGGGAGAAGGTAAAGAAATTAAATAAGAAGAGAATACGTTTACCATACAGACAAGTGATTAATAAAGACTGAAAAAAATATTCGGGCTACTGAATGGATTTAGCAAAAAAAAATTGTAGACATGATGGAAAACAAAATATGGTGATTTATGTCGTTTGAATTTATCTATGGGTATTGGGGGTTGGAAATTTGATTCAATCCCATTTTTAAGATGTCTCCCCACAGTTGCGTTGACCAATTTGCACTTATTTGTCATATTCTGCATTAAAGCTGTATCCCCTCTCCTATTTCACACTAGTTCTGCAGGTGGACGCTGGTGGCACAGCAGCAAAATAGGGGCGTCGGAGGGGTGATACAGATCTATAGCGCAGTAACGTCAGGGAACTTGCTCTCAGACTCAGTCAAGCTGGCCCCACCTCGACCTCTGTTCCCAAGCGTCAACAAAGGTTGCAGGTTAAAATAGTTCCGGTGCGCTTGGTGCAAATGGGTATCACGTAGGGATCCCCCCCCCCAACATATGGGGGAAGTGACGTGGTCATGGCCCCTCAGATACCAGCGATGTTGCTCGGACGCATCCGAGGACCAGTTGGGGCCAGCTTGAGACCCAGTGACAACATGTGCATGCTTGCACCTAAAGTCTCGTGGGATATTGGCTCTGCTCTCACAACTTAGTTTGTTCCTGGCAATCTATGGTGTGTGCCACCCAAATTATCACTCTTAGACCATTTTCATTATGTCGAACCCCCCGGAAGAAATATGTAAAAGGCAGGCTTGGGGTGAATAAAATTTATTATTTTATTAGATTTTATTTGATAATAACACAATTATTGTGTATGATGAATAATAGGTATATATATATAGGGTTTATGAACCGTAATTATTATTTGATTGAGATAATTATATTATAAACGGTATACCCTGTATGATAATATATAATATATGAAAATATGAATATGAGAATATTGAAATATGAGAATATTGAAAATAAGGTGTGGGTGGGTGGGAAATTGTAGATGTGGATGGTATGGTGTTGGAGAAGGATATGAGAAAGGAATATGGTAGGAGGAAGTGAGGTAATGTTGGAGAAGGGTTGTATGGGGAATAGAGAGGAGAGACATTTTTGAAGACATGTAAGCAAGGTTTGATGTCAGCAAGTTCAAGTTCAGTTTTTATGGCTTTTGCCTTGTTACTGGCCGTGTGGGAGAGATGGGCCCTACTGAGGGCATCTGCGGCAGTGTTGAGGACTCCCGGTATATGAACGAATGTTAAGCGGACGTCCAAGGTGGCCTCTACCATCCAGGCCCCCCTTGCTAGGTCCAGTAGTACTTTGTCCTGTCCCTTTCCCGACCCAAACACGGCCACTGCGGCGCTGTTGTCACAATGTACCCTTATGAAGCTGCCCTTGTGGGAGTGGTCCAGAAAGGTGTGGAGGGCGACCACCACATTGGCCGCCTCCAAGTGGGCAATGTTGGTTACTGGGTCATCCACCTCGGTGACCTGGCTTTCGTATGCTAGTTCCCCGTTATGTCCCCCCACGCCTGACCCACATGCATCTACGTATATCTCTGTGTCATGGGTTGTGACGGGGATGACGGATCGGCCATTCCAGCTAGAGCAGTACTCATGGAACCATAGGAGGTCCTTGCGCATGTCACTGGAAATGTTAGTGTGTTTACCCTTCATGGACCTGAGGGTCTCCAGTATACGTCCCACAAATAGACGTGCGGGAGAGACACATTTAGCCACGTGAAAGAGGCTTCCTAGGAGGCTTTGTAGGGATTTTTTGTTGATGGAGCGTCTGCTCAACGAGTTACTGACCTTGGAGATGACCTGATGCAGTTTCTTGTCTGGGATGGACAGTGACATTGCGACGGAGTCAATCTGGATACCCAGCCATTTAACCACCCTGCATGGAGGTTGGGCCTTCTCCTCGGCCTCAGGGAGTCCCAGCTGTTTGATGATGAGGCGGGCCTTCTCATAGTCGCTGTCTGCCTTCTGTCTCGTGGCTGCAAGGAGTATGATGTCATCAAGGTACATCATTGCTTTGATTTTGTGCATTTTTAGGATTGATACTATACCATTGGCTATCCTCTGCATGTGGCAAGAGCTACTTCTAGCCCCAAATGGGACGGAAATTTCGGTGTAGAATTTTCCTCTCCACTGGACACACAAGAGGGGCCAATCTAGGGGGTCGGAATTAAAGTTTTTGTACGCCCTAGAGATGTCTATTGTTGACATGTATGACCCTTCCCCTGACTCGACTAAAGTTTTGACAAAGCTGTCCACAGTCGGGAGGGAGTGTGGACGTGTGACACCATAGATGCTGTTCTTTCTGATGTAGGCATTTATGGATGTCTCCTTTGGGAAAGTTAAGTCGGTAATGATACGCCTTTTGTCAGGTTCGGCCTTTTCCCGGGTCATGAGGGGGGAGACATGGAGCCAGGGCGCGAAGGGGGGTTCATCATATGGTCCCTTCAGCGCTCCCAGCTCCACCTCGGTACTAATGAACTCGTCTACATGATATGGATACTGTGCTGCACTGGGGTGGTTTACCTCATTGGCTGTTGCGCTAGTGGGGCCTAGGTAACCCAATGGGAAGCCGTACCTGAGGAAATCGATGAGCTGGTCATTGTCATCTGATTTTGGAAGGAGGCTTTCCCACTGATCTAAGTGCAGGTGTGTGGGGACGGGCACCCTAGCGGCCATTGCGTTTGGTAGGCCCGTTTGTTTAACAGCTGTGTATATTGCTGCCAGTTTACCCTGTACCTGAGCGGTGACTATGTCCGGCCACGTCTGCTGTCTGTATGTCTGGAATGATTTTGGGTCAGCGGGGACGCCGTCATCCCACTGATCAGACATGCACATCTTTCTAATGTTTACAAAGTCAATGTTGGGATCAGTGGCTGGTGCCACCTTACCTTCTGGTTGAGTATCCGCGTGGCCGTTGGGTTTCCCTGCCTGCCCGCCCTCCGGGTTGTTGCCCGATGCAGAGAAGTTTAGTCGTTTGTCGGCATCAGGTCCTGCAGCAGAGAGCGGCGCGGTGCGTGCAGAGAAGTTTGGTTGTTTGTCTGCAACGGGTCCTGCGGCCGAGAGCGGAGTGGTTGGTGCGTAGGAGATTGGTGCGTTGTCGGCAGCCGGCGGTTTTGGCGCGGGGCGAATCTGGTGGTTTGCCACGCCGTGTTGCCGGGCCGTTGCATCGTTGGCTTCCCTCTGTCCGCCCTCGGGCGGTGTGCTGTTGTCTGAGAGGCTAAACAGATGGCGTGTTTCTGGAGGAGTAGAAACCATAGTAAAGTTTTGTACGTCATTGTTTACCTTTATTTCATGGGCGCCGCCATCTTGCTCACGCTGGTGGTGTGCGGTGCCGCTGGTGGCCGTGGGCGGCTGTGAGGGACCAGCAGCGGTAGCGGCTGGAATGACGTCACAGTCGGGGATTCCCTTCGCGTGGCCGGGGGAACCCTTCCCGCCGGTGTGCCGGTAACCAGCTTCAGCTGCGACTGCTATGACGTCACTGGGGATGCCGGGGATCCCCCCAACATGGCGGGGGGCGCCTTCCGGTTTGCTGTAAGAACACTCGATGTACATGGGATTATTGTCAATACATTCATAATTGTGGTGTTTTAGCGCTGGTCGCTCGTGGGACTGCTGGATTATAGATGTCTCACCGGCTGTGCCGCACAGTGGGACGTCTACTGTCCGTTTTTTGACTGTGGAGGGAAACCAAAGTTGGGGTTACCCGTGGCGTTATGCCATGGGGGCGGCTGGTGCGGGTAGTGGTGTTGCTGCTGCTGGTTCTGGTGATGCTGCTGATGATGCTGCTGCTTTCCCGCGTCAGCCTGGGGGCGCTTATCACATACATACACAGGGTGGGGGGCTCTGGTTCCCGCCTTGTAACAGTAGGCACAGAAATGCAGGAAGGTGGAGCCGTTGTGTGAGTGCATCTTTGTGAACCTACACCCTTTCTCCCTGTTATAATCCCTACAGATGGCGCCCTGTGATGTGTATGGATCCCCCTTGGTGGAGCTGGATGTACCCCCAGATTGCCTGCCCGATTTAAGTGCCTGCTGGAATCTGGAGTTTTGTATGGCCTGTGTGTGGGACCACTTGAACCTCTTCCTCTCTATGCCGTCCCACACCGAGGCTGACCATGACCTTACGTCTTCCCACTTCCTATATGTGATATCTTCCACCACCTCCGTGAGGTGATCCAAGATGCCCTGTTGGTCTGCCCTAGCATGAGAGTCTGGGTCCTGCAGGAGTCTGAGTGTACACAGGATGTATTCAAACTCTCCCATTGTATGCCTGACATCTAGCTTCTGCCGGAGGGTGTTACATCCCTCCCTATTCATGTACATGTAGGGCTTATATATCAGTTGAGCTGGTTTGAGGGAACTGAACAAAGATGCCTTACCCTCACTCTCCTTCATGTGAAATTCCTCCCGGCGCAGGTACCTCTCCACAAAACCCTCCTCTGTCTCCTTGTGAGCAGGAGGGGATTGGCGGCGTCTGGCTTTTGCTGGGGACCTGACCGGGGAGAAGGCGTCGTCGGACATGGAGCTGTAGGACGTCTTCCTCTTTCGTCCTCCCAGGGACCTGGGCTGCCTTGGGCTGGCTGGGGATCGTCGGCCGGCCCTAGGTGAGGAGCGTGCCTTGTGCTGCCTGGGGCCCTTTGGGGTGGATGCCTTGAGGGGTGGCTTTGTCCTGGACTTCTTCGGGGGTGTGGAGTCCCGTGACGTCTCGGTTGACGCCGCTGATGACTGTGAACTATCTTCAAGGGAAACATGAGATTTAGACACAGTTTTCATAGCTGACTTCCTGGACTTTGCCGACTTACTGGACTTGTTGGACTTTGTAGTCTTCCTAGTCCTATCTAAAGAGGCCTTTGTGGTATTATGGGACTTGTGGGGGGTGGAACCTGTACTGGGTTTCTGATTAACCTTAGCTGTCCCCTCCCCACTCCCACCTGCCTCAGGGGTGACCGGCTTGGCGGGGGCCGGTGCCGGGGTGCCGCCATTACTGGCGGGCTGCACGGGTTTTAGCCACTCTTTAATGGTGCCTAGATTTTGATTCATGGAATCCATGGTCTGCTTAACTAGGTACATTTCATTTTCTAAGTTAGCTACCCGGGTGCCCTGTGAGGGCTTCTTAACCTTCTTGGTCTTCTTGTCGGGGTCCACAATGGACTTGGATGTGGAGTTACGTGTTGTCGGGCCCATGGCCGCACGTAACAGAGTTCAAATATCCTAATTCCAATCCACAAATATCTTATAAAGTTCCACCCATCGGTGTTGGATAAAGTCACAGTGTACAAATACAGATAAAAAGGTTTGACCTGTTGTGTGTGACGAGTGTTTGTAATCCTGGATAAAGGAGGAGCTTGGCCGCGGAAATTGTAGATGTGGATGGTATGATGTTGGAGAAGGATATGAGAAAGGAATATGGTGGGAGGAAGTGAGGTAATGTTGGAGAAGGGTTGTATGGGTAATATGGGTACAGGGTAGAAGGTAAGGTGGGTTGTATTGGGTATGAGGTAAATGAGGGTTGGTTAGGTAGTTTTCCACCAGGTGGGGACACAATGACACCTCGGGACCATGGACTGGCCCGATGACACCATTCATGCACACATTACTGTACAGAAGCATGTCCAGATAGCAGCATCTCTCAGACTATTGGCCGTGCCTCGGTAAAAGTGTAGGCATGTGCTCTCTACCTTCTCATAGATTTGATCACCATCACCACCCTTTGAAATACCTGAGCTAGGATCTAAGGCGTTGAGCAACCTGGTAACCACCCAACCTGCAATATAAGGTTTAAAAGTGGCATAATCACCGAGTGTATCCCAATCACAATTCTAGTACTGTTTAAGTCTACTATATGGTTAAGTGTGAGTGGTGAGAATGCCTTTTTAACAGTTCTTACCGGTACTTCTAACACGCCGCGTGCTCTGGATGACTTAGTGGGCTTGTACATGTTGAGGACGTGTACCTCAAAGTCTGCCCTAACGCACGGGGTACAGCTGTATATCGGGTAGTCACCTCTGGTCGTACTACTGATGTCGGCACTTCTTTGCTTATCGTTGATCCTGAAGCGGCATACCCCTGGAGAGGAGAAATTGTAATATATTTCAGGATTATCCTTCAGGGATTTCTAAGAAATAGGGATAATTATTTCATTATTCTAGTTTCCATGGGAGTATATATGTGGTTATTTTCCATAGATAACGTTCCTATTGCATTCCAAGTATAGAACATTAGCAGCATAGATGGAATAGTTTTGTGTTGACCAATTTAGTGCCTAGTGCCCATAATGGCCACAACAGAAAATCTGCCATGGAAATTGTTGGTCCTTTCCCCAGCCTGGTCACATGTCCATCGTATCACATGGATATAGACTGCCCAACAGAAAGGAAGACCACATAGCAGATTACATTTTAGACACTGAGAAATAGTTAAAGAGTGTAATTGGTAGTTTTACTAATTACCATTACCGGTACGTGATGTTAACTACCTGTTGAGTCCGGGTGAATTGTTGTCGTTGTGAACAACAACCGTGCTGGAAATTAAGTTGAGAGCAAAATATGCATCAATAAGCATAATAAAACAGCGGTAATTTATATTGAAATTATTCAGTCATGGATATTAAAGGGAGAATTGATTTAATGAATTGGTTGTCATGGCAACTAGTTTTCAAAGCCATGTAAGAACAATTGACAATATTTGTATGGCCAAAAGACATGTCGTAAACACGCCAAATTTGAAGACGATCCATTGAATTTTGGCATAGACTTTAGAGGGACGATCGCTGTAAGTAATTGGTTGTTATGGCAATCTGCTTTCAAGGTCATACCCATGTTAGAGATGTCATCTTATGGTCAAGGTCATTATGGACACTTCATATATGTCATGAACGTACCAACTGGGAGATGAATCCTTCTTATTGACATATGTCAAAATCATCGAGTTTATAGGGAAAACAACTTACGTAATTGATTGGTTGTCATGGCAACTAGTTTCCATAATAGAGAAACTTACAACGTGAGGTTTATTTGTTTTATTCCTAAGGTGATAACCATTTAAAAAATGCTAAAGTAGACGTCCTCCACAAAACTCATAATCTTGTCATGAGTGAATTATCCCACCAAACCTCTGAACAGTGCATGCTCATAAGGATTTAAATACTGCTGTTAGAATTCAGTCCTAAGTCCAACAAACTAAAAATGTTTATTATAAAAGAATAATTTACTTATAAAGAAAATAACTATATGATCAAACGTTATGTCTGTGTATATTTGTACTTTGGCTTTACTTACACAAAATGGATAATTTAGACAATTCAAAACGCTTCGTTTGACTATCTACAAGAGAGAACAGAAACAGGATGCAAACCTAAGCAGTCACCAACGGTTAGGGACCATTCACTTGTCTCGTAAACAGCGGTATATGAAGTCACACTTCCGAGAACATAGTCCGCATACCGTATAGCCTTGTCACTGTCTCTCAGTAGAAAACTGCCTTGGTGGGCTGTGACTTGTAGGGGGCCTCCACCATTGAGCTTAACACTGGAGTATGCACTGTAGTTATTCATCTACCAATACAAGGAGAAAACATTATAAAGTTAATTATATCAACGTTATGCACAAATGCTAATGCCGACAACTTTTCGCTTATTGAAAGATATGCGCTAAAAATATACAAATGATGTATTCTTTTCCTACTCTCGGGTTACAAATACCTATCTATTTTTTTCCTTCATCATCACATTATCATTATCTCATCCATGGAAGATTGTATGTTGGTATGTTAAAAAGATATGCGCTAAAAATAAACAAATGATGTATTCTTTCCCTACTCTCGGGTTACAAATACCTATCTATTTTTTTCCTTCATCATCACATTATCATTATCTCATCCATGGAAGATTGTATGTTAGTATGTTGAAATAATCATAGTGAAATTGTAGAACCTAGTACATGATCTGACATATTGTCACGACAATCTGATATTTTTTGTCTCATCAACTTGATTTGTACTGCGTTATACACGTGTTTTCTGTTAAATAAATGAGTTCTTTGTGGACTCACTGAAACAAAAAAAAACTACCCGTAATAGTCCCAGAGCCCAGGCACTTTTAATTTCCTTTTTGTGACCAAAAGGTTTGAAGATACTGTCTTATGTAGAATTTTCTGCCGAATTCAAAAATCCATTTCTTACAAAAATCCGATGGTGCGTTTTCTCAATATGGCCGCCCAAAGTAACGATCCTCATCCTTTTCAAAAATGACTTTCTTCACCCTTTGGACTTGCATTACTACCTACTGGAGCTATCTAAACCTATGTTTGTACTAGCCAGCAACCTAATTATATTATTTCTACATTCATCAGATCAATACATTCATGAATTTCAAGATGGCGGCCATTAAAATGGCATTTTTTGACAATTTGGACTAGTATACAGGAGGCAGAACTCTGAAATGTTACCATGTGAGGTATGGAATGTTACAGGGTAGCACACATGCCAAACTTGGTATATGACCTACACTGATTATGTTTAGGGTGAATGTCATATGCACAAATAACATTTTTCAGAGATAGGGCTCGATAAAGGCGGCCATTACGGAAATTCACAACTTTGGTCATATCTTCGTAAATAATGATAATAAACGGTTATTTCAGGTGTCTATATCCACATTTTCAGGGTCTGGGAATACCATGAGAGCATCAAATTTCCTTTCCCATACATATTTTGTGCCTGGTTAGGGTAGCCATTACTGAGAATTACAATTTTTGCCATATCTTTACAAATAATGGCGATAGACATTAATTTGAAGCGGCTACATCCACATTTCCAGGGTATCAGAAGATGATGGTGGCATTATTGATGTTCTCATTGTCATACCTTGCATATTATTAGTGATTTCAGACCTTTTGATGACCTATTGTCATCAAATTGCCTCACAGTGAGTGTTCCCCTCACATGCAATGGCCTTATCAGCACAGGTTTTCTCCTATTAATGGAACTCCATCACTTGCTATAATTTTCCTTCGAATCCTTAAAGTATAGCCATGTGTAGTACGAGCCAAAGTAGGATAGAACAATGTTCATAAACCATTACATGTATATCATATTATGGCCTATAGCTGTATACAGTCAACTCCCTCTAGTGTGGCCACCTTCAGGACCATGAAAAGGTGGCCGCATTGGTGGGCAGGCTGCATTAGGGGGATTTAATTTCTATATATTGTAGTATGTTTGGGACTTTGAACGGTGTCTGCAGTAGAGGGATTGACTGCACTGGAGAGGGAGTTCACTGTAGTTGTCATGATAAAGAAGTGGATGCTATATGGATATGAGATATTCTTTTCTGAGAGTAGGGGGTTGTGTTATAGGCGGGATTGTCTTATAGATGAGTTGTTATGGTACAGATAGAAACATTTATTACCTGCCAGTCCACGTTATGCATGTGACTGATAATTAATGGAAGCAATATATGTATGTTACTATACATCATGATGATTAGGTTATACATGTAGCATAAACCCTATCACCATACAGCTATCGGCCATGACACCTACATGCCATGGTCTATGAACTATGTTCTATCTGCCAAGGCTCTCACTACAAATGGCTAAATGATTTAGATCCACAAGATAGTTATGACTAGTTATTCAGTTCCATTAACCAATTAGAGGGCATTGCTGCCGTAGGACAGTAATTGAAATAAGTTTGATAAACCATGGCTGCTTTGTGCAGCAGCAGTGAAAGGCTGGTGCTGCACAAAGGCCTGCACCACTACCAAATGACTGCAACCCCTAGAACAAAAATAACTGGTATTTCTTGAGCTATAAAACATCACTCTATATGGATACTTATGGTGCCTTATCAGCCAAATTTATAATCCAATATCAATTTTATATTCGTATATGCAAGGTACTCATTCTTATGGTTTATTCTGGCGTATTTTGTCTACAGCAATATTAGGATTGCAGGCATTAGCTGCAGGGTATAAAATGTGGGCACATGTACTTCAAGCAGTGGTCTCTAGGGGAGCAAGGTGCATACCCCCAGGTAAATTTTGAAATCTAGAATGCAATTGGTGGTTTTTGAGAGCTCTATTGGTGAAGCTATGCCCTTAAATTGCAAGCCCTGGCCAGAGCTGGATCTCCAACGGAGATCAAGTTAAAGGGGATGATCACCAATAGAGTCAAGTGTACACCAACATTGTGTCCAGTCATTCCACCAAACCCTGTCAGAGATCTGCCACCCCAACTTCTTGTCTACTCCACCCTGTATCCTCCAATTGTGTCATCCCTCCTACCCCCTCTTCTCTCTATCTCCCTTTGTGCTCTCGCCTTCCCCCTGTGTTCTCTCCCCTCCCCCTGTGTCATCCCCCTTTGTCCTACATTGCCACTGTCCCTTTTGCCCCTACTCATGTATTCTATTTTCCAAATAAATCCTTGTCTGATGAGGCATTCCAGTTGATAGTTTACTGGTATAGGTAGATGGTAGACAGGTAGGGGAGGGTGGAAGGTAGCAGAAGGGAGACATGCAAGCATCCAGGGTTGGAAAAATGGATGGACAGGTGATAGATATCAGGTAGGAAGATAGGCAAGGGAAAAACGGAAAAAGAAATAGTCTCAGGGAGGCAAAAGAGGCTTGGACAAGTTCTGAGAATAGGAGGGTAGGACATGAGCTTAGAGTTGCAGCCACCTACTGCATAGACTGGCACTTTCGAAGGTAAGACGTAAGCAACATTTGAATTTAACAACTTCTCAAAAGGGTGGGATCTGGATGAGGAGAGGACTGGAATGATGGGACTTCTGAGTGTTGTATCAAGTTGTAAAGCTTGAGCAGGTGAGGCTTGGAAAAGTGGGACATAGATGACTACCAGTGAATGGGGGAGGACTTTTAGGGTTAGACAGTTGAATAGGTAGATAAATAGCAACTTATGAGAGTAGATAGTTGAAAGGATGTAACTTCTGAAAGTTAAGGCATGGAGGAACCTCAGAGGACAGGACATTTGGAAGGCATGATGGCTGGAACTTTTGAAAGGCATGAAGGTTGAAACCTCTAGGGCTAGATATGGATGAAACTTCAGCAAGGCATGAGCGTTGGAGCTGATCTGGGCATAAAATGTGGAGATCACAATGGCAGGATTTGAACCCAAAGTGGTGGCATTATGTTAATTGAAACTAACAGGGATGTGACTCCCATTACCATTGGACAGGGTCAGTGGTTAAAGTGAAAATCATGTTTTTAAGGCCAGCAGTCAAGGGTGAAATACACAGTTCTAAGCTGTGCTAATTAGGCCATTGCATGTGAGGGAATCACTCGCTGTGAGGCAATTTGATGACAGTAGGTCATCAAAAGGTCTGAAATCACTAATAATATGCAAGGCATGACGATGAGAACATCAATAATGCCACCATCATCATCTGATACCCTGGAAATGTGATTGTAGTCGCTTCAAATTAATGTCTATCGCCATTATTTGTAAAGATATGGCAAAAATTGTAATTCTCAGTAATGGCTACCCTAACCAGGCACAAAATATGTATGGGAAAGGAAATTTGATGCTCTCATAGTATTCCCAGACCCTGAAAATGTGGATATAGACACCTGAAATAACCGTTTATCATCATTATTTACGAAGATATGACCAAAGTTGTGAATTTCCGTAATGGCCGCCTTTATCGAGCCCTATTTCTGAAAAATGTTATTTGTGCATATAACATTCACCTTAAACATAATCAGTGTAGGTCATATACCAAGTTTGGCATGTGTGCTACCCTGTAACATTCCATACCTCACATGGTAACATTTCAGAGTTTTGCCTCCTGTATACTCGTCCAAATTGTCAAAAAATGCCATTTTAATGGCCGCCATCTTGAAATTCATGAATGTATTGATCTGATGAATGTAGAAATAATATAATTAGGTTGCTGGCTAGTACAAACATAGGTTTAGATAGCTCCAGTAGGTAGTAATGCAAGTCCAAAGGGTGAAGAAAGTCATTTTTGAAAAGGATGAGGATCGTTACTTTGGGCGGCCATATTGAGAAAACGCACCATCGGATTTTTGTAAGAAATGGATTTTTGAATTCGGCAGAAAATTCTACATAAGACAGTATCTTCAAACCTTTTGGTCACAAAAAGGAAATTAAAAGTGCCTGGGCTCTGGGACTATAACATTTCAGCACTGCATTGGTTCAAAAGGCATATTCCCCTTCTTAGTATTGATATCAACACCATAGGATCGCATGGGGAAAAAAGATGAAGAGGATTATGTTAGTGAGAGTTGGACAAATAGAGTAGATTCACTGTGAGATTCACTATAAGACAATCCCAGGGGCCGGAAGACAAGTGAACTTGTAGCTATTTGTACGTGATACCCCCTCTATATTTTCTCTTACTGAAAGGTTGCTGTTTTAGAGGAGGCTGTGATGCTTATATAAATAGAAGATTTAGGTGTCAAATTCAAAGTATGTGTCTGGCACTTGGTGAATCTGCTCTACCACAAAAGAAAAAGTAAAATCTCCTAACCTAGACATGGATCAACTTACCAGTATGACTTGTGAAATAATGACATTGTTTGGGTTGTGGATCTCCCAGTGGACGGCTTCATATCCTAGTAGCAGCAGTTTTATTTTCACAGGTTCAGTAATGTCTGTCCTGTTGTTTGCCAAATAAATCTGAAAAAAAAAAACATAGTTTAGGATTTAAATATGTCATTTAACAATATCAGTGGTGTCAGATTATGCTGCCACTGGGGTTAGTTCTATTTTGGGACTCAACTACACGATTTTGTGATCAGATCGGACTTATTCTCATGAGTCAGGCCCAAACAGATGTAAATATAAACAAACCCTGGAATCTGATCATCCATGTTACCATGATCTGAGATACATTTGTAAGAATTGACTGAATGAATCTAATCAAATATACAGGTAAAACTATAAGTAAGTATGCCATCACCAACTACTACTTATTGTAAAGAGAAAAACAGAGGGCAGCGACAATATCTTTGTCTCAGTCCAAGCTGATTTTATTACTGTTGGATGAGCTTCACTAACAGTGAGCAGACTCAGGTTTTCAAAATAAAATTATTATTTTACAGAATACATTACGACAAGGTCTTACCGGCACTGTTTTGACACCAACCGGTATTCCGTTCTCTTTTCTGACAAACCCCACTGGCTTGTACATGTTGATGATGTGGACTTCTTGGTCTGATGATACTCCACATGGCGTGCAGCTATATCGAGGGTAGTCAATTGGAGGAGCACTTTTCGCTGCTGCACTGTCCGAGTTGGTGAATAGGTTACACGCTGAAAAGAATTTTCATTCACCTTCAGATATATGTATAGGGCATAGTATACACTGCATGAAAAAGAAAATTTAACTATTTGTAATTTAGGGTTATCATTACAAACCAACATGTTATGTTATCTAATTATTTTGCTGGTCAGCTGGTTAGAATAAGTAAATTATATTTCTGAAATGAACATATTATGAATGATTATCTTCAAACGAAAGGACGATATTTCAAATTCAATTAGGAGACGTCAGAATGCAAGAGAGACACTTACGATTTCATATTGTAGTAATGTTAATGCAAATGTCAATACCTTCATGTGATGTTAACAAGTTGGCAAAAATCAAAAACAGCAGAGTCATATATCCTGGCATTGTGTGAAACTGGTACAATATCCATTCAGAAACTGTAAAGGAAGAAATAGGCCATATTCCAGTTACCACTTCTCTACCTCCAAACACGCGTTTTCCCACCGTTGGTACTATTTGCTTTTCGTTTTTGTTGCCTCTCACCTCTCACTCCCAGATAACCAAATATAGCTTTTAAACTATGGAAAAGCATTCTTCACTTAGTCAATATGTCCGTGAATGATGAGAGAAATCCACTACTCCAAGTGCCACAATACTGTAGCAGTTTACCCTTGTCTGCCTACATATTTAGAAATACATATCACTTAATAGTTCTCATATTCTCATGATAAAGAACCCCATACAACAACAGTCAATATTTATATTGTTTATATACAAATATAGGAAGACAATATGGCTGCATACAGAACAAGAAAAAGGAGAGTCTGTGGTGGCGACTACCAACATCCATTTTACATGTAGTTGGTTAATTTGTAGACTGGGGGCCGGCCAATATACTACCGACAGGCAGTACCTCCCTGTTACCTTACCAGGCCCAGGCACCTGATCTACACTGGTGTCCTATGTATTAGACCACCTTCCTGTGACAGCTCTGCTCTGCTTTTATACATTTCCTATCAACAAAAAGTGTAAAAGTATATGCAAATGAGCAGTTGCGACCAGAAGGCAAGGTTAGCCAAATCGGCTACCCCATAGTCTGTAGTCTGCGTTAATTTGATGTCTGGAGAACGACAGATGGCAGTTTCCTCCTGTAGCTACCTGCCCCCCCCCCCCCTACATGCCAAAAACCAGCTTCAGCTTACTGAGCCTTCCCTGAGGCTTGTGCTTTGCATGTCATGGTCTCAAGTAGGGGGCAGGCTTGTACACGTGAACATTGCAACATAAAAGGCAGCAGCTAGTTCTTGGACACTACCACTTTCCATCACATCTCCCCTCATGATAACACGACCCAAGTTATGTCTTACCTGAACTGATGTCGTTAGGGGGGTGCCACCACCTAGACATGTAGATAACTTTAAATCTCCACACGCAAACTGACTGCCCTGTCTAGTGATATAAATAGGTAGGAGTGTCTGGGATGGGTGTTTGTTTATGTTTATATTCAGGTCATTGATTCAGGTGGAATAGCACCTGGTTAGTAGAGCTTGAAAACTAGGCCAACAGTGAGTCGTGGGTGCATGCATAGGTGGCACCACCATTGCTTTACTTTGCACAGCCTGGCACTGGCCTTTACTGTTTCTCTTTTTTTGTTTGGCTTTGTGAGTTTTTTTCATCATGTTCTTTCTGTTGTTGTTTGTTGTCTCGTTCATACAATCATACTGCTTTTGACCAATTTGAAAATCAAACCACGATTTTCAACAGGTTTTCAACAGGTTGTCTCACACAGAGCGCATGAACTACTGACCCCCTACATATATGTCTTAATGAAAAGGTTTCTCATGAAAATGACAACAGCAAAGAAGTTAACCCATGTCCAGGACCTTACCTGTTCCCCTAGCGTGCATATTCTATGTGGACCGTTTGTAAGATTGTGCTTATGGTTGGTTATAGCAGCTATGGCATGCTTAAACCTTTAAGGGCCGCATCATTAGTTAATGCATTATGCCCTGGGTTGTTATGATGCATGAATGATATATACTGCCAAACTCAAACTCAAACTCAACGCCGTAGGTTTGGCAATATTGTTGAAAGCAGGACTAGCTAGTACTCGCCAGTGCTACATTCATGCATCACGACAACAAAGGGTATGATGCATTGAAGCACTGTTCAATCCTTAAATGGTTAGCTATGGTTTAGTGAATGGTCTGATATGACTAGGTGCCAGTAGGGGGCACAAGGTCCCCATAAAACTATACCACCTAGCAACTTGGTGCTGGTTTTGAGGATGTGCCAGTCTAGTATACGTCTATAATGATAATTCTGGTGGCTGTATATATATGTGCGGCCATGTTATAGTTCTCTCCACGGAATATCTCACGAGATGTAGCTGAGTACCAGACTCACACACACAATGTAATGCCAGGAACTAGCTGCGTTCCATGGACAGAGCCAACGTCTCGCGAGATTTCCTGTGTCTGTCTGCATGTGCACGTGTTGACCACGGGAACGAGTTCACTCCCGTTTTATCGCTATAACCATGACTGCAAAGGCGCTTAAACTGCACACCTAAATAGTATGTCTCAAAATACAAAAAAAAAAGTAAGAACCATATTGTAAAATGCAGCAATAGTCTGGGGTTTCATAGCATCAGATATCAATATGTGTGTATTATTCCTAACCAAAGCAATGCTGTCCATTTTGGCAGTTATCATATTGACCTTTGTCTAAAGGGGCATTGTCTAAGTTGACATCCCTGGTATCTATAGTATGGGTATACCTCCCTGTACATGTACATCCCTGTACATGTACACCTCCCCCTTTCCTTCTCTGGCAGAGAACAATGGTAGATGCCTCGGTTTCCAGTCAGTAAACAGGCCACCAGTCCAGTACCTGCCTTAGGAACAGAGGTTCCTAATGTCCTGCCAAATATGTATATCAGGGACTGGTCTTATCCCAACATTCAATGCCGTAAAGGCCCAACCACTGCATTGAAATATCCCAGTAACCTTACCATATATATACCCAGTACGCTCTCAGGTTGTACATTCATCCTTCTACACTGAGAAATATCACAAGTGGAGTGACGTATGTATCCCTGGGGAGCTCAATCTTGATTATCAGATACCATGGTCTGAGAAGAATGCTGTAGAGGACTACCAAAAAGAGGAACTTCGATAGATTCTGAGATAGATCAGTGCATTGCTTCCAATAATAAGCTCCTTCATGACGACCAGATTTGTTTGAGATAAGAACAATGCGATTAGAATGAATATAAAGTGTGTGGTAGGGCCTTTAGTTACCTTCAGTACTGTACCACAGTTACTGCTGACACAGGTAGGTACCATGGGTGGCACACACAGGACACACCTAGAATCCAGGCACCATTACATATTGCATTCCCTTCCATGACATGGACAAGCAACATATTATAGACGTGGTGATTCAAACGGTAAGGAAATACGTTATTATAAAGTAATTTAATCTAAATTGAGTTTATGTGAATCGACTAATCATACCCGCCATCCCACAATCGTGTATAATGTACTCTCACCTGAAAGCCAGGCAGTGCCTGACTTCCAGGTGAAGAGTTCTTTTGGCGACAGTGACGCTCACTTTTCTAAGGGTGTAGCTAATTGATTACATTATAAATACAATGTACGCTACACCCTTAAATCTTGACACTCAGAAAAGTCAGCGTCATTGTCGCAGTGCCTGACTTTCACATGAGGGTGGTTTCAGCGACAATGACGCTGACTTTTTTAAGTATTATCTTATAGGGGATTCCAGGAGTTCAAGGAGTTGCACCATAATCAGCGCCATGAGGTTGTGTGATCACAGACGTGGACATGTCCTCCTCACCGCCACCACATGTCTGTTGGTGATATACATGGTGTTTAGGGTGACCAGGCCTGAAGGTCTCAGTACCCAGCTTTACCCACCCACCTCACCTCTTCAAGTCACACCTGATGTTAAGCTATCAAAACTGACACACAACCCTGTGGGTCAAGTCGTAATAACCCCTTTCAAAATTGACAGGAACAGAACAGATAAGGTATGTATCTTTAATTTCCTTTGCTTTCCGCTAAGTTGTTGTTGCATTTGGAGGGAATTCGTCAGCTCTATACCAGCGTAGTCAAATTAGAATTATAAACAGCTTTGGACATGTTAGCGATTCGTTATTTCAGCAGTAGTGTTCCCACTTAAGACAAGCAGTTCACACAAATTATTTTTGATATTTTCAAAGGCAGAACATAGGAATTTAACTCAATAATGTTATACTATTTTCTATTACCATTTATCAATGTAGTTTCTTTGGTAATTCTGTTATTCTTCTATTTCAATTGTAGTCTCTGCCACCCATGGTCCTGGTGACTGCCTACCAGCACAGCGGCAGCTCCATCGTGGCCTCACTGTTAGCTAAGGATGACAAGACGCTGTACTTCTATGAACCCGTACATGCCATGTACAAAGCCACCTTTGGGTTCAAAAAGTGGATCCAGCACGTTAATCTCAATCTACATTCTAATGGCTCCATACGGTAAGAACCAGTATATATGATATGGTACGTTGAGCAACGAGGCGCCTTGCTATACCTGTTCTACATTTAATCGCATGTGGTTTAACCCTTTACACCCTCAGAAAAGTGAGCGCCATTATCGCCGAAAGCACTCTGTCACTGCCTGACTTTCAGGTGAGGGTGCTTTTGGCGACAGTGACGCTCAGTTTTCTGAGGGTGTAGGCTTAACAGATGCCACATGCTTTGTGTTCATTTATCGGTGTGATGCGCCAATGCAATATGATCAGCATGACACTGGGGAGTTTTTCACCAATGCTGTATCTCCCGGCTAATAGTGATTCAACTCTAGAGAGAGGGCTTGATGCATGGTTTCCTCGGTGCCCGGTACAATTGTAGGAGGTCAGACATTAGGCTTGGGAGCAAGACATTTTCACGAAAAAATGATACCTAACATCGATAGAAGGGAACACTGCATTAGAGCAGTATGCCCCTAAAGTGATCAAAGAAGCCAGAAATCAGCACTTTAATTCATATTATACGATTGTGTTGGAATAATAAACCTCATCTAATTATATCCTTTGTATCTATCCTCAGGAATCTATGTCCACGGGAGCAGGAAATGGTTGAGAGCAGTATCCTGAAAATCTCTGAATGTAATTTCAAATCACTTGATCAGGAGGTATGCAAACTTATAAAAATGCATAATACGAACTCCATTAAGAAAAGATGCACAGTCAAAAGTTGTGCTGAGTATCATAAATTCTCCCTAGAAGTATTGCAATCACTTTGCTCCTCACAGAAGAGACAAAATGCAACATGCGATATGGGAAAATATGAGCCGTCAATGGGGAAGTATGCGGAGGACTGCAAAGATATCCACTTTTTCACTCTGAAGCTGTTGAGGTATGAAATGAGGCACACACTGAAGATTCTCCAGAATACACCTCAAATGTTCATGATCCACCTCATACGGGACCCAAGGGGAATCATTAACTCCTTCATTAAGAGGAAACATGTTAGGCCAGAATCCAGTCTCCGTGAATCCTTCATGGAAAAGGGACTTTCTAAAATAGATGCCGGTGTCAAGATTCTTGCAATGCAGATGTGCAACCTCATGCGCCATAACCTACACATGATAGAAACTCACCCTAACCTTCGCAACAGAATCAAAGTAGTTCACTATGAGGACTTTGCCGGTCAGCCTGTTGAATTTACTGAACGCCTTTACAGGTTGTTTTCCCTAGATGTGCCCCCTTCGGTACAGGCTTGGCTGGAGAAGACCACTGGTGCAGAGGAGAAGCGTGGGAAATATGTTCGACAGAATTCCACTGAGACGGCTCAGCTGTGGCAGAACCAGTTGTTGCCGGAGCACTTGAAAATAATTGATGCCGAGTGCTCGTCCTTGTACAGACATTTCACAAAGTAGTTTCAGCTGATGTGAGGTAACTTGCTCGGATTAGACTTCTGAACCTCTTTAACCATGTAAGGGGCGGATAGTGCGTTTATGATTTATTAAAGCCCTACAAAGACCATAGACAAAATAATAGCCAGTACAGCAGTGATACTTTATTGCAAAGAGCGACTCCTCTCTAGAGTGCAGTCTTGCTGCATGCACTCCTAAATACCATGGTGGGAGGTTAAACCTTAGGTTTGGGGGACATCTTCATCAAGAAATGATACCAAGTGATTGGCATCAGGGAGGAAACCTTTTCTGCCAACTTGTGGAATCTAAATCGGTGTGCCTGGTAAAGACATTTCACCTTTGAAATAAGAAAGCATTGGTAGCACCGATTAAATTGGTAAAAAATGTTCAATCATGTTAAGATTGACTCAGGTATTCATCACCAGGTGGAGCCACCAATATCTACCACACTCCCAGCACACATGGCTGTGATCTTGTCACAGCACAGACAAAGTAGATTGGTGTTTCCAACCCCTGAGCGTAGTTTAGGTGGATAGCACTGGCTAATAGAAAGTAGACAAAACCGTCAGAAGGTAAAAATGGTGTTTGTCTTTTGGTGGTTTATCTTTCTATGTTTTGTCATACATGCACGTTAGACTATTACCAAAGCCTCGTCACTCATCTTGCCTCTTCACCAAGGTTGGCATTTGTGGCCTAAAGGGATTGGTCTGAAGGGATTTTTGGTTCAGGGAGACCGCTTTTGTTGCCTAAAGGCCCAATGTATGCCATAAGGATGTCAACCATCTATCTAAGTCACTCATTTTAGCGAAATATTTCATAATACTTTCATACACGTTACATAAAAAGAACAAAATTGATACAGAAGACGTTTTAACTATCATACTAGCATGAATACTTTATTCACTATTCCAAAGTATTACAGCGCTATTTTCACATTATTAAACACATCCATTAGTAAACATCATTTTCAGGTGACAAAATGTTATTAAACTAACATAAAGCTAACATACAACAAATAAACGGTATAAGGTATGCCCTTTGACAGCTGATGTCCCTTGTCGTCATGATCCTTGAATGCAGCTCTCGCAAGTAAGCTGCTAGGGTCGTTGTCCTCAAAACCTCTTTTTTCCACTATATTAAATATCAGATACATGATTCATGGAACAGTATATAGATCAAACGGTTAAAACATGATGTCCATGTGGCAAGGCTAACACTGTAACATACATACACATCCATTGTCTCCTATAGAAGGTGTAAACGAGTCTATAGTTACGTTTTTTATGTTCCCGATACCAGTAATATCATGATTATCACAGAAGCTCTGGAATACAATATCATGTTACAGAACAATACACAATTTAAGATAATAGAATGGCTGATATGTAAAATGAATCATTACATTTTATGTACACATTTCGTGTTGTCTAATAGATGCAATTGCATGAAACTGTCAACGCTAATCAACATACATCACAGGATGAATTCTGGTTGGTGAATGCATTGTATTACAGTGAGGTCTTGATAGCCCGACCACTCCTGTCACGGGGAAATGCTGGTCGGATCTCCACTTTAGTAACAAGTATAGAAACTCATCTGGAAGCAATGAATTATCGTTCCAAACGTCATATTATAGGATACCAGCAATTAATCCTTTAGAACTGTCCTGTCTGTTCACAAACTATTCACAAAATACAACCTAAAAACTGGATTTAAACAACAGCCTTTATCCTTCTTGAGTTGTTGTTTTTCACGTATACGAGTATATTATTCCCCAAATATTTTCACGATATGTTTACCATATCTGTGTACCTACGGCTAATACCTGGCGCCACATCGGGCACATTTCTTGTCTTTGTCGAGGAAGAGGAAGAGGAGGCCCCAGGGGAAGCAGCAGATAGCACAGATTATACCCAACGCAGTGAAGTCCTCCCTGATCGCACCCTGCAAGCAAAGATAATATCAGTGCCATACTATATCTCATATTGAACCAAGGTGTCAGCATATTATGTATCGTCAAGCATTGAACAAAGAGAAAATGGTCGCTGTGGTTGTAAAAATAGTTGTATTCACACTGTCCACTGTCTGATCGAGAAGAAACAGGATTATGGTAAAAATTATAAATCCACTATCATGAACATCAAAATTCAATTATTTCTGGCTCTGATGATAATATAAAATTAGATACGTAAGATACATACTATGACTCAGTCAGACTTCACATAGTGAGAGAACAAGAGATGCATGTTGAATTAGAATACTGATTGTGACACTGGCTATATCATGTTCCTTTTACACAGTCAAAAAAGTCAAAGTCATTGTCGCTAAAACCACTCTCATATGAAAGTCAGACACTGCCTGACTTGTATGTGAGAGTGGTTTTAGCGACAATTACGCTGACTTTTCTGAGTGTGTAGGAGCCAGGGAAAAAATAGTTTAAGGTGCCTGGATCTAGACTCCTATCAGCGAAGACTATCACCTTGTATCAATCTCATGAGACACAGCCAGTACACCTACCACATACCACGCGACATGTGTCTTCGATGCACAGAGAAAATAAGTAGAATCACTGTGACTCCCGACTTGATCACTGAGGTAACTCTCCCCAGGACTCTAAAGTGACTCACCTACATTAGCAGGACTCTATAATAACTCTATAATGACTCCTATTCTAAGACTCCCTAATGATTGGGAGTCACTTTAGAGTGGTGGGGAGAGTTACCTCATTGATCGAGTCCAGACTCGCATTTAGGAGTCACCATGATTCTACTTCTTTTCTCTGTGAAGCTAAAGGTTATAGAATGTGTGTGTACACGGGATCAGGAAGTAGGTAGAATTGAGATAGGTTATAGGGTCATGAGCTGCCATGCCACTGTGACATGGTATCTAGGTTGATAATTGGTCTGGAAGGTTATGCAAAATTATGGGGCCATAAACATTATCTGTTTTTTTTAATGTTTAGTTCTATAATTGCGTTCAAAATACATGTTCTATATGGAAAAGGTACAGTGAGTTTATATAGACATTAACTACTTTGCATTGTTATATTATGTAGAGAGATATGGCGAAACGTGATATAGAATATGCCACTTGGATATCTCAGAAGTTGTTTCCGGACCCCTAAGCCTATATATTTTCTCATCAAAAGAATACAATATATATACATGTCATGTTGCTATGGTATCATGGTGAAACATGATTTTCCTGGCCCCTGCACTCCCCATTATAAATGTACATAACCTGCATTCCCTCTTTCCATGATAGGAGAAACGGGTCATTAAGTCCTAGAATTTATCTTGGAAAAGGGACCCCTTTTTCTAAATTCCAGGGACATTGGGAGAGAGTCGAAAAATACCTTTAAGCCCCCATTAATTTGGGAATGCGGATTGTGTACATGTACCATGGAGTGTGTAGGGACAAAAATAAATTTACAAATCCTACAAAACCTTTTGATATAAAAACAAATCTTACCCCACAACGGTTGCACCCCCCTTGGTTGATGATCACTGTGTTGGTCGTCTGTACCGTGGTACTCGGCTGATTCTGTACTGGGCCTTGAGGTGGAGCCCCAGCATAGGGTGGCTGTCCAGCATAGGGTGGCTGACCAGCATAGGGTGGCTGACCAGCATAGGGTGGCTGGCCTGGGTACGGTTGGCCTGGCGGATAGGCAGCATTGCCGGGTGGCTGCGGTGGATAGGGTGGCTGCCCTGGATGGGGTGGCTGCCCTGGATGGGGTGGCTGTCCAGGATAAGGTGGCTGGCCTCCATATGGTGGCTGAGCTGGTGGGTATTGCTGAGGTGCTAGTGTTGCATAGGGTGGAGGTTGCTCATGTGGTTGTGGAGCTGGCTGGGTATTATTGTATGCCGGATTGTAGGGGGCTGGCTTCTGTTCCATTTTCAATGGTGTGTTTTTGTAGAGGAGCGATGGCTATAGGTGAAAAGAAATAGTAATAATTAACTGAAATATCTTTAACGTTTAGAGGGAGCTTGCTATATATGATGATAAAATATATAATGATAATTAACTGAAATGTGTTTAACCCTTAAAGATTGTATGTCAACTAGTACACTTCCCAAACTCTTTCCTTAAAAGGAATGCCATGGGTTCTAATACAATTTTAGCTGAAAAACATTACCCAATATTTGCAAGATATCTTTCTATAAATATATGTTTTGAGATAGTTAACAATAAAGCCTATTCACCTCACTGACTCAGTCACTCCCCCAGGTGAGTACAGGGGAAACTAGCCTGGTAGAGAAAGCACTGAGCCATGCAGTACCACAGCATATCACGTTTTAGTGTCGACCAACAGTAAAAATGATTGCACTGCCTGTGCTCACTTTATAGACTGAGGGCAATTTACTTGGCCGGGAACCGATTGTGCATTATGATGACAACTGTTAATTTCAATCGACATGCTGTCCTCAAAGGGTTAATTAATCAATTATAGCACAAAATGTAGGCCACGGTGCATGTATATTCAGATTCAACGTGACCTAGATTTGCAACAGCTATAAATATGTTTTTAAAAAAGGTAACCAATAAACGAGGTCTGTTTGAAATGGCCATCTGTTGACCTGCAGATTCATGCACCAGCTGAATCCAGCTGACCAGGGTCACTGAGGTAACAAGGTTATAGAATGTGCCCTGTTAACAGAACTGGTGATATATTGAAAGTTTAAGAGTAAGAGTCAGGATAGTTAGGGAGTCAAAAGGGAGTCGGCTAAATATGACTCCCTATGGAGTTGTGACTCCCCTTTATGGAATCCTCCAGGTCATGACTCCGTAAGACGGGAGTCGATGCGAGGTAAGGAGTCAATTAGCTATGACTCTCTTAGAACAGGAGCGATTATAGAGTTATTTTAGAGTCTCACTAATGTTAGGGAGTTTCTTTAGAGTCGTGGGGAGAGTTACCCCAGTGGTCGGGGCTGGACTCCCATTTGAGAGTCACAATGATTATATTTCTTTGGTGATACTTATACTATAGAGAGGGGAATAAACACATGTATAAGACATGCACCGGTTTGTGACACGGTGACATGAAATAATATACGTGTCTCCCTTACATGCTTCATACCTAGACCTGGTTACCCGCTCGAGTATACGATCAGACAGAGTTATGATGCCACCTTACTTTTAGACATCAAGGTTCCTCCCATGACCCACACGAATGTTTCATATACTCACCAATTAAATGCCCAGCTGTATTTGACTCCTGAGAGCGATATCCGCGGTATCCTAAACAGGTAGAGTGTTGCTAACAGAGGATAGAGAACTAGGTTACATGTATGTACATGGAGCCATTTGTAGAGGTGTATAGACCAGTAATGTTAGCGGTTGGCTGGAGGAATAAGGGGGTCACACTTCTTGCACCAGCGAGTGCTGCCATGTAATGTCGCCCCCTGAAGAGGCTACATGTATGCTGCCTACTGGTATGCGTGCTTCCTACCGTAAAACCTGTCTCAGAAACTAAAGGGTTTATGGTTATTCCAGCTATTTGCTTTAGATATGGCCCCAGATGGGTCAAAAGCGACCTTGCGACCTGGGCGGTTTTCCAGGCGACCTGCCGACCTGATACATTAATTAAAGCAACCCGGCGACTTTTGGTCGAATTTTGCTATAGCATAGAAGGTATAAAAAGCTACCCTCACTAGATCAAACATAAATAACAGTGATTTCCCATGTGGTGGGCCCCAAAGTTAAGTATCATATTGCTGTATTTCCCGAAGACAACGTTTGGAGAGGTACCACCAGTCACTACACTGCTCCAACCTGATGGTAGATCGTTATTTGTAAATTTCCAACAAAAAGGATCCAGGACCAGCATCGTGCAGGGTCATGAATATAGAGGTTCTCAGAAGGGAACACACACTACCACAACATTATCACAGTCTGCACTGAAAAAGTAAACTTGTCTCCGGACATCGTCTAAGTGACTGTCATAAAATAAACGTTGTCTAACCTATCAGGTTACCATTCCACAAATAGAATCTGGAGCTGGCAAATGTCGGGTTTTGGGCTGGCACATGCCAAGTGGGTCTTCTATCTCCAGCTAGAAGACCTGCTTCCTTGTCACTTAGACAAGCTTTTGACACGTTTATTTTATGACAGTCACTTGGAAGAGTCTGGAGACAAGTTTACTTTTTGGGTGTGCGGAACAATCCTTTGTGTGCAGGGATGTCTTTAAGAATCCAATATTGAGTCACAACTCATTTACACTGATATATTATGTTAGTCATCTGTTATAATAAATAGACCATTAGAAATAAAAGCAGTGTTACATTAGTTATCATTGTATTCTATTCATTACTTGATTTCAATCCGAATTATCAGACTTATGTTTCCTCTGTTGAACACCTACCATACTGTCACGATAAAGTGCCTGGTCTTGAAAGAGCGCCGGTCTTGCAAAGGCGCCAGAGTATAGGGGCACCCACATGTTTCGTAAGCACTAAAATCCTGACCTCGAATAAGCACCTGTCCTGTATAAGCGCCTGTGTAAGAGCCCCGCCAAATTGAAGAACACCCCGGCGCTTAATCGTGACGCTACAGTGCTAGGATCTCCTATCTTCAGCAGGTCTTGGCACTTTTCTTCTCCTACAAGACTGCAAAATACCAAGAAATACCTTCCTAAACAAGGAACCAGTCATGCAGTACAGTAGGAAGTTTATACTGTGATTGATATCATCCAATTTATACACAAGCTCTATCTTCAATAATTTACCCGGGATTACCAATTTAAGATTTCTATAAAAAAAGATTATCCTGAAAATATACATTTTTAGGGGGCTTATCTCAAAAAGAAATAATTCCCGAAGTAGTTATAGGACCTCCCATGAGATACCTGCATTCAAGATGCTTTAAACAAAAAAGGAATCTTTTTGATACATGGGTTTGCCATCAAGCAGTGTCCATTCTCCCAAATGATAGTTTGCATGGCCCACTCAGTTAGAGATTTCAAGGCAGGCTCAAAATATGAAGGACTATCAACTTTTCCCTCAAATTGCAGTATGTAAGAAAATTTATTTTGCTGATTCCAGCCTACATATGATTGACCTATTCAATATCCCCTGATACCATGTTACTAGAAGTCTCTAACTGATACCACACAGAAATGGGAAGGCATCATAATAGGGTCATTTAACATAGGATCAGATAGGGACTGGGCTCTCACGCAGACCCTCCGGCCACACTACATCATGTGGTGACAATGGCATTGCTGCCCAAACTAAGATTGATGCATTGGGCATAGCAGTTTCCTCTTACCTCCCAATGTGGAGGGAGGCTATGTAACCGGCACCATGTCACACGATTGCCGCAAGGTCATCTAAATGTACAAACAGGACCTGAAAGGATCATCGAAAAACTTTATTGAATTGCGGAAAAACATCTTCGATAAAAATCTGATGACGTATAAATAAAAAATAAAATAGAAAAAAATTGGATGATAAAGACACCAAACCGGTCATACTGACCACCATGTGGCATCAGTACCCACACAGGATCAGACATATTCGATTTCAATGATGAGGTGATCCAGTACCAAGGTTCCAGAGGAGCCAAGGTGCCAATTTATGGGAATGTGTCAGATCTATATACCTAACTACCTATTACGGATATAAATAAAAGTACCAAGGATATAATACCACACACCTAATTGCATCAATATGCCTACCGGTGTTGTAACATTGTAGCGGAAACCTGATATTACCATTAGGTTAGGTCCAGTACATCGTTATCAAAGTCATCTTTACATTTTTCTTCTCCATTATTTACCTTATCTATGACATCATAAACATAATGAAATTTCCCCCAGACAATGCGGTATATGCTGGAAATGTTCTGATGCAATCTGGTCGACTTCAGATGAAGATTGTCTCCCTAAATGGTCATAATAAACATTATGGAATATCAATGATATGAATACCATAATCTTTTTCATGGTGAATATGACGATGACTATGCTTAAGTACTAGAAATCCCATATCTCGTAGGTGTTCCCGTATCATATGGCCTGTGATATCATCACTGCTTAAGTTCCTATGGCCATTTAAAGGCAATCTAACATATTTTGAACAGAGAAAACATGAAATAAAGGCTCATGGCGAGGGTCATTGTGGAAAGTTCCTCCCTCGGTGAGTCTAATATCTCTGTTAGGAGGGGGGGGAATACACAAGGTGGCGCCACTACGGCCATTCAGGCCGTGCACCGTGCCTAGGTGGGATTCAGGGCTCTGGAATGACCCTCAGGGAATTCCCATTTGTGTGAGCCATGCTGCTTAAAATGACATTATTTTGCCTAGTTTTAAGATTTATGTGCAAGGGACCAGGAAAGGTGACAAGGATATGTATCCCTAAATAGTTTGCCTTATGTAAATTTTCACCAATAATAGACATATTGCACCGCTATGCATTTATAAAAATGATATTTACAGCATATTACTAGTATGATTATCTGAAAATATGTGAACCGAAGTGTGCATTTCCCGGGTTTCAAGGCTCTAGCTATCTGGGAAGTCCTTAGCCATCAGCATTGGATACAATGTACATAGCATTATTCTCCCATTGGGATTTACTCTCTTGTTCAAAGTATTTTCCCTATATGTAAAATACCAATCAATGATACACTAGAACTAGAACTGGAATATGTAAATATGATATCAGAAGTTCCTAAAACCCAAAATATCTAGGTCATAGATAATTGCAAAGTGCTTAGCCTTATCAGTTAAACATTTGGAACATTAGACCAGGTCAGACAGCAACCTCTATTCATAAGAGTTTAGTAGCTGGTCATACTGGCCAGAGCCACCTCAGGTGTCCCACACCAGGAAACACCACTGCTCTACTAGTGCACCACTGCCCTAATTGACCTGGCCCATTAGACCTACGGTCAGTAGTGCCCCCTGTTGATTGGAAATGGTATCAACATCACAATTTCAAATCACAGTCATAAGATCCATTTCCACTATGGCCTCTATTTGCAAAATGTGCAGATGTGGCATCTTCAAATGACAAAATCACAGGTTCTACCTGGTCTAGATTCAAAATGAAAAATGGTGAATACTTCCAAATGTAATATCTAAAGATCTACCATAATAAGGAATACACTACTGTTGACCTATTAATCTTCTCCCCTCCCTATCTATGTCTACTCACTACTTTTTTTTTACATGACCTATTTGGAATCCTAAATGGTGAACTTTGAGAAAATCTTTACTGATAGTATGTTAGAATGGACCTTGCAATACTTGGAGACTCCTCAAACTCTGAGCTCTGATTATATTGGTTCGTGTATATATGTAGACCTTGATGTTGGGTCTATCAGGACATCTCATCTACAGGTGATCGGTTAGGTAAGTTTATTGCTCCTTTACTAATTCAGTCAGTTATACATTTTATGAATTTGATACAAGTCATGTATACATACATATTGAGTAAATGTGGGTAGATTATTTTTCTGTACAAGTAGCATGCTGGGGATCTTATCAGAAGCTATTTAGGGGATCTGCAGTTCCAATACCCAAGTGTTAGGCCCACAGGGTTGGCTCACTCATAAGGTAGTCAGTGCTGCCCTCCCCCGATCCAGTAAAGTAGGATATGTGTAGAATAGGTCTGGATCCATGGTGTAATGGTTAGCATGCTGATCACCTGTGTCAGAGATCCGGACTTTGAAACGTTTAAAGCTAATGAAATTAATTTTCAAATAGGGATTTTATTACATCCAAATTATCGTACCCATCACTGTAACCTAGATGTCTTGTTTCCTTATAATTTGAAGGAAATCTGTTTTCCCCTTGTGTGTTTGCCTAGTTTGATATCTGGAGAGGGAATCCGGAGTGCACGCAGTCTGATAATTTGGTCTCACAAGTTAATCTTTAAAAGAATTAACCAATGGATTTCACATATGCCATACATGTATCCATTTCATTCATTGTTATTCTTCTGATTTAGATTATATTGGATTCAATTCTCAGTTTTAACTTTTGTATCACTGGGACTCTTGGCAGCCTTATCTAGCTAATACCTTACTTCCAATGAATTACATTATACTGTGACATACATCTTATAAAACCAAAAACCCCAGCGGGCAGAGGTAAAAGAGAAAGGAGAAAAAAAGGTGACTTGGAAAAACAATATAATGTTGCAACAGTATTTGGAACACCTTTCCAGAATTTAATAGCCATTTTAATTAGCATGCATAGTGCTAATGTGAATAAGGCATCAGGCTCAGTCTCATGAGTTTGTAACAGTTGAAACGTCTTTGACCGGTGTCGTCTTTGACCGGTGTCGTCTTTGACCGGTGTCGTCTTTGACCGGTGTCGTCTTTGACCGGTGTCGTCTTTGACCGGGTATGTGATTAAAATGAAGAAAAAAGTAGTGTATAGTAAAGAAATGGGTAAATTCATTGTATAATATGTTAGAACACACCATTTCGAGGCATAATGTAAAATTGATATATTTATATACTGCACTTACTATGCACAGTGCAGTTGTTTAAGCTCAAAGTTATATATAAAGTGACGTCTTTGACCGAGCAGAGTGAAATAATAGTACTATGCTGTACTATGCATAGTATGCTCAGTATATAAATATAGCAAAATTTACTTATGTTTGCTATAAACGTATATCAATATATGAGTGCACTATTTCCCCACGTTTCTTACTACATAGACCTCATTTCTGCTATTCTAATGCTGCCTGGTCAAAGACGACACCGGTCAAAGACGACACCGGTCAAAGACGACACCGGTCAAAGACGACACCGGTCAAAGACGACACCGGTCAAAGACGACACCCGGTCAAAAACGTTTCAACTGTTACAAACTCATGAGACTGAGCCATCAGCTTTCGTATCATTTACTTCATATATCTATTCCAGGCAATACAAAACAATGCTGGTTGAGATACTATCCACGACAGCCATTGGTCTGATCATCCTGTTGTGCTGCATAATCCGTAAGCCACGACCCTTATGGAAGATAGACAACAAGTATGCAGGCAGCCCAGCCTCCAGGAGTTTGGGAATGTTTGAAACTCTGATGGCAAAAATGACTAAAACAGGAGGCTGCAATCTGTCCAATGTCATCTTCATCAAATCAAAAAGTCCACTCACGGAAGGCATCGTGCATGAAGCACTAACTGCATTATCTCAGAGGCATCCTTTACTACGAATGAGACTTGGTAAGGAAAATGACCATTTCAGCTACATGGAAGCGATTGATGATTTCAAAGTGGAGCTAGAGGTGTGCCAGACAAAGGACTGGCAAGTAGTAATGGAGGATGAGCTGTTAAAGGTATACAATGTAGAAAAGGGTCCTCTCTGGAATGTCAAGTTCCTCCCTTATGCCTCTTATGCCAGCACCATTGCTGATTACTGGTACCAAGATAGCTATCCCCACCAGGCTGCTTTTATCTTTGCATTTCACCATGTTGTTGTTGATGGATCATCTTATCTCAGACTCTTTGCTGAATTTGTGGACCGACTTCATGATATTCTCGATGACCATCAAACTGAAGAGGTTAAATCACTACCTCTACTGCCACCAATGGAAGCATACATTGACAATGCCAAGATTAACTCCGCATTTTACAACCTCAAAGCAAATCTCATTGATATGCTTAGTTTGTTGACTGTAGTTCCATGGTTGATTAATTTCTTAGCAAAGAAGGAAATAAAACTAACATTGTTCATGAAGAACCTAGGTGTTGAGACTGACCGTGATCCAACTGCTTCAAAAATGACTTGTATCATCCCTGTGGAACTGAGTAAACAGGAGACAACACAGCTTTTGACCTCATGCAAGAAACACAAAACAACAGTTCAGAGTGTAATTCAAACGGCTGCCTGTGTAGCATATTGGAGGATGGCTTATGGAAGATTAGACACACAGACCCACAAAATGGAGGTTCGAATTAGTTGCAACCTCCGTAGGTACCTTGACTCACATGAACTCCATGACCATCTTGGTTTGTACATGTCAATGTTCACAATGGATATGGAAATGGGGCCAGAACTCTCATTCTGGAAAATAGTAAAAAATATAAGTACACACCTTCTGGCTAAACTAAAAGCATATGAACCATTTCTTTGGGCTGCATTGATAGGCAACATTGTCGGTGACATTACCTTTAACATTGTGCATGATGTGAGTACCAGCCTCCCAGGTGGAAGGTCTGTTAACCTTGCCTTCAACAATTATGGCAACTTTAACACTGTGTTGAATCGGGATGACACAAGTAAAGTTCAGTTAAATGGGTACTTTGGTTGTACGGCTGAGCATGAGAATGGTCCAGTGTTCTCACACAACCTGGTCACCTTCAATGATAAGCTGTCCTGGACCATGACTTACTACTCCCATGTTACCAGTAAGGAACAGGCCAACGAGTACACAAAGCTCACCATCCAGACATTGTTGGATGCAATTCAGGAATAAAGTTGTATGTGCTAGCCTCATGTAACCAGTGACTATACAGGCAGGGGAGTACACATATCGCTTGATACAATGATTATTATTAGAGGCAATTCAAGAATTGAGTAATTAGTAGGGAAAAGAGTACACAAACATCAGTATTCATATAGAGGGTATTCAGGAAGACTCCAACCCTCGTACTAGACTCTCACCTCTGCTGCTCTGCCACATAATAATCAAACTTGCTTCATATCCAAGGTCTAACTAAAGTTTCATGATCTTCCTATGCGATAATAGGTATGTGTAAGCGAAAGGTATTGTTAATAAACACAGAAACTTATAAAACTGCTGCCCATCTCTGTGTGTATTACAGAAGGCAGCGCTGTGGAGCTGCCCCACCAGCAGGACGTAGGGAGTTTACCTGCACCGCCCAGAACAATGAAAAGGACCGTTTCCCTATCTTGCCATGTATTTTAACTTGGTACTCAGCAACTGAAAGCAATGTCCACTATATAATCATACCCCCACATATTCAAGACCCTATATTTTAATCTCATATAATACATAACACATTTCCCACATTAGGGTGAGTGCACTAATGGGGAGAATCTATCTGCAGGTAGTCACTGTACTCTGTGGGACTATATATGAGAGTCTTTTGGTTGGACACATGTCCTTTCTGTTCTATCAGAAAATGAGGAAATATCAGGTATTGCGCTGATAGTAAACATTTTCCCCTAAAATTTCCTAGATAAGGGCTGTTTAAATAATGTAGTGTGGAAAAATATAATCTTTGGAAAATGAGTTTTTCAAACATATGAATAGTTATCTTCTAGAATACTAAGTTACAAACCAGATTTCAACTCCCATTACTCCCAAAATAATGGCGATAGGGTTTATAATTGTGTTGTATAATATAGTTGATATCTAATTTAAATAGTAATTATCTTATTTTAATTTCCATTTAACAAAAAAAGCATCACAAATATCGTCAAAGGGTCAAAAATGGCCAGTGTACTAAATGTCACGAACGAAATGAAAGCTCTTGATGACCCATTTCAAGGAAATGGGTCACATATGCGTGATCTACCTATATTATCTTATATTGAGAATTGTATATTCTAATAGAAAAGAAATAGATCCATCTGGATTCTCATGAAAAAGAAAATTGACGAGTACGATATTATTCACATCTTATTATAAGTTAGACCGTATTTTCATTAGTCATCAACGGAAATTAGGATACGTAGGTACATGCCATAGACCTACAGTAATATTGGGTTGAATTAGTACCTGCCTGAGTGGCCTCTACCTGACACAGGCTATTCAGTTTTCGGTTTAAATTAGCATTCAGTACCCTATCCAAAACGACTGTCTGTTTCCCCTATGTGTATAGGATTAATGTTTTCTAGCAACTGCACTAACCTTGCTTCACATTATTTCTTTTCACACAAACAGATATCAGCATGGCGTTTTTTTGCATTGTAATCCAGACACATATATTTATCTTTTCACCGAGGGGATATAGAATTCGGGTAACCTAGGGACACATTTTCTTTTTTTGGCCTCGCTAAATACATATTTGTGGAGCGGGGTATTATGCAATATGAATATAGAGTTAACCTCTGTGTATGCGCAATCTCTTACACAACTCATCTGCCGTCCCATATCACTGTTCAAAGTTGAACTGATAGCATGTTACACTGGACCTTGTACTACATGGACCCCCGAAGGATAGGAGTCAATCATTTAATCTCTGTGGACACTCTGAATTCTGGTTGTTGGAAGTTGGTCATCGGTAGCTAGGTAAGTATTAACTGTTGTTCACACAGCTTTCAATACAACTTTTACAAGTCGTAATGGTAAAATCACGGTCATAAAATATACACAAGTTGGGGGTGAGGATTCTGTTTATCACCATAATCCTATACCCTGCTCGGCTCCTACCAATAGTTGGTCCATGTTGGTCAGTAGATCAGGATTCCGTACGAAGAGAGGCCTACACACAGAAAAGTGAGAGTCATTGTCGCTAAAACTACCCTCACATGAGGGTCAGGCACTGTCATTGTCACCTAGTCCCAAAATGCCCAGTTCGGTAGCCATAACATTGAAAAGCCCTTCACCGTGATCAATAGTTGATCATCATTCCGGGCAATTCACTCTGTGAATCATAGGTAATATCCTTAAAGTAGTGCCTTGGGATTTGATGGTCAATTGGATGGGAGAGGTGGGCAGGAATTGAGTGGTACCCAGCCATGAGACAGGCCTTAGAATGGGACGCGGGTAGGGCGTTGTGTAGTGGCCATCTGATACTTATAGATTCATAGCATATAGAGAATACCATTATGATAATGATAGTTATGAGCAGGGGTCAGGGGCATGTCTCTCTTCCTCCTATTAAAATTCCTCATTTTACGGTTTGCTATGGGTTTATGTGTAGGCCTAATACAAAGAAAATGAATGAGTAGTTATATTATGTGTACTAGTTATAGTCGTGACTGTGTCCGCAGGAGATTCCTAGCCCATATTTAAAGGTCAACAACAATGTGTTTTCGAATGAGATAAGATGGAAGTACATGTAGAGAATTGTGAGCGTCACTGTCACCAAAACCACCTAATTCTGAAAGTCAGGTAGTACTCCACTTTCAGAAGTAGGTAGTTTTGGCGACAGGTGTGTAACATGGGAAGAGATTCTAGGGTCGGTAGGTTGGATATTTTAAAACTTTTTTTTAAAGCCCCTCTACGATACCCTTAAATTGAACAAAAAAAAGTGTAAAAATGAGGATCTTTATAAACCTAAAATTGACCCCAAAGAAAGTATAAAAATGAAATCTTCAAAATTGCATAAAAAAAAGTAGGGTCGGCCCTGGTTTGATAGGGTTGATAAGTTTAAAAGTTGTCCCAACACAGCTACTATGACTGCAGGAGGACCCTGAGTCAAAATTCCCTGCCACAGAGGCCTTAATTGTGTTGCCCCTATGTGGCAAACAAGATTTACAGCTATCCCTTCAGTAGTGAGTTAGGTAGTAGCATGAGAAAAGATGCAATGATGATACACATGGCCATCTTTTTTTCATGGGTGCTTAATATAATGTCGGACTACATTAAATCATGTAGTCACAGCCTCCAACATGTTTGCTGTTCACCTTTAAGTAGGCATATATCACATTTGTTTGCTCATTTAGTTTGAAACATGTATGTGGTCAGAATATCCCACATGGGGGTCACCTCAGAATGTGACATGATCTGCAAAAAAGGCCCTTACTGCAGGGTGCACTAAGATCCCTTTTCCGAGTACACATCAAAATGTAGTATATATATAACGCCACTGTGGATGAAACATAAGTTTACCTGACTAAGCATAATACATTATCTATTGCAGACGATGTTGGTTGAGATTCTAGCCACGACGGGCAGTGCCCTGGTTGTCTTCCTGCTCCTCTTTCTGTGCCTGGTTCGTAAGCCAAGACCCTTATGGAAGGTGGATGACAAGAATGCAGCCAGCCAAACCTCCAGGAGTCTGGGAATATTTGAAAGCCTGATGGCAAAAGTCACTAAGACAGGAGGCTGTAATCTGTCCAATGTCATCTTCATCCAATCAAAAAGCACAATCACTGAAGGCATTGTGCGTGAAGCACTGACCATGCTATCTCAGAGGCATCCATTACTACGAATGAGACTTGGTAAGGAAAATGGCAAGTTCACCTTCATGGAAGAGATTGAAGATTTCAAAGTGAAGCTAGAGGTGTGCCAGACTAAAGACTGGCAGAGCTTAATGGAGTATGAGATGTTAAAGACATATGATATAGAGAAGGGCCCTCTATGGTACGTCAAGTTCCTCCCTAATGCTTCTTATGTTGACGTTAATGCTAATGAATGTTCCCAAGATAGCTATCCCCACCAGGCTGCTTTCATCTTTGCATTTCATCATGCTGTTACTGATGGATCATCCTACCTCAGACTCTTCGCTGAATTTGTGGACCAACTTCATGATATTCTCAATGACCATCAAACAGAAGAGGTTAAATCACTACCTCTTCTGCCGCCAATGGAAGCATACATTGATAATGCCAAGATTTACTCTCCATCCCATAATGCAAAAATAAATCTGATTAACATGATTGGTGTGCTGACCTTAGTTCCATGGTTGATTAAATTCTTAGCAAAAAGTGCAATGCAACCAGCATTGTTTATGCAGAAACTTGGTGTTGAGATTGACAGAGATCCAACTGCTTCAAAAATGACTTGTATCATCCCTGTGGAGCTGAGTAAACAGGAGACAACACAGCTTTTGGCCTCATGCAAGAAACAAAAAACAACTGTTCAGAGCGCAATCCAGACGGCTGCCTGTTTAGCCTATTGGAGAATGGCTTGTGGAGGACGAGACACACAGACTCACAACATTGAATGTAGACTCACCTGCAATCTTCGTAGGTACCTAAACTCACATGAACTTAATGACCATCTTGGAACATACATGACAATATTCACAATGGACACTGTAGTGGGGCCAGAACTCTCATTCTGGGAAATAGTAGCAAATATAAGTTCACGCCTTCCAGCTAAACTTAAATCATATGAACCATTTCTGTGGACTGCTTTAATGGATAATATCGCCATTGGAAATACCACAAACATTTTGCATGATGTGATTATCAGCCTTCCCGGTGGAAGGGGTGCTACCCTTGCATTTAATAACTATGGGAACTTTAACACTGTGTTGAATCGGGATGAGACAAATAGTGTTCAGCTGGCTGGGTACTTTGGTTGTACGGCTGAGCATGAGGATGGCCCGGTGTTCTCACACAACCTGGTCACCTTCAATGATAAGCTGTCCTGGACCATGACTTACTACTCCCATGTAACCAGTACGGAACAGGCCAACGCGTATACAAAACTCATCATGCAGACATTGTTGGAAGCAATTAAGGAATGAAGTGATGCATTGTCCCCATGTAACTAGCAACTATAAGGGCAGGGGAATATACACTGCACAACATACACACACAGAAAAGTGAGAGTCATTGTCGCTAAAACTACCCTTACCTGAGGGTCACGCACTGCCTGACTCTCAGGTGAGGGTAGTTTTAGCGACAATGACTCTCACTTTTCTGAGGGTGTAGACTTTGTTATGAGTAAAGTATTATCCTACCCCCATACAACCTGTACGGAACTGTACTGTATCTAGACCTCACAAATTACACAAACTTTGTGGGAGGGAAATCAGGAATATAGGCAATGCTAGAAAATAATATCCTTCTAAATGAACTGTATGATCAATCTTACTAAATAACACTTGATAACATGCTGTCAGACTAAGCTGCCATTCTGTAGAATGATATATGGCGGGGATGAGTGTAGGAGGAATATTATGTAATATTATGTAATCAAATGTTAATGATGAATCATGAATTGATATGATAGTAATAATGATAATAATGGTAGGTTGTAACTAGAATAAGAAGTCATTAAGTTGAGAGAATTGTTAGTGTATGATTGAACCTGCTACAAGTGACAGCTGGCCCCCCCTCACCTAGTAATGGGTGGGAGGGGGTAGACTAAGGTAGGCAATAGCTATTGTTGTAGAGACTGAGTGTGGAGTGTGTATAATGAAGGTCTGTGTGTACCTGGAGGAATGTGGAATCAGTGAGGCCTGTGTGTGCCCTATACAATGTGACATGTTGGAACCTGTGTGAGGCAGGTGGGAGAGCTCTGTGTGTGAATAAACCAAGTTAGTAATAACCAAGCTGTCGTCCTGTCAACATCTATATGCAGCCTTATCAATATTACCCCTACACAAGTACTGTATTTTACAATTCTACATACAAATGGGCGATGATCTAGTCAGTTCTTCTGTGAAATATTATTTTATTTAGTGGGAGAAAAAAATAAAAATGAATAAAGATAAAAAATGCGTTCATGTTTTCTGCCTTTATTTCTGGTGGGGGAGGGGGTGGATCTGGACACTGTTGAAAGGGAACAAAAGGGATTTAACTCCGCATTTGTCCCCGCATTTGTCTCATTTAATCGTCACCAATTGATGCAGAGATATACTCTAACCACAGAAAGAAAAAGAGTCTAAAGAATATAGAAGTGTTTTTTTCTTTTAAACTATACATATCTTTCAATTAAAAATCACCTGATGAAGGCAGCCTTCTGCCGAAACGTTGTGATCGCTATTAATTCAACATGGTTAAAATAAAAGCCTGAAAAATAAAAGTTTGGTCGTTCTAGTTGTGTCTATTATATAATTATAAAAATGAGTGAATTGAACAAGTAAAGCAGCATCATCAAAGGTTGGTGGCGATGGTTCTGTTGCCAACAAGAGGATAATTAGCTGAGTCATCATTCATCGGCAGCCCGTCATTTTGACAACCTCCAATAAGGGGGGTTTGTTGTGGTAATGTCACTGGTGCCCTATAGGTCCAGGGAGGTCCTCCATCTCCTCTGACGGCAAACGCTGGGCGCATTGGTCCTGACAGCACTGGTGACAATGCCCAAAAATTGAGGTGAGTAGACAGTCTTGACTGGGATGAGTCTGTCACTGGTACTTCATAGAGTAGAGAATTGAGGGGTAACTCACCACAGCTTGAACATTTGTCACACACTCTCCAGCATATGAGGCATGGATCAAAGGCATAGCAGAAGATGATAACGACAAGGCCTGAACAGAAAAGCAGCGCGCCGAGCACGCACCAACCAAAGGCTGTGAAGAGCATATCCAACTGGGCTGAAATAAATACCGTGGGTACATTTGAATTAAACATAATTCTATATGGATATGGATTATATAGATGGGTTGGAATACCATTCCAATGACTCTCTTAATTACTTGGCCATACCTATTGACAGTTCTAATCCAGTTAATAACAGAATGAAATCCCCTGATTGGCAGCTCGAAGAGAAAAATATTCTCTTGCTGTCAGTTCCTAAAATGGAACTGGCAATAAGAGAAATTTATTCTGGTATAAATTTCTGCTGTAATACTATCTACTTTCCTGACTGTTCTACTATTCTACTATCCTGATACCAAAACCGATTTTGACCCTAAAACCATTTCATTTACCTTTATAATGTCTCCAAGTGTCTCCAAGAAGGGATGTCGCTGAATCATACTGGACAACTTCTGTCAACAGAGGATTGGGAATACAATCTGGCTGAATTTAGAAATAAATGACAAATGGTCCACAATGAATGCGCTGCATTACGTCTTATATAATATGTTCCCTGGAGAATATCAAATAACTTGATAGAAATGTAGTCACCTTTAGCAATCCACCTGATCACCTCAATATAGAACTAAGTCCCTATCTTGAGATCCATCCGGATTATATTTATATAAATTGGAATCTATAAAGTAAACTTACCTTCGTGGCATAATCGTATTCTATCTTTACCTTAGTACTAGTAGTCATCATCCATCCCAACCACTTCATAGTGACCCCGCATGGAGATGTTAGAAATGGATATTTTATCTGATACGGGGCCTATTATATACATGTATAGGCAAAGGCAATTAATCCAACTAATTGCTTCAATGGCCTCCAAGTGAATCACATTATAGTTATAAATGCGAGAGCTATTGCTTCAGAAGGAGTATTATTGTGCTGCAGTATTGATTGTTCCCTCATACAGTCCTCACTACTATTAAAGTAGGCAGCCCAATTGGGGCCAATTCAGTTTTAGTTGGATTGGCTGGTTGGGAAGCATTACTATATGAACTTTCTATGTATATATCTCCCATCCAGTTGCAAGGGAGGGGAGGGAAGTTATTGATTCTTCTCTTTATTTCAAATATTTTCTAATGTTATTTCTATCAGCCACGACCACAATGATTTTCTTGACTCTGGTGTTGACTGGTGTTGACTGGATATAGATCAGAATTGTTTGCCAGCTCCCGCCTGCATGGGGACCTGAAGCCTAGTTCTGGTGGTAACTTGAGTTCTTTGGCTTTGGTGTCTAAGAGCGACCAGTAGTTAAGCTTTCATCCTGTAGGCTGCAGCAGTGCGGGCCAACGAGCTCCACAGTGCTGCCTTCTGTAGTCAATCTGGTGCACCTTGTAAACATAGGAGTGGAGATCTGTTTTGTAAATCTCCACGTCTCGTTACCAATACACTGGCGATAACTGACCAGTGGATACCTACTGCAGGGTACGGCTGAGGTTCTCAGGAGTGGCACATAAGTCATCAGATCTCATTTACCCTGGACTAGGGCTTAAAGGATAAAGGTCCAAATCCAAAGGCTCCTGCAGCAACGGTCGGGGTGGAGCCAGGATAGGTAGGTATTCAGCCCTATGTTATATATAAGGATGACTCAGGTGCTCATGATTCTCATTCCAAACGGATGAATCTGAGCCAGGCGGATAGCCTAGCAAGGATTACCTATTATGCTGAAACAGAAAGCAAATATCATTTAAAGATGGTGTATCTGCTAATAGACTTCCCAAACATTTTCTTCAAAATGGATATCACTTCAATGCCATGGGTTCCATTATCATTTTAGCTGATAAACAGTGCAACATATTTGTCTATTAATACATAATTTGAGATTGATAACAATGTACCTGCTTTACCTCACTGACTCAGGCACTCCCCCAAGAGAGTATAGGTGTAACTAATCTGATAGAGAATGCACTGAGCCATGCAGTATAAACACATTTGGAGCTTTAGTGTCGACCTACAGTAAAAATGATTGCACTAAACATGCTAATTTGATATATTTAGATATATCCCATCCTTTTAAAAGTAAGGGAGTATTTATAGCATGGGATGTGCAATAGTATTATGGCATCAATAGAAAATTAACGAATTTTAGGTGACAACCCATCTTTAAACATAAGAAGCTGACACTTTAAGATTTAGAATATAATATATGCTCTGTTTTTCTGATTTAATAGCATAATAATGCTAATTATATATATTCTCGAAACAATGAGACATGGAAATCATGTACATTTATGTTAGGGCAATGGCCAGCTATTATTTCGTGAAGCCAGGAAGCTTATATTTTCAATTTTAATCCGATTTTAATGACTGACCTATGGCAATAATGCTGGCATAGCCGTTTTATATATAGACTAATGTCGCCAGTGTTATGACCAAGATTGGCCATTTTCCCTTAGCTGTTCACCCCTTAGACTAAGGTCTAGACTATTCTGGAATTGCCTAAATTACCATTCTGCACTTCAATATCGGCATGATGCATGATTTTCTTGTAGAAGGGCATGGTATTTGTATTGGTCTGGAGGGGTATTATGCAATATTGACATCTATAGACTAGGCTCTATAGTCTATAGACTATATCTACACTGAAAATCCATAGATTGAAAAGGTTAGTCAGTACAGACTAACCTAGGTTGGTCATATGAGTGTTAGTCATAAGGGCAAAGTTATATTCAAAAATGACTGAGGGGTCAGTCAGTAGTGGCTAACCTAGGTTCATCATTGGTGTGTTGTATTTGTATACCACTAGTTGGTGCCACCTGTGATGACCACTCAGTGGCTCCCCCTGGAAATAAAAAGACTACGGTGGGTTGGCCAGTAGTGACCAACCTGACAATAATAACTAATCTAGGTTGGTCATATATGGAGCCAAAAAATGACTAACTAGGTTAGGCACTAGTGACTGAGAGGTTGGTCGTATACTAGGGAGCCTAGGAATATCAGTGTAAGCTCGCTATGTACATGGCCTTGACCTCTTACATAAGTCGGCAGTCCATACATACCACTGGGTTGAATCAATAGCAGCTACACTGGACCCTGCACCAGATGGAGACTGGGCAGACTCTAAGCTCTGCATGGCACACCTAGCTCACATGAGAGCACCGACAAACGTTTACAGTGTGTCTTAAGCTAGTCTTACAGATGTCTTACAACCAAAAAGTCTTACAAATAAATGCAGAATATAGATGGCACCACCTGTGTACCTTTGTTCCCCTTCCAAAAAGTATATGCATGCTGGGATGAACCAAAAAACGAACCTTGACCCTCATACTCTTACTGCTGAAAACCACTGTATCCCTCTAGATGGTGTCCGAAATAGACATGCTAGTATTGACTATATACCTGTATATCGGGCGCCCCCGAATCCCCTTCTTTTCCTTTTAGAAAAAAACAACTGATTTTACAACTACATGTATAACCAACCCATTTATGTTTAATTAAGACTATACACCTTAGTGTGTTGGAAGAGACTGTGTCACCACCTAGCGGGATAGAGTAGTAAGACTACAGGATATAATGCTTAAACCCGCAGTTCTTACTGCACATCCAGTAACACTCCTAGGCATACCAGATGAGGATTGACCCGAGCTGGGTAAAGGAACCTGACACCCAGAGCATCTGTGGTGACCAGGAGACTAAGAAAGACAGGGGTACAGGAGTCCAACGTAGGTTATGTAACCGGCTGATGTAAGAGATAGGGAAGATAGACGCCTGGTATGCCTAGGAGTGAACAGTCGGAGTGCAGTCGGGACGGGTACTCATCTCTATATGTAGGGGCACTGGGCCTTTAAGACTAAGAGGGATATACATCTTAAAGGGGGTCTGTCCTCGCCAGAACGCATCTAACTTGTGCCCTATGCTATGATTACCACACACTAGGACCCGCCCACAGGTTGTGTTATGCCCTTCCCACCCACTAACATTCTTACTACAACGACCCCAGAGCGGCCTCACACTGCTACAATTGAGTTGTGGTATTTATAGCTGATTAGGGATCAAACAAACGCAGTGCCCTGTGCTGGGAGCAGTCAATTGAGGGTCAGTACTGCCAAATACAGTAGAATCTCGTTATAAGGAGGACGGATATAAGGAGCAGACGGTTATAAGGAGCACATTTGCCCTGCCACGATTTTTTTCCAAACATTTCTATAGCAAAATAACCCTGTTAGAAGGAGCAATTCTCATAAGAAATCGTTTATAAGGAGAACTTTTTGACATGGCCGGTCCAGGGGAGGTATGAACTTGTGAGGTAGGAGTGGGCAGGGGAAGGCGTGGGCTATGTCATGGCTTCTTCATGTGATGTGGCCTGCCCAGGAGAGAGAGGCAGGTATACCGACCTGTGAGGTGGGAATGGGCAGGGGGAGGCGGGGGCTATGTCATGGCTTCTTCCTGTGGTTTAGGACAAGTCTGGTTCGTTATAATGAAGTTTCTTTACTAGAGAAATGTATAAGAGAAGAACAGTATCAGTATGACATGAGATGCTCATTATAAGCCAGTGCTCGTAACACCCATGCTCATTATAGCCAAATTTTAATGTATGATTTAACAAAATCGGTTACATGGAAGGTTGGTTACAATGAGCAAATTTGCTTTGCCAAAAGCTGCTCCTTATAACGAGGTTTTACTGTAGTATAGGCATTACAGTACAGTAACAGGCATAATAACATGCTTATACGGGCACTCCAAATGCCCTTATTTATAAGGTACATTGTACTGGGGCAGGCACAGGGCGAGGGGCAGAGGGAGGAGCACCTGGTCGTCACTACAATGCCCTCTAGTGCTGGCCAGTGCGAATACATTGCTAGTTTAAGACTACGAGAGGTATGCTTTTTGACAAGGCTCATTTTTTCAGTTCATGACTATTTGCACATATGATAGGAGACCACTTCTTGTTTCCCTGTTGCTGAAGCAGCCGCTACAGTTCTTTATCTGTTCAAAAGGTGATGGATCCTTCATCTATTTTATCATTGCCATTGGCCAGATCTCAGGGGCGTGGCAAGCACTTTCAAAGTAGGGGGGACTAAGGTTTTTTTTGGCTCTTTTTTGACCCCTTTTTACTTGACCTTTTTGGTTTAATCCCTTTTCGGGCTAGTCAAAAGTGTCCCCCCCGGATCTATCACTAGACATGTGTACTAGATTCATATCATGCCTTTGGGTGAGATAGAAGAGGCTAAGTTTAAGCTTGAATTGCACAAAAAAAAAAAAACAGTCTAATTTCTTTTCAGAGCACATACTTATTATATACTACCTCAAACTGACCTACAAATGTATTTACATAGATGGTCTCATTCATTAATGATAATGAAGGTTTTGCAAACTGTATTAACATTTGTTACTACCCATTCCAAACGGCACTGATCCCTTGATTGCACAACACATTTAAACGAGAGATTTATGAGACATTTAGGTTTAATGCTTGGTATATCAGGAGCTATAGTGTGTTTCAGGGCTCAACACCCCATATATGTTTATTAATATTATGGCCCCCTTCACCATTACTCAATGGTTAAAGTTGAGAGAAAGTCATATGAAAGATTACAAAGCCCTAATTCTAGAGGAATCGTCATGATTGTTTGTTCTCCAGGCTTCTTCTGAGGAAATCAGCAATTGCTAATTGGGGCATTTCATATGATTGACTTGTTTTCTAACATTACCCCTGTACTGACAGATACCAAGCTGTAATCATGGCAGACACCAAATATATATAAGGTATTCTGAAATAAGAAATATTACATGAGAAAGCCAACACAATAGATTCCTAACTATCTTGAGACTTATATGTATTAATAACAAATGGCTACACCAGGTTATTTATGTGTTTTTTTTGTATCTCAGTGGAGAGCGTGGCAGTGTGCTATTGTCGGGAGTACATGGAGACAGTGCCCATTACGCGAGGTCCTAGCTAGTCAAGGTTTGTGAATTTATTGTTTTATGTGGACATTTTGCCATGGGTATGCCTTCAGTCTTTGTTCTTGGTCAAACGATTTTTTTCTACATTGTATCATAATGGATAAGGCAACTATGGAACTGTAACTTAATTGGAAAGGCATGCAGTGATTCAATTATGATTAATATTTAATTCATTGTAAGCATCCATTTCATTTAGAATACCTTTGCTTTGTATATTTGAATATACAAACAATAATTGTTTGCCCAAGTATTTCAATCATGTGGTCAAGAGTTCTGCCCGCAGGTTAAATTATGTACCATTATAATGTCAGCATTGATAAAGTATTGGTTTCCCTGACTAAACATAATTCATTATCAATTACAGAGAATGTTGGTTGAGATTCTAGCTCCGACAGCCATTGGCCTGGTTCTCTTCCTCTGCCTGGTTCGTAAGCCAAGACCCTTGTGGAAGGGGGGCAACAAGAATGCAGTCGGCCCAGCCTCCAGGAGTCTGGGAATGTTTGAAAGCCTGATGGCTAAATTAACTAATACAGGAGGCTGCAATCTGTCCAATGTCTTCTTCATTCAATCAAAAAGTCTGATCACTGAAGTCAATGTCCGTAGAGCACTGACCACCTTGTCAAAAAGGCATCCGCTACTTCGAATGAGATTTGGTAAGGAAAATGACCAGTTCACCTACATGGAAGAAATTGAAGATTTCAAAGTGAAGCTAGAGGTGTGCCAGACTACGGACTGGCAGAGCTTAATGGAGTATGAGATGTTGAGGACATATGATATAGAAAAGGGTCCACTATGGTATGTCAAGTTCCTCCCTAACGCTTCTTATGCTGATGCTAATACTGATGAGCAATCCCAAGAAATGTATCCTCATCAAGCTGCTTTTATCTTTGCATTTCACCATTCTGTTGCTGATGGGTCATCCTACCTCAGACTCTTCGCTGAATTTGTGGACCAACTTCATGATATTCTCAATGACCATCAAACAGAAGAGGTTAAATCACTACCTCTTCTGCCGCCAATGGAAGCATACATTGATAATGCCAAGATTTACTCTCCATCCCATAATGCAAAAATAAATCTGATTAACATGATTGGTGTGCTGACCTTAGTTCCATGGTTGATTAAATTCTTAGCAAAAAGTGCAATGCAACCAGCATTGTTTATGCAGAAACTTGGTGTTGAGATTGACCGAGATCCGACTGCTTCAAAAATGACTTGTATCATCCCTGTGGAGCTGAGTAAACAGGAGACAACACAGCTTTTGGCCTCATGCAAGAAACACAAAACAACTGTTCAGAGCGCAATCCAGACGGCTGCCTGTTTAGCCTATTGGAGAATGGCTTGTGGAGGACGAGACACACAGACTCACAACATTGAATGTAGACTCACCTGCAATCTTCGTAGGTACCTAAACTCACATGAACTTAATGACCATCTTGGAACATACATGACAATATTCACAATGGACACTGTAGTGGGGCCAGAACTCTCATTCTGGGAAATAGTAGCAAATATAAGTTCACGCCTTCCAGCTAAACTTAAATCATATGAACCATTTCTGTGGACTGCTTTAATGGATAATATCGCCATTGGAAATACCACAAACATTTTGCATGATGTGATTATCAGCCTTCCCGGTGGAAGGGGTGCTACCCTTGCATTTAATAACTATGGGAACTTTAACACTGTGTTGAATCGGGATGAGACAAATAGTGTTCAGCTGGCTGGGTACTTTGGTTGTACGGCTGAGCATGAGGATGGCCCGGTGTTCTCACACAACCTGGTCACCTTCAATGATAAGCTGTCCTGGACCATGACTTACTACTCCCATGTAACCAGTAAGGAACAGGCTAACGAGTATACAAAACTCATCATGCAGACATTGTTGGAAGCAATTAAGGAATGAAGTGATGCATTGTCCCCAGGTAACTAGCAACTATAAGGGCAGGGGAATATACACTGCACAACATACACACACAGAAAAGTGAGAGTCATTGTCGCTAAAACTACCCTCACCTGAGGGTCACGCACTGCCTGACTCTCAGGTGAGGGTAGTTTTAGCGACAATGACTCTCACTTTTCTGAGGGTGTAGACTTTGTTATGAGTAAAGTATTATCCTACCCCCATACAACCTGTACGGAACTGTACTGTATCTAGACCTCACAAATTACACAAACTTTGTGGGAGGGAAATCAGGAATATAGGCAATGCTAGAAAATAATATCCTTCTAAATGAACTGTATGATCAATCTTACTAAATAACACTTGATAACATGCTGTCAGACTAAGCTGCCATTCTGTAGAATGATATATGGCGGGGATGAGTGTAGGAGGAATATTATGTAATATTATGTAATCAAATGTTAATGATGAATCATGAATTGATATGATAGTAATAATGATAATAATGGTAGGTTGTAACTAGAATAAGAAGTCATTAAGTTGAGAGAATTGTTAGTGTATGATTGAACCTGCTACAAGTGACAGCTGGCCCCCCCTCACCTAGTAATGGGTGGGAGGGGGTAGACTAAGGTAGGCAATAGCTATTGTTGTAGAGACTGAGTGTGGAGTGTGTATAATGAAGGTCTGTGTGTACCTGGAGGAATGTGGAATCAGTGAGGCCTGTGTGTGCCCTATACAATGTGACATGTTGGAACCTGTGTGAGGCAGGTGGGAGAGCTCTGTGTGTGAATAAACCAAGTTAGTAATAACCAAGCTGTCGTCCTGTCAACATCTATATGTAACTTTATCAATATTACCCCTACACAAGTACTGTATTTTACAATTCTACATACAAATGGGCGATGATCTAGTCAGTTCTTCTGTGAAATATTATTTTATTTAGTGGGAGAAAAAAATAAAAATGAATAAAGATAAAAAATGCGTTCATGTTTTCTGCCTTTATTTCTGGTGGGGGAGGGGGTGGATCTGGGCACTGTTGAAAGGGAACAAAAGGGATTTAACTCCGCATTTGTCCCCGCATTTGTCTCATTTAATCGTCACCAATTGATGCAGAGATATACTCTAACCACAGAAAGAAAAAGAGTCTAAAGAATGTAGAAGTGTTTTTTTCCTTTAAACTATACATATCTTTCAATTATAAATGAGTGAATTGAACAAGTAAAGCAGCATCATCAAAGGTTGGTGGCGATGGTTCTGTTGCCAACAAGAGGATAATTAGCTGAGTCATCATTCATCGGCAGCCCTTCATTTTGACAACCTCCAATAAGGGGGGTTTGTTGTGGTAATGTCACTGGTGTCCTATAGGTCCAGGGAGGTCCTCCATCTCCTCTGACGGCAAATGCTGGGCGCATTGGTCCTGACAGCACTGGTGACAATGCCCAAAAATTGAGGTGAGTAGACAGTCTTGACTGGGATGAGTCTGTCACTGGTACTTCATAGAGTAGAGAATTGAGGGGTAACTCACCACAGCTAGAACATTTGTCACACACTCTCCAGCATATGAGGCATGGATCAAAGGCATAGCAGAAGATGATAACGACAAGTCCTGAACAGAAAAGCAGCGCGCCGAGCACGCACCAACCAAAGGCTGTGAAGAGCATATCCAACTGGGCTGAAATAAATACCATGACTACATTTGAATTAAATATAATTCTATATGGATATGGATTATATAGATGGGTTGGAATACCATTCCAATGACTCTCTTAATTACTTGGCCGTACCTATTGACAGTTCTAATCCAGTTAATAACAGAATAAAATCCCCTGATTGGCAGCTCGAAGAGAGAAATATTCTCTTGCTGTCAGTTCCTAAAATGGAACTGGCAATAAGAGAAATTTATTCTGGTATAAATTTCTGCTGTAATACTATCTACTTTCCTGACTGTTCTACTATTCTACTATCCTGACACCAAAACCGATTTTGACCCTAAAACCATTTCATTTACCTTTATAATTAAAGTGTCTCCAAGAAGGGATGTCGCTGAATCATACTGGACAACTTCTGTCAACAGAGGATTGGGAATACAATCTGGCTGAATTTAGAAATAAATGACAAATGGTCCACAATGAATGCGCTGCATTACCTCTTGTATAATATGTTCCCTGGAGAATATCAAATAACTTGAGATCCATCCGGATTATATTTATATACATTGGAATCTATAAAGTAAACTTACCTTTGTGGCATAATCGTATTCTATCTTTACCTTAGTACTAGTAGTCATCATCCATCCCAACCACTTCATAGTGACCCCGCATGGAGATGTTAGAAATGGATATTTTATCTGATACGGGGCCTATTATATACATGTATAGGCAAAGGCAATTAATCCAACTAATTGCTTCAATGGCCTCCCAGTGAATCACATTATAGTTATAAATGCGAGAGCTATTGCTTCAGAAGGAGTATTATTGTGCTGCAGTATTGATTGTTCCCTCATACAGTCCTCACTACTATTAAAGTAGGCAGCCCAATTGGGGCCAATTCAGTTTTAGTTAGATTGACTGGTTGGGAAGCATTACTATATGAACTTTCTTTGTATATATCTCCCATCCAGTTGCAAGGGAGGGGAGGGAAGTTATTGATTCTTCTCTTTATTTCAAATATTTTCTAATGTTATTTCTATCAGCCACGACCACAATGATTTTCTTGACTCTGGTGTTGACTGGATCCCCATATAGATCAGAATTGTTGGCCAGCTCCCGCCTGCATTGGGACCTGAAGCCTAGTTCTGGTGGTAACTTGAGTTCTTTGGCTTTGGTGTCTAAGAGCGACCAGTAGTTCAGCTTTCATCCTGCAGGCTGCAGCAGTGCAGGCCAACTAGCCAACGAGCTCCACAGTGCTGCCTTCTGTAGTCAATCTAGTGCACCTTGTAAACATAGGAGTGGAGATCTGTTTTGTAAATCTCCACGTCTCGTTACTAATACACTGGCGATAACTGACCAGTGAATACCTACTGCAGGGTACAGCTGAGGTTCTCAGGAGTGGCACATAAGTCATCAGATCTTATTTACCCTGGACTAGGGCTTAAAGGATAAAGGTCCAAATCCAAAGGCCCCTGCATCAACGGTCGGGGTGGAGCCAGGATAGGTAGGTATTCAGCCCTATGTTATATATAAGGATGACTCAGGTGCTCATGATTCTCATTCCAAACGGATGAATCTGAGCCAGGCGGATAGAATGCCTAGCAAGGATTACCTATTATGCTGAAACAGAAAGCAAATATCATTTAAACATAAGAAGCTGAGACTTAAAGATTTAGAATATATATGCTCTGTTTTTCTGATTTAATAGCATAATAATGCTAATTATATATATTCTCGAAACAATGAGACATGGAAATCATGTACATTTATGTTAGGGCAATGGCCAGCTATTATTTCGTGAAGCCAGGAGGCTTATATTTCAATTTTAATCCGATTTTAATGACTGACCTATGGCAATAATGCTGGCATAGCCGTTTTATATATAGACTAATGTCGCCCCTGTGTTCTGACCAAGATTGGCCATTTTCCCTTGGCTGTTCACCCCTTAGACTAAGGTCTAGACTATTCTGGAATTGCCTAAATTACCATTCTGCACTTCAATATCGGCATGATGCATGACTTTCTTGTAGAAGGGCATGGTATTTGTATTGGTCTGGAGGGGTATTATGCAATATTGACATCTATAGACTAGGCTCTATAGTCTATAGACTATATCTACACTGAAAATCCATAGATTGAAAAGGTTAGTCAGTACAGACTAACCTAGGTTGGTCATATGCGTGTTAGTCATAAGGGCAAAGTTATATTCAAAAATGACTGTGGGGTCAGTCAGTAGTGGCTAACCTAGGTTCATCATTGGTGTGTTGTATTTGTATACCACTAGTTGGTGCCATCTGTGATGACCACTCAGTGGCTCCCCCTGGAAATAAAAAGACTAAGGTGGGTTGGCCAGTAGTGACCAACCTGACAGTAATAACTAATCTAGGTTGGTCATATAGGGAGCCAAAAAATGACTAACTAGGTTAGGCACTAGTGACTGAGAGGTTGGTCGTATACTAGGGAGCCTAGGAATATCAGTGTAAGCTCGCTATGTACATGGCCTTGACCTCTTACATAAGTCGGCAGTCCATACATACCACTGGGTTGAATCAATAGCAGCTACACTGGACCCTGCACCAGATGGAGACTGGGCAGACTCTAAGCTCTGCATGGCACACCTAGCTCACATGAGAGCACCGACAAACGTTTACAGTGTGTCTTGAGCTAGTCTTACAGATGTCTTACAACCAAAAAGTCTTACAAATAAATGCAGAATATAGATGGCACCACCTGTGTACCTTTGTTCCCCTTCCAAAAAGTATATGCATGCTGGGATGAACCAAAAAACGAACCTTGACCCTCATACTCTTACTGCTGAAAACCACTGTATCCCTCTAGATGGTGTCCGAAATAGACATGCTAGTATTGACTATACCTGTATATCGGGCGCCCCCGAATCCCCTTCTTTTCCTTTTAGAAAAAAACAACTGATTTTACAACTACATGTATAACCAACCCATTTATGTTTAATTAAGACTATACACCTTAGTGTGTTGGAAGAGACTGTGTCACCACCTAGCGGGATAGAGTAGTAAGACTACAGGATATAATGCTTAAACCCGCAGTTCTTACTGCACATCCAGTAACACTCCTAGGCATACCAGATGAGGATTGACCCGAGCTGGGTAAAGGAACCTGACACCCAGAGCATCTGTGGTGACCAGGAGACTAAGAAAGACAGGGGTACAGGAGTCCAACGTAGGTTATGTAACCGGCTGATGTAAGAGATAGGGAAGATAGACGCCTGGTATGCCTAGGAGTGAACAGTCGGAGTGCAGTCGGGACGGGTACTCATCTCTATATGTAGGGGCACTGGGCCTTTAAGACTAAGAGGGATATACATCTTAAAGGGGGTCTGTCCTCGCCAGAACGCATCTAACTTGTGCCCTATGCTATGATTACCACACACTAGGACCCGCCCACAGGTTGTGTTATGCCCTTCCCACCCACTAACATTCTTACTACAACAACCCCAGAGCGGCCTCACACTGCTACAATTGAGTTGTCCAGGAGGTCGTTACACAACCGTAACGTTTTCTCTTTATTTCCGCAACGTGAGCAAAAGTGTTACACAACCAAATTGTCGTTACAGAAAATCCCCAAAAAAGTCTCGCAATGTCATAACGTGAAAAAAAGTGTTACACAATCAACTCTCCTTGCTAACGATAACCGATGCGGTATGCGATTCTCGTTAAGAAAGGGACATAAAACGACTTCACTCTGGAGCTGCCCCTGCATCGTAACGAGAGTTTGTTTTTCACCCATTTCTTCCTTTATAAGGGTGGAAACCAGTGTAAAACTTTATTATTTTGGCGGGAAACACTTCCTCGCCACTTCCTCCATACCAAAATGGCGATACAAAGAGACAGCTTAGGGCGCATAAAGCGAAAATGCAAAAAGAGGTCCAACCCTTTTCATGTATACCGCAAGGACGAGTTTGAGAGTCGTTACCGGCTTAGCAAGAGCATCGTAAAGCGTTTGGTAAAGAAATACAAGCCCCACTCCTCCGTCAAAGGAACAAAACACGGAGGTGGGCTGTCACACATCAACAGGGTATGTATTATTTTTCTAATGTACCTGTTTCCTGTTTTTTTGTGTCATGTAACATGAAATTTAATTCTATTATGAGTTACACAGCCTACAGCATACATCTAAGAAACTCTCCCTCCCCCCTTCCTTCCTTCCACCCCCCCCCCCATCACTCCCCTCATCCCCCCTCCTCCCCCTTCTATTACCCCCAAAATAAAGGGACCCCATTTGTATCATCTAGCCAATACATTCAAACATATACCCACCTTTCCCTATATAATTTGTCCCCCCAAACATATTATATTTCTATTAATTTCATTTTATGACATAGACTAACATAAAAAAACTATTCTTTTTCAGTTCTGCCTGGCGTTAAGGTATTTTTCGACAGGGGCATCATACTCGGTGGTGGCGGACACTCAGCATGTCTCACGGGCCCTGGTCAGCCGGTCGGTCCGGGACGTCAGCGATTATTTTTATCGCCACAGAGACGAGTACATACGCTGGCCCAAAAGCACAGAGGAAAAAGTGACCAACGCCACCAAATTCTACCGACACAAACAACAGAAAACGCCACGTGTGATTGGCGTGGTGGACGGCACGCATGTCCCCATTGTCAAGCCTAGTGAAAACGAGAGCTGCAATGTGAACAAGAGCAGCTACCACTCTATCAACACGACGGTATGTCCTTTCATTTCTGCTATATCTCCTCCAACTTACAATGTCAATATATATAATTATTATGTTATATTTGCATTGTAATGTTAATACACACCAGTCTGGTATATTCCCTTTTTTATGTAACAGCAAGAATTTGAAAAAGTAGAAAGTAGGAAACCAAAAAATGTAAAAAACAAGCAACGAATGGTAATATGTAGAACGCACTAAAATATTTTTATTTCAATTATAACACGCTGCTTCATATGCTATACCGTGTGTCACAATAATGTATAACGATAAAACACTGTTTTATTCTCAGATGTACTGTGACTACGACAAGCGTGTCATCGGTGTGGATGCTCGGTGGCCTGGGAGTGTCAATGACGCGTACGCGTTCCATGCCAGCCCAGTAGGGGATCAGTGCCAGAAAGGGGTGGAGGATGACAATGGCCCTATGGGGAACTTTATCCTGCTGGCAGACTCAGGGTGAGCAACATATACTCTCTCCTTGCAAAATCACAACCACACTTTTACTTGTACTAAAGTTATAACAAGAATTTCCACTTTCTATCTTATTCTCAGCTGGGCATCAGTGCCAAATATGTAACATCTTATATGAAAGTATATGTCTTATATTTCCCAGGTACGCTTTGAAACCCAACTGTTTCACTCCTTTCCGTAAGCCAAGGACGTCCTACCAGAGGAAATTTAACGAGTGGCATAAGAAAAACCGTGTGCGGATTGAGCAGGCCATAGGGTTGGTCAAGCAGAGATGGAGGTAACTTTAGCTTTACTGTTCTTTTGTCTACTAAATATTATTCTGTCAACACTATATGAACCTATATAAACCATTTAACTGTAACGAGATCTTCCTGAACGTCAACTCTTAACAAACATCATATTGCATAACATAAACCTGTCTCATGTTTAATTTATTTTCGGGCGGACAACCCAGCACTGCATCATACAAACAATTGTTACACAGCGATAGAATGAGACATCATAACTTCAATTATATACAGTGCACTTTATAGAAACATGGGTGTATATATTTTCAGATGCACAGATTCAGCAGCCGGCTACCTACATCATCATCCCAGCAGGGCTGCAAAGATAATAGTCACATGCTGCTGCCTCCACAACATAGCCATGGACCATGGCATAAAGATACGGTCGCATCCAAACGATCCTTGGCAACCTACTCGGACACCCCTCCCCCAACCACGTCAACGTACCCAGAGGGAGCGGAGCGACCGCATCAAGAAGGTCCGGGAGGCTTACGCTAAGAAATATTTCCGTTAAATAGATCCTGACGCCACTGCCACTACAAAGACACTCCTTTCTGTGCTTTACTATCCTTTTTTTTTTGCCTCACCCTGTTCCTCTCCCTCCTATCCTCCCTTTCAGCCTTCCTCGCCCTTCTTTCCCCCTGCCTTTTTTTCTGGCTCTCCCCCTTGATTAAATCAACTCCGGCCTTCTTTTCCATTTTTTTATCCTTCTTCAGTTGCCTCACCCGGTTCCTCTCCCTCCGTGCATCCCTGTCAATTTCACGCTGCCTCCTTTGCTCCATCTTTGTCATGTCACCCCCCTCCTCCTTGAATGTTACTTCCTCCCTTTTCACATTGTCCTCCTTTTTTGGCTCCTTCTTCTCCTTGTTTTTCCTCTTGTCATCAAAATTGACCTTATAGTCCTTCTTCACCTCTAACCCCCCTCCGTCCCTCCCCTTCCTCCTCTTTTTCAGCAGAAGTGCTTCCTTTTCGTCTTCCTTCTGTTGCAACCTCTCCTCCCTCCTCTCCCTCTTCATTTCCTCTGCAGTGTTCCTTTTCCTCTGTTCCTTCTTCTGCCTAGCCACCCTTCTGGCATTCTTGTCTTTGTAGTTGGTAGGGACACCGGTACGGGGCATGTCGATAGCATTGTAGTCGGGCTTGGTGTCCCTGTCATGTGTCCACAACAGCTTGATGTTCCTCCTGGATGGAGCAACGTTTATAGCCCCTGCGTCAGTTGGTTCGATCCCGGGTATCCCTGTCAAGACATAGTAAGAAAATGTCATAATGGTCACATAACAGAGTGATACAAGTAGAATTCATGTGAACACAAAAGGGTGTATATACAGAGGTATGACAAGTGCGGCAAGTGTATAGTGTCAGGAGGAAATATTCACATGTACTAACCTTTGACAGTTTCTGAGCGCAGATAATCCAAGGCCTTGCCCTCCGTGTCTTTAATGTGGTACTTCTTGCTGACTCGGCCTCTGCCAGTCTGTGCTACCTGGAATCGCAGCTTGTTGTACTGTAACACAGTAAGAAGCAGTAAGTCAGACATGTGCAATGAAAGGTGTGAATAATGCATTTCTCGTTGTGTAACAAGAATGGTGGTACCACCCTACTCTACAGGAAGTGTACAAAGGGAAAGCTTGCTGTGAGATCTATTTTTTATATAGGTGCTATAGGATAAGACATGGTCATTGGACATGTTGTATATATGTATATAGTTGTACATACCTTCCCTTTAACGCGCTGAGAGAAGCGTGCAGCCTTGTCTCTACACATCTTTATAGTCCTGTGTGTCCCGGCTACGTCATTCACGTAGGCTGTAAAATATTTTGAAGAAATTTGCACTTAGTAATGAGAAAATAAAAATTTCAACCTACATGGATCATTTCAAGTACCTAGTTAAAGTGACTTTCGTTGTTTCTTTCACAGGACATAAAAACTCAATCATTTTCCTATGTTCTCTCTCCCCATCCATTTGCTTACCTACAACGTCCAGCCATCCCTGCCTTTTCACGTCTTTGCCACCACCTGGGCCCTGGAAGTTGAACTTTATTGCCTCCCTGTTTATGTTGATAGCGTTCATCAGGGCATCCACCTCCTCCTCCTCCCATCTACCTGTTTTTATGGGCATGTCGTCCCTCATTGGTCCCGTCTCATTGTAAATGAGGTCCTCGTCCCCGCTGAGGCTGGTGAGGCTGTTCGCATCTGTAGAGATGTGGGTCCGGTTGAGGGTGTCATCTGGTATAGTGTCGACATCCGAACCCAGGTCCAAATCCGGATCCAGCACTATCTGACCTCTTCTTCCCTGAAAAGGATGTGAAACTCATGTTATCTGAGAAAAGGAAAAAAGGGCCTTTAACACATTACAAAGTAATTTTCTTTTCTCCTCCCCACTCCCAACCCCATGAGGTGCTGAGTGATGCAACTAAATAAATTATTCGTAACGATTTACCGGTACTGTAACGATAGAGCACAGATTCTCGTTAACGTTCAAGCTGACACGTTTACTCTCGTTACGGTTCACAGCGGAAAAGCGACCTTCTTGTTGTGTATTATTCCCTATACTACCTGATGTTAATCCCTGCATTAAGCATGGGACATATAACAACAATGTTGCACTCACCTGGCGTCTGTGTTCACCCATCTTCGTCGATATTTGACAGCCACCCGTGTTTTCGTCTTCTACGAAAAGAGACTGTCGAGAGGTGTGTGACGTCACAGACAGCTGGGTATATTGTGCTGCCCCCTACTGCTACTTGTTTGAACTAATAGTTTTTTTACGTTCTGTAGCGATTTACCGGTACTGTAACGATATTTGTTGATTTCTCTAACTTTGGCTCAATGTTTTTCGATATATGAGAAGAAAAGTATTTTGGGAATGGTTGTACTACCCATTCTGTTCTGCGGCATAGAGTGTAGATTACTTTTATAATTTGTTTCAGACAAAATAGATAAGGGAAACAGGAATTGAACTCAACATGAACTTTTTTTATTGGAATACCAACAGTATCCCTTTATGAAAAAATGGTTACAATAAAACAAAAATAGACTATCTGTCTCAAGGGTAAAAAAATAAATAAATAAGTGGAATGGATAGCACCATTAACAACTTAAGACTAGAAAAGACGCCCCGTATGAGCTTGATAAAATAGTTAATATAAATCTGTGATTAGGCTAAAACAAAAAGTTGAGTTCCGGTAACATTGCACAAAAAAGGGAGGGTCGGTAGGTCGTTCATTTATCTTTAGATTTTGTTTTTTGGAGGAAGGTCAATTTCTGTAGTATAAACACCAAAAATTTCCAAACATTACCAAAGAGTTATAAAAAGGTCTGCCCCTAAAACTGAGGGTCGGCCGGGATACCAGAACACAACTTTTTTTTCTCTCAGGCCTAATATCATGCAGATAAAGTTGCTACATGTCCTGTTTATAAAATATGTATTGCTTATTGTCCTTAGCAAATCGTAATCTTTGATAACATATGTAATATAAATGCACCACATGCATGTACTTGCTACATGTCCTGTTAATAAAATATGTATTGCTTTCTGTCCTGAGCAAATCGTAATCTTGGATAACATATGTAATATAAATGCACCACATGCATGTACTTTCTACATGGACTGTCAGAAAAATATGTAGTGCTTTCTGTCCTGAGCAAATCGTAATCTTGGATAACATATGTAATATAAATGCACCACATGCATGTACTTTCTACATGGACTGTCAGAAAAATATGTAGTGCTTTCTGTCCTGAGCAAATCGTAATGTTGGATAACATATGTAATATTAAGGCACCACATGCATCACGTTTCTACATGTCCTGTGAATCAATCATTTTTTGGTGGTGCCCTTCCTACGGGAGGAAGCACGCTTCTTACGGGCAGGGGCGTTTTCTTTGGCCTCCTCTTTGGTGCTGTCCTGAGGCTGTTCACTTTCTGTCTTAATGGTTGACATCGAGTCCAAAATTTGGACTGCCTCCTCCTCTGTCACAGGCTGAATAGTACCGACACTGAGATCCATGCCCTGGTCCGTTTCCACCTGCTGCTGATCTTGGACCAGAAGCACCGAGCCGGGAGGCAGCACCCCCTCCTTACCACTGGTCCCAACCACGGGGGTCACTGAAACATATAAAACCACAAAGATTATTGCTATGTGCATACACCTAGACCGTAACGTGAGTTCGCCTTACATCGTTACAACAGCTCAAAGCAGACTGATTCTCACGTGACAACAGAAAAAGTGAGATCATAAATAGTGAGATCACCCAAAAAATTCATTGGTTGTTGTAGGTTTCATGTTATTTCTTCTTTACAACTGAGACAAGTGGTATGACACAGGTACTCACCGGGTATAGTGTTGCTCAGCAACAGCTCGACGTACGTCGGTGGTGCCGGCGTCTGGCTGCCGCTTTCCTCCATGGCCGGTGCAGGGGCTGGATCCTTCCCTGCTGGTGTCTGGGTGCTCCGGGTGGTGGTTCTAATGGCACCAGCCGTCAGGTAAGTAAGCGTTGCCATCACTGAGAAAACAAAATAGGATTGCTTTTCTGGATTGACTGATAGTTCAAAGATACGGTGCAGTAAGTGGCAAAGAGATGTAGGTGAAAACTACAGGCAGGAGACTGATATATTACATAGTGTATGCTACAACAATAGGAACCACAGTTGCACAACCAGAGAGAAGCTGGCAAGAAGGGACAAAGTATAACGTGATCATTTTGTTTTCTCGTTACGTACCTTTCACTATGTTGAGCTGATTTTCAGTGGAGTTTTTCACTGCTTTCAAGATGTCCACACGGTCACTGACAATGCGTTCCTGCGTTGTCAACAGCCGTGCCCTCTCCTCCTGGATCATCTGGCGTAGCTGCCTCTCTTCCTTCAGGCGTTCCTTCCTCTCAACCTCCAGGTCTAACACAAGTGATTCCAGTTTAGCTAACCTCCCTTCCCGATCCTGTACTGGCTCCGTCTTAGTGTTTGTGGGGGGGGCAAACAAGGCTTTGCTCACACACCCTGAGCTGTGCTTGGAAGTACTGGGTGGTTTAGTGTTCACAAGTTTTGGGCTGGACTGGGTTAGGTCGATGTACGCTGTATCAAGACGGCTGTTTTGTAAAGCCGCCTGCATATCCGCTGTGTACTGATCTGCTTTTTTGACAGGCGACAGGTCCGGTAGGGGGTCAGGCCGCGCTAATGTCAGACGTTTCCGTGGGGTGGACCCTGGATTGGTGTCACTTTTTGCTTTGGTGTCACATTTTGCTTTGGGGGGTGGGACGGGCTTGTATTCTTTGGGTACGTGGTGGATAACGGTGCCCTTATGACCGACTATTGTTTTCACATCCCGCCACTTCAAACAGAGGACTTCCTGGGGAGTAAGACCTGACACTTTGGCTTTCCTGTTCTCTTTCAGTTTACGTCTGTACCGGTTGTTCTGGGGAAGCACAACAAGAGGAAACATTAGTTAGGCTGTCATGTCATACTCACGTTACACAGAGCAAACAAATCATGTCTGTCGTTAGGGAAACACTAGTTGTACAAGTTGTAATACTCGTGGAAAGTACTGTGTTATTCTGTAGCCTTTAGTCAAGAACAATTGCTGTTTTTTTATTAGAATAAAAACCTGAAGCTTAAGAACCAATATGTACCTTTTTGTTTGTTCTCGAGAACATATCATTTATTTGACGCCTTATGTCTGTGTATGTGCGTTCTGTCCCATCCTCATTGCTATCGACACTGTTCACAGCATCTGGAAATAAATTTGAACTGACATGAGACAGGAGGAAGGGACAAATATATGACATTGGCATGTTACACGACATATCACAAGTTATCATGTAGTAAGGTGAGACAAGCATAGCTGAAAGGTATAACATTATACCGGTTAATGTGGCTCCCATAAGGAGGTCATGTCAAGTGAACATGTTTTGCTTTCATGTTGTATAATGAGAACAAAATAGCGTGAGCAGTGTCTACTGCAGGAAATGAGACTCGTTACGTTTGATATTAATATCATAAGGAGCAACTGTACTCACCCACCACCTCCTGCCAGGCCGCTGACTTCAATTCGGTACTCACTCCCTTGCGTTTGATTACCTCCTCGTTCTTAAGGCATGTCATAAAGAGAGCCGTGTGTTCCTGCGGGGAGAACTTGGGCGCCCTCACGCGGACAGTCCCTTTAGTGGTTAACTTGGAAGGCGTATCCTCCGCCTCCGCCTCTTCATCCTCCTCACCCTCTCCCTCGTCCTGCTCTTCTACCTCCTCTGCTTCGGCATCACTGCCTTCCTCCTCCTCTTGTTCTGAGTCCACATCGTCTTGACCCTCCCCTTCTGATTCGGGCTCTTCCTCTGGCTCTGTTTCCAGGTCGGTCTCGTCTTGGGTAGTTTGTGAATCAGAGTCCAACACACTGGACAGTGATTCAACCTGACTGGAGGCGGTGGTGGCATCGTCCACCTCACTGTCAAGCTCATCGCTGCTCCTGTCCTTTTTCATCTTACGTTTTACGCCGGCCGTCTGGAAGCAGGCAAATAAATAATGTTAATTCTTTGTTAGTGCATGCCGATTTATTTCACATGGGTGAGATGCAGTGATGCAGCAGGAAGAGGGGAATATTTTTTCACTTTCTATTTAATTTGGATAGAAAAGAAAAGATGGAAAACAACATGCCATTAACTCGGGGTCTGGGGGCTGCCCTGTGAGTTCTCGGTTACGTATAAGGAGGTGGCGCAAGTCATCCACAGTCTCCTGTATTCGTTTGAATGAATGGGGGATATCGGCCTCATTCTACAAAAAAATTAAATATAATCTGCATCAGTTTAAAAACGCCAGAGAAACATCCAACAATTAGGGGGGGGGGGGGGTTCAGCACTGCATGTAAAGCATAGTGTAGTGGAGCAGAGGGATGGGAAACAGGCAGGGGGGGGGGTAGCGATACATTTTAAAAGGATATTAAAGTAAACGGCGAGGGATTTAGGCAGTAGAGGAGAGGTACAACATAGATCGAAGTAAAAACGGAACGTTAGAAGAGAATAACATGGTGTTTCTTGTGTTGCTCCCTCACTGTGCCGTAGCAGACAGTACTATTTGACGCCGAATCGACAAAATCCCCCGTTATCGCCCACCGGCCAAATTTTGTGACATGATTTTATGGTGCATTCTGCCATTGTCAAGCTCTGTCTTTCTCTCAGAAGTTGCACGGAACAGTTATAAAGGATATTGCGTGGTTCTGTCAAGTGGTACTCACCTTTTTGTTGGGTTTTGGCATCTTGAATGGCTCTGCACGACACTGTTCACTACGATCCCGCTACTGATGCTGAGGTGGACCGGAAGTGACGTTGTGGCACAAGTAGGTCAAATTACGCTGGATCCCGGGGAATTTTTGTCGCTATGAACGTTCACGCTATGTTCTGGGCCAAAGTATCGTTAAGGCCGCAACGTGTGTCGTTAAGAAACAGAGTAAGGGGTTGTGTAACGGGGGGGTTGCCTCTCTCGTTATGACTTACGTTATTTTTGCCATTTTTTAACGTGAATGTGATGCACCGTCACGTTACGGTTGTGTAACGACCTCCTGTTGTGGTATTTATAGCTGATTAGGGATCAAACAAACGCAGTGCCCTGTGCTGGGAGCAGTCAATTGAGGGTCAGTACTGCCAAATACAGTAGAATCTCGTTATAAGGAGGACGGATATAAGGAGCAGACGGTTATAAGGAGCACATTTGCCCTGCCACGATTTTTTTCCAAACATTTCTATAGTAAAATAACCCTGTTAGAAGGAGCAATTCTCATAAGAAATCGTTTATAAGGAGAACTTTTTGACATGGCCGGTCCAGGGGAGGTATGAACTTGTGAGGTAGGAGTGGGCAGGGGGAGGCGTGGGCTATGTCATGGCTTCTTCCTGTGGTTTAGGACAAGTCTGGTTCGTTATAATGAAGTTTCTTTACTAGAGAAATGTATAAGAGAAGAACAGTATCAGTATGACATGAGATGTTCATTATAAGCCAGTGCTCGTAACATCCATGCTCATTATAGCCAAATTTTAATGTATGATTTAACAAAATCGGTTACATGGAAGGTTGGTTACAACGAGCAAATTTGCTTTGCCAAAAGCTGCTCCTTATAACGAGGTTTTACTGTAGTATAGGCATTACAGTACAGTAACAGGCATAATAACATGCTTATACGGGCACTCCAAATGCCCTTATTTATAAGGTACATTGTACTGGGGCAGGCACAGGGCGAGGGGCAGAGGGAGGAGCACCTGGTCGTCACTGCAATGCCCTCTAGTGCTGGCCAGTGCGAATACATTGCTAGTTTAAGACTACGAGAGGTATGCTTTTTGACAAGGCTCATTAGTAGTATAGTATGTATCGGAACGGGACTATAGTTAAGTACTGTTTATTACTCAATCGACATGCAGCCAATCAGAGGCCTCCATTTGGTCACGTGACCCCCTCATTTGCATAATTACGTAATAGGCCACGCCCCCTCATTTGCATAATTACGTAATAGGCCACGCCCCCTTGATCACCAGCCAATCAGGGCCGCCATTTGGTCACGTGACTCCCACGTGACCCCCTCATTTGCATAATAGACCACGCCCCCTTGATCACGTGACCCCCTCATTTGCATAGTAGACTACGCCCCTTTGATCACCAGCCAATCAGTGGCTTCCATTTGGTCAGGTGACTCCCTCATTTGCATAATCATGGATCACGTGACCCCCTCATTTGCATAATAGGACCACACCCTCTTGGTCACGTGACCGGAAGCGCTCTTTATTTAGAGAATAGGCCACACCCCCTTGGTCACGTGACTTGACCCCCTCCCTCATTTGCATAATATAGACAATAGACAGACTACGCTTCCCTTTTGGTCACATGACTTGGACTAGCTAATGGGAGGCTTCTATAAGGGGCGAGGGGAGGGGAGGGGGGGGGGGAGGGGGGCACTTTAAGATGCATGGGGAGGGGAGGGGGGGAGGGGGGCACTATTTATGGGGTGGGCGGGCACTTGGGGGGGAGGGGGGGCCTTTGGGGTCTGCTCGGGAGAAAAAAAAAAAATTATCTGATCTCTAGGGAATCGCTTCCTCTCTACCCCCCTTTAGGGGGGTAGGGAGGAGGCGAGTCGGAGGTGACTGTAGAGGAGTTTTTCGGTGACTTGATGCCTTTCAAACGACTGTGCTGATAGTTGATGAATTTGACTTTTTGACTTGAATATTTCATGCGCCTTTGTGACTTGTAAGCGAAAGCGAAAGCGACTTTGCGACCCGTAACCCTTTAAATAAAGAGGTGACTTTTGTAACCTCAGGGGGGAGATCCTTCTACACCCCCACGGAGTAGAAAGGATCTCGGTTGATTGACTGTACTTTGACTTGTTGTTGTAAACAAAAAAAAAAGAAAAAAAAAAAATCAATGAATAGAACGACCCCCTCATTGCTAACAAAGGAACGACTTTTGAATTACACAAATGACCCTCTTTTTGTAGGGGTTAGCGGTAACTCGACTTGAATTAGAGTATTAGGGAGAGCAAAACGCGACTACACACCGTCTTAGACTGTCGTCTTACGGCCCGGATAACAATAACCCTAGTTACCTCGGTTACTGTTGCTCAATAGACGGCGATGGATCTGGTCACGTGGATACTGAAAGAAGGTCTACCTATAACCACCACGCTAGTTTGAACGCGGCGGGTATGAGTCATCATGGGGCCCTTGACGGGTGGGTCCTCCCCATGCAGCCGTATGTCGAATTTAAGAAATGCCCATGTCACACGTCACTAAGGGAGAAAACGTTTTTTGAAAATATTTAGAACCCGAATTTGAGCATTCTGGTACATTTTTAAGGACCCAGACACTGCAAAGCCGAGTACCATCCAAGAGAAAAAAAAATTTGGCGAAATGTTTAAGCTTGAAATGGCACTTTTCTGATGCACTCTTTGAACATTTTTTTTTTCCTCATGTCACTATGGTCCATGGCACATGTGGGACTCAAGAAATGCCACATGTCCCATGTCACTTAGATGTCCGTGCCCGTGTCGTCGTATCGAATTTTAAGAAAATGCCCATGTCACCATATCGAATTTAGGGGTCTAGTGACATCAGCATGTCCGGCTATCCTCCACAAATTTAGCTCTAAAATGTTTACTTTTTTTTTTGGGCTGATTTTTCATCATTTTAAAAAAAAACAATAGGTTGTTTGAAATGTTTGCTGTTGTAAATAGAAACAAAAACAAAACAAAGCGCATGGTAAGATTATGTCACATTGCAAGCGGCGGGTCCGCTCGAGCCTTATTCAGCCTCTTCGTGGATCCGCGACTGCCAATGTGATCATATACTAATCACCGGTGTTTACGGTATTATATACTAAGGTATGAGACGGGTCTTACAGAAAAGGTGTCTAAAGAGCCCTGTGACCTGATTGAAATGACGTCAGCGCCGTCTGCTCGTCAGTGCCCGGCTGTAGCCCGTAGGACATGTTATTCTGCTTTTCTGGATGTTTTGAAATATTTTGATTTAACTGTTAATACCTGATAACAAGCCTCTGAAGCAGATTTTTGGTCGAGCACCTGTTCTCTACTCTTCCATCGATTAGCTGCTTCAGCAAAAAAAAAAATCGCGCGCGCAGTCTAGTCTATATGACGGAGTCGCTAAAGCTCTGTTTAGAGAGTGGAACTTGACCTTGAGTATAGACTCAGTACTAACTGAACGCCCCGCGGGGTCACCCCTCACGTGGGAATATGTACAAGCTCTGGTTCTTCACTTTACGGCTTGACTAAAACTGAGACGCGTCCATGATAAACTCTAGCCTTTTTTTTCCTTTACTAGGATCGAGAGAGAGATTTTAAATGGGGCGTTTATCTAAATAGCGTGGAACTAAAATCAGGCTGCGGCAGATAGTATCTCTGCGCACCTCAAGACTCAACGTAACTTTCACTCTCCAGCAGAAGTTTAGTTGTGACTAATGATGGGCGGCGACCGTCGTGCACCGGCGGACATTGGAGAGTGTTGGAGAGCTGAACCTTACAGACATATAAATCAATCGCTTTGGTGGAAATATCTCGCCATAGATTGGAACCAAATACTTATCTAATGGAATCGTTATCAGTTTTCAGTTTTCTTGCCGTACAAAATTTATTTCCCACTCTTCACGTGGTGATAGCTGAAGGTCGCTCGTCGTAGGTACGTGTGACCGGAACACCCTTTTTGTTTTTGGCGCGGGTTGACATCAGATTTGTACCGTACTGTCGCGATTAAGAGCTCTGAGGGAGGGCTTTTCAATTCGGTGAAGTTCTTACTCAGGAGCTATATACAAGCCAGGCGCTGGCGCTTATTCAAAGTCGCGATTTTAGTGCTTGAGAAAAAACATTTGGAGGCTCTTATACTCCGGCGCTTATAAAAGACCGGCACGCTTTTCAACACTAGTTGCTTTATCGCGACCGTACGGTATGACTTCGGTGTCAAAAGATCCCAAACTCCAAATAAGGAAGTGAAACGACGTCGTCTGTCTACCTCGTGCGCGTCATAGCGTCGTCGAAAATAGTGTGACGTCAGCATCTCTCAGGCGGCTAGGAAGTCAGTTCGACAAAATGGCTCACGGAGTGAACTTCGTGGCCGTTTCTCGATCTATGATCGATGCGGCCGTGGAGAAGGAATTCGTAGCCGTGCAACAGAGAGAGGAGGCGGAGAGACAGAACTTCGTGGCCGTTTCTCGATCTATGATCGATGCGGCCGTGGAGAAGCAGTTCGTAGCCTCGCTACAGAGAGAGGAGAGACAGCGGACTGCTGCTGAAGCAGAGGGTGTGGTGGATGAGCTGATCGAGAACGTCGCTGATCAACTCATCCGCCGGTGCGTGGAGCAGGTCAAGCAGCAAGTCTGCATGGAGGAAGGCTTACCGCCCGCCGTGCTGGAGGAGCTGCTGAAGGACTGCCACGCGTTATGACCACGCCCTCCGCTTCAGCAGCAAGGTCCCTGCGACCCTCTCTCTACCAAACGGTCCTTTTAAGGACCAACCACTGATCACAAAAGTTGAAAATCAATCTCAATATAATATACGCATCAGAAAAACCCTAATACGCTATACACTGAAACCCTGTTGAGTAGGTAGATCGAGTTGGGCATTTTTTTTTAGGAAGAGCAATCAGGTCATCGTGTGGAGATCATCAGGTGTCCTGTGTGTGTGTGTGTGTGTGTGTGTGTGTGTGTGTGTGTGTGTGTGTGTGTGTGTGTGTGTGTGTGTGTGTGTGTGTGTGTGTGTGTGTGTGTGTGAATTTTATACAAATACAATTATTCATTCCTTTCAGCAAGAAAATTAGCTCAATGTAATCATATGATTTTAACTGCCCTACTTATCAGAGCCTTGACGACATCTGACCGCCCCCCTTTTCAAGATCTAAATGGAAATTCACCGCCACCGCTTTTCAGAGTACTGCAGCGCCATTACCTAATTCTTTTTGTATGTGAAAAAAAACAGCACTGATAAGGGGTTTAATTAGACAGATATTGGTTTCTACACTATCAAAAAAATAAAACCCTCAGCGCTTTAATGCTAAAGGTGGCAATAGTGCTTTAATGCGCTACGCCCTTTGTCGATATGCCAGTGTATGCATGCATGCAGCCCTGGTGAGGAACTCTGAGTGCCGCATTCATGACTTATGACGACAACGGGCACTGCACATTAAAGTGCTATGCGACTATTAAAGGGTTAGATCCAGTCTTGCTACAGGCATCCAGAATGCTATACCCAGAGTTGGTGGTCTGGTCCAGACTGCTGTACACAGATTGTAGACGGGATGGCGGGTTGCTGCCAGACTATCCCTCTGGTACGATATGCGGCTGGCGCGGCCGAGCCTGTCTTATATGATGCTGAGTCTAACTATGTATTAGATACCCTACGAGTAACTGAGAGTATGTCAAAATAATCACGGCAAACTGACTGGCGTCTTCATAGGATCATAGGGTGGTTATTATTACATAACTCAGTAACCTTTGGTTATGTGTTAGATAGAGTACACTTGGACACGGTTATTCCATATACCCACTGCCCCACAGGGTCAAGACGAGGTGATTTAAATAATAAGACCCAGACGGGTAAAATAGCCAAAGTCAACAATGACTTGTTTGTTGTTTTTTTTGTTTTTTTTTAGCCAATATGGACAAAGAGACACGGGGTGCTGTACACAGGTTGTGGACGGGCTGGTGGGTCACTGCCAGACTATCTCCCTGGTCCGATATGCAGCCTGCGTGGCCGAGACTGTCTTATATGAGGCTGAGTCTAATTATGTATTAGATGTGCTACGAGTAACTGAGAGTGTGTCAAAATAATCACGGCAAACTGACTGGCGACCTCATAGGTCAGTTATTATTACATAACTATTATTACATAACTCAGTAACCTTCGGTTATGTGTTAGATAGCGTGCACTTGGACACGTTTATTCCATGTACCCGCTGCCCCACAGGGTCAACACGAGGTGTTTAAATAATAAGACCCAGACGGGTAAAATAGCCAAGTCAACAATGTCCTGTTTTTTTTAGCCAATATGGACAAAGAGAAACGGGGTGCTGTACACAGCTTGTGAACGGGGTGGCGGGTCGCTGCCAGACTATCCCCTGGTCCGATATGCAGTAAATTTTCTGCACCGTGTGACAACGACCGATCAGCTACCAACCTATTTTTGGTTATTTTTCTATTCAGTTTTTGATCAGCGCACTTTATTATCGTGGTTTTTTTTTTTTAAATTTTTTAATCATAAATAATATGTAGACTTGGAAAAAAAAAAGAGAGCTGACATGTCGCTGTTTTGTCACTAAACCCAAAGACCCACCCACCCCGTAGGAAGGGTGGACGTTTGTGAACGTTCCCTTAGGTCTCTATTCTTTATTTATTGTGTGGCCCCTAAAGAGGGGCCAACCAACTGACACTGTCAGTTGGTTAGTAGATGCTACTCAACATGGGCGTAATTAATTACACCTAGTGTTGAGAAACAACATGACTGAGCTCAAAAGGCCCCCGTTGGGTGGGGGCCCTTGTGGCACAACGAGTTGGTTCGTTTTTCAGATTACCCACTCGGCGAGAGTTTCTGCCTATGTATCTTTTATAAAGCCTTAGATATGGTGTGGTATTTTTCATCTCGCTATAGTTTAGTTGGTATTCAAAGAAACTGCCTCATTTCTATCAGAAATACACAATATTGAATTGTTTTTATATTTTAATATATTCAGAAGCACACTTTGTTGCCTATATAGCTCATTATGCGTTGAAATGTTCGCGAGCATCGTAGGAATGTACAAATCCCCTATTGTGGCGCCATCTGACGAAAGAGCAAGGAACTATACGTGACCTGAACCCCGCCCTCAGCGCGTTCGTTATTCGCATCTTTGACAGCGACTAAGAGACGCTCAAACTGTCTCTTATTTAGTTTGAACTTATCACAAATTTGTCTTTGATAGGTCGTAGATCGACTTCTGACTTTTTAGTTAGAATAAAAAACAAGTGACGCCGCCACAGACCCGCGCATTAACGCGCTCCGCCGTCTTCAGAGGGCCGAGTCTATAGTACAGTAGATTCTACTGTGTACTTACACTAACAGTGCTACATATACATACCTGAGTCATAAGTGGGTTTTTTTTTTTGGTTTTTTAGGGGAAAAAAAGTGATCTACTCACCCAAACCGCTATTAGTAGGTAACCTGTATGACCCATGCCGCAAACATCTGCCTCGTGACTGATAGTGTACCGGTGGTGAAGTGCTGTTGCAAGAACAATTGAGGCTCTTTATATAGCTGAGAGAGCGAATGGACTAATCTTGTTTTCACCTTGAGCCCCACCCTATTCCAGAGAGGGTATCAAAAATCGCATGTACACGTATATGGGCTTATAGCTGGTGAATAGATAAGGCGGGGCACCTGTGTATACTAAGACTCCAGGGGGCGTTTTAACGACAGGTGTGACGCGCCAGCCCGTGGAGGGAGCTTTTTTGTTTTTCACCTAGAGAGCGTATACAAAGCCTACAGGGGGTGATTAACGCCAGGTGTGACGCGCCAGCCGGTGGCCGGATCACCTCATCTTCTAAGCTTTTGTTTTCACCTAGAGAGGGGATCGAGAGTGTATACAAAAAACTACAGGGATGTTTAACGCGGCCAGCTGCCTACATGCTATAGTCTAAGCCTGTTTTCAGCTAGAGAGGGATCTACATCACCTAAGCCCTTTCCACCCTTAAATCGATCTGATAATTACCATAAAGAAGAGTAATGCGCGTTACATGTATATGGGCTTATAGCTGAGTAAGAGCTTAAGATGCTAGTCAACTGTGTATGCAAAAAAACAAACTACAGGGGGTGTCTAAAGTCGATTGTCATGCGCCAGCGGGCGGACAGAAGTCTGCCACTCTAGCTGTGACTACAAGCGCGTGCGTGTGGTAGACAGCTTAAATCAAACACGAGTTAAGCTCCTTATAGCTTCCTACTGTCTGCGGATTCGAGTCTTTTGTTTTTTTCATGTATTTCCTCGGAGGGTCGAACAGGATTAAAAGATGTAACGAACCCGCGCCTACACAGGTAGACAGCCGGTCGCCTTCCTAGTGAGAGTTTTCCTCCTGAGTTAAGAAGCTTATCTCGGAGCCTAGTACATAAGCGAGAGTGAAACATGAGTCCCACACACTTCTTCAACCACCTTCAGCATGGCGTCATCAGGAATCACTCTACGTTCTACCGAATGTGAGCAATCCCAACACTACTACAGAGCCGCGACAACACCACATGAGGAGACGTCCATGTTTACTGATGAGTCAACAAGTAGCAAGGTGGAGGTTGGTTTTTATCAAGATTCGTACGGGTGGCTGGAAAGTGTGAGGGCTACTTCTGCAGCTAATGCTGCTGCTCGTGCAAAACGTGAAGCTCGTAAGGTGGAAGTTGGTTTTTATCAAGATTCGTACGGGTGGCTGGAAAGTGTGAGGGCTACTTCTGCAGCTAATGCTGCTGCTCGTGCAAAACGTGAAGCTCGTATCGCTGTTCGTGCTACACATGAAGCATACGAAGTTGCCAATGCTGCTAACAACGTTGCTGTTACTCTCGCCGCTGCTGCTCGTGCTGCTAATCTTTTTGCTACTGTTTCCGCTCTTGCTACCGATGCTGCTGCTACTGATGCTGCAACGTCTGCTAAAAGTGTCGCTGTTGCGGCTGCTGCTAGGGCTAATGCTATTAATGCTTGTACAGCTGCTAAAAAAATAGCCTGTTTTGCTTATGCTAGTCGCAGTGTCGCTGTTACGGCTATGACTGATGCCCATGATGCTAAGTTACGGGCTTCTGCTTTTGCTGAAGATGCTGTTGATGCTCAAGATGTTGCTGCTGCTGCTGCTACTGCTGCTGATGAGGCTGCTGCTGCCGCTGCTGCTGCTGCTGAAGATGCTGCTGCTGCTGCGGCTGATGCTCTAGACACCTATGACGCTGCTGCTCTAGACACCTATGACGCTGCTGCTGCTGAAGATACTGCTGCCGCTGCTGCTACTGCTGCTGCTGAAGATGCTGCTGCCGCTGCTCTAGACACCTATGACGCGGCTGCTGCTGCTTTTGCTGAAGCTACTGTTGATGCTGCTGCTGCTACTGCTGCTGCCGCTGCTGCTACTGCTGCTGCCACTGCTCTAGACACCTATGACGCTCCTGCTACTCCTGCTCTAGACACCTATGATGCTGCTGCTGCTGCTGCTGCCACTGCTCTAGACACCTATGACGCTCCTGCTACTCCTGCTCTAGACACCTATGATGCTGCTGCTGCTGCTGCTGCCACTGCTCTAGACACCTATGACACTCCTGCTACTCCTGCTCTAGACACCAATGATGCTGCTGCTGCTGCTGCTGCTGAAGATGCTGCTGCTGCTGCTGCACTAGTCATCTATGACGTGGCTACTGCTCTAGACACTTATGACGCAGCTGCTGCTGCTGCTGCTGCTGAAGATGCTGCTGCTGCTGCTGCTCTAGACACCTATGACTGAAAACATAGTAGGCGTTATTTACAAACACTGCTGTTACCTATGCCTAAACTTAGTAGGTCTTATTTACAAACAAGAGAGCCACGTGGTGTTGTTTACAAACAAAGAGAGCCACGTGGTGTTGTTTACAAACAAAGATAGTCACGTGATGTTGTTGTGGTCTATCATGTCAATGAAGGGGTCACGTGATCAAGGGGGCGCGGTCTATTATGCAAATGAGGGGGTCGCGTGACTAAATGGCGACCTCTGATTGGCTGGTGATCAAGAGGGCGTGGCTTATTATGCAAATGAAAGGGTCACGTGATCAAGGGGGCGTGGCCTATTATGCAAATGAGGGGGTCACGTGACCAAATGGAAGCCTCTGATTGGCTGGTGATCAAGGGGGCGTGGCCTATTACGTAATTATGCAAATGAGGGGGCGTGGCCTATTACGTAATTATGCAAATGAGGGGGTCACGTGACCAAATGGAGGCCTCTGATTGGCTGCATGTCGATTGAGTAATAAACAGTAGTTAACTATAGTCCCGTTCCGATACATACTATACTACTCTCATTTTTTCAGTTCATGACTATTTGCACATATGATAGGAGACCACTTCTTGTTTCCCTGTTGCTGAAGCAGCCGCTACAGTTCTTTATCTGTTCAAAAGGTGATGGATCCTTCATCTATTTTATCATTGCCATTGGCCAGATCTCAGGGGCGTGGCAAGCACTTTCAAAGTAGGGGGGACTAAGGGTTTTTTTGGCTCTTTTTTGACCCCTTTTTACTTGACCTTTTTGGTTTAATCCCTTTTCGGGCTAGTCAAAAGTGTCCCCCCCGGATCTATCACTAGACATGTGTACTAGATTCATATCATGCCTTTGGGTGAGATAGAAGAGGCTAAGTTTAAGCTTGAATTGCACAAAAAAAAATCCCCAGTCTAATTTCTTTTCAGAGCACATACTTATTATATACTACCTCAAACTGACCTACAAATGTATTTACATAGATGGTCTCATTCATTAATGATAATGAAGGTTTTGCAAACTGTATTAACATTTGTTACTACCCATTCCAAACGGCACTGATCCCTTGATTGCACAACACATTTAAACGAGAGATTTATGAGACATTTAGGTTTAATGCTTGGTATATCAGGAGCTATAGTGTGTTTCAGGGCTCAACACCCCATATATATTTATTAATATTATGGCCCCCTTCACCATTACTCAATGGTTAAAGTTGAGAGAAAGTCATATGAAAGATTACAAAGCCCTAATTCTAGAGGAATCGTCATGATTGTTTGTTCTCCAGGCTTCTTCTTTTGAGGAAATCAGCAATTGATAATTGGGGCATTTCATATGATTGACTTGTTTTCTAACATTACCCCTGTACTGACAGATACCAAGCTGTAATCATGGCAGACACCAAATATATATAAGGTATTCTGAAATAAGAAATATTACATGAGAAAGCCAACACAATAGATTCCTAACTATCTTGAGACTTATATGTATTAATAACAAATGGCTACACCAGGTTATTTATGTGTTTTTTTTGTATCTCAGTGGAGAGCGTGGCAGTGTGCTATTGTCGGGAGTACATGGAGACAGTGCCCATTACGCGAGGTCCTAGCTAGTCAAGGTTTGTGAATTTATTGTTTTATGTGGACATTTTGCCATGGGTATGCCTTCAGTCTTTGTTCTTGGTCAAACGATTTTTTTCTACATTGTATCATAATGGATAAGGCAACTATGGAACTGTAACTTAATTGGAAAGGCATGCAGTGATTCAATTATGATTAATATTTAATTCATTGTAAGCATCCATTTCATTTAGAATACCTTTGCTTTGTATATTTGAATATACAAACAATAATTGTTTGCCCAAGTATTTCAATCATGTGGTCAAGAGTTCTGCCCGCAGGTTAAATTATGTACCATTATAATGTCAGCATTGATAAAGTATTGGTTTCCCTGACTAAACATAATTCATTATCAATTACAGAGAATGTTGGTTGAGATTCTAGCTCCGACAGCCATTGGCCTGGTTCTCTTCCTCTGCCTGGTTCGTAAGCCAAGACCCTTGTGGAAGGGGGGCAACAAGAATGCAGTCGGCCCAGCCTACAGGAGTCTGGGAATGTTTGAAAGCCTGATGGCTAAATTGACTAATACAGGAGGCTGCAATCTGTCCAATGTCTTCTTCATTCGATCAAAAAGTCTGATCACTGAAATCAATGTCCGTAGAGCACTGACCACATTGTCAAAAAGGCATCCGCTACTTCGAATGAGATTTGGTAAGGAAAATGACCAGTTCACCTACATGGAAGAAATTGAAGATTTCAAAGTGAAGCTAGAGGTGTGCCAGACTACGGACTGGCAGAGCTTAATGGAGTATGAGATGTTGAGGACATATGATATAGAAAAGGGTCCACTATGGTATGTCAAGTTCCTCCCTAGCGCTTCTTATGCTGATGCTAATACTGATGAGCAATCCCAAGAAAGGTATCCTCATCAAGCTGCTTTCATCTTTGCATTTCACCATTCTGTTGCTGATGGGTCATCCTACCTCAGACTCTTTGCTGAATTTGTGGACCAACTTCATGATATTCTCAATAATCATCAAACTGAAGAGGTTAAATCACTACCTCTACTGCCACCAATGGAAGCATACATTGATAATGCCAAGATTTACTCTCCATCGCATAATGCAAAAATAAATGTAATTAACATGATTGGTGTGCTGACCTTAGTTCCATGGTTGATTAAATTCTTAGCAAAAAGTGCAATGAAACCAGCATTGTTTATGCAGAAACTTGGTGTTGAGATTGACAGAGATCCGACCGCTTCAAAAATGACTTGTATCATCCCTGTGGAGCTGAGTAAACAGGAAACAGCACAGCTTTTGACCTCGTGCAAGAAACACAAAACTACAGTTCAGAGTGCTATTCAGACAGCTGCGTGTATAGCATATTGGAGAATGGCTTGTGGAGGACAAGATACACAGACTCACAAAATTGAATGTCAAATCACCTGCAATCTCCGTAGATTTCTTGACTCGGATGAACTTAATGACCATCTCGGAACGTACATGACAATATTCACAGTGGACACAGAAGTAGGGCCAGATCTATCATTCTGGGAAATAGTAGCAAATATAAGTTCACGCCTTCCAGCTAAACTAAAATCATATGAACCATTTCTGTGGACTGCTTTAATGGATAATATCGCCATTGGAAATACCATGAACATTTTGCATGATGTGATGAACAGCCTTCCCGGTGGGAGGGCAACTACACTTGCATTTAATAACTATGGGAACTTTAACAAGTTGTTGAATCGGGATGAGTCGAGTAGTGTACAGTTAGCTGGGTACTTTGGTTGTACGGCTGAGCATGAGAATGGTCCAGTTTTCTCACACAACCTAGTGACCTTCAATGATAAGCTGTCCTGGACCATGACTTACTACTCCCATGTTACCAGTAAGGAACAGGCCACTGTGTACACAAAACTCATCATGCAGACATTGTTGGATGCAATTAAGGACTAATGTGGCATACTACCCAAGTACAATCTGTACGGAACAGGCCAAGGAGAAAGTAGACCTCACAAACCATGAAACTCGGTTTGAGGAAATTCAGGAAAAATACAGTCAATGTCAGATGATAGAAATGGACTATTGGATCAGTCTTACTAAATGATACTTGAAACAGGCTGTTAACCGTTCCGTAAATTCTTGTATAGAAGATGCAGCTAGTAGGCAATTCAGATTGCCAGTGCGCCTTATAGCATCAGTGCAGTGTCGTGTCACATCTTATTTGGTAGTTTTTCTATTATGGTACAGTACTTAATTCACCATAATTAGATCGCCAGGGTGGCTTATAGGATCAGATGGAGATTTATCATCCATTATATATATTTCCAGCCTATAAGAAAGGTCTATTAAAACAAGGTAAAATAAGCACATCCTAGATCCATAAATATCTTGGATCTGGATAATTGAGTGTGATACTCTACTTTTGTTAAATGGATACTATATATAAAGAAATAATAACAATTCCCTTGAGGACATTGCATGTATATTTGTCACGCGCAATATCAGAATTTGTGCAATATCGGAACTTTAACATCTCAATAACAAGTCTTATAAAATAAGTTAGTGCATTGCACAAACAGAAAGGTAGGGTAGAAAAAGTATTTAAAAAGACATGTTACAGTATCAATTAGCTCTTTGTTGGGTTACAGGCGACTGAACTCCCATTGTTTTATCACACCAGAGGGATTGTTGCCACACCTTATTCAGACCTACAGTGGGGTGTGGGATTTATGGGGACCTTCTACTGAATGTTCTCACACCTCCAAGGTGTGGCACAGCATACTTAAACAACATTGACAAATATATCTAGTGTTATATGTGTAGAATAGCAAGGAATTCTGAAACTGCCCAATGTAAGTAGGGAGCAATTCCGGAATTGCCCTGCGCAGTTCTGGAATTGTACCTGGGCAATTCCGGAATTGGGCTGGTTCCTATTCTCCGCCTGACATATTCATTATGAAAAACGTCTCTAATAAGTATGCACATGAGCTGCATGACAGAAAAAGAGCCTGGCTCTACTGTATATGCAGGATAAATAAACGAATACCAAACCAAACCAGGGTGTGGCTTATATGTGAGTTAGGCTTATACACAAGAAATTAAGGTAGTTGCCATTCTCCATACTATCGTTCGCATGTAACTACACCAGTACACTGTAAGAAACGTGTGTTGCAGGAACATTATGTATGTATTTCACACTTTGAAATGTTTCATATGTGATGAGCATGAACAAACTTTTCTCAATACATTTGTAACAGACCAACTATGTGATAGCGTAAAGTTAGTCGTTCATTGTATTAAATTAATAGATTGCTAGATGAGGCTTGGTTATAAAACTATTTATTCATGGCAAGAAAAGGTAAAGTAGAAGTTAAAACCGAAGTTAAAACCAAGGTAAAAACCTGAAATATACAAGACAGAAATATTGTCTTAGAGACCTTTGACAAGTCTAATTTCAGCACACAATAATAACAAATTATTGTTCTAAGGACATGCGCAAGTCTACATAATTCATACAATAACCAAATTGCACAATGGACTTGTGCAAGTCTATCTCACACATTAATACAAAAATACTGTACGGGACCTATGCAAGTCTATGGTCATAATACACAAATATTGTATAATGGACCTATGCAAGTCTACACCAAATATGTTACTTTCCAACATATTACCATGGTCTTATACATTTGTAATATCAATCTTCTAGAGAATAATAACTAAGATCTATGCAAGTCTAGGCAAACATACATAAACACACTATTATGTAATTACCATGGAAAATCATCCATCCCTAGATATACATTGCACCAGTGGCTGCCATGTATATGCCATATTATCTTAGGTTACATTATCCAAAAACTAAGAATACACTTAAGACCTAGGCAAATCTATGCTTCACATTCCCAGTAGACATACATGTATGTAGACAACACAGAGCAGCCCCCATATAGTACACACAGAACTATAATCTCCATACAGTAGAACATCAGTTATAAAATCAAAGGTAATTAATTAATAACTCACCCCACACACAACCTGTGGGAACCAGGCAGGTTACTGCCTAAACAGGGCTCCTCTCCCAACCATCTCTCCTATAATATAAACATTTATAGATATATAGACATTTGCCTACGATAGGTGGAACCAGTTTATATATATGGGTACTACACATATATAGAATCACTACATAAATGACTCACTACACATATACCAATACACTGCATATATTTTAGATACATGCTCTTGTACTCTTGATATAATACATACACACAGAAAACATTGCAACGTTACACAAAGAGACTCCCTGTGCCTTAAGATGTAGGCCCCCTACTGTGGTATGTGGCAGGGTCAGCTAGGGTCAACCACCCACCCACCATACAGGGTAACACCCCCTTACTCCAACCCCTGAGAAACCCTTGCAAAGTCCCCTTATGGTAGGTACATGTATATACAAAGTAGCCAAAGTGTGTTAACTTACATTAGCTAAGTGGTCAGCATGTCATTGGAAGGATCCTCAAGTTGAGAAAGGGCTTTCTGTCACTTAAAGTGACCAGACTGCTCCTGTGAGTGTTGTCCAAGCTCCTTCCTCCTTCTCCAAACACAGAGAGAGCTGCTCATCTAGGACTAGGCTTGGAGAGTGTCCAGTGACCAAAAGGCCATCTTGTGGACTAAAATGTTCAATGCATCTTTGAATGAATCGGTCATACCGCAATCGTGGAAAATTGGGACAATTGTCCCCCTTCAGAAAGAAGGTGATAGGTCAGATGTGGCTAATTTAAGGCCAGTAACATTGCTCCCTGTGATAGGTAAATTATTGGCAAAAATTTTAAACAAGAGATTAATGTCGTATTTGGAAAATAATGCGCTACTAGATGTACGTCAAGGTGGTTTTAGGGCGGGGCACTCCACAATTGAAACGATAGTCTATTTCACAAATGATATTTATAATAGATTAAACAATAGAGATTATACACTATCAACACTAATCGATCTAAAAAAAGCTTTCGATACCGTAAATCACTTTATATTATTAGAAAAATTAGAAAAAATGGGTGTGGGCGGAAAATTGCTAAATTGGTTAAAAAATTATTTATTAAACAGAAAACAAAAAACTTTCGCCAATGGACTAACTTCTAATGAAGGGGACGTCACATGTGGAGTGCCCCAAGGGTCAATTTTAGGCCCTACCCTCTTTTTAGTTTACATAAACGACTTAAAAAATATGCTAAAAAACTGTGATTCATATTTATATGCAGATGACACCGTCATTACATTAACCGGACCAAACCTAGCCCTGCTTACTGTTAAAATGGAAGAGGATCTGTCTACCCTACATAGCTGGTTTAGAAAAAATAAGTTAACACTAAATGCAAAAAAAACTAATTATATCATATTTGGCTTGAGGAGTAGACTCAAGGAAACCACAGGTTAATGCTAGTAGGTTCACAAATCGAACGGTGCCTGAGTGTAAAGTACCTGGGGGTGGTGTTGGACCAAATACTAAGCTTTAACATGCAGGCAGAGGTATCTTTTAAAAAGATTGTATATAAATCGTATATGACTGCCAGACTAAGAGATGTTCTGGACAACAAAACTATGTTAAATATATTTAAAACAATGGTACTACCCCATGCTGATTATGGGACATATTTTATGACGTAGCCGGGAAAAATGTGCTCGAAAAGCTTCAGATTGTCCAAAATAAGTCATTGCGCGTATGTTCGGGTTTAGATTACAGACATCCCACTATGTTAACTCACCAGCAGGCAAAGATATCAAAACTGCACCCACGTAGGCTAATGCACTTGGTTAATTTTATGTTCATGGACATTGTTAATACCAGAGATGTGAGGACGAGAGCTCATGACGCTGTTTTATTTACCACGGTAAAACCAAAAAATGAAACATGTAAAAAGAATGTATTATATAGAGGAGCCATGTTATGGAACAGCCTGAGTGTAGGAGTCAGGTCAATCGTTGATTATGAAGCCTTCAAGTTAAACCGCAAGAAATGGCTAGGCAGCACAAATTATGTTTTTGCGGAATGAGAAATTTCTAGCGTACGGTACCACCCCCCCCACCCTGATATGTCGTCGTATACGTTATCTATTCTTATGAATTTAAGCTGGACATAAGTGATCTACCAACTATATGTGTTGAGGTAATTCAATAGCATTTGATTAGTATGGCTACTCATGCAATTTTATTATATGTGGTAACAACATAGGTTACAATGATATTAAGTATCTACCGGTACATGGGGTGCCCGCCCCGTTCATCCAACCAAATACTAAGATATAAGGGAGACATAGAGGTTTAGTAAAACAAAGGTTTATAAGACTATTCATATTACATTTTCATGGTATGTTTCACAATAAGTGGTTAATACTACAATGGTATTGATGTAAATTGCGTCGTGAAATTATCATTGATCATTAAATTATAAGATGTAAAATTAAGTGTTTTGACAAACTGACTGTATAGGAATATTCATCGAGCTGTATAAGTTCTTTTCATATGCAGTATAAATAAACGGGATTGTATTTTTATACTTTCTCATACCAAAAATAAAAAAGGTACCAGCATAGATGGAAGCGCCATCTATTTTGATATGTTACACATTCAATTCACTTTTTGTCAAATGTGTGTAGGTACTTTTATAGTAATGTATATGATATACACACATTTTTATACACAAATAAATATGATCATCCAGGCCTATATATGACGCAGCAAGGTATGTCTAATGAAAAAGGTCTGTTCCCTGATTGTTTAAATTACCTAGTTTAGTGCGGATTGCACCTATATGTGTTAAGCCTATTTTGATCCTCCTCTCTGGACATGATCCCCATTTAATATATCAGTTCAAAACAAAAGGTTGTTGACAGTATTTCATACATTGGTCCGGCTGCACATAACATGTGGTGTAATTACAATGGATGCATAAAGCTAAGAAGTTAACATTTTTAACATATAATGTATGGTAAGGACCCTACTTGACAACATCGTTCTTCCTTGGGATACCCTTTTCTAACTTTACCTTTAACATTACACTTCATCCATTCTAACCATTTTCCATTACACTGTCAAATGTTAGTGTAGCTGCACAATGAGATATATATATGCAGTATAAAAGAAAGTATGTTTAATTTCCAGTATTACATACTGTTCAGCTACATTCACCTACTGTAAGACCAATACACCGTAGGTTGTGGTTTTGACTCTCCACTGGGCACTATACATAATTATAACTATTACAATACATCTGAATCAGGCTAATAAACCTACTCAAAATTGAAGGACTACATTGCTATGTAAATGTTATAAAGGTAGATTTACGTTTCAAAAAAGTTAGAAAGACAAAAAATGAGATAAAGGAAATTGTTGCACTGCTAGCCTGACAGTGGTTCAAACCCTGGACCTTTGGGTTGACCTACAGCAACACCATATGTAACCTACAGTAGAAACGACTGGAAACCAAAAATACCTCATTTTATACTGTGCAGCTACACCACTTACTCCTAACAGCGTAGTCCTCTTTAAACATTATAGAATTTGCATTAACCAAACATGGGTCTATCATGAGTGAATATAATTAATACAACTTACCTCTTAATAGTCTTTCGGTAAGTATGCATAAACTTTCATTTCCTGTGCAACATTATAATGCGTAATCATTATAGTTTTGTGCAGTGAGTTTATAATACCAGTAGATATCATACTGTATTGTAGTATAAATATTAATTGCCTTTTCCACCAGAGCGTCTTAATAATCTATGAAGCGAGCCCATTTGGGACCAATTCAGTTCTAGCTTAAATTGGTTAGTTGGGATTGGGCAGAATAAATATGCATCTAAGGTCACATATATATTATATGTAAAGGTTTCCCCAAACGATGAGTATGATTTTTCATGGTATTTTAGAGCATGAAAGAAATAATATACCAATAATTGGATCCATTCCAGAACCCATTGTATGACATTGTATCTTGAGCCCAGATTGGCCAGCCCAATTAGAACCCACATTGTGCAAACATTAGCAGCCCAATTAGTTCTGGGCCTAGAGTAGAAACCTATGCCCAAAACGGTTGGGCCTGTGCTAGGCTACACACATAGGGACCCTGGTGGGGCACACTAGCCTAGGATTGCTATTTAGGCCACTCTTCCACCAGTCTCTAATAAGGAACTCTCCTGTGGAACAAGGGAGGAAAGGGGTACTGCTTAGCTGCTCTCCTGTCTACATAACACGCTATATCCTTACATGAAACATAGTTCTTACAATTATTAGATCTTCAGAGCATGGCGTAGGTAAGTTTTCAGGGTGATCCGCCGCCTTTTGGCAGAGAAGAACGTAGTGCCTGTAGAAACGGATGGGAGAATCTGCTGGGAGATTGACTTTAGGCAGCTGTTACCAGACTCTCCAGTAGAATTCTGCCTCTCTGTCCAGTACCATCAACCGTTCTTGACGTCCAAGTTCAAAAGCCCCATGATCTTGCAATGAGTGTAACAATTAATACGTCTGAGACGCAAGTATTGGTAAGGCCGTTTTATTTTGATAACTTGGATTACGGATCCGCCTCCGAGATTTTTGGCATTTTGCAAAAAAAAAAAAAGTTTTTTTGTTTTTTTTTACCTTTCCCCTTCGAGATTTTTTTGAGAATTTTCCTTAAAAAAAAAGAAGTACATGTTGACCAGTAAAAGGTAAAATGAGGCCTTTCAGATTGGGGATATTACTCAACATATCTTCCTTAGGTTACCAAAAAATGATGTTTTTGATGCCTTTTTTTTTTCTTTTTTATTCCTCTGCCCTTCGGGAAATTTTTTGATCCGGCCCCTCCTGTAGGGCAGCTTTTTTTTTTTTTTTTTTTCCTCTGCCCTTCGAAAAATTTAGAGCCAAAAGCCCGTAATCCAAGTTATCAAAATAAGGTGGCCTAACAATTAAAAGGGTGAAACAGCTGCCCATCTCTGTGCTCAAGTAGTGTGTTCGTCTCCCTACAGAAGGCAGCACTGTGCCTTGCAGGCCTCCAGGATGGTAACAGAAACCCCGGGTACTCAAGACTTCCAGGTGCCAGGTGCCTATAAACTGGGTGTCACTTGTTGAAGTATCTACCAAGTTGCGCAAAAGCATATTTCTTTTTGCTGAGCTCAAAAGGCAACACTGGGAACTTAACATTATGGCAGCAAAAGCAGGCAAAGCACAAACTACAAAAGGTCCACTCGCACTTGTGTATCTGGGAGCATCCTGAGTACATCATTGTATGCTACTGTCATTTTTTTGCAGGGTTGCACTGTTATAATTACACCATAGTAGGCCCTAAATAGCTGTTTTTTTGACCTCTATATATGCTACACATATAAGATTTCCTGACGAGCATGTTCCCTTGTGCATGTAGTATACGACACTGTCTCAGTATGTCCTTGTCATCCCTGAGGGTATTGGTTGTAATGTGACCTAGGTATTTCACCTCCTCACATTCTATGAGCATCATATATTTAAGGGGTAGGCCAGGACACTTAGTTTGTCCAAAGGGGACTGTATTACCAACAATGCACTCTTGGATGGGTTATATATGACATCATTATCCAAATCATAGTCCTCACAGACTTTCAGTAGGTATGTTAAGCCATGACTGTAAGGGGTAAATGTGACCAAGTCATCTGCATATATATTATTGGTTAATAACACATTTAAACCTTGCATTTGAAATGTTCTTAGCATTAACGATAGGACCATGGCTTGGTTTCCAAGCTTCCATCCATAGAACAAAATCATCTCCGGCCATTTTGTGTAGAACTCAAATGGTCAAATGGGTCTTTATATAGCTTGCCGGGACTCGGTGTATACTAGGCCTCAAGTCCCCAGGCAGGAACAGGACCACACATTTGAAATACGGTTCCTAGTTAACACCAAAGGACTAAAAAACTAAAAAGAATTCACAGTAAGCACCTCATTGAAATGAAACCGAATCCCCATGACAGGTATCGGATCCTGAGTTGGTAAGGCAACTATATAGTAATTATGCATGGTAGCCATTTTGAATTTTGGCAAAAATGCAATACTGGATTTAAAAAAAGCATAGTTTTCATAGTTCACCATTGAGAATCAAATAGAAACTAACCATATGTATATTTTATGAGTATAGGACTGTGTCTTTGGATTTTTGAGAAGGTAAACTTTTAAATGGATGCTACAACACACTAAACTGCGATTTTGACACACTTATTTTAATTCTATGTCACAAGAAACATAATACACTATATTCCCATATGATACAGATGGCCTTTATTGATACAGATAGCAGTTGGATGTCCTGATAACAGACATCCCTAGAACTTGATACACTTAAATGCTTTAATATAGACTACAAAGAAAAAGGGTTGAAAAGTAACGTTTATTCTCAACATTCTCTAATGTGAACAAATGTTCAACAAACGTTCATGAATGTTTGTAGAATGTAATATTTATTTCCCACATTTTCTAATGTAAGGTATCCGTAACATTCAACAAACATTTCTGAATGTTTTCTAATGTTATGAATAATACTTCAATGTGGCACTAGGTGGCAGACTAGTTCATTGTAGGTTCTGTTGTTAGAAGTTAATTGCCTAAACAAAACAGTCCCCGCAGAGCCCCTGCCCACAGGCCCTCCGGACCTGGAGCCCCCTGCCTTATTAAAGCCCACCCTGAACAGAGGCCCCGGGCCCTGGACTATAGGCACTCCATACGGCCACAACTATGGTACACAACCACTATCTCGTTCAAATTGCTCATACCCAACGTCATCCTCACATTCAACCGCAACCACACATCCAACCCCAACCTCACATCCAACCCCTTGTCTCTCACGTCCAACCCTCTCTCACATCCAACCCCAACGGATTTAGGGGGGGCGGACCCGGCGTGCGCCCCCCTATTTTTCTGTACATTTTAATTTGACAATTTCCAATACCCCCAGTACATTGCCTATTTCACGCCGCCCCCCCCCCCTTTTCCAAAATCCTGGATCCGCCCCTGCAACCTCACGTCCAACCCCCTCTCTCCACTACCTGCCCTCGCGTCCACTACCTTCCCTCATGTCCAACCCCACTTTTGAGGGTTGGAGGCACTATAACGCCAAACAAAAAATAAAGTTGTGTTCCGGTAACCCTACTGACCATTTTGGCCAAACCCTAATCTTTTAACATTTTATTTTAGATTTTCCCTGGTGTATGGTATCAGCAAAGGGCATGACATACCTAATGACTTTCAGCTATCCGAATTGTTATCCTTTAAACGGTTAGAACGGTGGGAATTCTTTGTATGGCAAAGACTGAACAGATAATGGCTTTATTAAATCCATTAGCTAAAGTTACTCTGCACTGAAAAACTCTGGACAGCTCTGGAGTCCATAAGGTTGTCTTACAGGACGACCCTAGGGTCTTCTAAGTGAACAGCATAGAATCAACTAACTTCAACTCGTCAAATTGACAACCTGCCAGGTTAGCATCCCACAAGACGACCCTAGTCAAGGTCTTGTCAAGGTCGTCAAACTAAGATAGTTGATGCAGGCCTAGATTAGCCACAGGTGGGGCTCATCATTGCATAATGGTGGTACACTGATAAAATGAAGGGATCCAAACTTGTCAAAAGGTTGTCTTATAAGAAGAGTTTAGGGTCTTTAAAGTGACGGTCATAAAATAAACGAGTTAAAGGTTGTCTATCTGATGAACTGTCCGGTTACCATCCCACAAGACAAGACTAGGGTCATCTAACTGACAATGTTAGCCCTGGCAGTGGCCCACTCCAAGTGACAAGTCTAAGGTCGTCAAATTGACAACCCAGAATAGTTAACCCTTTATTGGCTGCAAACTGCTTTAAATGTGCTTGAATCCCTTTGTCAGCATGATGCATGAATGTAGCCCTGGTGAGTCTATTCACCAAGCCTGCATTCATGCACCTTTGGAAATGAATCAACAGTTGGGCGAGTATACTTGCCAATGCTCAATTCATGTATTATGGTCACATAGAGCATAGCACCTAAAAGCACTATGCACCCCTTAGAGGGTTAACCTGTGCACTATAACCTCTGCTTCACTGCAGGTGGAGCTAACTGGGTTCTGAGCCTAGACATAATTGTTGTCCATGTCTGTCTCTATTTCTGAGGTTTATAATAGCTAATTCATACAAACATAGAGGTATGTAGGTTAGGGGAATTCCTGCCATATCCCCAAGTCTATATTGAGAGTATTTCTACCCTTTAGTTACAGACTGCTAACACATATGTGGCTGTCATACCAATGGGAGTTTCCTTGCAGCTATTGTACCATAGAATTAACCACAAAAGAGGTGTCTGTGCCCTACACATATTTGTTTTGTCTCAATTATATCAAAACTTTGATTCCTTTACCTTTTCTAGCATCCCCAATAGATAAATCTCAGGATTCTCCATAACATGAATGTGTATTCCCATAAATATGATTAAAATCAACATAGAAATTATGCAATTCATTCCCCAACTTTATACAGAATGCATGTTATACTGATGCCACCTACAGGGAAAATCCTGAATCAGACCCTGGTTGACGAGTCTAGGGCTGGCATGAGTCAGGTTTTGGGCTGGCACATACCAAGTGTATCTTCTATCTGACAACTACAGCTAGAGGACCCACTCTCTTGTCACTTAGAAGAGTCTGCAGACGAGTTTACTTTTTGAGTGTAGGTCTAGGATTTCAAATGTATGAGTTTGGTCTGGTTCCAGATGGCAAGATTATTTTATCAATTTGTTTAAATACATAACCACATATAGAAGTGATATTTAATACATTAGTACCACCAAGGGTTCACATAATGTATCACCAAGTCTTTACTGAGGATAGGCTATTCATCAGCAATAGACTACACTCAAAAAATTAAGTCGTCTGCAGACTATTCTATGTGACAAGGTAGTGGGTGTTCTAACTATAGTTGTCAGATAAAGCACCTACTTGGCATGTGCCAGCCCAAAGCCTGGTGTATGCCAGCCCTAGACACGTAAACCAGGCCCTGATTCAGGATTCCCCCTGTAGGTGGTATCAGTATAGCATGCATTATGTATAAAGTGAGGGAATGAATTGCATAATTTCCATGTTGATCTTGATCATAATTATGGAAATACACATTCATGCTTTGGAAAATCTTGAGAATTATCTATCGGGGATGCTGGAAAAGGTAAAAGATTCAAAGTTTTCATATAATTAAGACAAAACAAATATCTGTAGGGCATAGACACCTCCTTTGTGTTTATTTCAATAGTACAATAGCTACCTGCAAGGAAACTCTCATTGGTATGACACCCACATATATATGTGTTAACAGTCTGTTGCTGAGGACTAGAAAAACTCTCATACAGACTTTCAGGACATGGCAGGGATTCCCCTGACTAACAAACCTGAGAATTAGGTGTGGTGGTGGAGCTGCATGGTGGATTGAAGCACATTTAAAGTAGTTTGCAGCCAATAAAGGGTTAACTATTCTAGGGTTGTGAATTTGACGACCCTAGACTCGTCATTTGGAGTGGACCACCACCTGGGTTAACATTGTCAGTTAGATGAGTCTAGTGTTGTCATGTGGGATGGTAACTTGGTAGGTCCTCAGGTAGACAACCTTTAACTTGTTTATTTTATGACCGTCACTTAAAAGACCCTAAACTCTTCTTATAAGACGACCATTTGACAAGTTTGGATCCCTTTATTTTATCAGTGTATAAGCATATGTGTGGATCATACCAGTAGAAGGGACATGTCCCTACTTCTGCCCTGGTGAATGACAGAAAAGAGGTGTGTTCACTCTACACCTATCATCTATTTCTTTAATGCTGCCAAAACCATGCATTCTTTAGATTATCTTATGTTTTTACTAGATACTTCACAGAATCCTTCATATTAACATATAGGTAAGTTAATACTCAGTATTATATTAAGATAGGAATTAATCAATTTATTCCCAAGAGTACACATTAATGCTAGACAATGGCCACCTGCAGGGGAAATGGTGAGTAACTTCTAGACAAGTTTAGGGCTGGCATGTGGTGGAGCTAGTTGGGTCTTCTTACTGAAGAGTTTTACTTGCCAGCCCCTTTCCCTGTCAAATTGACAAGGCAGTGCCAGGTTTGCCAACTCTGGATTTTTTCTGTGTGGGATTATAGTACAAAGCAACCCCATAGCAAAGGGGAAATTTAGGCCCTGTGTATTTCTTGTTACCACAAAATTGGTGTATATATCAGAACAGTTACTTTATTGCAAATTATTACAATCGGTGATGGTGAAAGTCCTACCTCAAACATTGACATTGGGGGATCAAGCTCTGTGGTCCTACAAATCTTGGATACCCATAATAGTCATGGTCATGCTTAGGTCTGGACATTGTTAGGTTAGGAAAATTTTCATAAAAAAACGTCAGCAACAAAACATTTAGAAAACTTTCAACTTAAAGAATGATATTTGAAAACTATGATGACACAGAGAAGGAAAATAACACAAGAAAAGTGTAAAAGCAGAAAGGGTAAAATCTCCATGGTAAAGGCATACTTGAATAAAGTAGAAATAGTCCAGAATTATGCTTAAACTCAGATGGGGCCCGTTTAATTAGCAGCTATAGGTAGGTGTATGCTATATTAGATCCCTATACCCTACCGTACCAGGTACCTACTTTATCTTAGTTTTTGAAATAATTAGGCCTACATATTTTAGAAAAATAAGGAATAGGGCCCATACTCGTCAATTATTACGAACATGGTTAAATTTCTGCAAACAGGGAAGCAGGGGCGGATCCAGGGGGGGGGGGCGCAAGGGGCGCGCGCCCCCCCTATTTTTTGGTAAATTTTAATTTAGATGGTTCAACACCCCCAATGCTGTAGGTATTACGGCGCCCCCCCCCCCCTTTCCCAAATTCCTGGATCCGCCCCTGGGGAAGTCATATAGGCATAAGATAACACTAGACCCATGGGGAACATGCTTTTAAAAGTCAGTAGAATTTAGTAGGCTCATGCCTAGTCATGGGAGTAGGCTACAGCATATTTTGACAATGTAAATTGTTTTGACAAATCCTAGTAAATAAAATTACAAACTATTAAAATGTCATGATCTTCAGGAGCATGATACAACCCCAGTTAGCGTGATATAAGCCTATCTCGTCTGAAATAACCCTGGAAATCATTGTAAAGAGGACACATAGATTCTCAATACTCTGGGTAGATGCATGGTGTCCTAGAACGCGGCCAAAGGCGGCGGGAGATGAATGAAACGCCAGGTGGCGCGGCGGTCGGCGCGGCGGACCTGACGTCAAATGTAAACATGGCTACCACGCCAGTTGTCTTGTCGTGAGCTCCGTGGATAAATTAAGACTCATTGGGTGTGTTTGGAGTACTAACGCGAGCTGCTATTCACCAGGTAAGTACAATGTGGTTACTGTCAATCTACCTCATGATTTATGAACGCCATATGGTCCAGATGCGCCTGGCAGCCTATGTATTTTGGAGCGGTCTAGCTCGTCGATTGACTTGGTCATGGCCAGAGCCTCTAGAGGCCGTAGACGGAAGGCAGCACTACTTGGATCCCTCCACCACTGCTGGCAAGGGCAGCGGCCGCGATCTCCTCAGCCTGCAGCCGATGTATTTTGTTGTGGTCAGAAGCTCTGGTGCGGCTATTCTCTACTGCAGATCTCCAGATCCTAAGCCAAGTAGATGTCATTTTAAGACACTGTGAAGGAGGGTGAAGTGACGGTGCGTGAGACCGGGATTGGGGGAGGTGTCTCCCGGGCTGAGGTGCAGGGGTGGCCGGCGGCAGCTGGGCGGGGCAGGCGGCCACTCCCATCAACAACACTGCATGCCTCCTGCCTGGTCAGGCTGAGCCACCAACAGCAACACAGCCCGTGCTGGCTGCCTGCTGCCTGCTGCCTAGTGTTACCAACCATGTACCCTCAGGTGACGTGACAGGATGTTGCATTCTAGCCTGGAGGGTTATATACCTTAGGTTAGGCATAGGGCCTATAGATCTGTAATAGATCTAGCCTAGGGCTAGGTAGGCCAACCTATTTGCATGAAAGATTCAAGAGATTTAAGGGTCAAGAGATCAAAGAAGGCTGGTCTTTATTGACTAATGTAAGGATATATAAATTTATGTCAACCCCATGGTGCCCAAAGTGCCTCATGTACCGTACCAGTAAATTATAATCCCAGAATATATACTGTAGCCCCCTACTATTAAAGGCTATGGTAGAGTCAGAGTAGACTCCTCGCCCGGTCTTTACACTGATTCAGTGATTGGATAATAGGTTGATTCTAGTCTAGCACATTAGACACGTTTGCCCCATATATATAGCGGTCTATTTGAAGGGATCAACATTTATTCTCGGGGGAGGGAGGGGGGCACGCTCTATTCCGCACTAGCGAGATGCAGTAATTCTACCTGGTGAGACCTTTAGCTGAAGCTGGTTCCTGTCATGTCCAAAATCAGAGTTTTAGGGGTCGTAAACTTTTGAATCAGTTGTATTTGAATATTCTTTATGTCACCTGTTATGATTGGGGGAGTGGTAAGGACACTGGCAAACCAATGCAGGGGTTATAAGTTCAAATCCATGCCAAGGCTACAAGTTTTTTCCCAGTTAGTTGAAAATAGTAATACATGTAGTATTTACAACAACAAAAAGTAACTAAATCATTTTAGATTACACTACATGTATAAATATTTATCTTGTATACTGTCACAATCAAAATACATTTTAAAATTGTGTCTGAATGAAATAGCCAGACATGGATTTGAACTCATGATCCTTAGATTAGTAGGCCAAAGTCCTAACCACTCCCCCAATCTGAAGAGATGAAATAAGGATCCACAATAGAGGCCTATATCTGAAAGGTTTATGGCCCCTAAAACTTCAGATTTTGGATATGACAGGAACCAGCTTCAGCTGATCAGCAGGCTGCTATGGTTTACAGAGGAATAAGCCCTGGTACCAGACAAAATGGCGCTGGACAGTGATCATCTCGCTAATGCGGAATAGCCTTTCGTTAGCAGAGGCATAGGCCTACCGGGTACTTAAAGCTCCCGGTACTTTCTATGGTGTCTAGACCTGGGGGTAGATTATCGATTAATTGTACATTCAATGTTAAGAAAAATTGAATAAAAATATGATCTGCAGGACAACCAGCCCCCTTCTGCAGTCAAGACAACCAGCCCCCTTCTGCAGTCAAGACAACCAGCCCCCTTCTGCAGTCAAGACAACAGGCCCCCTGCTGTAGTCATGACAACAGGCCCCCTGCTGCAGTCATGACAACAGGCCCCCTGCTGTAGTCATGACAACAGGCCCCCTGCTGTAGTCATGACAACAGGCCCCCTGCTGCAGTCATGACAACAGGCCCCCTGCTGCAGTCATGACAACAGGCCCCCTGCTGTAGTCATGACAACAGGCCCCCTGCTGTAGTCATGTAGTCATGTAACAACTGTAGTCATGACAACCGGCCCCCAGTTGTAGTTATAACAACTGGCTCTCTGCTGTAGCCATGACAACCGGCCTCCTGCTGTAGTCATGACAACCGGCCCCCTGCTGTAGTCATGACAACGGTCCCCCTGCTGTAGTCATGACAACAGTCCCCCTGCTGTAGTCATGACAACGGTCCCCCTGCTGTAGTCATGACAACACCTGCCAGCTGTAGTCATGACAACGGTCCCCCTGCTGTAGTCATGACAACCGGCCTCCTGCTGTAGTCATGACAACCGGCCTCCTGCTGTAGTCATGACAACCGGCCCCCTGCTGTAGTCATGACAACAGTCCCCCTGCTGTAGTCATGACAACGGTCCCCCTGCTGTAGTCATGACAACACCTGCCAGCTGTAGTCATGACAACGGTCCCCCTGCTGTAGTCATGACAACGGTCCCCCTGCTGTAGTCATGACAACCAGCCCCCTGCTGTAGTCATGACAACCGGCCTCCTGCTGTAGTCATGACAACCGGCCTCCTGCTGTAGTCATGACAACCGGCCTCCTGCTGTAGTCATGACAACCGGCCTCCTGCTGTAGTCATGACAACCGGCCCCCTGCTGTAGTCATGACAACGGTCCCCCTGCTGTAGTCATGACAACGGTCCCCCTGCTGTAGTCATGACAACGATCCCCCTGCTGTAGTCATGACAACAGGCCCCCTGCTGTAGTCATGACAACCGGCCCCCTGCTGTAGTCATGACAACCGGCCCCCTGCTGAAGTCATGACAACCGGCCCCCTGCTGTAGTCATGACAACCGGCCCCCTGCTGTAGTCATGACAACCGGCCTCCTGCTGTAGTCATGACAACGGTCCCCCTGCTGTAGTCATGACAACGGTCCCCCTGCTGTAGTCATGACAACCGGCCCCCTGCTGTAGTCATGACAACAGGCCCCCTGCTGTAGTCATGACAACCGGCCCCCTGCTGTAGTCATGACAACAGGCCCCCTGCTGTAGTCATGACAACCGGCCCCCTGCTGTAGTCATGACAACCGGCCCCCTGTGTAGTCATGACAACCGGCCCCCTGCTGTAGTCATGACAACGGTCCCCCTGCTGTAGTCATGACAACGGTCCCCCTGCTGTAGTCATGACAACGGTCCCCCTGCTGTAGTCATGACAACACCTGCCCGTTGCAATCATGACAACTGACCCCCTGTCAGCGGCTTGCAGCAGTCATGACAACATGCCCGATATTGCCCGATATTGCAAATCCTCTAGTGTGTGCGGTCATTGAATTTTGATGAATCTGCATGCAGACGGTATGTCTTATACACCCCACCTCCTCTATAAAAGGCCCTGTGTGTCGGTCCTCGCTCCACTGTGACTGTCACTGGACGGGTAGCATGGATTGGGCCTTTAAATCACTGAGCGGCCTGCTGCCGTAGAGCTCATCAGTTAGCACCTCCCTACAGCACGTCACACCGGACCCTGCCAGTGCTAATTGCCAAACAGGCCTACTTCCCACCGCACCTAGGCCGACTTCTAGGCCGAGGTCGTCTGGGGCGAGCCTCAAGAGGCCTCAGCCAGATCACTAAGGCTAATTGCCACGCCCCCTTCTCCCCAGTCCGCTCGCCAGCACTGGTCTAAATGTTAGACAGCCAAGGCTAGATTCGCTCCTATTTTCACAAAGGGAACCTCTCTGGATTTCTTCATTTAATTTCCGTTTTATTTCCCAGTGCTGCTGGAGAAGCTTGCCAACCACTCCCCCTCAGTGTATGGATTTAATGAGGGTAATGGTCTTTTCTAGGGATGGACGTCCTACAGCGGAGTCCTTGGATTTCAGGAATTCACAGTAGGCCTGGATAATTATGATATGACTGCATAATATATGTATATTTAGAGCATTACAAATGTCTATTTAGAGCTCTAACACAAGCTCAAGGGGGAGCCCCCCCCCCCTCTCAATATGACTCTTGAAGTGATACTGGCCCTTGCCCCACGTCCTGATGGTTAAGTATAGGCCTCTACCGGGATCGGACTTGTTCCCGCACCCACACTGTTTACACTGACACCAGCAATCTCGTGAGACCTTGGTTCTGCTCTCGTATTGTAGCCTGTTCCCCGGAAGCTATGGTGTGTGAGTGTCTGGTCACTGCCTAAGTCTCACGATAAATGGCGAGAACAGAACTAAAATGGCTGCCCATACGGAGAAATCCGAGACTTCGCTATAGGTCCGTGTTCTGAGGAATACATGCTTGGTAAGGAGTGCTGTGTAATGTGTCATGTATAATGTGTCACTATACGCGGTGTCATTACTGGCGGGAGTGGGAGGCGAGGTAGGTGTTAGGGAGGCATAACTCTAGATCCCACTTACCCATGGTCTACTTTCCATGATATCTTTAATATCGTGAATTCCCGAAAATCTTGATTTTAGTACTGTATAGAGTAATAAAAACCCTCGTATAACCCGCACCCTATATATAGGCATGTTTGGTATCAAATGAAAGCTGAGTTCGATTCCCGTACAACCCGTGGGGATTTACATATACACTGTGAAATCCAACAGACAGAATCTGATAATGACAGACGTGAATGTAAGTGCATAATAGTGTATCTTGACGATTCTGATGAGATAAAATAGCACACTAGATTGGAGACCTAAGCTGACATTGGCGGATCCAGGAGGGGAGGGGGGCGACGGGCCTTGCCCCCCCCCCCCCCCACCAGAAAAAAAAAGAGGAAGAAGAGAAGAGAAAGCAGAAGTAAAGAGGGAATGAGATTGTGGGGTATGATTCATAGAGCCTAACTGAGGGCCTCTGATCTGGATGGGGGGGGGGGGACTGTGTCTTAAAATATTGTATCCTAAAATGTGTGAGAATGAACCATTTCAAGTCTAGATCAACAACATTTTCTAGGGGGCCATGCCCCCTACCCCCCTTAGTATAGCTAATGCACTTCGCTCACGGGAAACAAATAGTGTCTCCAGGTTGGCCAGACAGGTCCAGAATTGCCCCCCCCCCCTCTAGACAATCCTGAATCTGCCACTGGGCAGCTGCCCTTAAAGGGTTAACAATTAACCTCTATACGGGAAGGTTTCCCCATACCAGGTGTTTACAGAACATACCACTATACAAGGATCTAGCCGCATAATAACCGGATCAAATATAATGCTGTAGGGGGCGGGGTTTCAGTAGGTGAATAACTTGGTGAAGACAATAACAAATTCACGTTAGGCCGAAAGAAAGGTTTGTTTCAGGTAACATGGGCAGAAAATATAGGGTCGGTAGGTCGGATTTTTATTTTCATTTTTTTACATGAAAGTACTAGTCAGCCTCTCCGAAGACCCTAAAATTGATTTTTAAAAAGGGTAAATATATGGAAATTTCTTCAAAATTGCATAAGAAAACGTAGGGTCGGCCCTGTTTTGATAGGGTCGGTCGGGTGACCTGAAACAAACCATTTTCTTTGGCCTTTAAGTATTTGAGTAATGTATAATACACAACTTTAGCATGGGCACTTAAGTTATACATAGGCCTACTTGCTCCATGGGCCTATAAGCTGCCAAAAAACAACCACACATAACACGTACATGTCATGTATGTTGAGTGGGATTACCTGTCTACATAGACATGACACTCATGGGCTTGTCATGTATCTAATGATACAGATATAACCATGCTATATTAACTTCTTTTTTAATAAAAGAGTGCTAGTAATGTGCATCAAGTATAGTATATTAACACATATAAAACTGACACCAGGCTATGCATATAATCGGGTCTACTGCCTGGGCCTTCTTTTTGATATGATAATATTATTTGACTGGGTACTAAAACATGGTAAAAAAAACGTGTCATAACGTAGCAAAGCTATTGGGTGAGGTGTGTAGGGAGGGTATGTATGGGTGGCTGGTGCAACATAAGCCTTTGTAACAATGGTTCAAGTAGTAGTTATAGGACGAGTACCATGCTGTACGTGAAATACTGTGAAGGGAGCCTTATATACCCCTACAGCTTGGTACAAGGCCTATAACTACTTTATACCACTAGCTGTATGCAGTATGCAAGAGGTGTGAAATGCTTTGTTCTCTGTGCCCGCTGTGGTATAAGGGTAGTAAATTAGACAGAATACGGACCATGCCCTTTGTCATCATGAATCAGTGCACGTATCAAACACAGGCAAGTAACTTGTCAGTGTTGCATGAATGCATCATGCCGACCCTCCAGGCTTGATACCCTCTCTAATGGTCGGCATGATGCACCAAAGCATTTAAGGGTTCACAGCTGCATGCCATACTGAGACATGTATAACACGTAATGACCTGGTGCTGTACGGACCATGTTATCGGGTGCACGGGGCGGGCAGGCAGGTGTACCAGATGTGATAGTGTTGACCTGTGGTCAGCAGACCTGTAGATAACAACCTAGCAAACGGCCACTACCGGGGGTCTGGATGGGGGGGTCCAAATTTCCCATGTCGATTTTAAGAAATGACCATGTCGCCCTGTCGATTTTAAGAAATAGCCATGTCACCCTGTCGATTTTAAGAAATTCCCATGTCCCATGTCACTATCTCTGATATTCCTCATGTCGCATGTCACTAGGCCAAAAAACAGCCATGTCGCCATGTCGAATTTAGTGGTCCACACCTATACTACCCGCTACATGGTCAGTGTTAGCTCTTTAAAGGCAGCGTACTACCTTAGTGCATTGGGTGGTAATGGTGTTCTTACGGTAATGAGTGAAATGTCAGTGTGAAGAAACCACAGTTTCAACACACTGATAGGGAGTGTGAATGCAGCCCTGGGGAGTTGCGTCCATGTAGCATAGCACATTAAAGGCCCAGTGCCCCTATATATAGTACTGAGTACCTGTCCCGACTCCACACCGACTGCCGCTGGAGGAGTACCGAGACCTGCGGGTTTAAAGTGCTATGCGGCCCTTAAAAGGTTAGCGTGGTGTTGGAGACACATGGAATCTCTGTAGTTCACGCACCATGTTAGATTTAGGCAGAATGGATATATACCAACACACCGATATCCGCTTGCAGTAGGTGAGTTTTTTTGTATTCCCCTTTAGTTTATATAGTGATAATACTATATCCGTGTTTGTATATAATAAATACACGATGACGGCATCGTTCTATGTAGAAAGCTTCCCCATGTACCCCCGTGTATGGGTTGTGCTGGTTAGGCCACATTTAAAAAAAAGAGGTTTGTTTCAGGTAACATGGGCAGAAAGTGTAGGGTCGGTAGGTCGTTTTTTTAAACCTTTTTTTTACAGCCCTCTACAATACCTTTAAATCGAACAAAAAAGTGTAAAAATGGAAAGATTTTTTCAGAATTTTGGAAAACTTAAAATTGACCCAAAGAATGTGTAAAAATATAAAAATTTCTTCAAAATTGCATAAAAAAGCAGGGTCGGCCCTATTTGATAGGGTCGGTCAGGTAACCTGAAACAAACCTTTTACATAGACCTTACGCTACCACATCCTCCGTCTGAATGGGCCACAAGGTGTGGGCTGCATGCTGACTCCACGTGCCTATTAAATGATTCACAGTCGACCCTCACTACCTCGGATCCCTCACTTCCTCAGACTGTTCCTTGCAACTGTCTTTATATGGACAATATATTTGGAGTGAATTCCTTGGATGATTTGCTTCCTCGGAATATTTTCCTAAGTTGCATTTTCAAATTGGAAGAAGTGAGGGCCGACTGTACATGTAGCCATGGATATAAACAACAGAAAATGGGGATGGGTGCTGCAACCCCCTAGCTCGATCCGTCCCATTAATATACAGGCCTATGCCATTAACTTTAAATACAAAAAAAAACCCGCCAAAAACACATTTAGCAGAGACCATAACATGAGGCTTGTTTGACGTTCAACTACATGGCTACATGGTGCTTTAACTTGTTTTGTCCTTGGTCGTCATGATGCATGAATGCAACCTTGGCTAGTCTACTCACCAGGGATGCATTCATACACCATGACGACCTACCCTTCATGAGTGTATTGAGCCGGCATGATACGTGAATGCAGCACCGACAAGTCGTAGATGAGGCAAAAACTCGTCAGGGCTGTTTGCAGGAATCTTGACGAAAAGGACGTAGCACATTAAAGCACTATGCGGTCCATAAAGGGTTAGCCCGTCTTATGACCATGTGACTCTGTGGTTTATACATGCTCCGTAAGGTGCGGCGTCCGTTTCTACACGTGACCTGCCCACGTGACCTGGTGGTGAGGAGGTACATCTGTACACCCACACACAGAAAAGTAAAGGAGTCAACTGTGTCTCCCAGGTGGCTCTGGTAAAATGGAGTGTCAAACAGCTATTGACTCTGCTTATAAGAAGGGTCAACACTGGGTTGACACTGATAGTAGAGAGTCAACTCAAGTTGACACTAATGGTAGAGAGTCAACTCAAGTTGACCCTTCATATAAGCAGAGTCATTAGCTGTTTGACTCTCTATTTTACCAGAGCCACGTGGGAGACACAGTTGACACTTTTACTTTTCTGTGTGCATGTCCACAGGTAGCACGGGCAGCCTGGGACGTTAACCATTTAACGTCAGCACAATGCTTTAATGGTTTGATATATGGCGAGTAACTCATCCTGCAGTGGATTGGTGCATCATGCCGACCCTTTGGCATGATGCATTCATGCAGAAGGGTTACTGCCTGGCGCTGTCTACGTGCATGCATCATGACGACACCTGGACATAGTATCATAAAGCCTTGAGATGTGATGCCGTCCTTACAGGGTTAGGTATCTAAGACAGGTGGTTGCGTGTCTCCTGGGTGTGGCTCTGGGTGTTACCATAGTTACACATACACCTAACCTATACCATCACCATGACGACCGTCCACACCACGATCCGCAGAGGCTGAACGCCACAGCAAACACTAATTAAAGCAAAAAAGGTCATGTAGTAATGAAATTGATTTATTATGTATGAACCTCTGTCTACCTAAACCCCTTAAGGACGGCATGGTGATTTATGATGACCTTTGTCATTATGATACACGAATGTCAGGTATGTCTTCGTTAACCATGCGGACCCTACGAGGTTGATACACTCTTGAATGGTTGACATGATGTATCAATACAGTCCTGGCGAGTTACTCGCCTAGGTGTATCAGGACGACAGGTGTTGTAAGAGAACAGTCCGCGGCGGCTTCTACAGAAACCGCTGTAAAATGAATCAGGGGAATAGCAATATACCACATGTGCTGTACAATGTACTATTATAGTACATGTAATAGATAGACTATGGTTATGAAAAGGTATGTAGAATTAACCACAGCTTGCTGGTGGGGGCCAGACGAGGGCGAAGCCCAAGTCGCCCTACCAGCAAGCTGTGGTTAATCCTCCTTACCTTTTCATAACCATTGTCTATCTATTTTAAACCACAGCAGTAAGGTTATGTTAGGGTATACGATATACCCAAGGTGCGAAGTCCTTTGTCTTACCCCTCCGCTGTGGTTTAATGTTATTCAACCCACGGTGGACAGCTGAGACAAAGGCTTCACACGTTGGGTATATCGCATACCCTAACATAACCGAGGGTTAATTCAGATAGACGACACCTGGCCAGGGTCCGTCCACATATAATCACTGCCCACTGGTCAGCGACTCGGTGTATAACACCTCGTCTTGACCCTGTGGGGCAGTGGGTATATGGAAGAACCGTGTCCAGGTGTAGTCTATCTAACACATCATACCAGCCAAGTATGCATAATATGAATGGAGCTCAAAGGGTAAATGCTGTACTTGAGTGAAGCCTGGGGTACGCTGTCCTTTATCATATTTCATACCTCACAAATGACACAATGCATGCTTTACTGAGAGTAAATACATTGTAATTAAGTATTCCATCGTGGAAGGTTACTGCCATAGTTGCAAGAAAATAATTCAATTATGCAAGTCAGCAATTTGCCACAGGCACAAGGTGTAAGGCCCCCTTTGCATGGTACAGAGCTATCTGCCATGCCATTATATTTCAATGTGCCCACATCCCATCAGCAGAAACACCACATTTATGAATGCTATTCCACTTATAAAGCTACAACTAAATCTTCATTCAATAATCTCCCACCCCTGTATGCCCAGAAGCGACTACCCTATTGCTATAAACCCTCTCTGAGCTCAAACCCACACTGAAACCCAACCACTTTAGCCTAGACCGCGAATAGTTTAGTTACAGTCTATTGGCCTAGTGAACAACCAATCAGAGTAGAGGTCAAAGGTCAGTGAGATCAATGATGAGGCCTGTAGCTGTAATTGTGCTGTGGCAGTATGTGGGTGCAGTAGGGGTGGGTCTGCCACTCCCAACCCCTGCGTCAAGTTCCAGGGGTTGGGATCTTGAATTTGTAATGATTTCTCGACACAAAACTAAGCGTCGATCTACACAGTTTATTCGATGGCAACTCATGTATGTAGTAGTTATAGGACGTGAATAGATATACGTGTACCAAGCTGTACGCGAAATACAGTGAATGGAGCCTTATATTTTGCGTACAGCTTGGTACACGCCCTATAACTACTCCTATGAATACCCCTACATCTTGGTACAAGGCCTATAACTTATTGATACCACTAGCTGTATGCAGTATACAAGAGGTGTGAAATGCTTTGTTCTCAATGCCCGCTGTGCTAAAAGTAATAGGTATGGTACAAGTGACTTGCTGTACAAGTGTTAATAATATACCATTGTCCAAGGCTTATGACACTAATGCAGCTTGTCACGCGTAACTACTGTAACTATAATTTATCTGCCTTCATTGCTCCTTGATTGTTTGCCACACCAGTGGTGATTATTTTGTGTGTATTATACAAACAGGTGTGTCCTTTTATCTTCCCCCCCCCATGTGTGGTATAAACATAAATCCGGGACATACCATGTTATATTGATCGTATTATACCATTGCTGTGCTGACCTCTGGGCAACAGGTGTTATTATACTTCTCTAGCCCCGCAGGGTGGATATTGACGTCCAGATTTACATGATGGACCTGCCGCGGATCCTGACAAAGCTGTGCCCCGCGCAGTTCATGCATGCATTATATTGCACTGATAAATGGAACCCAGTGATATCATGGGAATGGTCTCTGAACTGGCTGTATATAATTATGTATGTGAAATACAATTACCATACCAGTGCCTCTACATGGGTAAAAATCGACACGGGCGACACGGTCGTTTTAGGCCTTTTTAAAAATCGACGGACATAGGAATATTAGAGGTAAAAATCGACCCACAGGAAATTTTCTCTATGTTCTTATATACCTAAAATTCGACACAATGGCATGGTTCTTCTGCTAAAAATCGACACAGCGACACGGTCAAAATCGTGGGTACCCATGTAGAGGCACATACCAGCTCTTGAGATTGTGAAAGTAGACATCATACATACAAAGGTCATATGACATAATTATTACAGTTCAAACTACATATACATGTAATGCTAATGTATACATGTATAATGATCAACACTGTACTTTAGGTCCAAATGAGGGGTCAACTTAGCTCAGTGAGAGAGGGATGTCATCAGTTTGCATTAGAGAATGTAGAGGTAGTAGTACCAGAATTTACACACACACCACATGCTTATGAGGAGAGCTAATGTTATATACAACTACACCTGAGCCTAGCAAAATACAAACGTTTCTGAACTTGAACTATGCTTAATGGTAATTACATAACCATGCCTACAAGTTTACAAGACACTGGCAATTCATGCAGTGCATCCTGGGTAGCTATAGCGGCTTGCAGATATGCATAGATCCCTAGACCAACTCCCTCCTCCAATACCACTAATAACAATCCAGCTGCCTTCCAACCTATCCTGAAACACACCTTCTTTTGCCTAAGGCACTACCTGCGGGATCCTACCCAATGTATACTAAGCACATTGTCAGTGATGAGGAACTCACTGTCTTCCTCACCGTGGCTGTATTGGGCCACATGTATACCTTATTGTGTGCCCTGTATGCACCATTGGGTATTGAGGCCCACAATGTCATATCGTGTAGCCACACTTATTGCCTTTTATGAATGCCATACCACACTGAGACTTATACATAATGTAGTTGTAGGACCTTATATATGCTATAAGGGGCCCTGGTTATACATTGCCACGCGGAAGGGCTTATTCCGATCACGACAAAGAGCGCAGTCGGTGGTCGAACCAATAAAGGCAAAGTATTGGGTAGTTGGCGGATATGAGCATGTTCTACACACAACTCAGTTATACCAGGCTACTATCACAGCCACGCTACGGTACATGTTGTGTCTGATATGCCGTAATGTCTAGTGTACAACCCGCACCCCTTGTATAACCCGCACTTAGACTGTGAGTGATATACAAACCGCACTTGGGTCTGAATTTAGCTACTTTTTAGCCAATTTGGGACTGTAGTATACTTCTAGAAATCCTTTTATAACCCGCACTACCAAACTTGCAGTTATGTATAACCCGCACATGGGTTTTGTCTGTCCCGGAAATTGTTGCACAACAGCATATTTTAGAGAGACCTAGCAATAGCCTACTGCAAGTAATATGGAGGATCTATTACTTTATTACAAACTTATTAACATTTATATTGCACTTTTCAGTTTGCTTTAAAGATTTAGCCTGCCTGTATCCAATGCGTATGTACGGGGTCCCATTCATATCTGAGCTATGGCATCCAGTAGTAAACCATGAAAGCATAAGGTGTGTACGTTGGTTCAAGCATCGGCGTTTTTGTTTGCATCTAGTCATCAGTAGGAGACTTATTAGATGCGGTTCTACGGCTGTCGGCCCAGACCATAGCAGCTCACTTAGAAGCGGAAGTGGGAACCGGAAGTGTCGCTCCTGCCGCAAGGTCTGCCGGTAGGGGTCGGTCACTTAGTGTTATAGTTCTGCTGTAACAGTCTGAGGTATACTGCACGGCCACAGTCTGTTACACTGGGGTATACTGCACGGCCACAGTCTGTTACACTGGGGTATACTGCACGGCCACAGTCTGCTACACTGAGGTATACTGCACAGCCACAGTCTGTTACACTGGGGTACACTGCACAGCCACAGTCTGTTACACTGGGGTATACTGCACGGCCACAGTCTGCTACACCGAGGTATACTGCACTGCCACAGTCTGCTACACTGAGGTATACTGCACTGCCACAGTCTGCTACACCGAGGTATACTGCACTGCCACAGTCTGCTACACTGGGGTACACTGCACAGCCACAGTCTGTTACACTGGGGTATACTGCACGGCCACAGTCTGCTACACTGAGGTATACTGCACGGTCTGCTACACTGGGGTACACTGCACAGCCACAGTCTGTTACACTGAGGTATACTGCACGGCCACAGTCTGCTACACTGAGGTATACTGCACGGCCACAGCCTGCTACACTGGGGTATACTGCACGGCCACAGTCTGTTACACTGAGGTATACTGCACGGCCACAGTCTGTTACACTGGGGTACACTGCACAGCCACAGTCTGTTACACTGAGGTATACTGCACGGCCACAGTCTGCTACACTGAGGTATACTGCACGGCCACAGTCTGCTACACTGAGGTATACTGCACAGCCACAGTCTGTTACACTGGGGTACACTGCACAGCCACAGTCTGTTACACTGAGGTATACTGCACGGCCACAGTCTGCCACACTGAGGTGCACTGCACGGCCACAGTTTGCTACGCCGAGGGGTATACTGCACAGCCACAGTCTGCTACATTGGGGTATACTGCACGGCCACAGTCTGCTACACCCCAGTGGGCACAAAATTCAGTTTAATGTTGAATCAACATTGCATCAACAGTGAATCAACATTGTCAACCCTTTATCAATGTTGATTCAATGTTCTGTGCCCACTGGGACTGGGGTATACTGCACGGCCACAGTCTGCTACACTGAGGTACACTGCACAGCCACAGTCTGCTACACTGGGGTATACTGCACGGCCACAGTCTGCTACACTGAGGTATACTGCACAGCCACAGTCTGCTACACTGGGGTATACTGCACGGCCACAGTCTGCTACACTGAGGTACACTGCACGGCCACAGTCTGCTACACTGGGGTATACTGCACGGTCACAGTCTGCTACACTGGGGTATACTGCACGGCCACAGTCTGCTACACTGAGGTATACTGCACGGCCACAGTCTGCTACACCGAGGTATACTGCACGGCCACAGTCTGCTACACTGGGGTATACTGCACGGCCACAGTCTGCTACACTGAGGTGCACTGCACGGCCACAGTCTGCTACACTGGGGTATACTGCACGGCCACAGTCTGCTACACTGGGGTACACTGCACGGCCACAGTCTGCTACGGTGGAACCAACCCCTGGGAAACACCTCTACCTTGGAAACCAGGGAATCCCTATAGCCACTCAACTAAGCGGAGGGTAGAGTAGAATAGGTATAAATGGCGGTGTTGGGTGTAACTCCTGCCCTTGTCTTTTTTATCATGTAGGTGTACGTAACTTGGGTTTATAGTGGCAGTGGGAATGCCCACAGAGCATTGGGTGCTGATCTGTCTCTATTGTCTATTGTAGAACTGTCTCGTCTCGTTTGTCTGTAGAATGCAGGGTTTAGCATGCAGAAACATGCCGCTGACCTCCTCCTAGTGGTGTGAAATAGAACCACACCTGACCTTACACTGGTTACCAGCTGGCGGTGACGGTGACGTATGTAGGAGGCAGAGAACCAGCGGTAGCAGCGTCCGTGTCACGTGACGGCGGTGTCTGGGATGTAATCGTCTGCTGTGATGGGCGCAGAATGCCGCCAAGTGAGGCTGGATGCCGCTTATAAAGGTCACGGCAGCTGACGGGGCTGTGCGGAACCAGCCACACAGCACACTGCAGGTACCAGGCCCGCCTAGTGCTTTAATGCACCATGCCACACAGCACAGACACTGTGAGGGCCGCCTAGTGCTTTAGTGCACCTTGCCACACAGCACAGACACTGTGAGGGCCGCCTAGTGCTTTAGTGCACCTTGCCACACAGCACAGACACTGTGAGGGCCGCCTAGTGCTTTAGTGCACCTTGCCACACAGCACAGACACTGTGAGGGCCGCCTAGTGCTTTAATGCACCATGCCACACAGCACAGACACTGTGAGGGCCGCCTAGTGCTTTAATGCACCTTGCCACAGCACAGACACTGTGAGGGCCGCCTAGTGCTTTAATGCACCTTGCCACAGCACAGACACTGTGAGGGCCGCCTAGTGCTTTAATGCACCTTGCCACAGTACAGACACTGTGAGGGCCGCCTAGTGCTTTAATGCACCTTGCCACAGCACAGACACTGTGAGGGCCGCCTAGTGCTTTAATGCACCTTGCCACAGCACAGACACTGTGAGGGCCGCCTAGTGCTTTAATGCACCTTGCCACAGCACAGACACTGTGAGGGCCACCTAGTGCTTTAGTGCACCTTGCCACAGCACAGACACTGTGAGGGCCGCCTAGTGCTTTAATGCACCTTATCACAGCACAGACACTGTGAGGGCCGCCTAGTGCTTTAAAACACCTTGCCACACAGCACAGACACTGTGAGGGCTGCCTAGTGCTTTGATGCACCTTGCCACAGCACAGACACTACAGGTATCCCTGTGAGGGCCGCCTAGTGCTTTAATGGCGCAAATCTTGCTACACCTCCAGCGACAGTCGGAGTGGAGTCAGGACAGGTGCTCAGCCCTAGGACATGCCTGCACACCTGCCTCACTAGGCGAGAATTAGGCAGATCACTGTACAAGCTGAGAATCCTATCCTAGTATAATAAACAAATTATGAACTTGAACTTGAACTTGGGGGTTTAATGCACCTTGCCACACAGCACAGACACCCCAGGTAACCCTGTGAGGACCGCCTAGTGCTTTAATGCACTGTGCCACATGGCATAGGCACACTAGATATTAAAGCCTGTAAGGGCCTTGGTCGCCATGATCATATATATATATATATATATATATATATATATATATATATATATATATATATATATATAAACATCCTTGCCATGATGTAGGAATGCATTATGTTGACCCTACGGGAGTGTATCAACCCCGGCCGCAGTCATAAACCTGATTTTTACATATCTGTACAAAACTGTGCCACCTCTGCACTCCACCATAGCAATGGGTGTGGACTACATAGTCTTGGTATCCAAGTGAAAATGTAACCCTGTATAAGGTGATATACCATGCAGCTCTGCCTGGTCTGGTTCTGCCTCTAATTAACTATGCAGTGCACCTGCACGTCTGATTAAAATGTACACGTGCACACAAGCCGTGAGCTCTCCAGATGACCCGGTTTTGTTGTCTCATACCTGTTATATTGTAGTACTGTATGTTGCCACACTATATTGACGTCATTAGGACAAGGACATTTTGGCCAAGGTTTAATGTCATAACATCTGAATACAGAAATCTAGAAACACTTTTCTTCGACTGGGATATACTGGGATAATAGCTTCAATTTACCAGATGGGATCATGGGTCAATTTGATTACATTCATGTCGACTTTTACATATTTTTATTTAGTTTGATATCCATGTAACCCCAGTATACGAACCTGATATAGATATCTGAAGAATGTACTTTAACGATTGGCTAGAAAATATTGGATTGGATTGGCCTTGCATTCCTAGGTAAGGTCGGGTACGGTAATACATAGAATATGCCTTTATTAATAATACCACATATACAGTGTTCACCTTTCGTGCTAACACTATTTGTCATGTTATGGGCATCGACCGATCCACACCTCCACCTAATCATACGTCAATATTAATGACTGACTGACTGTAATCCACACCACACGTCTTGGCAATGTTCGCGATGTGTTGTATTTATTACAGAATTTCCAAAACGGACTGCCCAGGTTATAAATCACTCCGACGATGAGACAGACAGATAATAATTGTGGTGAGTCGATGTCAACGAAGCTACCTCCTTTATGGGGCAGGCACTGCCTAAAGTAGGAATGTCTGGCGATATTGACTCATTTTATTTTCTGTGTGGACCGATTTTCCAATCTACCAAACCACTTGCAGCCCACTCAATACGGATATCATACAGAAGATATAGGGTAGACTGACCTAAAGTTAACCGCGTACCATGAGATGACCACCTCAATTTTGTAGTCATTTATTCATGATATGCTGTCTTTTTGTGTATTACAGTACACTTTAAGTGATACTCTTTCCAGAAAAGGACAAATAAGTACAATACCATACACCAATAACTACATAATTAAGGTGGACATCTCATGGTACGTGGTTACCTTTAGGTCAGTCTACCCTACGTCTCAGGCTTCCAGCCTGACACGCTCTCTTTTAGGGACCACCGCTATGCAACGTCATGTGTGACGTGGTTTCACACGTGATGCACACATGACGTAGTCCCACACGTCACGTCCAGCCGCTGCTGTTTGCCTCCAGGAGCTGGAGTGTGCTGAGCTACTCATCTGTGAGGCAATATCCTGAGAATTGCTCCGGAATTGCTGCTCACACACCTCACCCCTAGCTCACCACACCCACACTACCACTGTCCCCTACCATGTCCACTCCCTCTCCCCACCCACCCCAGGGCATATATCATGACATGCCAAAGCTGCCCTGAATAATATGTCTTCATACTCGGCTGTCATGACAAATGCCTTGGTGTACAATAGTGTGGACAAAAGTGCTATGTGATGTACTATCAGTGGCTGATCTATCGGTTTAGAAATACTTTAATAGGCGGACAGAGACATGGAGAGAGACAGGGAGGGGGACAGACCGAGAGTGAGGAGAAACAGACACAGACAGTGGTGTAAAAGGGAACATGGCTGTGACAGGCCTATATTGGAGATAGAGAAAGTGACAGGAGAGGGAAAGTAAAACATTGGAGGAGTAGTCCAGTCATTATATAATGGATAGGTTTAACCCACCACAAATTGCAACAGAATTAATTTAGGCACCATATGACTCAGAAATGTGTATGGGGGGCGGGGGGTAGTGTACATGTGAATTGAGAACCTCACTGCTCCTGTGGCTTTGGGTGGGAGGGGGGGCAGTGTACATGTGAGTTGAGGACCTCACTGCTCCTGTGGCCGCCATGGATGCCTCCTCCCTCTCCTGTCAAGTTCAAGTTCAAGTTCAAATGTTTTTATTGGTCCAAGACAAAAGTACAATCATCTGTAAAAGTTGATCTTCCAGCATAGATCGTCTTGGAGGGTGTCTGTATACGTGCAAGGCTCAGACCCTTAATTAATAGCCATGGGCTGCAATTTTAGTGTATTACAATAATAATGATGCCTTGCACGCCCCTAGAATGCGCTTTTTATAAAAATGATATAATATCTAAGTAATGACATTCGGACAGGTTGAGGGTAAGCTTACACAGTAGCAGGAGACAGGTAGGGTGAGGAAAGGATCACAGGCAAGTTCCTTTATATAACATGGAAATCCATCAGCGCTTTACTAAGTATGGTTTGAAAGGTGTCTAGCTGACACAGAACTAACTTACATCTAACATCAATGAGGCACTTGAGGGTTTTGTACAGGATTTCTTATAAGGCTTGTACCGGTATAAAGGAGGTTGAGAGAGTCAGATCTCCAGGCCCGCTGGAAATATTCAATTAACCTAGATTTAACCTGGTATTTAAAAGGTAGCCTCTCAGCCCACCTTACAGCTGGATCTAAATCGTTCCATTGGGAGAAAGCTTGGTAAATTGGATCATTAATTAAATGGGTTCGCTTAGGCATAGACCTTACAATTGATGGGGCTTCTGTGGCCCGAGTCCCTGAGTAGGGTCTTATTTCTAGCTTACCACTAAATACCAAACGACGACACATTGTGATTTGCATATAGATTCGACGAAGGTCAATGGGTAGCATTTCTACAGTGGAATAAAGCTGCTTTACAGGAATATCTCTGGGATCTCTAACAGCCATGCAGACACGGATTCCAGTATTAAAACAAACATGCATCTTATTTATTATAGCAGGTGACAGGTTGGTTGTAAAGACCAGGCCGTAATCAAAATAAGGCATAACCATGGCCTTCATTATTTTTACCGCGGTTTGCATGTCAATATATTTTCTAACTTGCATAATTATCCAGAGCTTGTGTCTTATCGATTGCAGCATACACTTAGCATGGGGTACAAAGGTGACTTCTTTGTCTAGGGTAACTCCTAAATACTTGTACGTGTTAACAGATTCCAGTACCGTATCACCAATTACCAGATTCAAGTGAACATCTTCATTTGTTATTAACATTTGTTTAGACTTATTGGCATTTATAGTTAGCGAGTTATTATTACACCAGTTCGATACTACATCTAGATCTTGTTGTAACACTCTGTTCAGTTCGTGAACCGTACGGGCGGAGTGGACTAAGAGGGTGTCATCCGCATAGAGTTTTAGTTCTGAGGTTATATTAAGATTAGGCATACTATTTACATAAATAATGAACAGAAGGGGACCCAATATGGAGCCCTGGGCTATCCCATAGGTGACTGGGAGGTAAGAGGAAGGTACATTATTACATATAGTGCGCTGGGTCCTATTAGACAAGTAGCTCTCAAACCACGATATGGTGTCCTGACAAAGACCTAAGGGCTTCAATTTATTAATAAGAAGGGTGTGGTCCAAAGAATCAAAAGCCTTTTGGAAATCTAAAAAGACTACCCCAGTCTCCATCCTATCAACCTTGCCTTTGTGTATTGTATTGAGTACTTGAAACACTGTGTCTTGAGTAGCGTGTGACCTTCTAAAACCGTTCTGACTGCTACTTAATAGATTGTTTATTTCAAGGTAAGGATAGAGTTGTGAATGTATGCATCTCTCTAAAATTTTACCTGGGACTGGAAGAAGGGTAATGGGTCTTAGTTCAGAGGGGGATGTGGGATTTGGGACTTTAGGGATAGGGGAAATAGTGCCTTTCTTCCAAGCATCAGGGAACACATTTTTTACTATGGACAGATTTATGAGATGTGTAAACCTTATTTGCAAAATGAGAAGGGATTCCTTGAGGAGTCTGGCCGGGATTGATGGGATACCTGATGACTTGTATATGTCAATTAGATTTATTTCTTTGACAATATCTTGTCTAGAGACAATGTGGAAGGAGAATTTATCCTTCAGGTGGGGGGGGGGCAGCTGAGGTATATGGGGAGGAAGGGGAGGAAGCTTGGAGGCGAGCTTGTGCCCTATCTCGGAAAAGAATTTATTAATCAATTCCGCAGACTCAGCGGGGGGAACTGGTGAGCCATCTTCGTCTAACATGTTGATCCATTTATGGGCCTTCCTTTTAGGTAGGACTTGAGCAACTTTTTCCCAAAATTTCTTTGGGTCGTTTTTGTACTTAAGCAATTGAGCCCTGACATAATTGCCTTTAGCTCGGCGCGTAGCGCCGTTAGCCAGATTCCTGTAGGCTCTAGCCCTGTTTTTATCTTGCTCGTTACCAGATCGATTTGCAATCTTAAACATTCTGTCCCTGTCATTATACAGCTCAAGTAGCTCAGGGGTGAGCCATAGTGGCCTATCCTTCCTAACCTTAAAGGTCCTAATGGGGTGAAGCGTATTCACCATATTTTCTATTATCCCTTGCATGTAGTCCCATGCAACGTTAACATCTTGGATTGCAGTGAAATAATCCCAGTCCCCTTTCATAAGCTCAGCTTCTACCCTTTCTCTATTGAAGTTCACATAGGACCTGCCTTGGAACTTTTCTTTCTCATTTGGGTTGCGCGGTTTCTTTATCCTTATAAAGACTGGGACGTGGTCAGATAAATTATTATTTACTGTCCCCGACTCAGCAACAATTGTGCTGTCGGAGAAGATTTGATCTAAGACATTAGTGGGGTGGTAAAACGGCCTGGTGGGCTCGTTAATCCAGGGATTGAACAGGTGGGTCTTACAAACCTTGTCCATGACGGTATTACTAATGTTATCAAAGGATAGGTGGATGTTGAAATCACCGCCAACAGTAATAACAGGGTTCTTATATAGTCTTTTGGCTTCAGCGATAGCTTCTAATAACGCAGCAGCAAAAACACCTTCATTCCCCCCAGGGGGTCTGTATACGTTAAGGACAAATTCAGGACGGCAACCTTGTCTTATTAATTTGATTCCCATTAATTCACAGTCCCCATTCATAACGTTGAAGGTTTGCCCTGTTAGCCTGACATGGGCTATATTATCCCGCACATAAAGGCACAACCCTCCAGCATGGTCCACAGTGTCTGGCCTATCTAATCTGTGCAGAGTGAGGCCATTTATATCATGATCTACGTCTTTATGACGATCTTTTAACCATGTCTCAGTAAAAGAGAGGACGTCCGGGGTCCGCACATATGAGAAAACCCTGACCTGTTCTATTTTACCTGGTAGGCTGTGTATGTTCCAGAAGAACATTAATAACCCTTTCTGCCTGTTACCCTCGCCCTTGCTTGTGTTTTCTATGGGATGGTTCCCTTGCTCTATGAGGGGCCAGTCCCCACCTTCCCAAGTCTCCGTACCTATCAACCACTAACCTGTCCCCTGTCCTCATGTCTAAAGAAGGATTATGTAACATATGAAATCTTAACTTTAACATTAGCCCAAAACTAGGGGCTGTCTGAGGCACTCCGGTTAGCCCTAAGCTAATACTGTGTGCTTGGATGGGGGTGGGAGGCGTGGGGTTTTGGGTGGTGGGGGGCACAACCCGTCAACATCTATATACATACATTTTACATTTTAATCATGGACCAAGGGCCTAGCCTAGGCCATGATTGTTAGACGACTCAAGGTGACATTTATAGGCCTAGTCAGTTGGAGAAGCTAGGGCCTAGTCAACAACAATTTTATGTAACCACCACACAAAATCAGTTTTGGAAGCACCAGTGGTTGTGGTGTTTAACAGTATGCTGACTCCATCCAAAAGGACCAGCAATTCTAATGAGACACATGATTACTGTTTAAAATTTACACAATTTCATTTTTTTTTACGTAATTTCATTTTTACATCAGCCGGCAGTGGACTCAGGGTTGGAGGCTAGGCGCGTGTTATACTCAGTAGTTGCCGGCATTCCTTTGAGCCATTTAGTATAAATGGAAGTTAACTGTAATACGATGTAATAGGGTAATTAAGCCATGAATTTATGAATTTGAGGCGTATACAACTGCCGAAGTTACACTACTGGTTTGATTATATCAAGAGGTGATTCATAGATGATTCAGATTATTCAAATACCGGTATTCTACCAATACATTGTACAATACATTTGTAGTACTGGACTGTAAGTGATACTTTAACCGATTTTCATATTGTTCAATGCTACATAACTAGTTTGTTTACATTTGGGGTGACTGTAATTTTCAAGTACCGGTACTTTAGCATTGAATTGAGAATACATTACATGGTGCAGGACTGTAGGCAATACATCTTAAACCAATTTACATGAGACGGTTTGTTACCTAGCCAGGACAGTAGGCAATACCTTTTAACCAATTTGCTTAAGGCAGCTTCTCTGCAAAGTTTACCCGTCTAATTTCGTTTACATGATGAATGATTACCATTACATTGAAATTTAAGAGACATAGTAGAGTACAGCCCTGAGGGAGACATGTTTGATATGATTAGTGAATACCTCAGTTTAAAATACATTGTAGAGTACAGCCCTGAGGGTGACACGCTTATTGTGATTAATGAAAAACCTCATGTACCGGCAATTAGGTGACACATTTAATAAGATACATGTATACTTCAGGGACGGGTAGCCGCCATTACCTTTATATTTAAAATACCTTGTACAGTGGAGCCTAGAGGGTGACACATTCGATGTGATTCATGAAAATTTAAAGTACCGGTAGTTACCAATGATTTTTAAAATACAATATAGAGTACAGCCCTGAAGGTTTTAAACCAATTTAGATGAAACAGCTTGGCTTCAGTAGGCCCAGATAAGAGTAAAAGGCCGTGGTGGCCTATAACTTGTATATCTACATAATCAGATGTTTGACAGTCTTATCAATATGCTTATAACAAGTCCAGTTTATGCAAGTCAGTTGTGAGGCAGTTTTACTTCTGATATTGCTCCTTCAGTTAGTCCTTGGGACCAGTTCAAGTTTACCTTCAGTTAGTCCTTGGGATCAGTTCAAGTTTACAGCTGCTTATCTTCTCCAGCCGAGTAGGGTCAATTTGGCGTCCGGAATAGGCCTAGTTCTAATATGGTAGAACCTAGACTACTACTCCTGCTGCTCACTGTCCTTGTAACGCCTGGTCCACTATACCGGTAATATACTCGGCCCACATGATGAGACAGAGGGGGTTGGGGTCCATATGATGGTCCAGATGTCCATAGTGGTGGGTCCAACGTCCTCCACTCAGGGTGTGGGCCATAAGGTGTAGGGGTGGTGTAGGGACACCGTGCATGTGGTTGATGTAGGCTATTCTCATGTTCATCATGACTATAGCCCTATTAAGGACCTTCTGATAATCCGTCCTGGTATAGCCAGTCTCAGGAGGGATGTTATGCACTTGAGCACCTACCATGGTAGCAAAGATGATCTTATCTTGGGGCGCTTCTTGGTCTACGAACATGCTGCTCCGGATTAGTGCTCTGGTGCCGATGATCCTCATGTGGGTGCTGCTCCCACTCTTAGGGAACACATCCACGGGATGAGAGGAGCTGCTTACGGGCATCCAGGTCACCAGGTCATTGAGCCCACCTATGATAATAGTGACCGCTGCCGGGTTTAGAAGCCGTTCCTGCATTGCTCTCCTAGTCAACTGGAATAATGTTGCCTCCTCCTCGACTATGACAGTGAACTGATGGGGTTGCTCAAATGCAGTGTCTAGGGCTTGTTGAAGGGCCCGGCCCCGCCGGTCAGCGAACACTTTAACATGCACCATTGCTCTCTCTGCTTTCTTAGTTGTTTATTCACTGGGAGAAAAACGCCAACTGATAACGTTAATACTCATCAATACTCATCAGGCCCGCTACCCGTTAAGCGGGAGGGGAGAGGGGTTCTGGTTGGCTGGTCAAGCGGGAGGGGGCGTGTTAAGGCACACGATCACGCGCCCTAATTAAAGTGGGACAGGAGGGACGCGCTGTGATTGGCTAGTGACGCGTGGGTCAGTCGGGCCGCGCGTGGCTGCACGTGGCGGCACGCGCCAGCGAGTCTGGACGCTGTCCCACAACCAGGGCGGGGGACGCGGCCTAATGTTAGGCCGCTAGGCCTCGGCTTCAGCGACCAGTGCCGCCTCCACGCGCTGCTCTTCCAAGGCTTCTGTCATCTCGACTTGAACCATTTCAGCTCTTATTTCCTCCAACAGTCTGCCTGTTTCGTTTCTTCCTGTGAAACGAGCCTTCCCTTGCCTGAGATCTAATGAAAATATGGTGTGACCAATAGCGTACCTACGACATTTTGTGGCCTCTAATAATTTAGAATCGCCAGAGGCGACCAGGACCTGCCGTTCCTCCCTGTTCTGAGTGAATTTGGCTCGCATAGCCGACTTCAAGGTAGGCAGACTCTCCTTTTGCACCCAATCCCTGTTCTGCGGGTAGGAGTCGCCCAGCTTTTTGATCTCCCTAGGGTTCTCCATCCCCTGTACAAGTTTAGCCAGATCCACTTTACCATGGAATTCAGCTTTTTTGTACATGTAGAACTGTTCCACCGATTGCCAAGTCCTATCTTCGAGTTGGAATGGGGCAGTGTACCAGTTTGAAAGAATAGAGTTCTTCCCCATAAATGCCACTCCCTGTTTCATTGTGCGGGTGAACGAATTATGTACAGAAAACTCATCAGGCAAATTGTGGAACTGGCCCTTGTCGTATTTCAGACCATTTATGACAATTGACTCGCCCAAGATGGTAACTTCCGCACCTAAGTCGGTGGCATTGTCTGAGACCCCGCGGAGGAGGAGTTGGTGGTCTTTCAATTCCTCCGTGAGGTCTGGATTAATCCAAAGGGATTTGTACTGGGAGTTTTTACGCTTTAAGATCTGTCTGTTTTGTAGAACAGAGTCCCGTAGGCCTTTAGAAGAGAGAGTGACCAGGACTGGTCTAAAGCCCTTCCCGGCTTTGCCCACTCTGTGCGCCGACTCAACATCTGATTCTTTGAACTGGAGTCTCATGTCGCGCATCATCTCAATTGTGCCATGACGCAGATTCTGGCCGTGAAACTCGGGGATGTTATCAATTAAAATGTTTCTTTTACGAACCTCTCTGTCCAATCTTTCTAAGACTCTCCCTTCTACACTACTTTCAATGACTTCTTCAATGTCCTGGTTGTGGGAAATTAAAGTTTTGACAGTCTTTTTGAGATCCGTGATCGTTGTTTGCATTTCTAGGACAGTGGCGTCTGTGTCAATAGAGTCTGTAAGCATGCTCGTTAAATCCTTCCTAGTGGTTTCAGCAAACTCCTCCAGGTCCGTGACTCCCTTCTTCTGGTTTTTTAATTCAGTATCAAGGGTTATGCATTTACCTTGGAGCAGGGTGATGTCATTTTTACTGGACGCGATGTCTTGTTTGTTGGAGGACAGCGAGTCTTCGACGACACCAACTCTTCCTTCCAGGCATTTTAGGCTTTCCGCTGTTTGTTTTACCAACTCTTGGGTTTCTTTCACCGCTGTGAGTATGGTCTTTAAAGATGCAATTTCTGACCTGACAAGTCCCATTTCCAGAATTAATGTGTCTAACTTGGATGCATCCTTCTGGATCAATTGGGGGGAGGAGGTGCCGCCTCCGTCATCCAAGACGTCGCCATTGAGTTGGTTGGCCGCCATGATGCTCCTAGTTATCGCCCGGTCGGGGTTTGACATGAAGATTATATAATATCCTCTGGTCCTCAGGAGAAAATAATTATCCCAAAGTGAGCTACAGATTGAGGTGGTATCAATTCTGTAATCATTAATCCATGGCAATCTGTTGTGCCCCCGATGTTAGCGGATTCCCCACGCCGCCGAGCGCTCACGTCCTTTTGATCATGGCGCGCGGTTATTCCCCTGTAGTCCGCCATGTTCTCCATGAGACATGAGGCGGTGTAATATCGATCTGGCAGCCCGGGGAGTGGTGAGGAACCAGATGGGAAGTAGTATAGGGGAACTGTCATGTAAACCCATTGTGAGTGACAGCCATGACACTGTGTACAGGCCTGAGGGCTGGTGTATAGACCATATAGGGCGTGAGTATTATGTACAAGTGGACATATGTATGTGGCCCCATAAGCCACCAGTCAGTCGATACCATTGTCATCATTACATAACTCAGGAGGTTAACATAACTGCGAGGAGGTTAACATAACCTGCATGGAAACCATTTAGCCCCGGGCATTTAGCACACAACCTATTATAATTCATTTGACACAGTGATAAATAACCATTGACTATGGTGACCAAATTAGGAATCCATTTCATTAAACCCTCACCCTCGTCTGGCCCCACCATTAAGTTGTGGTTAATTTCATTTACCCTTTCATAACCATAGTCTATCTGTTACGTACCGTGAGGAGTTGACCCTATACCTATACTAACCCCCTACCTCACATGCAGAAATGCATTTGATAAAACTCATTTAAAGGATTTGAAAACTTACAGAAAGGCTAATTCTGGATATTAATAATACAAGTCATGTTCACAGTACTGACTGGTAATAACCGTTACGTTGGGCAGTGGGGTATTCTAAATAAGGCCAACAAAAAAGAAGGTTTGTTTCAGGTAATATGGGCAGAAAATGTACAGTGTTGCCGAAACCTTTTAAGTACACAGGCCAATGTGGCCTGTGTCGTGAGATCTTACACAGGCCATTTGCCTTCTACACAGGCCACATCGAGCCATACGTATTCATGTCATATAGCATATTTTATACTTTTTTATATCAATTAATACAAATTGCAATGCTTCTTTAATAATTCTACTAAAAATGCTTAAGTTCAGTGAAAAAATACTTGTAACACTTGCATGGACCTAGCTCAGCTTCTAATAGGAATATTTGAAAAATTCTTTCACTTTTGGAAAGCTGACATCATGGCCGGTGTGCAAGAGCCTTACATCGGCCATTACGATTCTACATCGGCAAAAGCCGATGTGCCGATGTCATTTCGGCAACACTGATGTAGGTCGGTAGGTCGGATGTTTTTTCAATTTTTTTTAAACATGAAAATACTGGCCGGTATTTCCGAAGACATTTACCAAAAAAGGGAGAATATACGGATTTTTTTTCCGCAAAATTGCATTTTTTGGCCTGATCACAGAGAGTCTGGCCTTTGTCAATCTCCTTGCCAATAGAGAGCCCAGGGAGCTGGCTGGTAGACAAGATAGATGTGGTCATGTCGTCCACAGACCACTGACCAGCACCCTTCTGCACACAGGTCAATGAGCTAATAACCCTATCGACCTGCAGCCTGTATATACTCCCACTACTCATCAATATCATCCCCTCAATGCTCCTATAGGGATTCTACAGGCCTGTATACCTGGAGGCTATTTTTGTCATTATATGTGCCATAGGGCCATCTTAGTATGATAGAGGGTATGGGGGAATATGGAGAAGGATAGCATGGCCATGTTATTCCCTTACTAAAAATTAATATTGACAAAGGGAGATGGGGAGTCTTAGCAAATGCTTGAAAAGGTGATACCATGACGTTATATTTGAATGGCCCCCATATTATTAGGCCTATATTTGATTACCATCCGATGACCATTCTAGAATATCACAGATTTCGAAGTACCTTTCGACATGTTACTTTTCATCCCTCAAAAATGACCTCTATACAGTGACCTCAATGATAACTACCCTACACTTAATCAGCTGGCACTGCCAAGCAGCGCTGTAAGCAACGCTCCCATTGGTCAGCCGAGTAGTGACGTCAGAGCGTCTCTGCCGTTACGTCAGTATTGATCTTAGTTAGGTTTGCAGCAGGGACGTGTTACGTCGTGAGGCCTATCTAATTGACGGTTCAACGAGTTGCATTGTGGGACTGTGTGCCTACTGGCCGGCCTAGAGCTACTCTGTCCTACCTGGTTATTACGCCTAAGGACACCAAGCATAACGAAGCCTATCAGCCTCTTGTGTAGGCTTATAGTGCCTGCAGCGTCGGGGGAGCTGTATCTGGAGGATGATACAGTATCTCAATCTCATCCACGGTCTCTGGTCTGATCTCTGGTCTAAAAACGACAGCCCCTTTGATTTAACCAAGAAGCAGCATATTTCACACACCCACGATATATATATATATATATATATATATATATATATATATATATATATATATATATATATATATATATATATATATATATATAGCCTGCCCTGATATTTCACGGCCTATTACACTATCAGGTACACTATCAGGTCATGTGACCGTCATAAAGACTATTTTGCAGGTTCATTTGATGGAATTCTAATATGGTTTGTCAATGACTAGATGACACAAATACAAAGGAACACTGCATTGAATTATTCAAAGCTAGGGTTAGCCTACTTCACTCATTGAGCCTTAAGGGTGCTATATTTTGCTGTGTCTCGTAATAACTGGCCCATGGTCCAACTCATGAGTTTTGATTGATTCTTGTAAGCCTTAGTTTATTGCAAATATCAGTCTGTATTTAGGACGCCTTGAGGAGCCCGACACACGTGCACATCTACCCACACTGACAGGTCAGCACATTTGGGTGTTATCAGAGTTGGTCAAATTGGTTATCCCTTTAAGGGCCGCATAATGCTTCGATATATATATATATTGTTCTTTGTTGTCATGATCCATGAATGCAGCCCTGGTGAGTCTACTCGCATTTCTGCATCATGACGACGCTTCAGGAGTGTATCGGATACCCTGTAGGGTCTGCATGATGCATGAATAAAGCACTGTCGATTTACTCACCATTCCTGTATCATGATGATAATTAACCCACGGTGGGCGGCTAAGACAAAGGATTCGCACCTTGGTTATATTGCATACCCGAGGGTTAAATCAGATAGACTACACCTGTACCCTGGTATGCCTTCATAACCACTGCCCACTGGTCATCGACTCGGTGTATAACACCTCATCTCGACCTTGTGGGGCAGTGGTTATGACGCATACCAGGCTACAGGTGTAGTCTATCTAACACGTACATGATACATTTAAAGTGCTGTGCAGCCTGAACACAGAGATATTGGTAGTGGAGTGTCCTGACGGGTCCTCAGTGAGGCAGGTATGGGGGGGGGGGGGGGGGGGTGTCAGGCCTCTATCAGGACTACCATGGTTACCTGTAACACTCACCTGGGGCCCTTGATATGGGGGCGGGGGGGGGGTCCCATGTCGCATGTCCATTCTAAATGACCATGTCACATGTCTATTTTGCTTAATAATGCTCATGTCCCATGTCGATTTTAAGAAATGTCTATGTCCTATGTCACTATCATTTTAAGCCTCATGTCGCATGTCACTAGGCCTCCTGTCGCATGTCGATTTTAAGAAATCCCTATGTCGCCATATTGAATTTAGGGGTCTAGAGCCATTCACCTGGTCATGTAGGCCTACTGCAGGTCAGAGCTACATTGAGTCAGCCACCTACTGAACATACCTCCTGTAGACAACAACTCATCTGAGGTATTTTCATGCAGTATCATTAGATATAGAATACTAATATTTTCATCTTTAGATTGAAAAGATTTAATGTAGAAAACCTTCATTCGTGTTGAATGTATTGCATTCCCATGCACTTGTGAGACCAGGATTGATCACATGATCAAGGTGTAAGGATCGTACTTAAGGAGTAAATATCCACATTTGGAGTCTCCTATATCCCAAAGTACGGCTCTGCGTGGAGAGTCAATGGACATACCAGTATTAAACGTCTGTATGGAACAGGGATATGAGATGACGTCTGCATGCCTGGTGAATGATACCTAGTAAAATTATAAAATATTGCTACAGGTTACACTGCTTCTATTTTGAAACAACAAACAGATACATTTTTAGAATGAGTCTGGTTCATGCACTGGGTGAGACTATGTTGCAAGGTACGCAGTGAGGAGTAGACACAGAACAATGAAACTGATAGAGTACAATAAACACTGATGTACTCCAAAAAGGATCCAAAGGTCAGGCTGATTCTAATGGTATTTCTAAAGCCCCAAAATTGGTATGCTAATCGCCAATTTTCACACAGTATATGTATATAACGCCATGATATCAGTTCCCACACACCACAGTATAGAGATGGAGCCATGACTTCTGTCAGTTCCCAGACACCACAGTATAGCCATGAAGCCATGACTTCTGTCAGTTCCCAGACTAGCCATGAAGCCATGACTTCTGTAAGTTCCCATACACCACAGTATAGACATGAAGCCATGCATATGGCTACTGCATATTCCGACACACCACAGTATAGTCATGAAGCTATAGAGGTGAAGCCATGACTTCTGTAGGTTCCCAGACACCACAGTATAAACATGGAGCCATGACTTCAGTAATTTCCTACACACCACAGTATAGCCATGAAGCAATGAGTCTAATCAGTTCCCAGACATGAAGCCATGACTTCTGTAAGTTCCCAGACCCCACAGTATAAACATGGAGCCATGACTTCTGTAAGTTCCCACACACCACAGTATAGCCATGAAGCCATGACTTCTGTAAGTTGCGACACACCACAGTATAGCCATGAAGCCATGACTTCTGTAAGTTGCGACACACCACAGTATAAACATGGAGCCATGACTTCTGTAAGTTCCCACACATCACAGTATAAACATGGAGCCATGACTTCTGTAAGTTCCCAGACTCCACAGACATGAAGCATCAGTAATGAGTTCTGGTGGGAATTTATCGGCTCTTGGCCTTTTAGTGCAGGTTGAAGGGCATGTTTCCCACCCTGCACCTTGGCACTCTGACCCTGCCGCGTGCCGCCCCCGCCTCCCCCACAACCAGAACCCGGCCAATAGACACACCCGTCACCCCCGCCCTGGCTGCCCTTAACCCTCATGTATATATACAGATATACAGCCAGTTAGGCCAAATAAAAAAAAAGGTGTGTTTCAGGTAACATTGGCAAAAAGTCTAGGGTCGGTAGGTGGGATTTTAAAATTCCTTTTTTTTAAAACTTTTTTTTTATTACAGCCCTCCATGATACCGTTAAATTGAAGAAAAAAGTGTAAAAAATGGGAAGATTTTTTCAAAAATGTTTATCGACCTACTAAAATTGACCCCAAAAAAGTGAAAAATATATAAATTTCTTCAAAATTGCATTACAAAAAATCAGGGTCGGCCCTGTTTTGATAGGGTCGATCGGGTGATCTGAAACAAACCTCTTTTTTTTGTCTTATATTGGAATTGTTCAAGCTGTTGCTGGTTGTAACCTTTGGGCCCTTGGCTTTATGGTTTCACAGTCAGATAATCATGTATGGTTCTAGAGAGCAACCGTTATATGGACAAGTTTGTCACAGCAGATGCTCGTCATATTTATAGCAGAAATCCTAACTGGGAAATTATGTTGTCTGCAGCCCTGAATGTGAAAGATGCAGAAAGCGGCAGCCACATGTCATTGGCAGTTTGTGGGCAACCTAGACTATCTTAATTTCATTGGATGTGGAGAAAATGATGCTTGGTGAAGAAGCATGTGTATCCCATCTAAACATGGTGGTGTTTCTATAAAGCTGTGGAGACTATTTTGTACAAGAACCTCCACACATGATTTTAGTACCTTCATAAATAACTTGTGGGTACCACAAACTTTGATATCATGCCAGGGTACCACAAATGGCCTTAAGATATGTCGGTTTAAATATATAATGCTGGTACAAAGTAGGTGTGATACCCGCCAATAGCTTTGATAAACAGAAATCGTGGGGGACCACAGAATAATTTCAACAGTGTAGAATTAACCGACCCATGCAGGTTAGATAATGTCAGCGTTCTGCCTGCTCCAGGGTTCACCTGCAGTCTCCCACCCCTACATACTTTGTGTATTTATGGAACACTTGCTGGCATCTTCAGCTCTCTGAACCGAGCAGCCTACTCACTATTCACCAACTACTTGTTTTGACTTGAATTGCCCACATTTTGCTGCCCCTCCAGCACTGGTAAAGGTGGGCCGAGGACCTGTAATCCGGGCTTTGGTGGGTTTACCTACAAGATAAGGCTGAATATAATTATAGCCCGACATAATACAGGGTCAGGCTTCTTTTGTCAGGTTCGGTCCGTATTGGCCCTGTGAGCCTGCTGAGATCTAGCTATAGCTTCTTTTGTATAAGAGCAAAAAGACATCATGCTTTGCTGCATGTGATAAGCCTAAGGACTGGCTTTTTCTGTGATAGCTATGCTGTAACTACATTAAAAGGCGTTTTACTCTAAGGGTAGACAAAAAGACATTTGGTTTCTGTACCTTTAGCCGCGTGTTCTAAGAAATGAGGATTATTTTGTATTGGCTGAAAGCAAAGTGGCTTCGTTTGATATATTTAAGAGGCACGTGGCCGTTTTAGAAATTGCGGAGAATTGACATGTGACTTCTGCTGTTAAATTGAGAGGACATGGGTTCTCATGTGCTAGCTTCCATGGGCCCCTATATAAACTGACTGCTGCGAAGCTGATTTGTCTGTGGGTTTCTAAAGTTAATCATATCTCCATACACTGATGGTATAGGCAAATATAACTCAGTCAATGTGCATTGCCTTTCGTGTGTGCCTACCATCAAATAATATGGTGTCAACCACTATCCTGTTACCCATATATTATATCGATTAACTTCCGGTGGATTTATCATGCCATCTAATAAAAAAGACACAGAGAAAAAAATATGACCTTAATGCTAGGGTAATCAATAGGCGTATTTTCCTCTACCAAAGGCCCAGAGGTTTCTAGCAAAAACACAAATAGAAGAGGCCTTACATCCGTTTGATAGAATCGGTTATTTGGCCTAAGGGGTCATCTATATACATTTGTATACAACTATTTAAAAGTCCCAGGGCCCCACTCCCATTTCCCTGGCCGTGTATGTAATTGACCCCGGGCCCCAAAGCAACTCTTTTTATTTCAATTTGGCTTTTTGTACAATACTGACGACATGGACAAGTCATTAATTTTTATACACAGAACTTCAACTTGTATAATGGAGTGTAGAAATAGTTAGAAAGTCTGTATTCTTCATTTTTGGGCAACAAATGAGAGCAGCTCGGGGAGGAGTAGAATCCCCCAATGACGTGGGCTAGTGTACTGGGAAAGATGTGTGTGTGTGGTAAGAGGGGGGTGCACTCTACCATATTTTGGATAACCACTGCAGTACGACTCTGAAAAGCGGTGGCGATGAATTTCCACTAGATCCTGAAAAGCGGGGTGGTCAGATGCCCTGACTGACAAGGCCCTGATTAATAGGGCGGTTAAAATCACATCATTGAATTGAGCAAGTTTTCTTGCTGAAAGGGATGAATAGAATTGTACAAAATTCAGGGAGACCTAAACTTGAAATAGCTCATCAAATCTCCCAACCTCTGAAAAGTGGGGCGGTCAAATCTCCCAACCTCTGATAAGAGAGGTGGTAGGGCGCCAGTTGTTATCTCCCCTCAAAGACTCAGTGACCCCCCACCCCCCACCCCCTCCCTGGGAGTAGACTGCCTATGCTGCTTTCAGCAATAGGCTGCCTCCAGTGTAGGTGTGTGTGTGGGGGGGGGGGGGGCAGTGTAGGTGTGTGTGGGGGGGGGGGGGGCAGTAGACTGCTCATGCTGCTGTCACCAATAGGCTGCTGCCTCCAGTGTAGGTGTGTGTGTGGGGGGGGGGGGCAGTAGACTGCTCATGCTGCTGTCACCAATAGGCTGCTGCCTCCAGTGTAGGTGTGTGTGTGGGGGGGGGGGGGGTGCAGTAGACTGCTCATGCTGCTGTCACCAATAGGCTGCTGCCTCCAGTGTAGGTGTGTGTGTGGGGGGGGGGGGGGGTGCAGTAGACTGCTCATGCTGCTGTCACCAATAGGCTGCTGCCTCCAGTGTAGGTGTGTGTGTGGGGGGGGGGGGGGGTGCAGTAGACTGCTCATGCTGCTGTCACCAATAAGCTGCTGCCTCCAGTGTAGGTGTGTGGGGGGGGGGGGGTGCAGTAGACTGCTCATGCTGCTGTCACCAATAAGCTGCTGCCTCCAGTGTAGGTGTGTGTGTGTGGGCGGGGGGGGGGGGGTGCAGTAGACTGCTCATGCTGCTGTCACCAATAGGCTGCTGCCTCCAGTGTAGGTGTGTGTGTGTGTGGGGGGGGGGGGGGGTGCAGTAGACTGCTCATGCTGCTGTCACCAATAGGCTGCTGCCTCCAGTGTAGGTGTGTATGGGGGGGGGGTGCAGTAGACTGCTCATGGTGCTGTCACCAATAGGCTGCTGCCTCCAGTGTAGGTGTGTGTGTGTGTGGGGGGGGGCAGTAGACTGCTCATGCTGCTGTCACCAATAGGCTGCTGCCTCCAGTGTAGGTGTGTGTGTGTGGGGGGGGGGGGGGGTGCAGTAGACTGCTCATGCTGCTGCCTCCAGTGTAGAACATGCTGCCGCTCCACTTGCCGCCCACCTCCACACAAGGACGGCCGATTAGGGTCAGGGACGAGCGGCCTAATCGTGCATGTAATGTGGACCCCTCCTGGATGTCATTCACCCACGCACTCCCCCTATATTGCCGTATATATGCCTCCATGATGCACTGGATCATGCCATGGTATCTGTTCAGCTCTACTGGGCACCCTCTTTATGCTGAAGGATTCAGTGGGATTTCATCCCTGATGGATTTTGTCTATAACTACCCTTCTACCCTTGACAGTTTTAGTTTCAGGTATAGATAAGTGGTGAAGAGAAAGGGAGAAAACTGGTGTGTTACCATAATGCATTATACCAGTGCTTGATCGATTCTATTGAAGCTAAACCGTTTTGCCCTCGCAATAAGTACAGGGACATTTGGGTCAGTAGCCACATTGGCTCTAGATCAATGAAATACATGTACTTCTCTGGTATTTAATCCGTAAGGATTAACTCTTAAAGACCATGGTACCCATATTGCTAGCTGTTAATCTTGCTGGGCCTAGCCAAATTTATGATAGCGCCCACTTTAGAGGAATAGACTATGCCAGTATTTCAATAAATATATATTTATAGTATAGCCCCTATAATGAAAATCTGCCATTCTGGTTTTCATTAGAGGGCTATCTATAGACACTCTATAGTGCGCTGGTTCCTGGCAGGCATTCTGAGCTGCAGGGTACCAGCAGCATGTGACCCCCAGCTTCATGTTATTGGACGACTCCTAGGGGGCGGGCGGGGGGACGCTGGTGACGTCTTCATGAGCAGAAAGACCCTGCTATGCATTACTCTTCCATCGCAAAATGCTAGCTTGTTTCAGCTATCACACAGATTGACATAATGATAAGCAAATAAGGTGGTGCAATCTAACAACAGTTTTTGTTTTATAGAGCCTCTATTTGTGACTCCTTGCCAGCTTGAGATATGTCCCGTGAGGTACATTTGTACTTGATGTACATCGGGACGTTAAACAAATCGATCAATCAATCAATTAGAGCCTCTAAAAACAGTGTCAATTTAGAATATAGCACGTATAGCTGAAAGTACATCCTAGGAGTAGAAAGTATCTAGTGTTTTGGTGTAGGCCTAACACCATTGATCCTGGTCTTTATGAGGGAGTTTTGGCGTGACACCAGCAGTTATACCAGTTTTGGCGTGACACCTGCAGTGTACACCAGTTTTGGCGTGACACCTGCAGTGTACACCAGTTTTGGCGTGACACCAGCACCGTACACGAGTTTTGGCGTGACACCAGCAGTGTACACCAGTTTTGGCGTGACACCAGCAGTGTACACCAGTTTTGGGGAGACACCTGCAGTGTACACCAGTTTTTGGCGTGACACCAGCAGTGTACACCAGTTTTTGGCGTGACACCTGCAGTGTACACCAGTTTTTGGCCTGACACCTGCAGTGTACACCAGTTTTTGGCCTGACACCTGCAGTTACACCAGATTTTGGCCTGACACCTGCAGTATACACCAGTTTTGGGGAGACACCTGCAGTGTACACCAGTTTTGGGGAGACACCAACAGTGTACACCAGTTTTGGCGTGACACCAGCAGTGTACACCAGTTTTGGCGTGACACCTGCAGTGTACACCAGTTTTGGCGTGACACTTGCAGTGTACACCAGTTTTGGCGTGACACCTGCAGTGTACACCAGTTTTTGGCGTGACACCTGTAGTGTACACCAGTTTTTGGCGTGACACCAGCAGTGTACACCAGCTTTGGCAGTGTGCACTAGCTTTGGCGTGACACCACGTGACACTATCTCGAAGTGAGCTCGAAGTGACACTAGTTTTAGCGTGACAACCTACATCAAACTGGGCCCTAGCTATTTTCCCCCATTTTGGCGTGACACCGCGTTTTGGCGTGACACCGGCGGGCTATATAACATTGATCTGGCGCTGTGTGCTACTACTGCTGTGGGGTGAGGGGTCTTTGGTGCAGATAAGAGCCCCACTTGTCGTGTCCGATAACGCGCTACCCAGTCTGCCTGATCCTCGCATGGGAAGATGTCACAGAATTGATTCGGCCCATTTCCCCTTCAACAGGCAACTAATACAGCCTCCATATGCAGCCTATACAACGCAGTATGGACAGTGGCATATATGGAGTCTTAGTGGGTCTCCCAATGTATGTCTTTGTATTCAACAGGAAATATGTAGCCACACATACTAGTAGCATTCAATGATATATTGTATAGAGTCTATGTATCATGGGGGCAGGCATAATATATAAGCATCCAATAATGCAAATTGGCAGACCCATACAGTCTCCCTGATGAGATCCATGAACATTACAAATTAATGAATGTACCTCGCTATTCTTCAACGTCTCAACCCCCTGGAGAGTTATATGTGTTAGACCATGCCAATTGGATTCGGGAAAGGAAACCATCAGGATCTATATACGTATACTGGTATACTCATGCAATACAATGTTTATGTTATGCCATGTCAGACTAATATGCAACTTACGTAAGTAAGTTCAAGTTCAAGTTCAAGTTCATAAAGTTTTTATTTTGCCTAGACAGGAGTACATTCATCGTTTCCGTTGATCTTCCATCCTAACATGTCTAGGAGGGTGTATTTGTCATGCACACAAGGTTATGACCCTTTCATTATAAGCCGTAGCTGCACAGTTATACATTGTTTAAACATGATAATACCTTGTGTGCCCCTACTACTAGTCAGCATAAAAATGATAATTAGCTAATAACACATTTTTCCGGCGTGTGGGTAAGCTTACTGAGGTGGGGAGAAACGGTAGTTTGAGAGCGACAACCACAGGTAGGTTTAGAGACGTAACAGGGGATATACATCCCTTCTAGGTTGAACCAATTAATTTCATAATTTTAAATTACATCTAGATACAAAGATACAGAGATACAGTAAACTTACACCTGGCGTTACAATAATGGATGAGGGTGAATGGGGTGGGAGATTATGCTCTTGCCATTGTACCACAGAGACAGTGAATCTGATCTCCAGTGGCATTGAAAATAGTTTATCAACCTTAATTTAATTTGACGTTTAAAAGGTGGATCATCAAGCCATCTGACAGCAGGGTCAAGGTCGTTCCATTGTGTAAAAGCCTGGAACACCGGGTCTTTTATTAAACCTGTAAGCTTAGGTTTAGTTCTCTCTATACTAGGAGCCTCGGTTGCTCGTGTACCGGTATAAGGTCTAATATCAAGTTTCCCATTATAAACTAGTCTCCTACACATTGTGAGCTGCATGTACAACCTCCTGAGATCAATGGGTAACATTCGAACAGTGCTATACAATTGCTTTACAGGAATATCTCTGGGGTCTCTCAAGTTCATACATATTCGTATACCGGTATTACAACAAACCTGTAATTTATTTATTTGAGCCGCAGAGAGGCCAGTGGTAAACACAAGGCCGTAATCAAAATAGGGCATGACCATGGTCTTAAGAATTCTAATTGATGTAAACATATCAATATATTTCCTTATTTGCATAACTATCCAAAGCTTGTGACGTATAGACTTTAACATAGATTGGTAATGGGGGAGAAAATTAGTGTCGGGATCCAAGGTTATACCTAAATATTTATAATTAGTGACCGCTTGCAACACAGTGTCTCCAATTTTAAGAGCGAGCTCAGCTCCTTCCTTTGGATTTATCAACATTTGCTTTGACTTTTTGGCATTTATAGTCAGAGAATTGTTATTGCACCAGGTGTGAATTACATCTAGGTCATGTTGGAGTACCTCGTTTAACTCAGAGAGGGAGTTTGCGGAGTGGACTAGGAGAGTGTCATCAGCGTACAGTTTTATTTCCGAACTAATGTTGAGATTTGGCATAGAATTAACATAAATTATAAAGAGTAAAGGACCGAGTATGGAACCCTGGGCTATCCCGTAAGTTACCGGTAAGTAATCGGATGATGTGCCATTACACACTGTTCTTTGGTGTCTATCAGATAGATAGCTTTTAAACCAGGAAATGGTGTCTTCACACAGTCCTAAAGGTATTAATTTATTTAATAGGAGGGAGTGATCTAAAGAATCAAAAGCTTTTTTGAAATCGAGGAAAACTAGACCTGAATAAGTGGTATTAACTTGACTTTTGTGAACTGTATTTAGAACCTAAAAGACAGTATCCTGTGTAGAATGACACCTCCTGAATCCGTTTTGGCTGTTTGCCAGAAGGTTGTTCCTTTCTAGATAAGGGTATAGCTGAGCCTGCATACATTTTCCAATATTTTCCCCGGAATAGGTAATAGTGTAATAGGTCTCAGATCCGAAGGGGAAGTGGCGTTTGGAACTTTGGGAAGAGGGACGATTGTACCTATTTTCCATTTAGAGGGAAATGAGTGTTTTACTATAGAAAGGTTGATCATGTGAGTGAATTGTACCCGAAGTATTAACAGCGATTCCTTCAGAAGCCTAGCCGGTATAGTAGGTATACCAGAGGATTTAAACACATCAATAGCGTGCAGTTCTTTGACTATATCTTGTTTTGGAATAATACTAAAGGAGAATTTGTCCTTTAGGTGGGGTGGTACTTGGTTTAGTGTAGGGGGGGGAGGGGGGGGTTCTGATGCCAGTTCCTGTCCTATTTCGGAGAAAAACTTATTTATTAAGTGGGCAGATTCTTCAGAGGATATAGGATTATCCTCAGCGTCTAGAAGTGTGATCCACCTGCGAGCTGTCCTTTTAGGAAGGACCTCTGCTACTTTTTCCCAAAATTTCTTAGGGTCGTTACGATATTTTACAAGTTGTGCTCTAACATAATTGCCCTTGGCTCTACGAGTGGCACCATTTGCTAAGTTTCTATAGGCCTTCGCTCTGTTTCTGTCTGCACCATTATTAGAACGTCTACATATAGCGAACATACGATCTCTGTCCCTGTACATTTCTAATAATTCAGGTGTTACCCAAAGTGGCTTAAACCTTTTTACCTTAAAAGTTTTCACAGGGTGTAGTTTATCCACCATATTCTGGACAATATTTTGCATATAATCCCAAGCGTCGTCCACCTCTACAAGGGAAGTAAAGTGTTCCCAATCACCTTTCATTAATTCAAATTCAATATCTTTCTTGTCCATATTAATGTAGGACCTACCGGTAAAAGTTTCAGTCTCGTTTGGATTGCGAGGCTTTTTTTATCCTAATATAAACAGGCAAGTGATCAGAAAGATTATTATTAATAGTTCCTGCGTCCGCCACTATGGTGGAGTCAGTGAAGATCTGGTCTAAAACATTTGTAGGGTGGTAAAACGGCCTAGTAGGTTCATCTATATATGCGTACAATGAATGGGTTTTACATATTCCATCCATAACAGTGTCTTTTAGTGCGGCGCTCGAAAGGTGTATGTTAAAGTCCCCTCCCTAAGTAATGGTGGAGTTCTTATACATTTTCTTGGCAGCTCCAATTGCCGCTGTAAGTGTTTGAGCAAACATACCTACATCACCCCCAGGGGGCCTGTATAAGTTTAACATAAATTCTGGTCTACATCCTTTTCTTAGCAACTTTATTCCCATTATTTCACAATTTGGGGAAATACTATTAAAGACGTTATCAGTCAGTCTTGTGTGAGCTATATTATCTCTAACAAACATACATAATCCACCTGCGTGGTCAATGGTTGCAGGCCTGTCTAGCCGGTGGAGGGTGAAGGAGTTAATGTCGTGGTCTATGTCTTTATGTTTATCTTTGAGCCAACTTTCAGAAAATGATATAATATCTGGGCTTCTTTGACGGGCAAAGATGCGTACTTGCTCAATCTTCCCTGGAAGACTATGTATGTTCCAATAGTGTGCTAAGAAGCCTTTTTCTCTTTTTAAATCACCCGTATACCTGATGTGCTGATATAACTTCCCTTACTCTGCAATGGGTGAAGCCCTCTCCCTCCAGAACACCTCCACCATTTTCAACCACTAACCACAATACCGGGCAAATGAGGAAATAATAATACAATTTCTTAATCACTAGTAACAATGCAAATACATTCGCTCCAGAGGGCATGATGGATGTCCCGCTGATTACAATATGAGTCATATAGGATGGGGTGATCCTAAGGGGTGCAAACGTGATAAGTGAATAATGATCCACTTAGTACAGCAACCGGTACATCGATGTAAAAACAACATTATCAACTACTGAGATGTGACCAACAGTTCAATCTTTACTTAAGTATACCGGTGTATATGACGCCGCTCAATTACCAATATGGATTCTATCAACCTTATTTACTAGAAGGGTGAACTTTAAAGTGGCGTCTGATTAACCTGTAGGCTATCCTCCTTTCAAGGCAGTATCATGTTATCAGTTATTTACGCACAGGTCTACAATTAACGAGAAAGAGCACTGGCATGCATCAGTACTGTAAAAACTACCCTGTATATACCTGTGCAGGCTTACATCCTAAACTATGTAAGAACTAGTTATTATACGTGAATGACTGAATGCATTTTTGCACGTTTGTCAGGGGTCACTTAAGTCCCGGTAGTCCGCCTGAGCAAATTTTACTAGTGTATACAGCCATCACAATAGCAGTCCACGGTGAGAGGGGTTAGTTCCATGCTCTTTGAATGTCAGCTGGCATTGTTCATGTAGCAGTGGTCTGACGAGAAGGGTTGATCCCATGTTCTTTAAATGTCAAATAGGCATTGTTGGGGAGGTAAATGAATATGTGAGTTGTCGTAAGTCCATACAAGTTTATACCCCACATAAAGGGCTGAATACTTAACCTAGTTTTACTCTCGGCCATTTATACAAGGATTACATGTTGGGTAGGCCTAAATGCAAGTGTTTAGGGCGCCATGCCTGAGGCTGCGATGTACCTAGCCTAATCTTACATCCTGGAGTGTTATGATCTTAAGGATCAATTTCAATGACTACTTGGCCCTGGCAGTGGTCTAGTTCACCGGCTAGGCCCATCAACTGCTCGGCCCACATAATTAGGCAGAGGGGGGTTTGGTCAATGTAATGACCCAGATACACGTAGAGGTTCTTCCAATCCCCTTCACTATGGGTATGGATCAACCTATCCAGGGGGGGCGTAGGTACCCCTCTTGCTCCGTTTGCATATCGAACCCTTTTGTTGAACACTGAGACTGCACTATCAAGGGCCGTCTGATATTCCTGTCTGGTGTGGCCTAGCCCTGGAGGGAAACGGTTGATCTGTGCCCCTACAATGGGACAGAAGACGAGCTTGATGTTACCACCATGCTGGGCTGCATAGTGGCTGCTCCGTAAGATTGCCCTTGTTCCCATCAGGCGCAGGTTGTAGAAAGATGCACTTTTTGGATAAACATCAACTGGGGGGAAATGGCGACTGATCTCTAACCAGTGCACTAGATCGTTGAACCCACCCATAATTATGATGGCATCAGAGCGTTTGGTAGCACGCTCGTCCACGGCCAATTTAGTCAGGTCGTAGAGAGTTGCAGTCTGGTCCACATGCACTTCGAACAGGTGGGTCGGCTCAAATGCACCGGACAGGGCTTGACTGATATCCTTTCCCCTTCTATCCGCGTATATCCTTATTAATTTCATACTTAAGTTGGATCGTATTGGGTCGCTGGGGTCTTTAGTGCAGCGCTGGCAGAGTCAAAGTGAAGTGAAGCGCGTGCGGTGGGGGCGGCAGCTTGACCCCGCGTGGGTGGCGGGAGGGAGGGTCCCGCTGCGGGCGATTCTATTGGTTACTGGAGTGGGCGCTGTCCAGAGGCGGGCTGTGATTGGCTGCACGCAGGGGCGCGGCATTTGTTGACACGGACACTGCACGTGTTGACCTCACGGCGCTTCAGCGGCCGCCGCTGAGTCTGGTGGACGGAAAGTGGGTCAGGCGGGGGCGGGGGTCAGGCGCGCTTAAGCGTGCCTCGATCGTGCAGCCTTGGTGCCTAGATTCCGCTGTCCGTGTCGCCGAAGAATAGCGCATCGTCCTCCGCTCGCCTTGCCTCTTCCGCCAGTGTTTCTTTCAATGCTAAGTCCATTTCAACCTTGACCATTTCACTTCTAATTTCTTCTAAGATTTTACCGGTCTCGTTCTTGCCTTTTAGAGTGGCTGTTCCCTGCCTGAGCTGCTTGGAAAAGATGGTGTGACCAACTGAATATTTTAGGCATCTAGTGCATTCCATCAGCCTTGAGTTGGAAGTAGCGACTAGCACCTGACGCTCTTCAGAATTTTGAGTAAATTTAGCTCTACATCCAGCTTTTATGGTTGGGAGGCTCTCTTTGTTTGCCCAGTCCCGATGCTGTGGGTAGGAGTCACCGAGGCGCTTGATTTCACGGGGGTCCTCCTCGGCTTTGATGATTTTAGCTAGATCTTTCTTCCCATGGTATAAAGCCTTTTTTATCATATAATATTGTTCGACACAAGCCCAGGATTGGTCATCTAGAGAGAATGGGGCCGGGTACCAATTTGACAGGACAGAGTTCTTGCCCATGAAGCCCACCACCTGCTTCATGGTCCTGGTAAATGCGTTGTGGACTGAGAAGCGGTCCGGCAGGCTCGACATCTGGTCCTTATCATACTTTATGCCGTCTATTATGACAGATTCGCCTACAATGGTGACCTCAGCCCCCAGGTCCGAGGCATAATCGCTGGTGGTCTTTTAATTCTTTAGTAAGATCGGCATTTATCCATAAGTCCTTGTACTCGTCGGTTGCATTCCTCCCCTTTAGAAGGCTTCTTTTCTGCAGTACTTCGTCACGCATGCTCCTTTTAGAAAAAACAACTATTGCGGGCCTAGGGCCTCGGCCTTTGCGCCCAATTCTGTGGGCTGACAGCACATCTGACTCGACGGCAGAGATGCGCATGTAACGAAGCATGCCCAAAACCCCTCTTTTGAGGTTCTGGTTTTCATACTCTGGAATATTATCAATGACAATATTGTTCTTTCTGCTTTCCCTGTCTAGTCTCTCCCTTACCCTATTTTCGACCCCTGATTCAATTAATTCTTCAATGCCCTTATTTTGTGACACCAGCGAAGCAACCACCTTCGTCAAGTTCTGACACTTGTTCTGTAACTCGAACAGGGCTGCATCATTATCAAGTAACTCACTATGGATTGAGGTGAGGTCCTTCTGTGTGGCGGAAGCAAAGCTCTCAAGCTCTGTCAGAGTTTCCTTGTGTTGCTTGATGATTGTATCAGTGGTGATCACTTTTCCTTGAAGAAGGGTAACGTCATTCTTGGAGGTTATCCTTGACAGCTCGATGTCCTCGACGCGTTGTTGGAGCACTGTCAACCCTTAGGCAGTTTCCTTCGCCAGGTCGCTTGTTTCCTTCACTGAGGACATTAAACTGGTGAGAGCTGACATATCAGTTCTGAGTAGGCCTACCTCCTGTATTAATGTGTCAAGTTTTTTGTCCTGTTGAAGGGGTGGAGAGGTAAGACAAGTGTTTGACATCACCTCGTCAAAACTTTCCTGGGTGGCGGCCATGATGTTTTTGACGATGCTTCTGGTGGCCGGTCTATCCATTGGCTGTAACTCCGGGAATATCCAGGTGGGAACAAAAATAATTGTCCCAGGACGGTCACAGATCCTTTGTACACCTTAATATATATTTCTAAATACAATTGCTCTGTGTTTGCACCCCGATGTTAACGGATTCCCCTCAGGCGCGGGAGTTACGTCTGCATCATGTTTTTAGTCCACTAGTGCGCAAGTTGAGGTTTATGCATAACAGGAGTTATACATGACATACATGTTAGATTATTCGATACAATATCTATATATGTGACACGATCTGCATTAAAAAGCCTTTAGTGCAGGGTACAATAAGGTCCCCTTTCCCAGTACATGTCGCAATAGCTCTGACCTGTCAGATGAAACATGTCAGTCTGGGCGGGGATCAGTGGTTACTGATAGGTAACATGGCCTGGGTCAGATCACACACTATGTGTAGCCAGTAGTCGGTGTAACCGCTGCTACAGGGTGCACCACAGGCTTAAACTGAGTGGCATGCTTATACTAGGAGTAGATGACGGTATATAGCACAAGGTATGACAGAGCTAGACCACCATCATCTTTCAACTCTAGATGGCCCTACTGTACCATGTATTTTGACATAGACAGTAGCGCTGTCTGGTTAGCAGTATACAAACTGCTTAGTCCACCATCGTCTTAATACATCAGATGAAGCCACATGTCTATGGCCAAACTTATGGTACAGAGGGCCATCTAGCATTGAAAGATGGTGGTGGTCTAGCTCTGTCACACCTTGTGCTATATACCGTCATCTACTGTAAGTATGAGAATGCTACTCAGTTGAAGCCTGTGGGTGGACAGGTCCCACATGTTTCTACAACCCAGCAGCCTGTCTCGGCCAAATAGCTCCGATCTGGCTGCTCGCCCACATATATAATAGTAAACACAAGGCAATGCAGAACACGTGTAGTGATTGGCCGACTGCAATATTTATAGACTGTTGTAGTCAAGGGTGATGTGGACTTGGTAATAAGGAAAGTAAGAATTTAACATGAAATGAATTTTTATCATACATGTGTGTTGAACTGTATCCTGGAGATGAGTAGTGATACTGAAAGAATTGTTTCAGATTATTTCCCCAGGTATCTAGTAGCATATTTCTGACCGGCCATTCACGAAGCTGCCTTGTGGCTGCATGTGGCATGACTCCGACTGCCCTCCTCTCCCTGTGTAAACGTGTGGACACATCATTCAAATATAGATGTGTCAGTCACTGCAGGGTTCTCCGCAGACTAAAAATTCACGCCGTAAATTCTCGCGTAGAAATAGCGGCTTATAAGAGAGTCAGACCCCAGGTGCGGTTTATAGGATTCTCCTAAGCTGGGCATGAGGCTTATAGAAGGGTTGTTGCTAGTAATTAATGGCCCCCACATCCGAATGGATGCATAAGTCTTTTTATTTGGATAAAAACCCCTAAAATTGGAATAACTTCTGATCTAATTGATGGATTTTCAAAATTCAAAAACCTATAGAAGCTAAAATGACACCGGCGGCGATTCTGGGTTAATATGACGCCGGCGGTAATGAAAAGGACGCCGGCGGCCCGCCGGGGTCGTTGCAGTGTGATGAAAATCCTAAATAGATGTGTCTGTCAGCCCAACTAGATCTGTCATGTTAACACTAGTTAACATGTTAGTGTCTTGCCTCTTGGCAGTATGTCAGGAGGTAGTAGCAGTGACGAGTGTACCCGGTCGAGACCGAATCATATTCTACAGATATCTGATAAGAGTCGATCACAAGGGGATCAAGAGGTACAGGAGAGCTTATCTGAGGCGTGGGGAGATAAGACAACTGTTGGTCCTCATGGTTTGAAGCCTACTGTTTACATTATAGGTAGCTGATATGACACCAAGCTCACTATTAGGCCAAAAAAAGGTTTGTTTCAGGTCACCCGACCGATCTTATCAAAACAGGGCCGACCCTACTTTTCTTATGCAATTTTGAAGAAATCTTTATATTTTTACACTTTTTTGGGGTCAATTTTAGATTTAATTTTAAAAAAAATCTTCCAATTTTTACAAGTTTTTGTTCAATTTAAGGGTATCGTAGAGGGGCTATTTTTTTCTTTAATTTTACTGCCGCCGGTGTCGGATTACTCCAGAATGGCCGCCGGTGTCATTTTAGCTATCCATAGCTTTTTGAATTTTGAAAATCCATCAATTAGAACCGAAGTTATTCCCATTTTAGCACTTTCTATCCTAAAGAAAAATGTATCCAACAATTTGAATACCATAATTCATAGCATAAATAAGCCTAACCCTGTTATAAACCAAAATTGTTTACAAAAGTACTGTACTTTACCAGGAAAACCCTTGTATAAGCCGCTACCCCACTTTCGGAGAATCCTATAAGCCGCACCTGGAGTCAGACTCGGTTTCTACGTGAGAATTTACGGTGTGCTTTTTGAGTCTGCGGAGAACGCTGGTAAAGATAGATAGGGCCACAAAAAGAGGTGCATTGTACCTAGTAATAAACAGGACTGAACCCAGACGTTTTTTATCCAATTTTGCAACATATTTTAAGTATGTTTATGATTCATGGTTCAATGCTGCAGCTCTGTCCCTAAGCTCACGAGTCAATTTCTAGGTACTTTCGAGGCCGCTTTTCTAAATCAAAAAGAAATCTGACCTATACCTGCCCTAGCTATTCAGACCATGTGACCCGTTTTAACGATTTGTTTATTTTTGGCCTAGGGATCTTAAGGTGGATTGGTAGCTCACTCCCAGTTCACACAAAGAAAGACGGGCTTTATATAACACCGTCAGGAATTACAGGTAAGATGTGTACAGGGGAATTGGGGGGAGGGAGGCATACCAATATATTCATGGTATTACAGGCCTTCGCTCTCACTAAAAATGCTAACAATCTCTGAAACTCACCGATATTACCAAAAAAATGTTCGGTCGTCCTGATGTATCTGCAGTCAGCCCTATTTTATTCCTAGGGAATCTACTGTCAGTCCTATTTTGCTGCTAGAGAATCTTTAGTCCTATTTTGCTGCTGGATAATCTACAGTCAGCCATATTTAGCTGCTAGAGAATCTGCAGTCGGCCATATTTTGCTGCTAGAGAATCTTTTAGTCCTATTTTGCTGCTGGATAATCTACAGTCAGCCATATTTAGCTGCTAGAGAATCTTCAGTCGGCCCTATTTTGCTGCTAGAGAATCTTTAGTCCTATTTTGCTGCTTGCATGGAAAATATGGTCATCCCTATATTCCTCAAGGCCTTTGACCAGAAACACATCACCACATTCTGTGTTTAGCTTTCCCTCAACTCATATATTGGTAAAGCCGTAGGTAAGTCAGGGAGGGAAGTCCTTCTGGGGTTTGTATAAATATTGTTGCTGTAATTACCCAGAGGGGAAGTATTGGGTTATTTATAGTGCGCCGGGGAAATGTCAAGTGTACAGTAACTAATATTGATATTAGTAATCCGGGACCTTGTGGGCAGCTTTCCCAAACACTCATGTGAGCTGCTGGGGTGCAGTGTCTATTGTGTTGTTACGTGATGTGTACAGCAGGGAAACATTGCCTCTCCTGAGTATCCTCCATGTAGTATGTAATAGATAAACTATGGTTATGAAAGGGTATGTAGAATTAACCACAGCTTGCTGGTAGGGCCAGATGAGGGTGAAGCCCAAGTCGCCCTACCAACAAGCTGTGGTTAATTGACTCAGGGTTACCACCCTAAGTATTATGCGACGCCTCATGAGGGTTGCATCAAGATAGTGAAAGTTCAATTTCACATGTCATTTATAACATGAAATACTACTTAAATCAATCCAAAAACTTAACAATAGACAGATTGAACACTCATCTACATATATCAATAACAAACATTACCGAAATCCTGCTGTAACCATGTGAAAACTTGAAAAAAAAGGTAAACAAATAACACAAAAAAGTGCAATTGAGAAATTAAACTCTTAAGGTGGGTCGCTACCTCTTGAATATGGACACACTGCGCAGGTATCTGCGCATATAGCTTAAATGTATCAGAATGAGCTAATATCACTGTACCTGATACATACATATGCTGATTAAACCATGTTAAAAAATTGGGAGATTTCGAGCAAAATTGAGCGTTTTATTGGACTTTGCATAGTTGATATATTTAAAGCTAATGATTTTTGCTATTTTTATCAAAAGTTAGAATATTGAAAATATTTACCAATAAATCATTTTCTAGAATGATATAGATCTCATTAAGCTACTTAGAAAAACCAAGGGTATCAATTGTAGCCCTTTTCTACCCTGATTCTAGCCATTTTACACTTTATTTTTAGCTTTAAATGTAAGATTTAGACCGATTTTGCTATATTTTTTAACTTCAAAGGCCAAAAAACCTGAAAATATGCCCGGGATCCCCTATCAAAATCACTTTCATATGTTAGCAAATGATCTGAACTATTTTCTGAGAAAGTTAAAAAACAATTCTGTTAATTTTGAAAAACATTTTTAGCCAATAACGCTACAAAATTATGGCAATTTATTCATTTTCTTCCCCAAAACATCATATTTTTACCCAGAATTCCATGGCATACAACTGTAAAATTAATATTGCAGTAAAGTGGAACATATGGCCATTTCATATGTGAAGTTTTACATTTCTGTGTATACTGGTTGAAATTAAAAAAAAATTATTGAAGTTTTCACACTTTTTTCTCATTTTTAGAGAAAAATTTACATACTTTAATTTGTCAAAATTCTGTATTTAAAAAAGTAGGTCGGGACCCCCCATTTTTCTTTTCATTTTCTGTTTCTATATGATTCAGACTGTCTTTAGAAAAAAAAATAGAGACATTCTGTTAACTTTGATCAAAGGGTAGCGACCCACCTTAAGTACAGGAATCCATTTTCGTCTACATTACAGTCCACACAACTCCAGTGTTAAATCAATGGCAGGTATCTTGTAATACTAGGTGAGACGTTTTTTGTAAGATGTTTTTTAGATATTTCTCTTCAAGTATCTTGAATTATCTTGAATTGCTTTAATGTGTGGACAGATACAGTAAAACTTTATTACATATGACATATAAGGCTGTTAATTTAGGATTAAACTCATTCTGCCTTGGGGGGGGGGCTCAGCTGAAGCTGAAATGTGATAGCATACTAGTGTGACACATGATATGAGGGTAGTTTTGACCCAGCAGTACGTTTCTGCTCTCGGAATTGACAAATAATTCATTGTTCCTGAAATAATTTTAACGATTAAGTCTTTCAGTCAATCAATTCAATCACGTTATCACCCTTACCCTGAGTCATTTGTGTTCAATCGTTCTAAGACTTCACTGTAGTTTAAATACAGTATAACCACGGTGCAAACTCTATTGTTCTGCCCCACCACTGTGATTTAATGTTAGTTAGCTGAAATAAGTTGATTATTTCTAGTATGTACACATGGACATTAGCAACAAATACTGCATATTTTATACAAGTATTTTGCCAATCATGTCGATATAGGAGCAGTGTGCCACTCATTACGTATCAGTTATAGTACGAGGACCAAGCTGTATGCGAAATACAGTGTAGGGAGCCTTATACACGTACTGTTATAGGCTCCCTTCACTGAATACCCCTACAGCTTGGTACAATGCCTATAACTTATTTATACCACTAGCTATATGCAGTATACAAGAGGTGTGAAATGCTTTGTTCTCCGTGCCTGCTGTGGTATGATTAAAAACGAAGTCTTCCAGTAACATGGTGATCCCTATCTTACCACCATGTCTCTGTTAATTATGGCAGCCCCTATACAGATGGGATCTATTTCAGACATATTGTCCATTAGCATTATGCATATTATACAGAAAATATAATTCAAATTGAATAAAATACATATAACCTTTCTCGCCGATAGCTGGTATTCTTGTTTATAACTGCACGCCCACATACAATGTTCGGTGCTATCAATAATCATAAGGCGTCTGTGTCAATATATCACCCGTGTGAGATATGGCGCATTGTGTCTAAAACAATACATATAATGTGTGTTTGTGCGTGCATTAAAGTTTTATCATTCTGTTGACGCTAATGTTGTCGGCCCCCTCACGTGGGCGGCCCTCTAAGGGGCTCTCACATGGTCTTATGGCGAGGGGGATCGAGCAGAATGCCATTTTAACCCTTTATGGGCTGCATGATGACTCAAAACAGCATTTGACGGCATGATACACCAACACAGCGAGTAGCTGCATTGGTGTATGACCTACATAGGGTCGGCATGATGCATGCATGCAGCAGCGGCGAGTTACTCGCCTGGGCTGCACCCATGTTATGATGTATCATGGTGACAATAAGCATCGTGGTAATGCACTGGTTTTGTGCCGGCCTTAAAGGATTAAGCATAATTCTGATACGAAGTGGCGACAATTGGCATCGTTGGTAGGTGGTGGTAGAGTGTGGGATACAATGATTCCCGAACATGCAAAAAAATCCACTGTAAAAAAAATGTCGTCAAAATGACGTTGAATCACCGGCAACTTTTGGGACATAACTTTCACCGTTTTTTTAACGGTGACAGTCACCGTTAATTTTACGCAGAATCACTGTTCATTTTACGTAGAATCACAGTTAATTTTACGTTGAATCACCATTAATTTTATGTAGAATCACCATTTATAGATTCAGAGTATTCAAATATACAGAGAATATTCGACAAGCCTCACAGGGAGTCTAATTATGGTGACTTTAGTTACTGTAGTATACATCTAAAAACTTACGGATAAGCCATACTTTGACTTTGTCCTTATCCTATATGCCACACTGGCGTTCTGACTTGCATACAAGAGGTTTTACTCTATAGGATTGATACAAGGCGGAGTTTCCAGAGGTGAGGATATATATGCATAGTATGTTACCACAAAATAGGTGTATAGATCCAGACAGCTACTTTCTTCTGGATATTATCAAGTGATCATGGTATTTTGTCAAACCTATCACAAGATTGAATTGTTAAATTGTCAAGCATATAGATTAATTGAAAATTACCTTTAGTTCAACATGTCTACCCCACTTCAAGGGCTCACACTCTCCAAAAAAATCTTCTTACAAACCAGGCCACCTATCTATGGCAAGATCCACCATATGTGGCTCCCTCTGGGATTTGACATTAGAGGCTGAATTAACGTTGAATCATTGTAATCCAAACCAGGTGAGCATTTAACAAGGATCCACTGTAAAATGGCTGATATTTACGATGCTTCATTGTATTCCAAATAACGGTGAATCAGCGTTAAATTTTACAGAGTGAATCTGTTAAAAGTACATCTATTTTTTACAGTGTCTCTATAGTACGTATACGGGTTGTTCTCGTGGGTGTAAGGTGTTTTAAGGTGCTAGACCTGTATATCAAGTGTTATATTATGACAGATGTAATGACTGACTAGTGCCGTAGGTTGTGTGGGAAATGGTGACGCTCGTATACATAGACTATTCTTAGAAAAACTAGAATAAAAGGACTGGGAAGATCTTTTAAAACGTACAGAAATGAACTGGCCCATTGTTCTCATTTTGACAGATACATCTAATGGCTCTCTTACTGTGTCAGCATTTTCCCATGTTACCAAAGCCCTCTGGTCCAAACAAAGAAGTATAGTATATGCAGTGCATTCACATACATATAAAAGTAGATATCGTCATTAGATCTGTATATGAAGAAATGGCCCTATAGGGCCTACAAGGGTAGTATATAATGTTTGTGTTATGCTCTGTTCTATTGTTACCATGATGCATTGATGCACTGCAGCACCAACTACAGTGCTGCATTCATGCATCATGATGACACTATGAGGTTGATCACTCGGAGAGGGTTGGCATGATGCACCAGGACTGTGCATGTATCATGATAACGAATGAACATACCTGTAGCCTTGAGGCATCATATAGGTCCTTAATGGAGAAACGCTAAGGCCAAAAAAGGTTTGTTTCAGGTAACATGGAAAGAAAATGTAGGGTCGGTAGGTCGGATTTATTTTTTTTTTTTTTTTTTTAACATGAAAGTAGCAGCCCACCTCCCCGAAGACCCTAAAATTGACCAAAATAGGGCAAAATATGGAAATTTCTTCAAAATTGCATTAGAAACGTAGGGTCGGCCCGGTTTTGATAGGGTCGGTCGGGTGACCTGAAACAAACCTTTTTTTGGGCCTAAATGGCATAGGAATATCCCTCCGTCAGCACTGTTTGATATCTATATACTGATATAGTGGAATGGCCCATTTCCATCACTGTCACATCCCTTCACTATACTGTGACGTCAATGAGAAATTATCCATTAGAAAAATGTCAAGAGCGTGACGGCGTCATGAACAATAGTCATTAGTCTCAGTGTGGCGTCTCGTGACGTCACTCACATAACTTACATGCTGGCTTACCTTATGAATGTATTTGAGGAACTGATACTAGCAATAGTTAGTTGTTTTTATAGTCTTAACCGCAATTACTTATAAATAGACCAGCGATGCAATTACTAGTTGCTACGTCCACGAGACAGCACCATAGTATCGAGATGAGATGAAATAGATAAAATACGTGATTAAAGACGCACTGAACCCACGACGTCATTTGCGTACAAAACTCGGCAGGGTTAGGTCCTCAACTCAGCCCAACCTCTGTCTATGGCCCTGACTTAAAAAGAGTAAATCAGTGAATAGGTATCAACGTTAGCATTGTGGAGGCGAGTGAAGCAGCATTGAAGCTCTAGGACTAGGATAAAGTGAAGCAGCATTGAAGCCATATTGTGTGTGTTTAACATTACCTATGTGCACCCACCTCAAGCACATGACAACAGCTCACAGGTATAGCCCATAGTGCACTACTCTTCTGTAGGCTGATACTGCTGCTAGTGCACTGTATGCTGCCAGTGCACTGCATGATGTCACTGATTCCAGTGCACTGTATGCTGCTATTGTTGCATGTATACTGCCACAAGAGGTGCTCATTGTGTGCTGCATGCTGCTACGGCTGTCAGTGCACTGTATGCTGCTAGTGTACACTGTATGCTGCTATTTATACTGTATTCTGCTATTGTGCACTGTATGCTGCTATCCTGCACTGTATGCTGCTTTTGTGCACTGTATGCTGCTATTGTGTACTGTATGCTGCTTTTGTGCACTGTATGCTGCTATTGTGCACTGTATGCTGCTATTGTGCACTGTATGCTGCTATTGTGCACTGTATGCTGCTACATGAGCCGGGTACACACAGCTCCCCGTGCACTGCCTGTTGACCGATATACTTAGCGCCCTGATGATAGCGGGTAGTTGCCGTCTGAGCCGTAATTGGATCAACGTCGTGGGCTGCAAGTCTCAGCGAATAGCAGCAGCAGCAGCAGCAGTAGCAGCAGCAGCAGCAGGGAGGGTACACTGCAGGGGTGGGGTAAGCATGTTTAAAGACCAAGGTCTAGTAGAATAAGGACGTGTAGAAAGGGGAGCACTGGGAGCCGTTCACCTAGATATTTAGAAAAGCTCAATTTAAGACCGGTTCCCCAGGAGCTCTCCCCGGCATAACGCCATGTACACTATAGGAGTCTCGGCACTGCTCTGCTTCTAGTGGCGTCTGAGAGGGACGAGATGGCGCGGGGTGGTTAACGGTGGGAGGCACGGTGGGGAGGGAGGAGGGTGTGTGTGTGAGAACTGCTGACTCAGCAGTTCTTGGTAAGGACATGCAGGGGACGCAGGACGGCGGTGCCTGTGCTTGGCGATTGATCTACTGCCAAGACAGCAGTGGTTGCACCGGCCAGCGGGAAAGAATTTCAAATATAAAAAAGGAAGGGATAAGGGAAAGGGGTAAAATACCGACACAAAGAGGATGGGGAGAAATAGCCTGAGGAGTCCAATGTTTACGTGCGACATTCAGTATTGCTTAACCATTCGGAGGCAGCATCATGATTTAAAATAGTACATGCTCTTTAGTTGACATGAAGGCATGAATACAGCACTGATGTGTAAGTCGGTAGTGGCTGTGACTCATGAGATCGGGCCAATGTGAACGTCTTTGACCTGGTGCCATCTTTGACTGGGTGCCATCTTTGACCAGGTGCTATCTTTGACTGGCCACCATAAAAAACAAGATTTAAGAAAACTAAATATCTTCTTTGGTATGTAAGGGATGAAATAAAGAAAAAGGCGGTGGTTATATCTCCATATATAACTTTACACCTGCCCTAAATAAACCGTTTTCTATCAGGAGGTCAAAGATGGCACCCAGTCAAAGGTGGCACCCAGTTAAAGACGTTCACATTGGCCCAATTTCATGAGACGCAGCCCTTAAATGTTCTGCCCTTAAATGGTTAGCTAAATCTAAGTTGGTCCTAGAGGAGGGGGCAGTAGGAGAGGAAGCATCAGGCGACTCAGGGGCACTACAGTCAACAGCAGGCTTCCTAAAGACACTACTTGGCGGCCTTAACCGTTTAAGGACTCCATGGTGTTTAGATGTACTATGTCCTGGGTCATCATGATGCTTGAATGCTCGCCTAGGCTGTATTTATGCACCATGCCGATCCTACAGGAGTGTATCAAACCAATAGGATCAGCAAGACGCATGAATACATCTCTGGTGAAATACCAGGACTGCACTCATGGAAAGCTCACACTGCACTAAAGCACTTTGCGGCCCTTAAAGTGTTAATGCTGTCCAGCATTGATTGGGGAGGATTGTGAGGGTACAGTGCTTACACTGGGTGTGGGTGGGTGGGTGCATTCAGTCCCAGTCCCTACCAAGTCTCTGCATGGTAAACACTTCTACCGTGATCAGCTTTAACAGTGCCTTAAGGGTGATGGCAGCTAGGCCTTCATTTCCTGCACCAGGGGTCAGCAGTGATCACACTATTTTCACCTCTGGAGGAATTGGCGATAAATCATCTTAGCGAGTGGTCTTCCTTTTTAACAACAGGGGGAGAGGGGGTTAGTGTGGATTGTCTTACTTTTTTTCCGCCTTCCCAACTGAGTCCAAACCTTCTGCTGCCACCCTCTACTATGTCGCTTACTTTTTCTGCAAAGTCAGCGACAAATTACTTTGACCTCCAATCCTCCACTCCCCCAATCCACCACCACCCTCTGTTTTTAAAATGAATACCCCTCCCATTTAGGTGTAGACCATTGATCAATAAGTCGACTATGGTAATTACATGAAGTGGGATAAATGGGTAATGTGTTTTGTGTAACGTCATGGTTGAGTGGTGCTACTAAGCCTCAGTATATGATTAGCCATTGGATGAGTAGAACTGCAAAATAGTTAACCTGAACCTACTCTGTTCCTTGATTAACAGGAGTCATTGGGCAATATGTATACATGTTGATAATAGCATTGTTTAACATAAGATCATCTCACCTGTTGGTCATATAATCTATTAGGCACCCCAAAAAAAGGTTTGTTTCAGGTAACATGGAATGAAAATGTAGGGTCGGTAGGTCGGAAGACTCCGAAGACCCTAAAATTAACCAAAAAAGGGTAAAAATACAGGAAATTTCTTCAAAATTGCATGATAAAACGTAGGGTCGGCTCTGTTTTAGTAGGGTCAGTCGGGTGACCTGAAACAAATCTCTTTTTTTTGGCCTTACCGTTCTGATTATTAAGTAAACCAAATTGTAGTGATCTTAGTAAGTGGAAATGCCTATTCGATCTTTACATGGCTTTGTTTGTATTTAGAGTCCATATTGCACCGTACATATTGCGGTAGAAACTGTTATTAAACATGACGGCAGAGCAACCAAGCCTCCTATATTCATAAGTTCTATTATCCTTCCTCTCGGAGAAGGCCCAGAAGGGGGGGGGGGTTGCAATTGAGTCTGTAGCATATCGGCACTGCCTCCTGTAGTGTTGGGGGTATAGCGATGACTCGGTTTTCTCTGTATGGGCGGCCATGTTAGTTCTGTGCTCGCAAACTATCGTGAGACTTAGGCAGTGACCAGGTAGTCACACACCATAGCTTCCGGGGAACAGGCTACAATACGAGAGCACAACCAAGGGCTCACAAGATTGCTGGTGTCAGTGTACAGAGAGTGGCTCCGGGAACAAGTCCGCACCAGTTAGAGAGCTATAGGGCCGCCCCCTCACCCCCACCACATGCTACACTACCAGTCAGCTTAGATCACCCACCCATGTAGAGAAGGGCAATGCCTGCAACATGGCCGACCAAAACAAATAGGAGCAGCCACGCAGAAAGGATGCCCCGTGCAGGGGTACGTAGATCACCCTTACTATGTGCTGGCACAGACATGGTTCTGACATGGTGCCTTGTTTCCAGTATGTGGAGTCAGGCAGGGAGGATGCTTTGCGCCCCACCATGTGAAGTATCCTTTCTACATGACTGCCCACAAATACGCCCACAGCAGGTGCAGCAGTAGCAGAAGGTGGTCTAAGGAAGGGAATGCTTCCCACTAAAGTAGGGTACTATGAGATGTATAACATGTAGTGCGCAGGTATAGACCAGTGGGAGGACAACCGCCTCTCATGCAGAAGGTCAGCGGTTCAAACACCAACTGCACTGTAAAAACGGCTGCACTCAAAGACATACCCGCCAGCATGTACAGAATGATACAGGTTTATGCGTCATCTTTGCTGCCATTCAGCTAGGTGTCCGGCATAAGGACATGTGAACTCGGCCAATCATAATTTTCAAAGGCACATACCGTACCATCGCGTCTAAGCGCCGGGTATTGAATAAGCGCCGGTTTTGTATACGCGCCGGGGGTATGAGGTCTTGAAATTACTCTTAAGCACTAAAACTGGATCTTGAATAAGTGCCTGTCTTGTATAAGCACCCATTCAAAATTATAAGCGTCGGGGCGCTTAAACACGAGGGTACAGTAGAAACCTGCCTTCCATGATACAAATAACATTTTATTTTGTTGAAAGCTTTACATAGAATTCACCTTAAAAGTTACAATATCAAACCATGAACTGAAATATAACCTTTCTCATGTTGTTCTATGTCTAGCAATCAAAAGTACAGTCATGGCCAAATCTGAATCAAGTTGTTATCCAGATCACTAGTACACGGGTAGATGTAATCTATACTAGGACATGATTCACTTGGTAATCATTCCAGCCTATGGCCTTCATTTTCCATTTGATTATTGACCATTCACTGCTCGCTCAGTATTCATCTTGGACTTCCAGATTATACGGTTTATCACCAGTCTTTCTCAACTGAGAACCGCAGTATTCTGAGGGATTTCCTTCTGTAAGAGCCACAGTATTTGGTAGGACATTCTTCATTGAGAACCATAGTTTTCTGTGGGACTTCGCAAACCAAGAACCGCAGTATTATGCGGAACTTTCTCAACTGAGAACCACAATATTTTGTAGAACTTTCTCAACTGGGAACTGCAGTATTCTGTGGGACTTCTTCCACTGAGAACTGCAGTATTCTGTAGGACTTTCTCCACTGAGAACTGCAGTATTCTGTAGGACTTTCTCCACTGGGAACTGCAGTATTCTGTAGGACTTTCTCCACTGAGAACTGCAGTGTTCTGTGGGACTTCTTCCACTGAGAACTGCAGTATTCTGTGAGACTTCTTCCACTGAGAACTGCAGTATTCTGTGGGACTTCTTCCACTGGGAACTGCAGTGTTCTGTGGGACTTCTTCCACTGAGAACTGCAGTATTCTGTGAGACTTCTTCCACTGAGAACTGCAGTATTCTGTGGGACTTCTTCCACTGAGAACTGCAGTATTCTGTGGGACTTCTTCCACTGAGAACTGCAGTATTCTGTGGGACTTCTTCCACTGAGAACTGCAGTATTCTGTGGGACTTCTTCCACTGAGAACTGCAGTATTCTGTGAGACTTCTTCCACTGAGAACTGCAGTATTCTGCGGGACTTCTTCCACTGAGAACTGCGGTATTCTGTGAGACTTCTTCCACTGAGAACTGCAGTATTCTGCGGGACTTCTTCCACTGAGAACTGCAGTATTCTGTGAGACTTCTTCCACTGAGAACTGCAGTATTCTGCGGGACTTCTTCCACTGAGAACTGCAGTATGCTGCGGGACTTCTTCCACTGAGAACTGCAGTATTCTGCGGGACTTCTTCCACTGAGAACTGCAGTATTCTGTGGGACTTCTTCCACTGAGAACTGCAGTATTCTGTGAGACTTCTTCCACTGAGAACTGCAGTATTCTGCGGGACTTCTTCCACTGAGAACTGCAGTATTCTGTGAGACTTCTTCCACTGAGAACTGCAGTATTCTGCGGGACTTCTTCCACTGAGAACTGCAGTATTCTGTGGGACTTCTTCCACTGAGAACTGCAGTATTCTGCGGGACTTCTTCCACTGAGAACTGCAGTATTCTGTGAGACTTCTTCCACTGAGAACTGCAGTATTCTGCGGGACTTCTTCCACTGAGAACTGCAGTATTCTGTGGGACTTCTTCCACTGAGAACTGCAGTATTCTGTGAGACTTCTTCCACTGAGAACTGCAGTATTCTGTGAGACTTCTTCCACTGAGAACTGCAGTATTCTGCGGGACTTCTTCCACTGAGAACTGCAATATTCTGTGAGACTTCTTCCACTGAGAACTGCAGTATTCTGTAGGACTTCCTTTTCTAAGAGCCACGGTATTCGGTAGGACATCTGAATCTCATTCTCCACAACTCCATTCTCCATGGTATAGTTGTGAAACCAATCCTTGACTGTCATTTTAAAATGGAATTGATCAACATTCACATTAAATAAACACAGAGATCCACTCAAATCAGTCTGAACTCCTGGTTTCTCCACTTGTGGAGAAACCTGTTGTTCAGACAGATTACCGTGGACCTCTGTCTATGTTCTGTGGGATTTCCTCCACTGGGAACAGCAGTATTCTGAAGGATTTCCTTCTCTTAGAACCACAGCCTTCTGTGTGCCTTCCTCCACTGACACAGCAGCATCAGCAGCACCAGTAGCAATAGGTTGTGAGAGTGGTGAGTGTGTGGGGTATCAGGAGCAGTCTGAGCTAAAAGCTTGCAGAGTGTGGTTTATGAATACAGCGGGTGGGGATGGAGAGTGGTCACTTAGACCCTGCCCAGCTCTAGCATACTGAAAGCTCTTCAACTGTGGTGTTTGGATCTAGTCTTGCCTGTCATAGGAAAACACCGCCTGCAGATGGTTTGTGAACAATGGCAAAGTTTGAGTTTCATTTCTTTCCATCAATGAACCACTAGAAGTCTTATCATGTATGAATTGATAGAACTCAACGTTCATCTCAGGGTATGTGTCTGAATCTACCCTATACTTGGAAATGCATCTGTTTTAGTTGACAAGTTTATCTTCACTATTCTGATGCTGATTTAACAAACTACTGAAGGCATATCGTGGGCCATTAAGAAGAGCATACTCTAGTACGCAGACAGAGAGGGCAGCAGGTACGTGTACAACCTAAGACGTGAACAGACTCTAGTCTGGGAGGCAGGAGAGGGCAGCGGGTATGTGTACAACCTAAGACGTGAACAGACTCTAGTCTGAGAGGGAGGAGGAGGCAGTGGGTACGTGTACAACCTAAGACGTGAACAGATTCTATAGTCTGGGAAGGAGGAGGGGGCAGCGGGTACATGTACAACCTAAGATGTGAACAGACTCTAGTCTGGGAAGGAGGAGGGGGCAGTGGGTACGTGTTCAACCTAAGACGTGAACAGATTCTATAGTCTGGGAGGGAGGAGAGGGCAGTGGGTACGAGTAGTGGTACGTGTACAACCTAGGACGTGAACATACTCTAGTCTGGGAAGGAGGAGGGGGCAGCAGGTATGTGTACAACCTAAGATGTGAACAGACTCTAGTCAGGGAAGGAGGAGGGCGCAGTGGGTACGTGTACAACCTAAGACGTCTGGGAGGGAGGAGGGGGCAGCAGGTATGTGTTCAACCTAAGATGTGAACAGACTCTAGTCAGGGAAGGAGGAGGGGGCAGTGGGTACGTGTACAACCTAAGAAGTGAACAGATTCTATAGTCTGGGAGGGAGGAGGGGGCAGCGGGTATGTGTACAACCTTAGACGTGAACAGATTCTATAGTCTGGGAGGGAGGAGGGGGCAGTGGGTACGTGTACAACCTTAGACGTGAACAGATTCTATAGTCTGGGAGGGAGGAGGGGGCAGTGGGTACGTGTACAACCTAAGACGTGAACAGACTCTAGTCTGGGAGGGAGGAGGGGGCAGTGGGTACGTGTACAACCTAAGACGTGAACAGACTCTAGTCTGGGAGGGAGGAGAGGCCAGCAACCTAAGACGTGAACATGCTATAGTCTGGGAGGAGAGGAGCAGATACAGAGTTGGTTCCCACTCAGTGTAAGATACAGGAAGCACATGCCGTACCTGAGTAATGGACACATTTACTACACAACCTCTCAGCACTCTGTAACGGTAAAGTGCACGTTTTACTACAGGACTATACCCACCGACACCACGGGATGGTTTGTCTATTGGAGACATCGGTAGGGGCCTAGCATGCTTCCTTTTTATTTGGGGGAGGGGCAAGGAGGGGTGGGCAGTGCGACCAGCTGTTTTCGTCCACGCATATACTTATACTGAGTTGGTTTAAAAGGGTAGTGTAGAATTCTGTTTTTTAATAGGGCCTATGCGAATTTAATTGGGGTAGGGGAGGGGGTTGCAGGTGTGCAGATATATTCAGGGACATAGTGCCTTTTGAGGTGGATGAAGTCTGGAATGGCGTTGGATTCCTGTGGTATAGATTACATATCTACCGTTATCTGTTTGCGTACCATTGAGATCCCATTCACATAGAAGGGCGCCTAAACAGGATATGATATCCGTCTCTCATTATTTACCTATCTATTTTTCCCTTTTGCTATTAGCCTTCATAATATAGCCCCTTATTCAGATCATAGACCATCTACCGAGCCTCGTGTTGCTGGCCCCCATGCAGTAGAACTGCTCTGAAATAATATACCCTATATGAAGCATCTTTTTTATGTCTAAAAGTCTAATATTTGCATACACCCCCGTCAATGATACAATAGATACAATGGGACATTTACCTGTTTAGTACCAATGTACTTTTGTACTGACAGTCCATAACAAATTACTACCACAGTTTCCATTCATGTTAGAATGATATTAATGTCCATGCCATAATACCCTATAGCTGATCACATAGTTCTGCCACTAACAATACCATCAGGCATGTAATCATGCAGGTAGCTGGGGGCGGATTTACACAGTGCTATTAGTCTGATTAATCCACCACTAAATGGTTATGCAGCTCACAGGTGGTTAATCCTCTCATCCCCTTAACGTGTTAACCCTTTAATGCCAGCAGGATGTTTTAATGGGCTTTGATGTCATGATGCATCATCAAACCCTGAGTAGAAACTCGACAGTTTATTTACAGCAGCATTTATGTAGCATGTCAAAGCTTCACAGAGAGAAGAAGTAAAATCACTGTAACTCTCAAATGGGTAAAATCACTGTAACTCTCAGCCGCGATCACTGAGGTAACTCTCCTCAGGACTCTAAAGTGAAAAAAGTGGAATGTACGAAACACATACGGTCAGTTTAAATGCAGCTCTAGTAAGTTACCCGTTATAAGGCAACATTCATGTATCATAACGAGAAAAAGAGACATTAAAGCATTGTGCGGCCCTTAAGGGGTTGATACTGGATTACACTTTATAATCACATTAGTTCACATTGATCAAAGTCGGGCTAGATCGATGTGGACCGCCAGGCAGGTTATATAAGTCATGTTGGGACGGTAATGGTGGGTCAGACGGTATGGATTATTGATATGATATACGTCTATAGTTCAGATAATACATTAACCCTTAATGCAGTGCTGCATTAGTGAATCATGATGACAAATGAAGATTATTTGAGGTATCATCTTGTCCTTAAAGGGGTAATTATGTAAAGGTAATTGCAGGGCGTGGCAAGCCGTCTCAAAGCCTCTCCTCTCTCCTACCAACACCTATGGATCAGTGCGATCAAATTTCAATCAGAAGACTTACCTGTCTAAAGCTTAGATGGCTTTAGACGTCAGTGCTCAGCAATATTTCTAACGCGACTATGCATGTGATGCTTTAGAAACGGTGGTTTTTAATGAGACAAGTTAGAGACACAGCCGGGTCTCTTTGAACATACATCCAGTAAATCTTGAGGCTATACCCCCAATCTCCAATATCAATTCATATACCCGTCTTTATTTCTATTTCCATCAACTTTTCAAAAAAAGAATAATTCTATTTGAACGGTAAATCTACGTAATTTCATTGGCAAATGCTGTTTTAGACATGTTTTAGTGTTGCCATTTGGGACGTCAATCATCTAAAGCCATACTGCTTTCTACATTGTGTTAGGGTAGATTTATACATAATGGTGTAATTTTTTCTTCGAGGTAAATATTCCCGCAGACTGCGGAATGCAATTATGACACCTCTCTCCCGGCCCAGCAGGCCTTCTGTTGGCAACTTTACCAAGTCTAGCCTAACAGCCGCCACAGCACCCCTTATCGAGGTCAATAGATGACTGCATGTGTGTTTCAGGCTGCAATATACAAAGTAGAATTTGTTGATTTTTTACTTAAAAGTAGCCTACTGTTGAGGTTTTGCTGTTTTTCTGTGAATCTCTGTTGACCATAAAATGCCGAAAATTGCCGAAAACATCACCCTTCTTTCTGCGAACGGCTTGGATTTGGAGGTCGCAAGGTTTCTGGGGTCGGCCCTGTGTTACCAGGCTAAGTCGGGTTACAATAAATACATCCATTTGCCTTATAAGACCTCCCTCCATGCCAATATTCAAACCCAGGGCTAGATAAGCATTCTATTTGCTTGTAAAACGCTGCAACATGAATCTGAACTTTACACCGCTGGCAGTTTAAGCTGCCACCAAGTGCAGTCAAGATCCCAATCTAACCTTTTAAATCCCACGTGCCCTATAAAAGGCTCAGAGATCCTAGCTCCACAGTAAGCATTACTCTCAGGGTAGCAATACATGTCCCTTCAATATGTTGAGCTAATTAGCCGCTGGTGATATAAACCGGTATATTCCCGTTGAAGTTCATCCCCGGTCAAAGTTTTAGACTACACAATAAATTGTTACATTCAACTATTTATAACCTAATACAAACTGATGATTTAAATGTTAAAGTCACATCCCAATGCTAATAATAGATGGGTGCCTCTATGAGAAGTTCCAACACATGCCTATGCATCAGACACACACAGTTAGGTGGTCAGGGAGTGCCATCAGGGACATTTTGTCCTGACATTGCACAAATAATATCACAACAATATTAAAGGAGTTTGGTACAGGGCAGAGCCAAAATACAAGCCATGCTACATGCATTGAGTGAGCAATAATTAGATATTCCCAAATGCAAAATGGCACTGATGTGAAACGCAGGGATGAGAGACTGCCTGTTTCTCCTGTGTTCCAGGTTGTTTACAGTTACAAGGCCCCCTATTATCAAAATCCTATTCAGGAACCTCCATAATTTGACCATTTCAAACTGCCTTTAGCATTGGTCACTTTTATCCCTTCTGTACTACATAATAAGCAGCAATCAGTGACAGGGGCAGCAGGCGTTATGTAGAGCAGGGTGTGTGTTGGCCATGTAGACTGAACCTGTGCCAAGGCCCCTTGTCAAGCTGCCAGTGTTGTATGGTCATTTACCAGGCCGCTTGACCACTGCTGGGGATGAGCCACACATGTGGGGTAAACAATGTCTACATGTGTGAGTCAATCATTAACATACTAACTATGTTTAGAAATGTATAGACACTTGCCTTGTCCCATCATAAGATTCATATAGAGACAACACATCAGTCGCTAAATGTGTGAATTTATGTCTACCTATACGTTTTAATCTCAATTTTGCTTTGTCTATGGGGTTTTACACTGTTTTGAGAGTATATGTATTTTGAGAACTATGGAGGCAAAAGCATTACGTCTGTTCTTAAAGGCCGCATAGGGCTATAGATCATCATGCCCTTTACCTTCATGATGCATGAATGCAGCCCTGGAAGGCGTTTCACCGTATCATACGGAGGGGCCGTATGACGTTTTTTTGCGTTTCAGTTCATTTTTGCGTTTCAGCTCAACATGTCCGCATCTTACGGAAAAAGATACGGCCGCCGTATGTACATACGGCCGGCCGTATGTACATACGGCCATAATTGCGTTTCTGTTCAACATACGGAGCAAGAAAAAAACGTATCTTTGGCGTATTTAGTACAAGATATACGGAGGGGTAGGGGGGGGGTGCTATGTTGAAAACAGGACATATACCCTGGTTTTTAGGGCCGTATGTCTCTTTTGTGCGCCGTATGTGGTATTTATGCTCCGTATGTTGGTACTGGATGTGGTGTACATGAGGAAGTGGTAGTGGTCGTGAGGAAGTGGTAGGGGTCGTGAGGAAGTGGTAGGGGTCGTGAGGAAGTGGTAGGGGTCGTGAGGAAGTGGTAGGGGTCGTGAGGAAGTGGTAGGGGTCGTGAGGAAATGGTAGGGGTCGTGAGGAAGTGGTAGGGGTCGTGAGGAAATGGTAGGGGTCGTGAGGAAGTGGTAGGGGTCGTGAGGAAGTGGTAGGGGTCGTGAGGAAATGGTAGGGGTCGTGAGGAAGTGGTAGGGGTCGTGAGGAAATGGTAGGGGCCTTGAGGAGATGGTAGGAGCCACTACTACCATTTCGTCACCACTACAGCCAGCTCTGTACTCTGTTGTCTACCACCGTTTATACACAAGGAGTCTGTGGGCAAAGTTTCAGCTCTGTAGGGCCATTATTTACCGAGTTACAGAAGAAAAGACATTTTTGGGTATAATTTCGTTGAAAATCAATTTTTTTAATTTATCTTTTTTTAATTATAAAGGTAGAAGTTGGACTTTACTTATATATTCATTAAAACAATCATAGAGACATTTTTTTTACATATATATGTGCACTTTAAAAAGGGAGAAGGGAGGTGGGGGACTGTACTAGCTTACAGAAAAATGGTTTAGATCCACATGACCTCCAACACAAGGCTTGCGATCTCCATTACCTTATATATATATGAGAGGAGTTGAGGCCAGCTTGACTTAGCCTCTAGGTGGCAGCACCAACACAGCCCGGAATATCCATCCACACAGGTGCAAAACCTCTTGAGTGCTAACATTTCAACTACTACAAAGTACAACATAGATACAAGCCATACGGGTAGCCAAGCATATATATTCGCTCAGAAATCCTAACAGAAAGATGTATCAATAAGCACAGCCCTAGATGGTAGTAGACAACAGAGTACAGAGCTGGCTGTAGTGGTGACGAAATGGTAGTAGTGGCTCCTACCATTTCCTCATGGCCCCTACCATTTTCTCACGGCCCCTACCATGGCCCTAGAATTATTTTAACGGGTAAATAAGTTCAGTCCAACTTCTACCTTCATGATAAAAAATAAAATAAAAAATTATATGGATTTTGGGAGAAATTACATTAAAAAGAGTCTTTTCTTCCATAACTCGGTAAATAATGGCCCTACAGAGCTGAAACTTTGCTCACAGACTCCTTGTGTTTAAACAGGCAATAGCTATCAGAGTACAGAGGTGCCTTTCCCGACCTTTTCTATCTCTTCCCCGACCTATCCTGTCCCTTCCCAAACCTCTCCTGTCCCTCCCCTGTCTCTTCCCCTAACATACGGACCCTATATATACCCTCCCCAGCCTACCTCCGTATGTTGCTACATATTATGACGTCACAGAGGGAATTCCCTAGGGGTTTCCCGGAATGTAGACTGGTTTTTGCATATTTTTCTAAAAGGGACAGGTGACAATGTCCGTATGTTGAGAGGGCCGTATGTTGGATGCCGTATGTTGTTTTTTTGTAAAAAAAGATACGGAGGGTATACGGAGGACCAACTGAAACAGAAAAAATACTTTTGGTGTATAATTGCCGCATCTTGACCGCATCTTTCGGCCGTATCTTATATTTTATATCAACATACGGTGAAACGCCTTCCTGGCGAGGTATTCGCCAGTTCAATATTCAAATATCATGCCGATCCCGTGGATAAACTCCCGTGGATAAAACAGATAGACAATGGTTATGTGAGGCTAACTCAAAATATAACAGCTGTAGAGTAGCAGGCACCCTATAAGGGTGCCAGCCAGTTTACTGTGGTTATTTTGAGTTAGCCTCTCATAACCATAGTCTATCTATTACATAGACAATGGTTATGAAAGGGTATTCGAATTAACCACAGCACACTGGTAAGGCGACTTGGGCTTCACCCTCGTCTGGCCCCACCAGCCTGCTGTGGTTAATTTAATACCTTATCATAACCATAGTCTATCTGTTACATGTATGGACTCCTTGTGGGACTAGGAGTGGTAAGCAGCTTAGAGGCTTTACATGTAGCAAAGTATGATCACACCTCCCTGAGGCACAGATCGGTATCAACACCAACATGTTGAATATAGACCTGTTCTACCTATAAATAACTGTGAGTGGGATCAGCAAGCTGATTACATCTGGCTGTCCGCTCTGACATGGGAGACGGCTGCAGGTTTTTGTACCGTCATGTCCCTGCTTTAATATAAGAAGATAGACTGGCTGAAGTCCCAGATTGTCCCTCTATAAGGGCTGCACTAGACTGGCTGCAGTCTGAGTGTCCCTCTATAAGGGCTGTACTAGACTGGCTGCAGTCTGAGTGTCCCTCTATAAGGGCTGCACTAGACTGGCGGCAGTCCCTGAGTGTCCCTCTATAAGGGCTGCACTAGACTGGCTGCAGTCCTAGATTGTCCCTCTATAAGGGCTGCACTAGACTGGCTGCAGTCTGAGTGTCCCTCTATAAGGGCCGCACTAGACTGGCTGCAGTCTGAGTGTCCCTCTATTAAGGCTGCATTAGACTGGTCACAGTCCATCAGTGTCCCCTCTTCATTCTATTATTGTCTTTATTGTAAAAGAAAAAAAGATAATTGGAAGCCTAAACAAGTCTATTCTGCACTAAAGTCCCCTTGCTGACGTAGGCCCTTCACATTGGTTGTCTGCTTGAATTAGTTACAAACCTTGATAAAAACAGGTATGTAGCAAACAACATTGATGGGGTGGATATGATTATAAATAGAATCACCAGGTATATTTGTTGCTGCCACTGTGACATAAACATCACACTGTGAGACACATTGCTGCGCACGCACACGTCATAGTGGGTGCTGCAGTATAGCTGTGGTATATACAAACCTGTTTGCTGAACGTCTTCATGAATGGGAGACATTGCTTTAACCCTTTAAACCCGCAGTTCTTACTGCACGTACAGTAACAGTCAGAGCGCAGTCGGGACAGGTACTCAGCCGTATATATAGGGACACTGGGCCTTTAAGGGCTGCATAGGGCATGCCTTGGTGTACTTCAGGCATGACTGCATGACTATTTACTAGGGACCTTCACATCCCATGTCTGTGTCTGGCTTATTCACCAGTAGCATCACAAGAAATGTTGATTATGTTACTAAAAACAGGTACGCATCAAAGACCATTGCAGGTACATCACGAGGACCTGATAAAAATAGGTACATTGAGAAGATGTTTTCCTGCAGCTGGTTTCCTCTGGTATGGAAACGTCGCCTTGTGAAACACATGACGTCAGCATCAGGTGCAGGTACAATGGTGGACATATTCTGTTCTAGGACCTGACTTTTGACTTTTTATTTGTAGGGCCGCATGGTGCATTCATGCATCACGACGACCCTTTGTATATCAACCCAATAGGGTCAGCAAGATGCATGGATGCAGCTCTGGTGAGTTACTTGCCAGGGCTGTATACATGCATCAGGGGGATGAACGGCATGATACATGTACATTAAAGCCTAAGGGTGCTCGTAATGCTGGGGATGTAGCGAGCCACACATACAAACCTCACAGAACAGTGCATACTATTTGCTATATCTCTGTAGTTTTGCTGATACTAGTAACCCTTAATGATTGGTACAGCCATTGTATGCAGTGTTACTCCAAATAGCATGGCTAGGGTGAATATAGGACCTGGCAATGACAATCAATATACCAACAGCGAAAGGAGCAAAGGCATTGCTTCACAGGCTCTTTAAATAGAAGTCACTCACACCCTGGATCTGTCTGGTGCCCTTTCGGTTTCAAATATGTGCACAATGTCAAAAATAAGATCAGAGACATCACATGCTGCTGAGACTAGATGTTGATGAAATTAGGTGCTGATGGAGGCAGTGTGAAGATGCAAAGAGCATGCTGAATGAGTTATATCACACAAACATGTAGATGAGAATTCAATATTTTTATTTAAAATTGATGACAGTGATACTTGCATGTCTATAAACAACTATAATATATATATATATATATATATATATATATATATATATATATATATATATATATATATATATATATAATGTATATATATATGTATATATATATATATGTGTATATATATATATATATATATATATATATATATATATATATATATATATATATATATATATATATACAGAACGTGGAGGCTTTAAAATACTTCACTTCAATATAATCCTGGGGAACACGTTACTTTACTCCATTTGGGCCTGCATGTTTAAAACCAGAAGTCATCATCCATATAAGTTGCCAATTGCAACTTGAAATATAAATAGGCTGCATAATAAGTAAAACTAAAAGTCAAGCCACTAATCAAACCACATGAAGTTTGCCGATGGCTAACCCATGTGGTTCATAGTCATTAGTGAAATAGGGTAGAATGGAGATCTTTATTGACTAACCATGAACTAGGCTGGAATGCAGATCCCTATTGATGAGGAGTCAGTGGAGAGATGTGCCGCTGGACCATAGCCCCCTATATCCACACACAGGGGCTCAGCCTTGCCCCTCCATATACCCCCTGATTAGGCTTCTGGGCTGTGTGACCCCCGCCGGTGACCTTATTCGCTAATCCTATTACGGTCTAAGCCAATCGGATAAAGCTTCCCGTCGCTGGAGGATATGCCACATGTTATGCTGACTGGATAAAACTCAATGAATGATGATACACTGAAGATACATTTGAGCAAATACCTTTTTCAGTCTTTTAATATTTGAGATGTATTTCAGTGATTGATAGATACATCATCTACAGAGCCATTTCTATTTTGCCCTGGGAAAGGATTATTATAGATATATGTTGCACATCGCTGTTTCAATGGGGGCTATTTTGATGTTTGATAGAATTGATCTCATGAGTCTATGAACATCTAAAGTACTGATCATTAAAAACACAGGTATAGATAATTCAGAAAGAAATCAACTACAAGAGAAGTAGCAGGTAAACCCACAGCCCACAAAAGCACCTGTCTGTGATGTCAGGCTACATCCTACAGACAGGTGCCTGGTACAGGGTGCAGGCAGGCAGCAGGGGGTGTCCTGGTGTGGTGCATGCTGTAGGGTCTGACACCACAGACAGGTGCCTGGTACAGGGTGCAGGCAGGCAGCAGGGGGTGTCCCGGTGTGGTGCGTGCTGTAGGGTCTGACACCACAGACAGGTGCCTGGTACAGGGTGCAGGCAGGCAGCAGGGGGTGTCCTGGTGTGGTGCATGCTGTAGGGTGGTAGTGTGACACCACAGACAGGTGCCTGGTACAGGGTGCAGGCAGGCAGCAGGGGGTGTCCTAGTGTGGTGCATGCTGTAGGGTCTGACACCACAGACAGGTGCCTTGTACAGGGTGCAGGCAGGCAGCAGGGGGTGTCCTGGTGTGGTGCATGCTGTAGGGTCTGACACCACAGACAGGTGCCTGGTACAGGGTGCAGGCAGGCAGCAGGGGGTGTCCTGGTGTGGTGCGTGCTGTAGAGTGGTGGTCTGACACCACAGACAGGTGCCTGGTACAGGGTGCAGGCAGGCAGCAGGGGGTGTCCTGGTGTGGTGCATGCTGTAGGGTCTGACACCACAGACAGGTGCCTGGTACAGGGTGCGGGCAGGCAGCAGGGGGCGTCCCGGTGTGGTGCATGCTGTAGGGTCTGACACCACAGACAGGTGCCTGGTACAGGGTGCAGGCAGGCAGCAGGGGGTGTCCTGGTGTGCTGCATGCTGTAGGGTCTGACACCACAGACAGGTGCCTGGTACAGGGTGCGGGCAGGCAGCAGGGGGTGTCCTGGTGTGCTGCATGCTGTAGGGTCTGACACCACAGACAGGTGCCTGGTACAGGGTGCGGGCAGGCAGCAGGGGGCGTCCCGGTGTGGTGCATGCTGTAGGGTCTGACACCACAGACAGGTGCCCGGTACAGGGTGAAGGCAGGCAGCAGGGGGCGTCCCGGTGTGGTGCATGCTGTAGGGTCTGACACCACAGACAGGTGCCTGGTACAGGGTGAAGGCAGGCAGCAGGGGGTGTCCTGGTGTGGTGCATGCTGTAGGGTGGTAGTCTGACACCACAGACAGGTGCCTGGTACAGGGTGCAGGCAGGCAGCAGGGGGCGTCCTGGTGTGGTGCATGCTGTAGGGTGGTAGTCTGACACCACAGACAGGTGCCTGGTACAGGGTGCAGGCAGGCAGCAGGGGGTGTCCTGGTGTGGTGCATGCTGTACGGTGGTAGTCTGACACCACAGACAGGTGCCTTGAAGAGTCCACGAGTAGTAGCCATCTCCCAGGTGTGCTAGTATGACAACTGACCCCATCACCCACCCCATCCCCTGGAGGGGTTACCTGTCCATCTGCCCCCACCCCCCCCAGGTGCTGCGGACGTCCAGCTGCACATGTAGCCTCCTGCTCACTGCCCAACCTACAAGCATACCCTGGATGTCAGTTGTCAGTCGCAAGTGTCCCTCAGTGGTATTCTACCAGAGAGGAATGTGATCTCAGTATAGGTACTGCTGGTTTATCAGGCAACCTCTCAAAGGAATACCTTATACTTAAAGAAGGAGCTGCACAGAGGTTTAGACAGCACAACCTTGAGTCTTTGGTGATGACATAGGCCCCTGAAGAAAATATTACAGGTATATAGCAAGAGATAATTAATTAAAGAAGGGTTCCCACAAGCACTTATATTATGTCCTTGGCGTTCGGTTCTGCCATCACTCACCACTAGTCCCTGACAACTCATGCGGTGTTTGGGCATGGTACCCAGCCATAACCTCACGATATCAGAACCAAGATGGCCATATGTACCAATCCAAGCAGGTGAGGTCTAGACCTGTCAGCAGGGCGCAGTTCTTCAGCCAGGGAAATGTTTCTCGGCGTGGTGCCTATTACCAGTGGCTAGCCATGGAATCAAGATGGCAGAACTCTCTAGGGCTTAATCCTTTAAGGACTCCATGATGCCTCGTTTTTCACATGCACCAAGGTAGTGCTGGTGAGTGATGGTACCAGTACTGCCTTGATAATAACCCCTACCCTTTGGGAGTGGTATCAACTCCAAGGTCAGTATGATGCATGAATGCAGCACAGGTGAGTAACCCGCTTGGGTGGCATTCATGCATCATGACGCTAGATGGCATGCAGTAAAGCACTACGCATGCTATAAAGGCTTTATTGAGCAGGGTGTTAAGAGTTGATACAGCAGTGCTGGCTGCTGTATTTCTGCCAGGCTGCTCATTATCCAGCTATACACGTCATTAGCCTCTCCATAATTGCCTTTGCCCTGTAGCTGCAAGCAATCAATCAGAGGCACACAGTAGCAGTGCAATCATCATCCATTGCTGCATTCGGTCTGCCTAATCACCGCTATTGATTAAATGGATCGCGGTTCAATTTCAGCTAATTCATTCTGTGTTCTTTCACTCATCGTCCCAAATAGAGTTTGGTAAAAGAGCGGTGGAGTGTTGTTTACTAAGGCGCTGACTGCTTCTCTGGGAGACCGCCCACTGGCGCTTAACGAACCAATAACTTATAATCAGGACTGAGGGACGGTCGACGAAGCGTTAGATGATCGGGGAGTGCAGGCAGCTGATTGGTTAGATGTTCACTTAGGCTGATAGAGCTGCCCCTCAGTAGATAGGAGGGGTCTGTCTGAGCTGACCAGCAGGGAACTGACCGCCATGATGGTCATCCCTTTCTGAAGAATGTTAACTGTTTAAGGATGCAGAGATGCCAATTTTCCTACCTTTATAGAAATTCCTACTTTTTTTTGCTGCAATTTCTATATTAAATTATGGTCATTTCCTACAGAAAATTGACAAAGATTCTAAGATTTCCTACTTTTTGTTGATCACTGAGTGGCATCTCTGAGGATGGCATGATGCCTCAAGGCGTCATTTATCATTGAGATGCGTCAATGCAGCATAGGAGGAATGGTTGATGCAGTATTGCTGCATAATGCTGAATCCTTATAAGAACATCAACTCTCTAGGATTGGGGCTTGATGCATACGTTGCTTGCTACAGCTGCATTCATGTATCACCACGACTATTGAACAATATATGCTAATAGTATTCTGCCCTCAAAGGGCTGACCATGAAACAGCCCATTGCTGCAGTATTCACCTAACTAGGTCTAGTCCTTAAAATCATCTGGCCCATTAGGTACTGCAGGCAAAACAGCTAATTAGTGGAAGGTCCACCGCATTCATCATAGAATAGAGCTGATTGGTGCTACAGTGTTCACCTAATTTACCATAGGAGTAAGCTGATAGGGGTGGACTGTTCACCCCACTTGTCAAAGACTTACTAATTGGTGAAGTGTTCACCCCATTTATGATTACCCTTATCTGACTAGTTGGGATAGGTGTATAGACGAATGTACATCTCCTAGGTACTGAAAGCACTACATAAAAGAACTCACATATTTTGTGGATATTCATTATTGGTAAATGATGCATGCGACTATAGAACCAGTAAATGTGTCTATTAATCTGAAGACCTTTCTATGTATTGCACTCTACCTACCGCAAATGTACCTGTCTGAATGTTGCAATATCGCCTTCAACATTGCTATTTGAAAATCATTCTGTGATATTTGCAACTTAAGATGTTTTTAAAAATATTCAATTCTTGACTACCCACACCCTATTCATCAACCGGCACCACATTCATGCATCATGACGAAACATGTATGTAAACCATAAGGCCTCAAGCGTTAAGCGTAAGGAGAAGACCCCCCATAACGCTGTAAAGGCGACTAGCAGAACCTGAGCCGGTTGAAGGCAGGGTTAATGATGGCAGGGTTATTGGCCGTGTTAATCCCCTGTACCCAAGGACCTGGGCTACACATCCCTTGAGCTGCTCACCATCTGGGTCAGTCTCAAGGACCTGCTCCACTCCAATCTCACTTCACAGGTGCACAGGAGTGTAACCCCATCATAGCTTAGAGAGTCTGTAACCCTTTACTTTAAAGACCTCAAAGTTTATAATGAATGTTCATATATCAGGATGGTGCGCTAACACAGCATCGGTAAATTGCTCGCAAGCCGGCAATGCATTGGGTCCATCATGTCTTCTTTGGCAGTGTAATATGAAACATGTATACATCCCATACATGTGGTTTGTTCACCAGGGCTGTATGCATGTATCATGACCAGAAATGTAATGCACTATGCTGCTCTTAAAGGACTAAAGTTGAACTTCCTGATTGGTTTCCATTGGGTTGAATGGGCTGCTGGAGGAGGTCCTTCTCAAAGTGTAGGTTAATATCCCTGATAACAACTATGACGTTAGTTCTGTAAGTCATCTTCTATGTGAATATACTGCATTATTACTGGATGGGACAATATGTGTTTTTTCCCCAAGAGGCAAATAATATAACAATCTGAATTCAGCCAACTTGTCTTAAGATGCATTTCATAATTGTATGTTGATTTGGAGCATTATGCTAGAACCATTTCAAACTAGCAGTTTCAACTCAACTGTACAGTCATTTAAACCACAGAGGAGGGGTAAGACAAAGTACTTCACGCCATGGTATTTCACATACTCTCACATTACCTTACAGCTGTGGTTTAAAACAGATAGACAATGGCTATGAAAGGTTAAGAAGAATTAACCACAGCACACTGGTAGGGCAACTAGGGCTTATGTGGTCCCACCAGTCTGCTTCAGCTAATTCTGCTTACTCTGTCATAACCATAGTCTATCTGTTATGTATTAACGAATTGGAAACTATGAGAACTTTGTAATAGCAATTTCCAGTGAGTAGTTCATTCATAGCCTGTTGCCCATTTGTATCTTGCAGACAGTCATGCTCACTTGATGTCCGCGTCGCCTCGGTTTAGCTGGACTTGCCACTAGGTGGCAGCACACGGACGGCAGCCATGTTGATAAAGGAGTACCGGATCGCTCTTCCCATGAGCGTGGAGGAGTACCGGATAGCACAGCTCTATATGATACAGGTAAGCTACTGGCTTCTCCCCTTTTTGAAGGTTTTTGCGTCCATTTTTACTCTTGTACCTGTGAAATTCCACGAGGGTCAATGCTCGATGGAGTTGACGCGTCAAAAAATTCTTTAAATTCTCCTCATTTGGAATACTAACAAATGTAATTCTAACCATCAGCATATTTGTGAGTTTTAGTGTATATGTACATATTAGAAAATGAAGTAATGTAAAAAGATTCGGATTTTGTCCATTAATATAACCCTGCCTTTATCAAATCTGCTTCCATTTACAAGGATTAACTTAGTCAACCTGCCCAATGACCACCATAAAATGCACAAAACAGCTAGCATGCCCAATCACCATCAAAACCTTACACAAAAGTCAGCCTGACCAATAACCATCAATATCACAAAGCAGTCAGCCTGGCCATTGACCATCATAAACATGGACATACCAGTCAATCTGCCCAGTGACCTAAACATGCACATACCAGTCAACCTCCCCAGTGACCATCATAAACGTCGACATACCAGACAACCTGGCCAGTCACTATCATAAACATTGACATACCAGTCAACTTCCCCAGTGACCATCATAAACGTAGACATACCAGTCAACCACGTACCCTGAGATGTCCACCCAATTTGTCAGTCATTAATGCAGGATAAGCCCCCTTTTTGTGCACCTTAGTACATTTTATGTGCTACCCTTTCCAGCAAAGGACAAATAGAGACAATACCATATATGAATAACTACATAATTAAGGTGGACATCTCAGGGTACGTAGTTGACTCTAGGTCAATCTACCCTAACTGTCAGCATAAGTTGCTTACAATACAGACATCCTTGCATGGACATGTCCTACAGTGCAGATGTCCAACTGATACTAATGCTGTTTGTTGTTGGTGGCTTTAACTCCCTGCTTATCCTTCCTTCTGGTCATTGTAACTTAAAATAACACATCATTAATAAATTGCCAACATTAATTTGACAGCAACAACTTGCTCAGTGCCTCCACACAAAATATGGCAAATGGGATTCCAATGCAATTTTCCTGAATAACCAATTTATAATTGTTCCAAAATTACTTTAATGCCAATATTAATTAGTTTCTAACCATCCCTCCAGCTCAGGAATATCTCCAGAGTTTCAATTCCCCTCCCGACTACCCGCAATATTCAATTCAATTCATTTTTTTTTTATTGCAGCTGAGATCCGCATTATCCAACTACAATACAATATAGCGGCAAATCCAGTAGAATTCTATGCATTGGAAAAAAAATTGCTGACCCGTTGGGAGGGGGGATGTCAACAATCCTTAAGGCGAGAGGGGGTGAAAAAAGTGTGTGTCCTGTTGTTACAAAATAATGACTCCCTGAGGGGCCTCCATTCGAACATTTCAAGTTATTTTCAGATTGGTCACTTTCTCCCCTCTTTCAGTACAGCCACGTAAAAAAATACAAAAGGTTTCTCATCACTGCGCGCATCATAAAAATCAGGTTTTGCGGAAAACCTTTTTTTTTGTCAATTTTTGATGAAAACCCTGATAAAAATTGACAAAAAATTTGTATCAAATTAAAGCTCATAATGCCAGCATTGAATGTATTGGTAAAGAGATAACTTACATTTTGTCCACGTTTTAAGATCAATTAATACTTAACCAATAACATGTGAATTTTGGTGGCAAAAAACATAAATTATTCTATACATTTTAGCCTGCGAGTTTAAAAAAAATAAAAAGGCTCCCTCGTCAGATTTTTCAGTCCTTGGTTTTTGAGTGGCCTAACATTGCTCCCATTACCTTGTACAGAAAAAGAGTCGTGAGGAGAGTCATGGCGCCGGCAGCGGGGTGGAGATCCTAATTAACGAGCCCTATGAGGATGGTCCGGGCGGCACCGGGCAGTACACACACAAAATATACCACATCGGCTCCCACCTACCAGGTAAGCTGCCATCTCTACTTCTCTGCATTATGGAGGGTCTTGTATTATACTACAGACCTTTTGTTTTCGTCGTTCAGCCCTAGAAGATCAGAAGACGCTTGAATAAATAGTGCCCTTATTTTGTCATCATGATGAACGGATGACAGTGCCATCAGTGCATGCCAGTGGTGCATGCAAGCATCATGCCAAACCTACAGCGTTGATATATGCCCAACGGTCAGCATGATCAGTCTATACGAAAACTTGTTCAGCATGCAGGACATTCAGTCCTGCAGATTTTTTTCTTTGCAGGCCCGGCTTAATTTTGCAGGCCCGGATAATGAAGTACAATTTTGCTATTTAGAAATGAAATACAAAGCATGTGTTTGTACTTATAATGATGATTAGCAGGGTTATCTAAATCATTTTGATATGAAAATTTCTGAAGAACATAACAGAGAATATTCAAGCTGTCTTATGCTGTAGAAACCATAATAATGGTCCGATTTACAAGCCGTAAAATATGGCATGTATGCTAGAATCTGTAGAATGCAGCGGGCCATTCGGGCCGGCAGTAGCCCTTTTTCTGCCAGACCGGCAGACTTTTTGCCGGCTATAGCCGATGGCCGGCAGGTTTTTGTATAGACTGCATGATGCACTGACACTACTCGCCGGCGCTATGTTGGTGTATCAAGAGGACCAATGAACATGACACCTTGAGACGTTATGCGACCCTTATACAAATTCAAGGATTAAAGTCAGGAAATCAGCACAGCCCATTCTCAAAGTTGGATATTGTGAACTTTAAATAGGACACGGCCATGGCTCGTTTGCATTTTTAAAATGCAGCCATTATTGAGGCATTGTTGTGACTGTATGGTGAATGATGGAGGAAACCGTCCAGATGTAATCCTCCCCCCCCCATGTCCAGCTAACATGGGAGGTCGGAGCAGTGCCAGGGTCGGGGGGGGACGTCTGGCTGTGGGTGGGATGAAAAAGAGCAAGCAGACAATGAGAAAACCAACAAAAACCAATTAAGTTCATCACAGCAGAAAAAGATGCCCTTGGCATGGGTTGTTTGGTGGGTGGGGGCAGCGGCCTGGTGAAAATTGATGGATCGCATGATTAAATATAAATGAATGAATAATTTCCAAAGTCAAAAAGAGTTTAAAGATTGAAGTTACACAAGCTTTCAGATTTGGGAAGCCTGCTTTGTCATTCAGAGCCATCTCAGGCTGAAAGTCATGCAGATAAAGCGACTCCAATCACTCGTGATGTCAGAGCATTAAGCCAGATTGGATCCCATGGTGTGAGATTTTTGTACTAGGCCTCATCATGTCCAAGTTGGGGCTCAGAAGCATGTCCCACCCAACTAGTGCCCTTATTACAGGACCCACATAACTAGGGCCCTTATTACAGGTCCCACATAACTAGGGCCCTTATTAAGGTCCCACATAACTAGGGACCATGAACTAAGGATAAAATAACTAAGACCCCTGAATCAGGTCCCATATAACTAAGACCCCTGAATCAAGTCCCACATAACTAGGACCCCTGAATCAAGTCCCACATAACTAGGACCCCTGAATCAAGTATCACATAACTAGGACCCCTGAATCAAGTCCCACATAACTAGGACCCCTGAATCAAATATCACATAACTAGGACCCCTGAATCAAGTCCCACATAACTATAGGACCCCTGAATCAAGTCCCACATAACTAGGACCCCTGAATCAAGTCCCACATAACTAGGACCCCTGAATCAAGTCCCATATAACTAAGACCCCTGAATCAAGTCCCACATAACTAGGACCCCTGAATCAAGTCCCACATAACTAGGACCCCTGAATCAAGTATCACATAACTAGGACCCCTGAATCAAGTCCCACATAACTAGGACCCCTGAATCGGGTCCCACATATCTATGTTCCCTGAAGTCAGATCCTACCATTCCCCCTCCCCTTAAACCTGTATTTCAACTTATTCCACTGCATCCTACATCCTACATCCCCATCCTCCAACACTGACTCCCAGGGCCCTACTAGTCCCCCGGTTAGAACACATGCAATGAGCTGGGAATCCTCTCTCTTCTACCTGACCGCCAGCAGAATGGGGCTGCCTGGTAAACTATGACGTCACGTGGACGTCAGAGCTACGTCACTGGGAACCCCGCGAGAGTGGTCGCAGGCGCGGTTAGGGTGCTGAAGGTGTGGTGTGTGTGGGTGTGTGTGTGGGTGGGTGGGGGGGGGGAGTGCTGGAGGCAGGCATAATACTAATAGCTGGAACATGTGCTTTTAGGGGGTATTGGTTTCAATATGGAGGCGCCGATAGACCATGAATGTGACTGGGCTACTGTGGTAGTTTCAACCATGTAAAGGATGCTATATCATGATTGCACTGTGTTGGTACATCATTCCTGCCCTTTGCAATGGATGAATGTGGCACTGGCGAGTTACTCGCCATAGTTGTAAACATTTATCATTACAGCAATCGGGTAGTGTGCATTGAAGGACGATGTTGCCCTCAAAGGGTTAAGAAATGTTAGGCCCATGTGGCAGGCAGGTAGGTAGGTGTACATCAAGGCCCCTGTAAGCCTTAAGTTCACTGAAATATGAATTAGGTACACAAGCACCGTGGTGGTCGCTAAACACCTAAATGCCTTTGGTGGTCAAGGAGCAAGACTCATGAGCAGATCCCTTTAGACATAATAGACACATACCCAATAGTATAGCATGAAGGTGCAAATAGCTATGAGTTTGGTATGCCTGGTGACAGGTGGTTTGACAATGCTAGTGACAAACCAGCATATATACCTTTAACATAGTCACCTGGTGTGGCATGTCCACATTCTATTGATAGAAAAGATGGAACATTAAAACAATGTTGATGCTAGTTATATTAGATGTGTACCCAAACATGATATAGTTTTTAAAACCGACACAGCCCAAGGCTGGTCAGCAGGTTCACCATATTGGCCGAACCTAAGCCAAGCATGCGCACCTGCGGCTCCTTATCAAGGGGGGGGGTCTGACACATACCACGTTAGTACTTAGGAACTTTAGGTCTGGTTAGAACAGATAACGTGATAACGCACAGCAGTCAGGTGTACAAGTGTCATAGACCAAGGGCCACATGCAGTCTAGATAGGGGCCCTTGATGGGGGGGGGGGGGGGGGGGGTCCCCATGTTGCATGTCGGTTTTAAGAAATGACCATGTCGCATGTCTATGTCGCTAAAGATGCTCATGTCCCATGTAAATTTTAAGTAAATGTCCATGTCCCCTGTCAATAAGCCTCATGTCGCATGTCACTAGGCCTCATGTCGCATGTCGATTTTAAGAAAGGCCCATGTCGCCATATCGAATTGAGGGGTTTAGAGCCATTAGATAACTGTGTGTATACCTTATCAGACGCTATCTGATAGCATTGTACTCAAGTCCACATCATGTCCTAATCACACATGAGTGTATACATCCCTCTGGAGGCAAATACAATTACATGATGGATATATACATGCATGACTATACCGACAGCGTTAAAGCTGGTGTATCAGCTAATCGACTTCCCAAATCTTTTCTTCAAAATGGATATAATTTTAATGTCAAGGGTTTTGTTATTATTTTAGCTGATATGCAGTATTCAATGTTAAATATATTTGTCTATAAATGCATGATTTGAGATAGAAAACAAAGTTGCTTATTCACCTCACTCACTCAGTCACTCCCCCAGGTGAGTACAGGGGAAACTAGCCTGGTAGAGAAAGCACTGAGCCGTGCAGTACCACAACATAGCAAGTTTTAGTGTCGACCTACAGTAAAAATGATTGTACTACATGTGTTAATCTTATGTATTTAGACTCTGCTAATTCCTTTAAAATTTAGGGAGTATGTATAGGATAGGATATGCAATAGTAACATGGCATGATTAAAAAGTCATCGAATTTTAGCTGGGACACCATCTTTAAGGCACACACACGAGCAAACATCCATAACCACAATTGTGTCATAATGTAACTTATATACCTCTATCCATACGTTGAAAAGGGTATAGTATATAGCACTGTAGTCAATAACGTGCATGATGGCAAACAAAATAATATACACAGCAAAATGACTCTCACGTGACTGATCTATAATAGCCCTAACAGCACATACAGGCAAAATATACAAACCAATTGCTCTAGCCATTCTGGTCATTCTGTGGCACATGTGCCTCTAGCGATATCATGAAAGGGCTTATAGAAATGATAATATAGGCAGCATGAAAATACAAAATGAATTGTGCCCTGCCACTTTGAATAAGCTGGGACATTCAGTCAGTATTCAAAAGCTCATCCACAACGATGAAACCCCATCCCCAAGTCTAATGCTGTAGCATCGATCTCCTTCTGGTTGTGGGTGGTTGCTGTCAGTCAAGTCGACAGCAGTCGAAAGGCATATAATAGTATAGTGCAAAGTTGATATCTAGGATATTGCTGTTGCTATGGCGACAGTCTTGCTGATTAATAGCATCAAAGAAAGACTCCACTGTAATTGCTCATATTGTGACCATGCTGATTAGATGACGGTGGGTGGTACCATCAATACTTGCCACATACGGGGGCTGTACTCAGCACTGACTTTGGGCTATTTAGGGAGTGATCATTTTGTAACAACAGGGGTGGGGGGCAATACAATTTAGACCCCTTGATCGTTGGGGTCAAAATAATTTGTCCAGTTTTGAGCCAAAAAGCCAGCGTGTTATTATGCTTCAAAGGGCCTTTTTCGACTCGTGGGGGGAGGGGGGGTGCAAAAATTTAGCCCCCTCAACGGGGGGTGTAAACAATTTTGCACGATCGAAACACCACCACCCCCCCCCCACCCCCGTTGTTAAAAAATGATCACTCGCTTAATTACAGTGTTTGGGCAGAGGAGGAACCATGTCTGGGGAGGAGGTGGGGGGTTAGGGGGATTTGAGGGGGCGGGGTAATTTCTGTCTTGAAGAAAATACACCACCCTCCACTCCTCCCCCACCCGACTCCACCGAGGAAAAATACTCTTCTCCTGAGTAGATTTATCCAATATTGTCTTCCTGCGTCTATTCCCTGCCATCAGCATAGGATGCTAGCAAACACAACGCGACCCGAAGCCTGGTGACCTAATGGTGTAGGGTGTGTATTATTGACTGAATGGAAAACAGATCGGGGAGGATACCTAACTAGGTAAATAAATCTAATGGTGGAGATGCATTTTCTATATATAGGGGACGATTAACAATTGACGTCAAGGGGGGTGGGGGTATGTAGGCCTATGGGAGGGGTGGTACATGGTAGTGACAGTTTGAAAATCAAGGGTGTGCATTGGTCAGTTGTTGGTATACAATACACACAGAGAAATGTGAGCATCACTGTCGCCAAAACTACCTACTTCTGCTGGTTTTTAGAAGACCTGTGTATACCTGTCACAGTAACACTGGTTTGGGGGTTATTAATTAAGGGTGTCCCAAAAGAGGTCCCAACCCGTTTTATGTGTCGTCATTTGTGAAATTAAAACCCATCTCAGCTAACTGTGCGTTGAATGGTAGGCTAAAGGGGAAATTCAAGGTATTAGCAGTATACTTATTTCTATAGATTTAACGCTCTTCCTCCCATGCTTGTGCCTGGGCTTGTCAAAATGTCTAAGAATCGATCTCACCACTCATAGCGTTTACAGGCAGCCCATAGCCCATGAGAATGCCCTTTAGGCTGCTGGCATAAAAGTAACAAAAAACTGGTGTCCAGGCAAATGGAGGCATCATGTGATATTCAAGAGGAAATTCAAAAATTACCACGTCGCTGCACCAGAGGGGTGGAGGCTGGAATTGGCTATCATTCTGTCCATTCCCACAAGGCCCCGTCAGAGCAGCACCGCCCCTAGCCATGTCACCCCAACCCTATCACACACCATGCCGGATCCAGCACTAGCTGCCATACTGCCTGCCCCCATTATAACCACCGTGGTAGTCTCAGCTAGTGCCACACCCAATGTAACCTGTGTGGTAGTCTCAGCTAGTGCCACACCCAGTATAACCTCCATGGTAGTCTCAGCTAGTGCCACACCCAGTATAACCCTGTGGTAGTCTCAGCTAGTGCCACACCCAGTATAACCTCCATGGTAGTCTCAGCTAGTGCCACACCCAGTATAACCCTGTGGTAGTCTCAGCTAGTGCCACACCCAGTATAACCTCCATGGTAGTCTCAGCTAGTGCCACACCCAGTATAACCCTGTGGTAGTCTCAGCTAGTGCCACACCCAGTATAACCTCCATGGTAGTCTCAGCTAGTGCCACACCCAGTGTAACCTGTGTGGTAGTCTCAGCTAGTGCCACACCCAGTGTAACCTGTGTGGTAGTCTCAGCTAGTGCCACACCCAGTATAACCTCAATGGTAGTCTCAGCTAGTGCCACACCTAGTGTAACCCCGTGGTAGTCTCAGCTAGTGCCACACCCAGTGTAACCCTGTGGTAGCCTCAGCTAGTGCCACACCCAGTGTAACCCTGTGGTAGTCTCAGCTAGTGCAACGCCGAGTGTAACCTGTGTGGTAGCCTCAGCTAGTGCCACACCCAGTGTAACTTGTGTGGTAGTCTCAGCTAGTGCCACACCCAGTGTAACCTGTGTGGTAGTCTCAGCTAGTGCCACACCCAGTGTAACCTGTGTGGTAGTCTCAGCTAGTGCCACACCCAGTGTAACCTCCATGGTAGTCTCAGCTAGTGTCGGACCCAGTGTAACCTCCATGGTAGTCTCAGCTAGTGCCACACCTAGTATAACCCTGTGGTAGTCTCAGCTAGTGTCGGACCCAGTGTAACCTCCATGGTAGTCTCAGCTAGTGCCACACCTAGTGTAACCTGTGTGGTAGTCTCAGCTAGTGTCGGACCCAGTGTAACCTCCATGGTAGTCTCAGCTAGTGCCACACCTAGTGTAACCTGTGTGGTAGTCTCAGCTAGTGCCACACCCAGTGTAACCCTGTGGTAGTCTCAGCTAGTGCCACACCCAGTGTAACATGTGTGGTAGTCTCAGCTAGTGCCACACCCAGTGTAACCTGTGTGGTAGTCTCAGCTAGTGTCGGACCCAGTGTAACCTCCATGGTAGTCTCAGCTAGTGCCACACCTAGTGTAACCTGTGTGGTAGTCTCAGCTAGTGCCACACCCAGTGTAACCCTGTGGTAGTCTCAGCTAGTGCCACACCCAGTGTAACCTGTGTGGTAGTCTCAGCTAGTGCCACACCCAGTATAACCTCAATGGTAGTCTCAGCTAGTGCCACACCCAGTGAAACCCCGTGGTAGTCTCAGCTAGTGCCACACCCAGTGTAACCCTGTGGTAGCCTCAGCTAGTGCCACACCCAGTGTAACCCTGTGGTAGTCTCAGCTAGTGCAACGCCGAGTGTAACCTGTGTGGTAGCCTCAGCTAGTGCCACACCCAGTGTAACTTGTGTGGTAGTCTCAGCTAGTGCCACACCCAGTGTAACCTGTGTGGTAGTCTCAGCTAGTGCCACACCCAGTGTAACCTGTGTGGTAGTCTCAGCTAGTGCCACACCCAGTGTAACCTGTGTGGTAGTCTCAGCTAGTGCCACACCCAGTGTAACCTCCATGGTAGTCTCAGCTAGTGCCACACCCAGTGTAACCTGTGTGGTAGTCTCAGCTAGTGCCACACTCAGTGTAACCCTGTGGTAGCCTCAGCTAGTGCCACACCCAGTGTAACCCTGTGGTAGTCTCAGCTAGTGCCACACCCAGTATAACCTCAATGGTAGTCTCAGCTAGTGCCACACCCAGTATAACCTCAATGGTAGTCTCAGCTAGTGCCACACCCAGTGTAACATGTGTGGTAGTCTCAGCTAGTGCCACACCCAGTATAACCCTGTGGTAGTCTCAGCTAGTGCCACACCCAGTATAACCTCAATGGTAGTCTCAGCTAGTGCCACACCCAGTGTAACATGTGTGGTAGTCTCAGCTAGTGCCACACCCAGTGTAACCTGTGTGGTAGTCTCAGCTAGTGCCACACCCAGTATAACCCCGTGGTAGTCTCAGCTTGTGTCACACCCAGTATAACCTCAATGGTAGTCTCAGCTAGTGCCACACCCAGTGTAACCTGTGTGGTAGTCTCAGCTAGTGCCACACCCAGTATAACCTCAATGGTAGTCTCAGCTAGTGCCACACCCAGTATAACCTCAATGGTAGTCTCAGCTAGTGCCACACCCAGTGTAACCTGTGTGGTAGCCTCAGCTAGTGCCACACCCAGTGTAACCCTGTGGTAGCCTCAGCTAGTGTCGGACCCGGTATAACCACCATGGTAGTCTCGGCAATGATTCTAGTGTCAAGTGCTAGTGTCACACCCAGTATAACCTCCATGTTGGTCTCAGCTAGTGCCACACCCAGTATAACCTCCATGGTAGTCTCAGCTAGTGCCATACCCAGTAAAACCTCCATTTTGGTCTCAGCTAGTGTCGGACCCAGTATAACCTCCATGGTAGTCTCAGCTAGTGCCACACCCAGTATAACCCTGTGGTAGTCTCAGCTAGTGCCACACCCAGTATAACCTCCATGTTAGTCTCAGCTAGTGCCACACCCAGTATAACCTCAATGGTAGTCTCAGCTAGTGCCACACCCAGTATAACCTCCATGGTAGTCTCAGCTAGTGCCACACCCAGTATAACCCTGTGGTAGTCTCAGCTAGTGCCACACCCAGTATAACCTCAATGGTAGTCTCAGCTAGTGCCACACCCAGTATAACCTCAATGGTAGTCTCAGCTAGTGCCACACCCAGTGTAACATGTGTGGTAGTCTCAGCTAGTGCCACACCCAGTGTAACCTGTGTGGTAGTCTCAGCTAGTGCCACACCCAGTATAACCCCGTGGTAGTCTCAGCTTGTGTCACACCCAGTATAACCTCAATGGTAGTCTCAGCTAGTGCCACACCCAGTGTAACCTGTGTGGTAGTCCCAGCTAGTGCCACACCCAGTATAACCTGTGTGGTAGTCTCAGCTAGTGCCACACCCAGTATAACCACCATGATAGTCTCAGCTAGTGCCACACCTGTGGTATAACCTCTATGGTAGTCTCAGCTAGTGCCACACCCAGTGTAACCTGTGTGGTAGTCTCAGCTAGTGCCACACCCAGTGTAACCTGTGTGGTAGTCTCAGCTAGTGCCACACCCAGTGTAACCTGCTTGATGTGGCCTCTGACGCCTCCTGACACTGCCCCCCCCCCCCCAGGTCTTAATGCAGTCTGATACCATCAGACCCCATCTGATCCCACCTGAAGGCGCCGTCAATAAAGTTGCTCATCCCATAGCCATTGTATTCTGCCTCCATTAGGCCTTTGTTATCAGCCCCTCAGGGTGTGGTTACCAAGTAGGTAATAGAGCCCCGATAAAGTGGCGGCAGTCATCAAAAGGCGAACATCACAAAAGGTTCCTCGGTAGATATAGGTCATACTGATGCACTAAAGGCCCTACATGTTTAATGTTACATCGGGGGGAATAGAGCAATGTATGGCATGGGGTTTACAAGTGAACCGCAAGTGAACCGCTTTTGTGATTATGGGAAAGGAACGAAAACAGCAAGCATATGTTTGATATATTGTGATATGATACCACCCGAGCTACCATCATATAACAATTATACAATGGATAAATGTAAACTAATTTAGAAACCTATTACTTGATCTGAAGGTCTTGGAGGGATGTTTAGTAGGATCTGATACATTAGAGAGGATTCATAGGAAAATTGTTATCACAAAAGCTTTATATCAGGACGCTGACCATGGCTTCATTAGCTCCTCCCTTTAGTGAGCTGGTGGGGCCTGTGTCAACAACAGCTCACACGTGGTGTCAACAGCTGCTCACACGTGGTGTCAACAGCTGCTCACACATGGTGTCAACAGCTGCTCGGCCTTGGCGTCAACAGCTGCTCACACGTGGTGTCAACAGCTGCTCACACATGGTGTCAACAGCTGCTCACATGTGGTGTCAACAGCTGCTCACACATGGCGTCAACAGCTGCTCACACATGGTGTCAACAGCTGCTCACATGTGGTGTCAACAGCTGCTCACACGTGGTGTCAACAGCTGCTCACACGTGGTGTTAACAGCTGCTCAGCCTTGGTGTTGTTGGGCGCTATTCACCAATTGGCGCAGAACGCCAATATTGACATTCTGCGCAGCGCAATTTGTAAATAGCGCAGGATCAGCGCTGCGCAGAACGCCAATCTGCGCGGAATAGAATAGGAGTGTGGCTGCAAGCACTTGTTTATTTTGTAAGCTGTTGTGCTAACAAAACCCTTATTTGTTTAAATAAAAGAGGGACGACATAAATATTGATGGATTGTATACATTCCTTCCTCGAAATAGGAAAAGTTACAGTAATCTTAATCTATATCAATAATTTGATTAGAATCTCGCATCTATTTGTATACCGCGCACTGCGGATTGGCATTCTGCGGCGATTGGCGAATAGCGCACAACAGCGTCAACAGCAGCTCACACGTGGTGTCAACAGCTGCTCAGCCTTGGTGACAACAGCAGCTCACACGTTGTGTCAACAGCAGCTCACACGTTGTGTCAACAGCTGCTCACACTTGGTGTCAACAGCTGCTCAGCCTTGGTGTCAAGAGCTGCTCACAGGTTGTGTCAACAGCAGCTCACATGTGGTGTCAAGAGCTGCTCACACTTGGTGTCAATAGTTTTTTACCCTCGGGATACCTCGTAACTTTTTCCAGGGTTGTAAAGATAATAATTCCTTGATGTCTCATATAACTCACCCGACGCAAAATAGGGCTGACTATACTGACACTTTTATTATTTCTTCTGATACCTTATACTGAATCGAATGAACTCGTTTTTTCCACGTTCAATATGCTATTCTATTCTTAGAAACAGAAGGTAAGGCTCGCCTGCTTGGATCCCACCCTTCCCTCCCCTTCAATCATCAGTTGGCACCAATCTCCATATATAACCCCTGAATAGGGGGTATTGTCAGTGTTACCTGTGTTTGGCAGATTCGACTTAGTCACTAAGTAAGCTGCATCTAAATCCTACAGGTGTGAGGCCGCCTGTATATGCACTAGTGACATGGGGGGGGGGGGCAGGGCGTGGTCCCAGCCTACCTGTACCGACATTACCTGTCACACTCCCATGGATGTACTATATCACCCACACGTGGCCAAAAACAATGGTTTGTTTCAGGTCACCAGACCGACCCTATCAAAACAGGGCCAGCCGTTTTCTTATGCAATTTGAAGAGATTTTCATATTTATACCTATTTTTTGTAAATTTTAGGATATTTGGAGACCTTAGCTAGTACTTTCATATTAAAAAGGATATTTAAAAAATCCGACCTACCGACCCTACGTTTTCTTCCTATATAAGTTACCTGGAATATACCTTTTTCTTTTTGGCCTCACCGTCACCTATATACTCAGGTGGGAGGCGCACGAGTAGCTCCGAGCTGTCAGCATATATCATAAAGACACATGAATTGATCTCTATGATGTTTTGATAACTACCCAGGCTATACCTGCTATGCCTTAGCAGCTTAGCAGCAAGATATGACAGCCTCAGTAGTTGAAAGAACTTAATATCACCAAAAGACTAGCAGTTATGACACAATCATAGACCAGTGGCTTTACTGATACGGTCAGGTCCCCTTTGAATTTTAAACATTAAGGGCCGCATACTGCTTTAACATACTATGCCCTTTGTCGTCACCATGCATGAATGCAGAAGGGAGGAGAGACATGCACAGAGAAAGGAAGTAGAATCACCATGACTCACAACTTGAGCACTGAGGTAACTCTCCCCAGGACTCTAAAGTGACTCCCTAACATTAGCAGGACTCTATAATGACTCCTATTCTAAGACTCCCGAATGATTGGGAGTCACTTTACAGATGTGGGGAGAGTTACCGCAGTGATCCAGTCCAGACTCCCATTTGGAAGTCACTGTGATTCTACTTCTTTTCTCTTTGTGGGGGGTATCTGGGTGGTTGCTCTGAGTGCAAGTAACCAGTAACTTGGGCATCTCGAACCATGCCTTAGTTACCATGGTGACTCCATTTCCCAACTTGTAATGGGTTCATTGACTGGTTAACCCATCGGTCAATCCACCATGCGCTTTTGTCGCCTTGCTGCAGGCATGTAGCCGTAGTAAGTAGCTCGTCAGTACTGCATTCATACTCCAGAAGGGTCGGCATGATGCACCAATGCATCGCCAGTGTCTGACTAATACATTCATCTTGAGGCATCATTCAGTCCTTAAAAAGTTATTCTGTTTTGAATGTTAGCCTTCTAGACGGTTCCAAATTCCTCCTCAGGTCAAACTGCCACCCCGTACCTTAAATGTTGAAAGATGACAATACCCTAAGAGCTTTTTCGGTATACAGAGAAAAGAAGTAGAATCACAGTTACTCCAAAATGGGAGTCTTAGTCCAAGAGGCCAGACAGATCCTTTCATGTTTTGAGCACCAAATGATTTGACAGCAGATTCTTTTGTAAAAAAATCTCAGGAATTCAGATCTGCATTTCTTACGAATATCCGATTTGGCGTTATCTCACAATCAGCCATCTAAGTAGGTCACTGTCTATTTCCTTAAAAGATGACTTATTTCACTTTGGCCCTCTATTATCATGTAATATTCATGGTCTTAAGGGTGAGGGACCCTCCCTTGGTATTTTCATATTTTGTGCATTACAATTTCCAAGATGGCCGCCATGGTAAATGAGATTTGAGGATTTTTAGCTATTATATGTCTAGAACAATATACAATGTTTATCCAAATGGCATAATAGACCAGTGGCAGATTTTAGGGGGGGGGGGAACAGGCCCCACTAACCCCCCCCCCCTTTTTGAGAAATTAAAAAAAAAACAGAAAAGGGGGAAGAGAAAAAGAGAGAGAAGGAAGAAAAAGAGAGGAGATAGGGATATCTGACCTTTCTGGAAGCCAAATTTGGCTCTTTTTAATGCCAAGATATGGACCTTCTGATCCCCAAAATTGGCCCCTCTCTGATCCCAGAGCCCGGCCCTTTCTGACCCCTGAGCCTGGCCCTTCCTGACCCTCAAACTAGGCCCTAAACCTGGCCAATTCTGATGTCCAAACGTGGCCCTTCCTACCCTGAAACCGGGCCCTAAATCTGGCCCTTCCTAACCCTCAAACTGTGCTCTAAACCTGATCCTTCCTAACCCTGGGATCGGGCACTAAACTTGGCCCTTTCTGACTCTCAAACATGGCCCTAACCCTAGCCCTTTTCCTCCCTAAACAATGTTCCAGCCTCAATGATAAAAGATGAAAGACTGGGCTATAGTATATTATGTGTCAAATTGACCCAGATTTCACCATTTCTAATTTAGACTTTCAGAATTTTTCAAAATTTTCCACTCCAAAAAGAATGTCCCAGCTGCAATGATAAGAATAAAACAGATCTGAGCCATATGTTCCGTATGTACCAGACTCCACCATTTCAAGTTTAGACATTATCCAAAACTTTTCCATCCAAAAGTATTAGATAGCAATAAGCACTGAAATGTATTTACTATTCTGTGTCATCCTCTCCATCAGATTCATCTCTTCCATATCTGTTTTCCTCATAATGTCAACTCTTCCTCTTTACCACCTTCCTCAACCTCAAGTGGGGCCTTCACTAATATGTCCTGTACTGATTTCGGGAACTAAGTGCAGTCAAACCAGTTCATCAGGTAATGTCCATCCATATTCCACAGGGTCCAAATGTTGAGGAATTGGATGCCATGCTCGCTTCCACATAGATGACAACAGATGCACCTCTGTACTTGTTTCTCTAAAGCAGGTTGATTTGGTGGGAAATTACTGGGATTTGCTCCTTTTACCAGCTGTAGGAGATCTCCTTCCTTCTTTGGGGCATACTTTGTTTCAAAGATAGCTAGCCTTGCCTGGTTCACTGACTTAAATTTCGGCTTCCCATACAAGGCACACACCCATGGCTCATCTTCAGTTCTCACATTTCTTTTTCAGATGGTTTACATTATCCTCGCCAACCTTTGAGAATGTCCCAGTGTATGACTTGTTTTTCAACAAAAAATTCAAAGGTCTCATTTTCCATTAGTGGTTGAAAGCTGGTGTGTAGTCACTGCCTTTTATTGCATGAGCCCTGGCAGTGCACATATCACATCAGCGTTAAGGTTTCCCACCATTTCTGTGACATTAAACCAGTATCCAGGCAGGCGTTAGGCAAGACACTGTGGGTCTAGTTGAAACTGTACACATGGTAGAGCAACAAGATAACGATATCTGTGTCATTGGCTCTCAGAGTAATCTCAGCTTGTTGATTATGTACAAGGAAATGGGTCAAGTGGAATCAGTGGCGTAGGAAAAGGAGGGGGCCAGGGGGCCTGGGCCCCCCCAATCACTGAGGAGGGGGGGCCTGAATATGTTTGGGCCCCCAAAAATTTGTCAAGACCTGTAATATGATACACACAATTTGCAAACCTTCCCTTTCCCGCATAGGAAAAAGTGGGGACAGAGGGGGCCGGGAACCCCAAATCAGAACTACTTCTGATACTTCTTTTCCATACAATTTAATATATGTGTATATATGATACATCATGCATAAAAATCGGTTGGTTGGAGTGGGCCCCCCCTGGGCCCCCCCAATGAAGATTTGCTTCCTATGCCTCTGGAATATGATTCTGGTATCCGCCTGTTGATGAGAACATTCAAGTTCCTTGATTTCTTGTTTGATGACTCCTTCTCCAGTGGCACTGAACTCAAAAATGTGTCATGAGAAGTTATGTAGATTGTGTGCCCATTCAGGATGGGTAGATATGCTTCTTGTGCCCACTCTTGTAGCAGGAACTTCACTAAGGATGTTTTAAAGGACTCTGGTTTTATAGCAGCCCTCTAGTCCTTTGGGCGTTGCCAGTTATTTGTACAGAATTGTTGGATTCTCCCTGCTGTTGTTCTGTCCTGGTAGAGGCTTTGATTGTTGGGCTGTCATACATACATTGTCAAACCTGTAACAGGTATCACTATCCATCAGAAAAAGTTGATTGTTCATGAAGGATGAAATAAATCACCCGAATTGTGCACAGAAATTGGTCCACTTCTCTTTGTACTGCTGCTTGACCTTCTTCCATCTAGTTGGTATGGACTGCTATTTGGGCAGTAAACTTTAAACATGTTTGTCTATGTATGTACAGTATAAGCGATTTATATGAGAACTATACCTATAGGAAATCACCATGTTCACCTTATAGCATTTGGATAAACACTTGATATGGTTCTAGACCATTTACAAGCCCATAAATCATCAAAATCTCTATTACCATGGTGGCCATCTTGAAAAATGTAATGCACAAAATATGTAAATGCCAAGAGAGGGTCCCCCAGCCTTAAGATCATGTATATTTATAATCATATTACATGATAATAGAGGGCCAAAATGAAATACATGTACTTTTATGGAAATAGACGGTGACCTAATTTGAGGGCTGATTGTGAGATAACGCCAAATCGGATTTTCGTAAGAAATGCAGATTTGAATTTGTGAGATTTTTTTACAAAAGAATCTGCCGTCAAATCTTTTGGTGCTCAAAACATGATCTGTCTGGCCTCTTGGACTATCTGGACTCAATCACTGAGGTAACTCCCCACAACTCTGAAGTGACTCCCAAGCATTAGGAAGTCTTAAAAAAGTAGTCATTATAGAGTTATTATAGAGTCCTGCTAATGTAAGGGAGTCACTTTAGAGTCCTGGGGAAAGTAACCTCAGTGATCAAGTTGGGAGTCACAGTGATTATACTTCTTTTCTCTGTGTACCTGAACATCCCATCAACGTCCCAAGTAACCTGGTCAGTGGCACACTCTCATGGTCAGCGACTATAGCGATAAAACGGGAGATAACTTGTTCCTGTGATCAACGCGTGCAGGCAGACACAGGCAATCTCGTGAGAAGTTGGCTCTGTCCCTGGAACGCAGCTTGTTCCTGGCATATCATGGTGCGTGTGTGTCTGGTACTCAATTCTGTGAACAGAACTAACATGGCCGCGCATATAGAGCCACCAGAATTATCGTTATAGTCGTCTAATGCAGCAGCAACCCCCAGAAATGTGCTGGTCTGGCAGGAACAGTTTAATATGGCTGAGTCATCCAGGGGCATTAAAAAAGGTCATCTACGTGAGAGGAGCGCTAACGGTGACTGTCTAACCTGCCGCCTCCCACGCCCGCTGCTATTCTTACATGTGATTAGAGCAAACTGCCCTTTAAGGCCCGCAGCGTGTTTTAATGCATTATGCCCTCTATCGTCATGATGCTTGATGCAACCCTGAGGGCCCTAGACGGGTAAATTCGACGAGGTGACAGGCCCCTGTTTTAAGCCTTATGGACAAGGGACAAGGCTATGCTTGGGGTTGGTGACAAGGGACAAACCTACTTCTTTAAACTGACTAGGGACAAGACCCATTTCCTAGGATCGACAAGGGACATTGACGTTTCTTATGATCGACAAGTGACACAGCTACCCCCGTCTGGGGCCCTACCCTGTTGAGATACACTCCCGAAGGGTCGGCATGATGCATGAATGAAGCCCTGGCGAGTAGACTCGCCAGGGCTGCATCCATGCATCATGACGACAAATGGCACATCAAGGCGCCATGCAGTCCTTAAAGGGGGAACGTGGCGAGCTGTAACGTGGTTTAATAGCACTATGCTGTAATCTCAGCGTCAGCAGTCGCAATTAGAGATTGCCTTGAATCTATGATTACATCAAGTGAGTGGGTGCCAGCACAGACCTATATTATATTAACGTCATTATGGACAAGGATAATTTGGGTTATAGGACTTCCATCCTATAGGCATTGTACAATCCCCCAGGCACTGATCGATGTCCCCAGGGCAAGGACCATGGACCTGACATACATGTATTGGTACCCACATAAAGTAAGACTAGACGATATAATGTATCACCACTGTTGTGTAATCAGTCTTAGACATAGTAACTAATAGCTCACTTGATTGCAGTGAACCTCTGCGAGGAGCACATTTTCCCCTAGACTCCCAATATAATCCTAAATATAATATGGACATCTAGTTTTCATTGTCTTAAAGCTACTGGTTTACGACAAACGTGTCACTCGTTAGTCGACTTGAACTGTACGAGAAGAATAGCATTTAGAGTGCTTGGGGGACTGCCCCTTTAAGTAGACTGGATCTCATCTTACATACTTTTTGACGAAGGCATTAGTAATATTTTGTTTATAATTTTTAAGCAATTAGTCTTTTTTTTAATTTTTTTATATTGGCACATCCTTTTGACAAATGTATTACTCAAAGTTACTAATATCCCTATGACCTGCATGGGTTAGGCACTACTGTCTAACGCCTTAAACGTACAGAGTATTCGTGTAGTTCATCTCTCGGCAACTCAGCACGCCCACCTCCACATTTGCAGAGAAGTCTGGCCGGAGCAAAATTAGATTTCCCTCGCACTTAAAAGAGTTAAAAGCGTTTTCCCCAAAACGGCACCACTCACGGTGGGTGCCGAGAGACCGCAGAGGAGCCACTAGACAGGCTACCGTCCCCGCCTATACTGATTAGGGTAGAGCAGAGAGGGAAGTTAAGAAAGCCAAAGTTAATATTATACAGGGTCTTCAGTCTTCAGAGCTTGGTTGAGACTGACACACTCCCAGAAACAAGACTGACAGATATTGTTATCTTCATGGATTATTGACATGGATTATTGATATGGATTATTGATATGGATTATTGACATGGATTATTGATATGGATTATTGATATGGATTATTGACATGGATTATTGAGCATAGGATGTTACATATGGAGGCCACATAGGCCTAACCATGGCTGCTATATTCCCCGGCCATATTCATGTGCAGGGCACATTTTACATTTGCTTACTCCATTGGATTGGAGGTACGGTTTGATGTGTCTATACTATAGACCTAGCCTAGCCCTAGGCCTAGCCTATGCACTGCACATCCAACATGTCCGTATTGACTTTAAATTTACTCATTGCTCCTGATTTGTCACACGCAGTAATTGTGCTAGGCTCAGAGAACAGAAGATCCTCTTTCTGATAGTATACACATGTATATATTTAGGTCATTGCAAACTCAAATTATATATATTCTAAGGGACTGGGGGGTTGCAGTTGGTAGGCCCAGCACTACAACCGGAAACTGCCTGGCGAGGGGGACGATAATGCGGGAGTTAGTAACCTGAATAGGGCCTATCAGAATAGGTTACTACCCAGCCCCATATGTTGCTGACAGACCTGAGCAAGTCTACCAACCAACTAGCCAGCCTCCGTAGAGGGTGTGTGTGTGTGATGGGGTGTGAGTGTGTGTGTGTGTGAGGGGAGGGGGGAGGGTACCCTAAGGCAGGTTGCGGCAATCGGCCGTGTTTACGTTAGGTAGCATCTGGAGTCTGCTACAACAGGTTAGTGAGTAGTATATGGGGAGTGGGGACGGACCCAGGCTACACGCACTTGGCCCACATAGTAAGCGTATAGTATAGATGGGGATCCCACCCCAGCACTGGCAATGGGGCGGCCTTTGGATGTATTCCAAGGCTTCTAATGCTAGGGAATGTGTATAGCAACCAGGTCAAAGGGTGAACTAGTCTGACGGCGTGAGGCCGGCTATAGAAAAATAGTAAAAGCTAAATTTCTCCATCAATTTCTTAACCTACTCAAATATATGAAAACTGCAATCAGTGTGAATTTGTTTTTATTCTGCCAAGGTATTGTAACCGTTTACCTATATGTATAACATCACATTGCCTTCCTTCGATTACCAAGAGACATTCATTCTTTACATAATACTAATTGAAAATAGCCCATCCAAGGGTTGGATAGCACTGCAATTAGTGTCGCACTGTATACGCCAATTTGCGCCAGGCTTGTGTGATAATGATCTTGCTGAATACTGGGGTAACTTACACGTTACAGGCCTGGGTGAACGAGGGCCACCAAACTTGGTAAGAGCTGACCATAATGCATTGCAGCGGCCGTGCGCGCAGCTTCCGGTCACTGTGGGGGGTGTACGGCGGTCATTTCCGGCCGTCGGGTCCCGGATGTTGTGTAGTGAGCAGCCGGCTAACACTTCCGGTGTAAGTAGACTGCCCCCTGCCGGACATATGTAACACTATACGACAGATTACAGGCATACCAAGGTGGCAGTAAACTGACGCGCCTACCTCGAGTGGGAAACGGTAGTAGGAGCGAACAGGGCAGGTAGTCCAGCCTAAGTCTAAGGTGGCAGCCGTTCCTATTACATTGTAGTTATAATGACACTAAATAATATGATAAATAAAATCAGTGCTTGGTTTCTCATAACCAAGCACTGAAAAATGTGAAGAGGGAGCTTTATTTATTTTATCTAATGTATTTATTTTTACATGCGGGCTGAAATTTATGGAAATATTGACTTTTCGTGACCAAACTTGCAGTAACGATATACTGCTACTGTAAAAGCTTTAATTTGATATAAATGTTGTCCATTTATATCCTTGGCTATACCGTATCATGGCGATAAAGCGCCCGGGCGCACTTCAATTTGGAGGGGCTCTTACCCCCGGTGCTTATACAAAACAGGAGTTTATTGAAGGTCATGTGTTGAGTGTGTAAGGAACATTTGGATGCCTTTATACACCAGCGCTTATTCCAGACTGGTGCTCTTTCAAGACCAGGTGCTTTAGCACGATGGTACGGTATTTGAATAAAATATACCCTAATCATAATTTGTATGATGCACGCAGTGGTGAGAAACTGGTAACACTTTTTAAGTAAACTTACACGACTGTTTCCTAATATTTCCATCAATGAGGGCCTTGGTATTGCAGTTGCCCATGTGTCCAATTTGTTCTGAATTGGATCCTTGAGCAATGTCCTCTTCGAGGGAGATTCACACATTTTACATGCACTTATATTCGGCTAGCAAGGGTACTTTAGGGCCAGCAGAGGAGATGATTCCCCTACCTTAAGGCAAGCCGGTTATTCACACCCCTACCCCAGCACAGTCTGGTTAGATATGTGTCCCAGAACAGCCGAGGCTAGAAATAAGCCTATGGTGGAGCTAGCCGTGGTTTTATAGTTATCACTACTCTAAACCAAGGGCAGCAGTCTGGTAGTAATGGTAAGATGTAGCATAGACCACAAGAGCCCCGCATGGCTGTTTCCCTGTTGACCGCCATGTAATTGCTGGTCCCTATGGAACCACGTTACAAACTACAGGGGTATAACTATTTATGGACTGCATAGTACTTTAATGCATTATACATTTTATCGTTATAGTGCATGAATGCAGTCCAGGCGGGTAACTGTCCAGGTCTGCCTTAAAGCATCACGCCGACCCTATGCGGTTGGTACACTCCTGAAGGGTCGGCATTATGCCTTAATGTAACCCTGACGAGTAGACTCCCAGGATTGCGCCCCTAGATCATACGGACAGAGGGAATAGAGCATTAAGGGGATAAAGTACCATATATTATTTGGTACCAGCTTAAACATGGAGCAGCGTTTGCCGTGCCGTCTGGTGGAGTTCTCAGTAATGACAGGCTGGAGTTTCGCTTGACTGGCCCCAACTAGTCCGGAGCCCACGGCTCATTGCTTCCTCCAGTAGGGCTGCCATGTCCTCCAGAACCTGCCACGTCCACTCGATACCTGCTGCACTACCCCTTCAAAACAACTCCATCGATTCAGCCAGCAATTCGCCCTTCCACCTCCCCTGCCCAGGCTACTGCTGCTGCCATGTGGTTAAGGCCTGGGTTGTACCAGCACCATCTTGTACCAAAAATCCGCAAACAATTAACCAGCAAAGGGGTTCTGCTAATATTATGGCATGGAACTATCATTTAATATTGTATTGGAATTGCATTGGACATCTTAGCATTCGTGAAATGTCCTTTTTCGGACGGAACCAACAACTGGACCGCACCATTTATTGACTCCCCGTAGACGACACTCCCCGGTGGCCCGATTAAAACATAAAACCAGGAAATCCATCCTCTATGGCGGCTGGCCTCTTGGGAGTTGGCCCGGTGATGTGGGAGCTATTCTGTCTCTATTACCACAGTAAAATAAGACCCTACCCATCCTGCAAGTCCCATATTCGCGAATAATGTGCTTTAGCGGGGTTCTATCCGGTTACTGGTAAAGTGTGTAGGATGGCGAAGTGAACACATGGAAAATTGAGTACCATGGAAAGGGAATACCAGAGAGAGATGAAGACCAGTACCACCAACCAAAAGTTACCATATCCCATTTAAGCTTAACATTATAATACTTTAGAATTATGTGCCCGCAGTGTATATTCAATGCAAGCACATTGTACAGTATATTCAGCCATCTTTGATTTCGCTGATTCAAAATAAACACTGATAATTAGATATCCTGATGGGTACCGTGGACACCGTCAAGCTCTAACTAGACAGCAGCAGGAATAGTAGAGACCAAAGTCTTCTTGGTAATTCTTGATGATTTCCGTGATGATTACTGGGAGCCTGATTGTTATATATATATATATATATATATATATATATATATATATATATATATATATATATATATATATATAATATATATATATATATATATATATATATATATATATATATATATATATATATATATATATATATATATATATATATATATATATATATATATATATATATATATATATATATATATATATATATATACGATTCATGTAAGGAACAGGCTGGTGGGCTCTGAACCAATCAGAATACACTGATTCAATCCTGGTTGGGAAAGGCACTCATAATGTATATAAAATAGCTCTTATGTACACACCCAGCGAAATCAAGATTTGGGTGCAACAGAATCACAATGGTAATATGTAGAGATCACACATAGGCCAACATACTTTGTTATACCCAACCCCAACTGCTATTGCCAGCACCCTTCGATGTGATCGCAGAGCATCCTTTATCTCGATTCTCGGGGGGGGGGGGGGGGGGGGGGGGGGGGGGGGGGGGGGGGGGGGGGGGGGGGGGGGGGGGGGGGGGTGGGGGGGGGGGGGGGGGGGGGGGGGGGGGGGGGGGGGGGGGGGGGGGGGGGGGGGGGCAGCGTGCAAACTTGAAATAGGCGGTAGATAGCCACAAGAGCCGCTCCATCCCATACTGCAGGGGTAGCGAGCAGCTCAAGGGTCGCTGATAATCGAATTGGTGCGTCTCAGTTACGGGTTTCTCAATAACCAGTAATGCCGCCCGGCCGCTGCTGACTCATTGGTGTGTTAAAACAGCAGCGCCATCTTGTATGGGAATTCCCTATGGATGTGACGTCATTCCTTTGCCCTTCCATCCTATAATTGAAGCTGATTCCCTGAAACTCCCCTCAATGGCCTTGGTACCAAATTTAAGATGGAGGTGTGACTTTCTGGACTTTCCCCTATTTGTATAATATGGTCTCTGGATGATGCTGATGGGAACTAGCGACTAGGTGCGGGGAGGCCACCAACAACCAGCAACTAGCCACCGGAAATGGAGTGTGCATGTCGGGAAATCGGAGCCGCTCTGTGTTTGTTCGCAGTGACGCTCGTCCATTTAGGGAGACATGGGGGCTGCGGGGAAAGGGGGGGGGTAGATTGGTGGCATTTCTCGGTTTTTATTGTTAGATCCATGGCAACACGTCCATGGTGATAGGGCCATGGAAGGATGGATGCGTTAGGATGAGGGTTTGGGGAAAATCACACGGCACCGCGCGTGATCTCAGATTATGGTAGTCAGAGCATGTGCTTGTTACCCTAGAAACATCAGTTTAGATCTGATATCCGTGATAGAAATAGACTGAGGAATTGGGTTTACGATTCACTGTCAATCTAACAGTAACAGGCATGACGTGCAAAGACTAGTGGATGACATTCTTTGATGAATAACATGCACATGGTGAGCCCCGTGCCACTTCTATTTACAATATTTGTTTTATACTGGAGTCATCAGATTAGGTTTCTGGCCATCCTGCACTGTTCCCACTACGGTCCCTTCTCCATCTGCTTGTTGCCAAGCGCTAGGCTGTAGGTACTGACAAGGTCTCATCAGGGATTAAACATGTATATTGATAATAAACCAATGTTAATTCATTGATGTACCAAATGATGTCTGAGCAGTGAATATATACCAATGCTGTCTGTATGGCAACTTTTGAATAACATTTATGAATATTCTATATTAATGCAACCAAACTAACTGACCTCTAAATTTCCTCCAGGTTGGTTCCGGGCTATCCTGCCCAAGTCTGCGCTACGTGTGGAAGAGAAGGCATGGAACGCGTACCCCTACACACGCACTGTGTACACATGTCCCTTCATAGAGAAGTTTGTGCTGGACATAGAGACCAGGTACCTCCCTGACGGAGGTGATACAGATAATGTCTTCAACCTCAGGGAGTCGGACAAAAGGAACAGGGTCGTAGGTAAGTACTGGGTACATTAAGAACTGATTAAACGTAGTGAAGACCCCATAGCCAGTAAGGAGGACCATACATCATACCTACCGTAAAACCTCGCGTTCAAGCCGCGGCTAGTACGCGAGTCAGATCGCCGGTGCAGCTTGTAGGATCGGCACAGAGTCAGGGTGCAGCTTATACGCAAGTTTTTGCTATTATAATACGAAACAAAAGTTACCATAATCAGATCGCTGGTGCGATTTATAGGATCACCCTAAAGTCGGTGTGCAGCTTATACACGAATTAGGCTTGTACGCAAGGTTTTACGGTAGCTATGTTTTACAGACATATTGGACATAGTCAAGGACCCTATAGGCAGTGGGGAGTGCTGTAGTAATACCTAACTCTGTTTTACAGACATATTGGACATAGTCAAGGACCCTATAGGCAGTGGGGAGTGCTGTAGTAATACCTAACTCTGTTTTACAGACATATTGGACATAGTGAAGGACCCTATAGGCAGTGGGGAGTACTGTAGTAATAACTAACTCTGTTTTACAGACATATTGGACATAGTCAAGGACCCTATAGGCAGTGGGGAGTGCTGTAGTAATACCTAACTCTGCCTTACAGACATATTGGACATAGTCAAGGACCCTATAGGCAGTGGGGAGTACTGCAAGGAGGAGGACCCCACCCTGTACCAGTCTAGTGAGACACAGCGCGGGCCGCTGGACGATAACTGGAGGCAGGACTACATGGACACGTGCCGGGGCCCCAACCCGGACAACAAGGCCATCATGTGTGCCTACAAACTCTGTAAGGTGGAGTTCAAGTACTGGGGCATGCAGAGCAAGATAGAGCGGTTCATACATGATATAGGTGAGTTGGGCTGGTCTGTATGGCAATAATATGTATTGCATGAAAGCTGTGATTTAAGAACTTTAATTTCTGCTAAAATATCATGACAGGTCCATACCAATACCTTCTGCAATATTTTGTGGAATTCCATTGATCAATGTTGATTAAAGTTCTTAAATGCCAGTGTTTAGATATTATGATCAAGATAAATCAAAATGATAAGGTATCAAGGTAACATCTATAAAGCAGATATTAAAACTGCTTAAATCGTAAACGTCATGCAGTGACAGATTTCACCGTTACCACTACAGTATTATAAAACTGAGTAAAAGATCTTATTTCAATACATGGAATTCTAACGCTACTAGAATAGTAATCGGCCAAGCCTTCCATGCCTAACCACTGTACTACTCATAGATGTATGTGACCAGTATTCAGTCCTGTGAATTAGCCTGGATCCCTCATTATTCAAATTAGGTCTACGGAAGACCATGCTGCGAGCTCATCGCCAGGCGTGGTGCTGGCAGGACGAGTACTATGGACTCACCATAGACGACATCAGAGAACTCGAGCGGCAAACACAAGTAGCACTTCAAGAAAAAATGGCTGCTGCAGGCCTGGACGAATTTGGAAACCCAATTGATAACACCAAGAAAGACTCTATATCCCTGCCCATGCAGGTAGGCTAAGAGTATTGTTGTTACTTGTAAACGTCCAAAAACTACCACTTGAATTACTAGTATTTGGTTGTGGGTAGTCTAGCCGATTAGCGGTTTATAGTCTAGGAAAGTGATGACTTTCCTGCAAACAGACAAATTTGGATCTTTTTTCTTTTTCTTTTGTCTAATGAAATTCAAGTCATCCTGTGTGATCCTCCGATTAGCTGTAGTACATAAAGGTGACAAAATAACAAATTAAGTTTCAAATCTTGGTTGTGAGTATTCCCTATTCAATAGGGTAGAATTTGCATATGCCACATTTCTATTGTGTGACAAAATGAAATTCTGTAGTCGTCAGTAGTAATGTACAGGATAATTTGGAAATGGCATCTGTTCTTCTGTATATCAAAATTAATACCATGATTATGCACTTTATTCCCCTATTAGTTTATAAATATCAGTTTTATCCTATGCCATAGATCTGAAATCTAAAACAACTTAAAACCAACATACCTCTTTCCTGAGGTTATATAAATCCCCAATACTCATCTGCTCACCCTGTCCTCTGCAGGAGAGTGTGACGGCCAGTAGTATATCCAACCTGGATTCAGTGGACCATAATGGTGGGCTGGTGAAGAGTAATGAGAACCACCACCGTGACGAGGAGGGGTCCGAGCCGGGCAAACTGACCCCGCGTACCTCCATCTCCAGTCTGGGAGCCAGCAGGAAGCAGTCGTGGGGATCTGCTCGCTCCCACAAGTCGGCCGCAGGTAGGTGCTCACCGGCCATGACAGTGCCTCTACATGGGTACCCCGATTTTAGACCATGTCGCCGTGTCAATTTCTAGCAAAAGGGCCGTGTCGGCGTGTCGATTTTTTTATTCATAAACAATATACCGTAAAACCTTGGCTATAAGCCAACCTTGACTATAAGCCGAATGTGAGTTTGGGAGTAAAAATTCGGCTTATAACAAAAGTGCTTGAAATTAGTTTTCACTATGTTCCTACATTATTAAAACCTCGCCTATAAGCCGAATGGGAGTTTGGGGCTTAAACTTCGGCAAATAGCAAATAAAAACGCCAAATAAAATTCGGCTTATAGCCGAGGTTTTACGGTAGTATGGCCTTAGGAAAACGTCTTGTGTCCATTGATTTTTTAAAAGGGTTGTGTCGCCCACATCGATTTTTAAAAAGGCAGTGTCGCTGTTTCGACTTTGTCGATTTTTGCCCTTGTAGAGGCTCATGACTTTTTAGGCCAAAAAAAGTTGTGTTTAGGCCACTTGACCCTTGCTTACGAAAAGGGCCGACTTCAGCTTTTTTTCTCAATTTTGGGGATTTAAACAATTTTCTTACTCTCATCTTTAGCAAATTTATCCGAAATACCTACCCTTAGAGGGGGTCTAGATGGGGGGGTCCCCATGTCACATGTCGATTTTAAGAAATGGTCATGTCGCCTGTCCCTTAAATCCTCATGTCCCATGTCGCCCTTAAGAACCTCTCATGTCCCATGTCGATTTTAAGAAACACCCCATGTCATGTCACTTATTTTTTTCCTCGTGTCACTAAGCCCCATGTCGCATGTCGAATTTAATAAATGGCCATGTCGCCGTGTCGAATTTAGCCATCAACCCCCATCTTAGATTTCGGACCATGTTGCCTCAAACACACCTTTTTTTTTGGGCCCCACTGTCTTTACATATACCATATACTTAGTAAACAACATATCGGACGCATATTGTTCGGTCTCAAAAAGCAACTTGTAATGGGTGTATCATGCAGTAAACTACTATGAGTTCACTGTATGCAGCATTTAACTATTGTCCGACTTCGAGGCAGACTACCACTATTTGTGGATGACTCCTCGCTAACTTGAGGCAGTATCGTATGGTACTATGTGCGCCTAGACATTAAACAAATCAATCAATTAGTTAAAAAGGGGGGGGGGGGAAGAACTGGTGGGGCTCTTGTGGCCCTCACAAGTATGTTGCAAGTATGTTCTAGATGGCTGTTGAGTCATCTAGAATAAGGACGACTGCATGATTCCGTGCACGTGGGCAACATGGATTCTCTGGCCACTTCAAAAAAGTCGGAATATATCTCCAAGGCTTAAATACTAACAATGTGTAATATAATATTCTCGTTGATTTTCTGTAATGAAATAATGACTAACAGTTGAATCAACATACCCGCAGATGGAGAGCGTGGGGTGGCTAGCTGGAAGATGGAAAGTTTAGAGAAGTTACAGACATCGAGTTCAGACGAGGAGGAATTCTTCGACGCTACAGGTAAAAAACACCTCTCTGTATCATATCATGTTCTTAACTCTAAGTGTGTCATAAGGCAACAACTTGGATGTGGCAGCGATAATCCTTTTAACATAATTATAGGTGACTTTATGAGATGATGAAACTGTCACAAATGAAATTAGAGATGAATTCCTGTGGTACAGCTGTAAACATAGTTTGAAAAGAAGAAACCGGACAGGCTCGCTTTAATCTGTACTACAATTTATCAATCTAACAGAGCTGCCAACCCTCCGGATTTTCCCCAGACTCAGGCTTCTAAAAATGTCTCAGGGTTTCTTGCATCAAAAACAGCAAATCCTCCTGGTTTTCAAAACTGAAATGTTTTTCCAAATATTCCAAATAGAACTAGGACAAAGAGTATGCAATTGTTTCCGAAATTTACCAGAATACGCATTTTTGCATCAATATTTACAGAACTTTCATGTCTCTTGTGAAATAGTATTTGTCTGTTGACAGCATACTTCATCAAAAAAAATAGTGGTAGATACCCGGTAGTTTTAAATACAATGAGAGATTGATGTCAGAATACACCAAAATGGTTTAAATTGTATCTGATTTAGATAAAACTCGGCAAAAATCTCCGGGTTTTTGACCCTTCTTAAGCTGGCAGCACTACAATTTGTTACCCCGTGTTCCTCTTGTACTTCCAGATGAGGTGTTTGAAACAAACCCAAACCTTTCGTTGTACAAATCAAGCTCCATGGAGATGTTGACAACTCCAGACGAAGACTACCAGGACATGGCCGGCTCAGGTAACCATGACGTACATGACGTACACCTCCATAGCCGTAGTACCCCCCCCCCCCCAGCACTTGGTGTACCTAGGGACTGGGCAATGGGGTGGGTGGAAGGGGGAAGGGGGGTATTTTTTTATATATTTTTTTTTATTTAGCACAAATCAGAATCATTTACATGATATTCATTCCATTTGTCACAAGTATTACTTCCGGAAACCTTGGCTTCATCATGGACGTATATGATTAGGTATAATAATGTTTTAATACAAAATATGCGGAACAAATCATAATAATAAATAGACAAAGTTTTACGAGTAGAGTTCCTCACTGAGGGTTATTTCACGAGGCGAAGCTGAGTGAACTAACTCTCAGTGGGGAACTCTATGAGTGTTCCTTTGTGTTTATTTTATGTTATCATTAACAATATTCATCAAAATTCCACTTAATTGCTCTGAAAAGGCAAATTTATCATGGTTAGATCAACAATTTTGTTGATTTGACAGGCTGTGAAATACGGGCGAGGGTTATTTCACGGGGGGTGTTGAATACGGCCTTCCTTGGTTAAGTCAATGGGAGTGTCGTATTCACCATGAAATAAATATCAGTCTCTTGTTATCAAGTCACTAAGGCGCATCATGTGTCTCGCCATGACACAAGTGTGCATCATGTATAATACCCCTTTTGGAGAAGGGTGCTCAGCAAAGGGGTTTCATGCTATTTGGCATCGCCACACTAAACAATACAAAAGAGGGCTTTTTGGTGACAACAAGGTACATTGTGTACCATCGTCCTGTTGTCAAAATATGACCACATTCCTTTTAACAAGGCCCAGCCACATCCATGTATAAATTCAGCCCAATGCGATACGAGCTGACCGTATCGATGACTGACTGGTGGCTTATATCATATCATGTGAAAACTTGTTCACAATATGGTCAACTGATGGGGTGATCATAATATGTACAGCCAACTGTTGGTTTGGCTATGGATACAGCCGACTGTTTGCTTGGATGTAGATACAGCCATTATGAAGTGTTGGGTTGGGACACGTCAGTATAGAAAGCCACAGATATGTCCAGTCCTTACTGCGCACCTTGACATACGGGGTAGCTCAGCATGCTAGTTATACACTAGAATGGTCCTGAAAAGACTTTCTTATCCTTCAGAAACATCCTTTATGTCAGCTCTGTCTAGCATGTCAATCCTTTGGGAATTTTGTGTCATTAGAAAATTTGATTTATATCATACTTGCTCAGTGTTTGATTTTACTTGTACTTTCTGTAGTTACTTCTCTTTTATATGATTTTTGGATACATTTATTTTGTAGCCTAAGCTATGTGTACCGGTAGTGTTGTTGTTTCATATGTGTGTTGATCTGTAGTAGTCTAATTTGCCTCCTAATCAAGGCCTAATTATGTCATTGTGCTGTGCCCCAAACTGATGTATAATCCTGCATGTATTCCAGATATTGACCAAGACTTAGTACGTCTGATGTGTATGGTGCTAGCAATTATGATCTAAGAACTGCTTCTAGGAGAGACATAATCTGTACCAAGAGAATTCCATTATACTAGTAGACAAAGTTCCAGACCTACGAAAACACCAGAAAAAAACACCTTTGATACTCTCTCCTGTTCACCTCCCCTCAGTGACTCACATCTGAGAATTAAGTAGTAAAGCCCTGTCTATGGGAGCTGACAAATAAAAGATCCTTTATTTTTTGGATGAGGAAATCCAAGGACTTGAAGATAGATTCCCTGTAGAATCGTTATAAGTGATAGATTTTCTCCAAAAATAATAGAGGCTCAGTCTCACCAGTGTGATGCAACTCATGTATCAGGGGGTGGTCAGAGTAAATATGGAATATGGTCAATTCCTTCAGTATGGGTCATTTTCAGGTGTGGGTGGACACTACTGAATAGGTGGTTTTAGTTAAATATGTATACAGTAACCATGGCAACCATTCCAAATGTACTGCCATGATTCAAATTCGCCTTTCTGACCATGCTTTGTACCTAATCAATTATTGACCCTCCTGACAATCAATTATTACCTATTTTGATTTCTTTAACAGTCAATTATAAGCCATACCACTATCCAATCTAGGAAACACCAAACTTTATATATCATGCATCCCATTATCTCTTCCTACTCTCCTTTAAATATGGAATTTTCTTCTTTTTTCCCCTTTCTAAACCGTTTAAAATATTGCCAAACTTTGTAGTTTTCTCCTGTAAAACCTGTCATATATGTAATCAGACTTTTTAAAATATTCTATTACCAAATTGTGTCATCTGATCATCCAATTAAAACCTAAATCTATAGCAGTTTAATCTATTAAATTTTTCTCATCTGGCCCATATGTAAAAAAGTGGTCAGAAAGGCGAAAATACTGTTCTATTATGTCTATATATCACATATGTAAAATAAATACAATAATATGTAAGTTTTGAATGTAATAACTTCAATATTTTGTTCCTATTCACTAGTCAAGTGAGTGTGCTGCTGAATCAAAGTATTCCTACTTATTTTGACACTATATAAAACCATTGAAATAAAATAAAATCGCCTTTCTGACTGCCTTTCTAACTGGTCAGAAAGGCGATTTTGTTTTTAAGCTTATACAGGTGGTTAACCCTTTAAGGTCCGCTGCTGCCTCTGGGCAGCACCTAAAATACCCCTGAAAAACCGCTGCGGCCATAGGGCAGCAAAAGTGCTAGCCTATGGCAGCAATAGTACTGAATTATAACTCCTGCTATGAAGCATAAGAATAAGAATTTTTGAATCAATCCAAAAATATTTAACATGTATACTATGTCCCCTTCTCACAAAGGTGTAAATTATGTGTCCAATACCAGTTATTTCACTCCCTATCCACTATCCCAGAGGGCACATACTTGCAAATTTGCATATTCCCATTGCTTAGGGCCGGTGGTTAAGGCCCAAATTACATTTTTCAAGGCCAGCAGGGAAAGGGTTAATACTATTTTTATGAATATTTTTTCTTTTCCATCTATGCCAAGAGGAGGCTTTATCAATATGCTTTTTTAGTAAAACATAAACTTTACCTCGGATGCATCCCCATTCTACTTTCCTAGTAAAATAAATGGTCAGAAAAATCGCCTTTCTGACTGCCTTTCTTACTGGTCAGAAAGGCGATTTTGTTTTTTAGGTTATACAGGTGGTTAATACTATTTTTATGAATATTTTTTCTTTTCCATCTATGCTATGAGGAGGCTTTATCAATATGCTTTTTTAGTAAAACATAAACTTTACCCCAGATGCATCCCCATTCTACTTTCCTAGTAAAATAAATGGTCAGAAAAATCGCCTTTCTGACTGCCTGTCTAACTGGTCAGAAAGGCGATTTTGTTTTTAAGCTTATACAGGTGGTTAATACTATTTTTATGAATATTTTTTCTTTTCCATCTATGCTAAGAGGAGGCTTTATCAATATGCTTTTTTAGTAAAACATAAACTTTACCCCGGATGCATCCCCATTCTACTTTCCTAGTAAAATAAATGGTCAGAAAAATCGCCTTTCTGACTGCCTTTCTTACTGGTCAGAAAGGCGATTTTGTATTTTAGGTTATACAGGTGGTTAATACTATTTTTATGAATATTTTTTTCTTTTCCACCTATGCCAACAGGAGGCCATATCAATATGCTTTTTAGTAAAACACAAACTTAACCCCTGTCTACTTTTCTAGTAAAAAAAATGGTCACAAAAATCGACTTTCTGACTGCCTTTTTAACTGGTCAGAAAGGCGATTTTCTGATTAGAAAGGCTGAAAAGTGGTCAGAAAGGCCCCAGGAGGGTTCCTTGTGCAGGTTGCGGAGGCCTGATTTTTGGATTATATTTGAGGGCCCTAAGGTCCCACAAAATGCAAATATAGTACTTAGTTAAGTACTAGAACTCTGCATGGTACAACTACAGGTACAAAAAGTGGTCAGAAAGGATCCCTGTGAAAAAAAGATATGTTACAAATCTTTGGAGCACCACTGTGCATGGACTTAAGACAGATATAAGTCGTCTACTTTTTCTACCTAATGCTTCATGGGCTAGACTTTGTAAGGGAACATGTATAACATGTTTAAAAATCATAATGTGCAGGGGGGGTGGGAAACTATTTAAAGATAGTTAAAAATACAAAAAAAAGGTCAGAAAGGCGAATATAGGTCAAAGGCACTTATTAGTGAACTGTACCACCTGTATTAAGTGTATGTATGTGATTTTGACTTAGAATGATGCCAAGTAATATTGTGCAATGAATCAAGACATGAATAACCCCAATACACCTGTTAGATTTTAAAAAAATCATAATTAAGCCCATTTATGGTCAGAAAACGTCAACTTTGGGTCACTTTTGGGCATATTATGGGCATAATAAGATACAGGGGTAGGGTATACTATATATATTCTGGTAGAACTAAATACTTTGCAACATATGGGCTAAAAGAAACGAGCAAAAAAGTATATGGGTTGGAAATATATAGAAAATACTAGGTTTCAGTGAGTTGCATCACATTCATGAGAACGAGCCTAGAGGTTTCTAATTCAAGTATTATTAAAATCAGCCAAATTTTTAAGATCAAAATGCCTGCGTATCGTCCATCTAAAACAACCAAATCTGCAGCTCCTTAGAAGCAGTGTCCTAGGTTACAGGGTGTGTTGTGTACATAGTGCATTATGGGAGCACTAATCTGCATAATTAATTAGCCCGTGTGTGGTGCGTTTGTTCCAGCCGACCTTCCCCCAGAGTACAACTCGGTTTGTCATGACTCGCAACTATTAGAAACTATAAGTGAGGAAACGGAAGTCAAAGTCAAAGGTAACATTACTAAACGCGCGAGCCGGAACATTTTAGAACAGCGGCTTTAGCGTTTAAGGTTGACTTTGGTGGACACCATTTGTATGTATATACTACACTAAGTCACTACATGGGTCACCCTACCGCCTGCTACATTACCATACTTATAAGTGGTTATACATGCCTGGTGACATGCTTACTAAGACCCTACTAACAGTAATATGGGCTTGTCTATTATATAGAACTTCACTGCAACACTTGAAACTTCAAGTTATCGTAATATTAACTTGAACGCGATTCATCTTGAAGAAACACATCTACTTGACACTGCATCTACCAGCATGATATGTCCATTAAAATAGTTGCGATTTATACTAAGTATCGATACTAGGTATGTACATTTGATTAATACAAACGCTTGCCTAACGCATTCTCCTAAACTAACATCACATATTGTATTGGGATCTTTTGAAGCATTTTTGAAACTGATTAAGTTAATCCTTAGTAAAGTTTAGCAGAGATATTATTAATATCATATTATAATGGCACCTATTTCCCATATGACCAATATGATACTGTTGGGTATGATTGAAATCACGCATCATCCTCGGCTAGTGGTAATGTGATTTACCTCTGCCACTTCCCTGGTGTGGAATTCCTGATCTCCCTTTCCTTAGTCTCTGACGTAGTACCTTATGACGTACTACTCAGACAGTCTTTGCGAAAAACATGCAGGACAGTGGCAATGTCCTTCTAAAATGCCACTGGTCCAGCAGATTTACAAGTGTAGCAGGACGAAATGTCCAGTCGCATGTTGGTCTTTTCTGAACTAGAATAAGGCACTTGGGCTTCTAAAGCTGAAATATGCATATCAATATACTGTGTAAACAAAATCCTGATTTGGCCATACATGTTTACAAATACATTGTACTTTCAATGGAAAAAACTCTCTTATACTTAAAATGCAGATATGTGGCTATCCGGTCCTCTAAATATGTTGCCGGTCCTTCAACATTGAAAATTTGCAGGACCGAATGTGCTGTGGGATGAAAAAGTTTTCGCAGAGACTGTATTACTGAGAACCATGATCCATGACGATGGGATCGGCAATATCATGGTCATGTAGATGGGAATATGTAGTGGACGAGACAAGAATTAAGGCTGTTAATGACCAGTATACATTAAGCATGATTTAAAGGTGAAATGATCATGAGCTAGTCAGTTGGTGGAAGCTTCAATATTTACTATGCTAGAGGTTTTGTGATGTTAAGTCATTTTTATTGAAGAAAATTTAATATAAAGTGATATTAACAATAGGATAGGGGTCTTTTTGTATGTACCTTCCTGCTTTTTTTGTGTGGACTGTTCATTTTGCAATGAAATAGTATTATCCCAAGAAATAATGAAGATATTGTACTAAACTTACCGGTGCTTTTGTAGTATCATAATGATATAAATAATGAATGCTTATACTTTTGCCATGTTTACTTGCAACCTAGTGCGCATCTAAGATAACTAGGCTACGTGACACAATGATCCAAGTTGATCCAAGTATTGTATAGTCGTAATGACAATCTCTCTAATTGCCATGGCAATTCTGATTGTTTCAAATGTACGCTCGGTCTAAGTCCCACATGCTTTCCTTATTAATGTTTCATCATCATCATCATCATCATCATCATCATCATCATCATCATCATCATCATCATCATCATCGTCAACATTGTCATCATTGTTGTAGTGGTCGTTATCATCATCATTGTCATCATCATTATAAAAACGTCGTCATCATCGATGAAGTCGTCATCATTATCATCATCATTGTCATCACATTATCATCTTCATCATTATCGTCATCACTGTCGTTGATTAAGTGGCCTTTGTTGATGATCTTGTTGAATGTGTTATGATTGGCTGCCGTTGCTTGTCTGGTACAGGGAGACGCGGCGGGCTCCCTAAGAAGGCGTACTGCATCTGTATGCAGAGTATGTCGTGCCTGGGCCTGGTGCCTAAGGAGGGTGGCCGGGTACAGAACAGCTACACACCAACCAAACCCCCAGCTACCTCCTACTCCCTGCCTGCCTCCCCAGCTCGTGCCAAGGGTAATCACTCCCCGCTCCCCGCACTCTGCCGCACACCGACACCATCCGCGATATGATATTTGATTTATGGAAATAAGGGCATTTTTTTCACTGTTAAATATATTTGAAATTTCAGGAAAGGGGGAGTTTTTCAGAGAAACTGTTGAATTGGGGGTGGGGATGTATTGCCCTATTATTGTAAATATTAAATTCTTCTAGGTCTGATATAGGCCTCATTTTATGCTCAGTATACCTATGCCCAGTATGTTTCAAACAAGAATGGGGAATATTTTCTGGGCCTCAAATGCGGCTTCTTCTGGATTTCACCTTTAAGATTGTCTAGTGATAAGTGGGTAATATCTTATTTTAAAACACGGATGGTGTCACATTGCTGAGGGGTGCAGGGACCGGGATCCCACCTCCACCGCCCGCTCGCCACCCCGAGCCGGCTTCTCACTCTGAGTGTCCTGTTTACTTTATGTGTCATTTATCACTACTTAATTATTTTACAAATTAATATCCATTTAATTTTATTTCACTGAATTTTTTTCTGAGTACCATTGTACTCATACATCCTGGTGATTCTTCCTACCCTGTCAGATGGGCCCTCTGTATAATATCACTTGAAGCAGTCATCTCCATATCACCATCACCTCAAGCATAGTGTAGATGAGTAGTTAGCTCATTCATTTTCTTACCATTTGAGGGCCCCTTTAGTGTGCTATGCCCTTTGTGCAGCACCATTTGTGCATCATGCCGACCCTCCATGAGTGCATCAACCCATAGGGTTAGAACCCGGCGTAAATATGCGGCACAAATGCAGTCCCATCCGTGCATCATACCAAGCCGTTGGGAGTGCATCATCCTGTAGGGTCAGAACCGGGTGTATGTATGACGCACGAATGCACCTTTTGTAACTAGACGCACATGGGTTGCATTCGTGCATCATACCGACCAAGAGCAGAGGATATTAAAGTACACTGTAGCCCTTGTAGGGATTCTAGCTCACTATAGTGACTAGCAGTAGTCTGCACCTTATCCCTGTACAGAGACCAGATTAAGGCCCTCAGGGCCTGCAGTATGGATGTCAACACTGCCCAAACACAGTTGTATTTGTCATAATTTCCACTTAGATATTAGTCATGACTTGCACCTCTAGTTTTGCTTTGTACGCTATCCATTCTAGATGACAACATGAACTTATTAAACAGAATCCATCTCAGCGTCTAGATGCATTTCAGTTGACAGTCCAACTAGTATAAATGTATCCTTATACTTGCTGAAGGGTACAACTGGTTGCTTTAACTAGGCTTCAGAAAATAAAACACTGGTATTAATGTTGAAAGGGCCATGAGATAGATCAGCAATAGCCTTTTTCAATTTAAAAAGCCAGTTATTTACATTATAAATCCAGTCCAGCTCTGCTCAAGTTGTATTACCGAGAAGTTTGCATTTCAGAACTTCCCACTGTATCAATGTTGGGAACCTGTAGCAGATGTTCACTACACAAGCCGATTTGATAGCACACATAGGACGAGATATTACCAGTTCACACTCAAAATTAGTGGCCAGCTTTCTTCTTTTGCAGGCGTTGTGGAATCACAAGCGCAATAGCCCCGTAGAAAATAATCCATATGAGGGAATGCAAGGGCATGGTCTAGTCCTTTCTGCATATCATCAGAGTTTCATCAGCCATGTTCCAACCTCTAATCTAAATAAAACCAGATGATATCTATGATAGAGTTCACTAACAAGTCACCTCTAACCCCATGGCTTGTAGTGGAGATTGTGATTTTATTCAGACTAATTCTGTACAAAACACAACCTTGCTAATGCCACATGAGACTGCTTCACTAAACACTTCCACGACACAGCTTATCATCAACCCATCAAAACGCTGCAGATGCCTTTTAAGTTTAACAAACTAACATATCAGTGATGAACACAAATCTGATATCATTTGAGAATTGATATGATAAGAACATGCAATGATATCATCTATAAATCATACTTGCATATCTAATGATGAAATGGTTCATGAAAAAAAATATACGGATTATCTGAAATTCATTTTGGGATTTGTATGATTTAAACCTCCATCAATTACGCGTGCTCGGTGCCGTGGGACGCACTGCCTCAATTAGCAGCCGCAATAATTGTATTCTAACGCAAACTCAAATTGATGGCGCAAATATGCCAATGCATTACCCAGCCTAATGTCAATATTAACTATTCAAACACCATCTAAACATAGCCTGGGCGTGGCCACTGTATTATATCAATGCTTATTATGATATTGAGGGTGTTTATATATACCCCTCTGTGGCACCATTACACTGTGTAACAATGTGCCCCATACCTGTGGCATAGGTGCCCTCTAACTTCTACTTAACCCTTTCTCTCCGGTACAGAAGTGTCGCCGTTGGACCGGCGCGTAGAACACTACCGCCAACTGCAGTTACAGGCTCTTGGAGGCAGCCACTCGTTCGACCAGAGTTTACCCACCACACCCCTCCCTCAGACACCGTCTACACTGGCGCCGTCTGTCTGCAAAACCACCGTATTGTTCTTGGTACTGCATGGAGGTGAGTTTGATAAATAAATAATAGCTGTAATAAATTATGTGCCCTATACCAATCTATCTTAACCAGGAGCGGATCCAGGTATTCACCCTTTTGGAAATAACTTTGGGTTTCCAATGATGTTTCGACCCTCTCATGCCCTCCACCTCCCTACCCTCCCTTGGCCTCTGCTGCCCTCCCCTGCCCCATCCTCCACTTCCCTACCCTCCCTTGGCCCCTGCTGCCCTCCCCTGCCTCACCCTCCACCTCCCTACCCTCCTTTGGCTTCTGCTGCCCTCCCCTGCCTCTTCCTCCACCTCCCCACCCTCCCTTGGCCTCTGCTACTCCTTCATGCCTCACTCTCCACCTCCCTACCCTCCCTTGGCCTCTGCTACTCTTTCCTGCCTCACTCTCCACCTCCCTAGCCTCCCTTGGCCCCTGCTACCCTCCCCTGCCCCATCCTCCACCTCCCTACCCTCACTTGGCCTCTGCTACCCTCCCCTGCCTCACCCTCCACCTCCCTACTCTCTCTTGGCCTCTGCTGCCCTCCCCTGCCTCTTCCTCCACCTCCCTACCCTCCGTTGGCCTCTGCTACTCTTTCCTGCCTCACTCTCCACCTCCCTAGCCTCCATTGGCCCCTGCTACCCTCCCCTGTCCCATCCACCACTTCCCTACCCTCCCTTGGCCCCTGCTGCCTTTCCCTGCCTCACCCTCCACTGCCCTACCCTCCCTTGGCCTCTGCTGCCCTCCCCTGCCTCACCCTCCACTGCCCTACCCTGCATTGGCCTCCTCTGCCCTCCACTGCCCTCCACTGCCCCCCCCTCCACCTCCCTATCCTCCCTCGGCCTCTGCTGCCCTCTCCTGCCTCATCCTCATTCATCCAATTACCATCAAATGCTGCATTAAACCTAACACCAACAAACATTACCTTTCAGGCAGCATCATGGACACGGGCGGGGAGTCCCAGTCAGTGAAACACTCTGACCTGAGCACACTCAAGTCGACCCTGGAGGTGGCTGTACATGCGCACTACCCAGCCATGTCGAGCCACGTCGCCGTCCGCCTCATCCCCTGTCCCTCTGTGTGTACCGACACGCTGGCTCTACTCTCCAGGTCAGTTCTAGAGCTTTACATGATGGCATTTTCTCTATCTTTGTAGGAGATCCTACAGAAGATTGGTCAAAATATTGATCTTTCCTACCTTTTTGTCGACCAGAGAGAGAGATTCTATATGATAATGACCTATACATTCTCTCTCAAATGTTGAAGTGTCATAGGTAGTGCTTCAGTATTGATCAATGGCTGTACATTGTAAGAAAAGTATTTTATGACACCTGAAGGTTATTTCTGATCCTATTGTCATTTGAGTTTTTGTGAGAAATCCGATTTTTGTTGGTTAATAGAAACCCACACGTTACACTACTCTTCCATGTTTTTGGATAAATCCATAATATTACAATCTACAATGATGTCATGATTTAACTGTTTCAGCCTAAATCCGTATAGTTTCACTGCTCAATCTCCAATGTCCGCTGAGTCGCCCATGGTGACTAGTGAAGCGCTGCCGCTAGGTGCTATCTCCCTCTTTGTCACTGGAACCCCCGACTACTGTGACGCTGTGGCCACCGTCATTGCCAAAGCCAACTCTGTCTACAACGAATTCCTTCGTTCGGAGGATGGCATTGGTTTTAATGGCCAGGTAGGTTAAAACCCCCCATGTCTGATTTTTTTACATAAATTGATTATTCACCATGAAAAGGTTTACCTTCCTTAAAGTTGATTAACCCCAATAACCCATAGCATTGGCCTTCTATACTTAAAGTTGGATAAACCCTTTGTAATGAAATTGTCTTTGATTTAAATCGATTGAAGCTTACATAAGCATCACAGAAGTGCTGGATAAGAAAATCAGTGGAAAATTACCAAAGACCTTATCCCGCACACTTTGATGATGTACATGTATTTTTTCGAAAGATGACCTGGCCAAATAAAATTACATTTATAAACTCAATAGACAGACTAGAGCTGTGCAAACCACAGGCCCACAACTCGAACCAGGTGAAAAGGAGACCATAGGACTCGCCCTGTGCATACGGCAGTATAAATAAAATGATTTAAAAGAAATAAAGATGCAGATGCAGTATTGATATATTTACGTCTCTTTGTGTGTGTCAGGTGTGCCTGATCGGAGACAGCGTGGGCTCCATCCTGGGCTACGACGCGCTGTGTAAGAACAACCCCTTCCTATTCTCACGCTCCAACAGCCGTTACGGCAGCCATGGCAGCTTGGCGGACAATGAGCACACAGAGGCAGACGGAGACCGGCTCCCCGTCTCCAAACGTACCAACCTAGAGACCATCCGTCAGATGAGTGTCAGCAACCCGGACCTCACCACTATCGGGGTAGATAACGACGGGACAGATCCCCAGGGGACCTCCGCTACGTCAGGCGGACCCTCCGTGTTTGACGCAGCCCCTAGTGGTAACGGTGAGGTCATGACGCCACGACGTCATGGTGGCACGACGCCCGGGATGCGTCACGCGTCATGTCCCAACTCGCGACGTACCAGCACAGGCAGTACGTCCGACTGGGGGAAGTTTGAGTTTGAGGTGACTGACTTCTTCATGTTTGGGTCCCCCCTGGGCCTGGTGCTGGCCTACAGAAAGATGTGTCTGTCTGATGACAAGTCAAGTAAGTCCTCCCACAGCACAGTTAGACCACTTGTGTACATACTTTTTCATTATCATCATTATCACTCTATTATTGAATCTACACCGTTTTTTATAATCCCTGTGGGTTGCTCCCTTTTTCAATTAAAAATATTTTGCTGTATACCTGTGTATTATGATTGTATTTTTTCAATGCACGTTGGTATAAAGCCAAGATAAGTTGAAAGCTATTGCATTTATATTATCATAATTTATATAATATATCCCAAAAGTTTCATGTATATAAGTTTTCATCAAGAAATCAAGAGATGGCACCAATGGCTGCTTTTTCCATTGGTTAAATTATGTTCAAGCGCCTGAAGAATTCACTTACTTTGGATTAAGTTTAAAATAATTCTAGATATTGGCCTGGCTTTGCTACTCCACATGTTTAGTATTACATACTAGCAGGTTAAGGCAAAAAGCTGGTGGCGGCCCCCGATGGTGGTGGGACGTACTAAACCTGTTTCTGCTGCTTCCAACGGTGCTGCGTGCCAACATCTTGTCAATAAGTCTCACCCTCAGTTACACCCCAGTGCATTATATTTGGTCAGTGCAGTATATGATTCATGAGAAGGTTGCAGCTGACAATGAACTTGGACGCCTAATGCCAATTCACCGGAAAAACAATAGTTCATTTATAATCGGACTAATCTACTGCGTCCCATTCCACCATTTTTATACCATATCCTGACACCGGTACCTTTCATCTTTCTGCTTGGGACCCTCTATCCCTAGCCCTTCCCTCTATACCACCTTCCCTACAGCCATCCCTAACCCATGTTGTACCACACTCCCTACCAACATCCCTACCACACTCCCTACCTCCCTCCCTGTCCAAATTCCTACCATCCTCCTTACCACACTCCCCAACTACCCTCCCTACTACCCTCCCAACTACCCTCCCAACTACCCTCCCTACTACCCTCCCAACTACCCTCCCAACTACCCTCCCTACTACCCTCCCTACTACCCTCCCAACTACCCTCCCAACTACCCTCCCTACTACCCTCCCAACTACCCTCCCAACTACCCTCCCAACTACCCTCCCTACTACCCTCCCTACTACCCTCCCAACTACCCTCCCAACTACCCTCCCAACTACCCTCCCAACTACCCTCCCTACTACCCTCCCAACTACCCTCCCAACTACCCTCCCTACTACCCTCCCAACTACCCTCCCTACTACCCTCCCAACTACCCTCCCAACTACCCTCCCAACTACCCTCCCAACTACCCTCCCAACTACCCTCCCAACTACCCTCCCAACTACCCTCCCAACTACCCTCCCAACTACCCTCCCAACTACCCTCCCAACTACCCTCCCTACTACCCTCCCAACTACCCTCCCAACTACCCTCCCAACTACCCTCCCAACTACCCTCCCAACTACCCTCCCAACTACCCTCCCAACTACCCTCCCAACTACCCTCCCAACTACCCTCCCAACTACCCTCCCTACTACCCTCCCAACTACCCTCCCTACTACCCTCCCTACTACCCTCCCTACTACCCTCCCTACTACCCCCCTACTACCCTCCCAACTACCCTCCCAACTACCCTCCCTACTACCCTCCCAACTACCCTCCCTACTACCCTCCCAACTACCCTCCCAACTACCCTCCCAACTACCCTCCCAACTACCCTCCCTACTACCCTCCCTACTACCCTCCCTACCATACTCCTTACCAAAGTCCCTACCCTTATGCCTACACACTCCCTACCATACTCCCGAACTACCCTCCTTACCCTTATGCCTACCACCCTCCCTACCATACTCCCTAAAGGGATGGAAATCTTAAAGATCTACCACTGAAATGGAAAAAGTGATGACATTTAGAATTTCGTTCGTGAAACAATACTAAACCTTTCGAAAAAGGATTCAAAAGGATTACCTCAGGCACTAACAGGTGTCCTTCGTTACCTACTGGTGGTGAGTCGCTGCAGCCTTCCCGCGGTGTGTGGTTGAGTTTTGATGTGTCTTCCTATTTCTCCTCCCTTTGCAGTGTACGGTCAAATGCAGTATCTAGACCCTCTCGCTGCGGTTATAGGATACAACTTCAAACAGCAGAAATGTAATGGTATACTGCGCAGTCACTTTGACTCCTTGCTCCCAACCCTAGTTAACCCTTTAAGGACGACATGATGCCTCAGGGTGCCCTGTTTGTTTGTCGTCTTGCTGCACTAACTGATGCACAACAAGGGACGAACCTGCGGAGTCACTAGACGCCGCCCATTCTGTGTGTAATCTTAAATCGCCACTTCTGGCGTAATCTTATTCCTGGGAAGAAAAAGAGATAAAAAGAGAGAAGGAAAAGGGGGTGCAGTGGCAGAGCCCCCGATATATACAGCAATGTTACCAACTTACAGTGGTGCCATCTACAGGATAGGCCTGGAAACTGATTAAGATTACTGGAAAAGTGGACCTTTTAAGATTACAGGTAAAATGGGTGGCGTCCAATGACTTGGCAGGTTCGTCCCCACGTGCAACTAATGCAGCACTGGCGAGTAACTCGCTGGCACTGTGTTGGTGCCTCATACCGACTCATCGGGAGTGAATCGACCCCATTGAAGCGGCATGATGCCAGGGCGGCATTCATGTATCATGATGACAAAAGGGGATAGTGTATTCAAGCACTGTGCTGCCCTTAAAGGGTTAAACTGGGGTAGTCCAGGCTGAAAGACATAGCCTGCTTCCCTGACCTCCTCAACTGTACCCTGATCAGCATGGCCGCATGACATAACGTTAAAACCCCTACGCAATGTTTGAGTTCTATGTTTAAACCAAGTTCCTTCCATGTTAGCCCCTCTGTCTGGTGTTCTTCATACTTGGTTGACTTCGGTTGACCTTGGTATAATAATGATGAAGCTACCCAAGTGGAAGAGTCTGTGCATGCCGATAAACTAATAAACTGTCTTTCTGCACCGGAGAACAGAAAAGATGGCAGTGTAGGTAGATTAGTGTAGTCTGTCATAAAATCTACTAACATGCTAATCTCAGTTGATACAAGAACCGAGGTAAATAGAACATGCTCAAGATTTCCATGTCCCCCCATAATACCACTCCCAATATAAAGTTCTATTCTAAGTGTGTTTTTAAAGCTCTAAATACATACATGTATAATTACTCATAGAGAACCTCTATTGATGACAGTTTATTTTTGAATTGGTCACTTTTATCCCTGGAAATAATAGAGAAAGTAATTTTTCAATTAAAATATTGTTCATTTGATTTATTGGAATTTGTCAGTTCATTTGTTGATTCATAGGGAATTGAGAAGGTTTTTTTCAAGTATTTCAGTAAATCTTCATTTTCGATAATTTTGGGACTTGGACATTTTTGTACTGTTCTATTATGTTTCCTTCAACGGATTAGAAATAACCATAAGTGCCTTTAGTTTAGCTGATAATACAAATTGAATATACTCACCATGGATCATTTATTATTATAAATGATTCCTAAAGTCCCTCCTCCTGTGCTTGTGTAACTGTAAATAACATTGTACCCCATATAAGCCATGACTTGTCAAGAGATGGATTAAAAAGTTAATAGCATGTCCATTAGACTAGAATAAGGCAATTTCTGGTTTACTATATTTAAACCGCCCTATCACCAATTGGTATATGGGTCACTGTTATGGACACTAATGCACACCAATGCCCATTGATGACAGGGTAGTTTTAAGGGCCAAGATCAAGATAGACTAAACTGTTAAAATAATAAATAAGATTATATTTAATTGAAGCATTTGAACTAACTGTTGCATTCCTTTCCATTGTAATGGTTGTTATAGGACTAAATGAGCATTTCCACACTGAATTGTATTACATCAGTCCAATCTATTATTAGTGATAAATCTGCTTATTTTCCCTCATCTCGCTGTCCACAATAAAGACATATGTGTAGAGACTTGGGAATCATAAATAATCTACATAAGCAAAGGAGTCATTTCACATTACAAATAACTAGGTAAGGTTAAAGTTCCACAAATCCAAGTCACACAGTACCTTCTTCTCCAACAGATCAAAACATTTAGTTTTCTCCACTCTGGCTGTAATTGCGCGAATACGGGATAGCTCTCCCAGGTGTGGGGACAAACGTTAACAGCGCAATCTTAATCTTACATCTTAAAATGTCTTAATCTAAGGCAGAAAGAAAAAAAAAAAAACGGGGGTTGGGGGGCAGAGCCCCCAATTACATACTAGTCGACTAGCCTATCCTACTATATACTGTGTAGTTTAAGATAGGATTAAGATAGGTTAAGATAAGATTAAGATTAAATTTAAGATAATTAAGACAATCTTAATTCTGTGTTAAGATTGCGCTGTTAACGTTTGTCCGCACACCTAGGAGAGCTATCCCAGGCGTGCTGTATTTGCAGTCTACAATTACTCTTATCCTCAAACATAGGAGAGGATATGTAAATCTACAACTATTGAGAACCTAGGTAGGGAAAGTTCTCTTGGAATATGTGGGACCCTTTCCAATAAAAATAAAAGAGTGTAGATATATCTTAGATAGATTTCAAACTACATTTAATTGTGTAAGATATTGAACAGAGTCTTGTTCAAAAAGGAACAGATGGTTGGGTCGGATTCGGGGGGGATGTAATGATTCTATTAATAGAAATTCACCTAGGATAGAGCGATATAATTAGCATTAGTGAAAATGCATGTTAGCGCTTCATACTAAGACGCATTGTACTGGCAGAAAGTTAGACCTACTTTGATAGTATCAAATACTAATTCTAGACTTAATTTAATAAAGCTACTGCCTAGAGATTGCTTTTGACAGTCTCCCTTGTCAATCCTCCATAACCATAATTGCTTATAAGTCATAACATTACTAGTAAAGTCATCCAGTATATAGGTATATGGTTTAGTTGTAATCAACAGCATAAGTTACAGCCATCAGTGTAAACTACCACATGTATGTGTAGCTTCCCCTTCTAAGCAATTTAGTCAGTAAGAATACCTGTTGTAGCTTAGTGTAGACTAGGCTACTATGTGCTACCACCCACTCACCCCCTCCAGAGGAAGCACTCCCCTCCATCAGCCACAAACAGAGCAGACCCACCCACCTGGACCTACACTGGAGCCCTGTACCTGTGTAACACCTTGTGCCACTGTGTTGTAGATGCTCTGCCGCGGCCCATGTGCAGTCAGATCTACAACCTCTTCTACCCCTCCGATCCCTGCGCTGTGCGCATGGAGCCCCTTCTCAACGAGCGCTTCAAGTATGTGCCGCCAAACAAGGTTGCTCGCTATCAGAAGTTCCCACTCGGCGATGGACAGTCCATCCATGTTGGTAAGTGACATTACTATATAATGTATTTTCCAAATGTATTAGATTTATGGTAGTAGGCTGTATTGATATCGATGAACCAGAAAACTGGTATTGAATACTGTGAAAGTACTTTATTTCGCTGGGTATATATTTTCACGGAAATCAAAAGTCCGCGAAATTATTTTATATGCTTAAGTATGGAATAAATACCTGCGTATTTGCCGATTTTCAGTCATCCGCGAAAATTTAAACCTGTGAAAATAAGTACTTTCACAGTAGAGTTAGTCACGAATAAGGAAAAAATATTAGTAATATTCTTATTTGACCAACAGTGGAGACTATTCAGAGTAACCTGGCGGTATTCAGCAATGACCTGCCCGTGCTACCGCCGGCCCAACCTGGTGACCACCCGACCCTGGAGCGCCGACAGTCCAACATGTCCATCTCATCCCAGATGTCTGGTCACGGGGACATGCTCATCACCAACATCACCTCCAGTAGGTAGCACATTCATGCTGTTTTAAAGTGGCATAATCACTGAGCTTATCCCACTCACAATTCTAGTACTGTTCTAGTCTACTATGTGGTTAAGTGTGGGTGGTTAGAATGTCCCTTTAAAATCTGCTTGATAATGAACATAGTTTGCCTAACTACTTACATGGTTTCTCCTTCACATAGTGTCCGGGAGAATTATTACTGCCATCTATTCTTTATTTCTGATAACTGGTCAGAACTGCTGTCTCAAAATGTATGAACAGGTAGTGATTAAAGTTCAAACAATTGCAAATTCTATGTGCCTGCCATCATTTGCCAGTATTTGCCTATTTTATCTTTCCTGTGTCTACCCTTACATGCCCTGTGTCAGTTACTGGTGTTCTCCTACATGCCCTGTTCTTTGGCCAGTTATTGATCTACCCATTCATGTTCTCTGTACAATGTAAAGTCATTGCAAAGAGGCTTGTTTCAGACATTTTATGTTTCTTACCTTCCCTGTGCCTGTTCCTGGTTACGGTTCTATCAATTAGTGTTTCTTACCTTGCCTGTGCCTGTTGCAGTTACTGGGCGGTGGTGGGGTAACAAGCGTCTGGACTACGCGCTGTACTGCCCGGACGCCCTGCAGTCCTTCCCGACCACAGCGCTGCCCTACCTGCTGCATGCCTCCTTCTGGGAGTCAGCTGACGTAGCCGCCTTCATACTCAGACAAGTGAGACCGATAAATTGCAGCTTGAAATTGGTTAGCTTCACAGAAATGATACTCTGCACAAGGGTGCATGAAGAAAACATGTGCACTGAGATCATTCCTTCTGCATGGCTGCTGACATAATATGTGAACATATCTATATTCTTCCTAAAATAACCAATACTTTTATGTTACATTATCCTGTCTAGCAGCATACTATTTGCTTTAAAACCTTAAAACCTATATTTATGAAAGACCAGATGATACCAGAAAAAAAAGAGAGGGAAAATGTCATTAATTTCTTCCTCATATAAAAGGCATTACAAACAACTCCATATCCTTTGTTCTCAGTTTGAATGTTAAAGTAATGGCTGTCATCTTGGTCAGGTTGTGAGGCAAGACCAGGTCAGTATGGACATGGATGGGTCACGTGATGGTCAGCTCTTCAGACCCTTACAACCAAGGGAGAAGTGGCTCAAGAGGAGGACAACCATCAAACTGCGGGTAAGACATCATCCTCATCATGCTAGTACTGACATTTTGATAAGTAGAAAAATGGACAGAGGTTTAGGAGGGATTACAATAATATGAGTTGCTATATGGAGAGTAAAATGTGTAAAATATGAGGCATTCCATCTCAAAATATATCATGCCAATCTTAGTAGCAGAGGAAATGATATAAGTTGATGGGGTTGCAGCTAGGAGTCTGTACCAAGGAGTTCAATGATACATATGTGTGTCTAAGAGGATGGTCTTTTCTAGTCATGAATCTTAAGCTGTCACTTTTACCATTGCAGAATGTGGCCCCTAACCACCGTGCGAATGATACTATTGTACTAGAGGACCGGCCACAGGTTATCACCGCACGATTCATGTACGGTCCACTAGACATGGTTTCCCTGTCCGGGGAACGGGTAAGTCACTGTTATATCTCACCAAAATTGATAGATATATACTGTTGCTATTAAATAGCATTCACTCTCAATATTATATTTATATACTATCAGAATTCTGAGGTATCTGTTGCTTGTGGCTTCTCAAAAGGAAATATTTAATAGATACAAAATACTTAATAAATGAGCAAAAGTGTATAGTTTCCTATGTTCAGAAAACAGTTCCATTTATAACTACCAGGTGGACGTACATGTGAATACCAAGCCACCAGGTGGAGAGTGGGTGGTGTATGGCACCAAGGACACAGACAGCAATGGACGCCTGACATTTGCCGTACCAGAGGAAAAACGCCTCCCACAGGGAATGTACCCTGTCAAAATGGTAGTCAGGTGAGTGAGAAGAGAAAGGGAGAGGTTACTTGTTTCTATCTGGTTAGCATTAGTGACAAAACAATTGTGGTTAGCTGGATGAAGTTCTTTCACCCACACTAAACTCTGTATTGAAGAAAGTAATCTCTTTTGAAATTATTTAATATCGAACAGTAAAAGGACTAGTGAAGGGAAAAGCCAATCTAAGTGAAAAGGCTTAATTAGTGTATTAACTTAATGTATTCTGTCTGCAGGGTTGACTGAATCTACATACATGTATAATGTTTGTTCTGTCTTCAGGGGTGACCACACATCAGTGGACTCATACCTGACAGTGCTGCCACCTAGAGCGGAGTGCGTGGTGTTCAGTATTGACGGTTCATTTACAGCCAGCGTCTCCATCATGGGCAAAGATCCCAAGGTGCGGGCAGGTGCTGTCGACGTTGTACGGTAAGTGTCAAATCACATTTTGAGCTGCAGACCTCTGCATTGACATTGAAGTTAGCATTGTAGGCTATGGTCAAAGGTAGATGGATGCATCTGCACGCTCGTCGTGCAGATGGTGAGAGCACAAGTCTGAGAGCTAGAGAATGAACTTTGAGCCTGTGTTCTGAACATTGCAGCAGGTTTTCAGGCCCTAGTGAAGCCTCACATGGTTCCTGGGTATCTTAACTGTAACACTGACCTGTTTCTTTGTATTGTCACATTCCCTTAATATTCCATCAGGGGTATTTGTAAATAGGCTTCTCTGAGTCTGAATCAATAATCTCCATTTTGTAAATATTGACTGCCCCTCTACCTGGTGGGTAGGTCTTGCACTGCAAATTGACTCTTAGCTTCAACACAACAGGGCCCTACTTTCAGTGTCATGTGTCACTGAGAGGCAAGTTTGAATTTAAGAGTCAGCAATAAAATCACATAGACTAAGTTAACAATAGTAATAAGGTGAAAAGTGAAGTACAGGTACCGGTATTACCTGTGTACTCCCTATTGCTATTCAGAAGCCAGAGTTGTTTCATTACAAGAGGGGAATTTAAATCCTGAGGCAAGAATATTGAAAAGGGCCCTCTGGTGGGCTCTACTGATACTATGTATAGTATGAGCACTGTGAGGACACCTAGGAACTGGTGGCCAAAATATACAACATGGATCCCATTTGAGATGTCTGGCAAGGTGTGTGCACAGATTCATTCTGAATACTAAATCAAGATCAAGGGCTCCAACAAAGCAGTGCCCGTGATTGACATGCTGGTGTTGTGTCACTATAATCATCTCAAATAAACATGAACTGTAAGGCATCATACCAGCTTTTGGTCACTTTTAGGGTTGCTAGGGGAAATGTTTGCCATGGCAACAAGAAATTTTCAGATGACAATATGGGTCAATTTTAAGAATAACCCATAAGGAGTCACCATACCAACTTTCATGCTTGTATCGTATTTTGCACGATTCAGCTGGTTATCTGCCCCACTAATTCTTTCAAGGCTATTATTTACAAATGGTGTGGTTTCAGGTTGTGGCAGGAGTTGGGCTACCTGATCCTGTACATCTCAGCGCGGCCCGACATGCAGCAGAAGAAGGTGGTGGCCTGGCTGGCCCAGCACAACTTTCCACACGGCATGGTCAGCTTCATGGATGGACTGTCGGCCGACCCACTCCGACAAAAGGCCAACTACCTCAAACACCTCACACAGGAAGTGAGTGGCTCTGCTATCTTTGTGGGCCTAGATATAAGTTATATTGAATCATGCTTGTGTACTTTGTACAGATGTATAAAGAAGGCAACCATCTTGGTGGTATAACATCAATCTACCTCAAAACAATCTTTTTGAAGGAATCAGTTGCATGGGACAGTATTAAGTTTTAGTATGTGCTCATGTTGAATCATTTTATTATCTCAGACACTTTTATCTGGAGTATCTACAGTACTAAATTCAAAACTTAGTCTGCATAACCACTCCTCTTTAATGGTATTGTATTGGCTCAAGAGAGGTATTTTTGATATTGACTTCTGTGCTTCTCTTTCAGGCGCAGATCCAGATCCACGCTGCGTATGGCTCTAACAAGGACCTGTCTGTCTACCAGTCTGTTAACCTTACCAACCAGCAGATCTTCATTGTGGGCAAGGCCTCCAAGAAGAACCAGAAGGAAGCTCAGGTTAGTGTTAATATAAGGTTTAAAGGACATTCCAGATTTTCTTGCAGCTAGCTATGACTTGAATATTTTTTTGGAAAAACTGAAGTTGTCCAATACAAAGGAAAATCACAAGAAACTATATGTAGTTATATGTGAAAACAGGAAATTGGTATCATTGTTAAGGATCATATTTAGTATCATACTCCCCCTGTATTCTCATCCCACTGCAATTCAGATATATTACCAGAGGTTGATTGTAAGTCATTTTGCTCTCCATACAGATGATCTCAGATGGCTACGCGGCTCACCTGAGCCAGCTCAGCGCGCATGGCCTGTCCAGGCCGGCAGTTGGCAATGCACGCATGTTCCTCCGCCGTGGCTGCTTCAGCCTACCCGGACAAGGCAAGAGCACAGCCAAGAAGGCAGTGAGGAAGACAGTCTCCCTGCCCCAGAGGGGATCCTTCCGTGATAACAAACCTGAGACTACTATTTGTATTAGTGGTTCTGGGAGCACTGTCATCGACCCGTCAGCCTCCGCCGCACACGCTGCTCGAGCACGTGGCACAAGCCCTAGGATAAAAATGTCACCTTACCGATATGACTCTAGTAATATTTAACACACCGCCATAGACATGTTAGAGGAGGATTTGAGTATGCTATTGTGGTAATGAATCAACCAAAATAGGAAGAAATGCTAATGCTTCTAGTCCTAACACCATGACTATGAGGGAGATCACAATGCTGTTAACCCATCACTGTTTGTTGGCTTTCATGGTGGAAAATAGTGGAAAGCTTCTACTGCTACCATGCAAGTGACATGCTGTGTGCAGAGGGAAGAAGGGCTATTATGTGATTGTTGGTGTAGCTATCTGCTCTCTCTGTAACAAGAGAGGTACTGACAGGAGACAAGGGTAGCCTCTGGGACTGAGTGTCAGGGCGTGGCTTGGTGATTTGCAGGAGGATATGTGTTAGGTTTGTTGTAGACTACAGAAAGCTGAACTTTGTGTTAGTCCAGTAGTAGACTAAGGAATGCTGAACTGTGTGTTGGTCTGGTAGTAGACTACAGAATGCTGAACTGTGTCAATAGCTGGATGATGTAAAGCTGTGTTGGGGGTTAGTATTTAGCTGGTCTGCCGGTGGACACATGACTGCGGCAATGTCACCGGTGACTAGTGAAAATTACTTCCATCGAAAATCCAAATTGACGGTTTGAGATCATTTCACCAGAGCAAGACCCTAATTGGTTGCATAAAACGGGGAATCATGTGAAAGTGTTATGTATCAGAGTATAGGCACTGTGCATGAATGGCATATGCCTAATATGTAGACAGCGCACATAATATACATGTAGACTAAAATATAAGCCAGAAACTACCAGTGCTGGAGCACTTAGGTACACACAGAGTAGAATATGTAGGATACAGTATGGATTTATGCATATAATATATATATAAATATATATTTATATATTTTCACAGAGAGGATTTTGTGTTGGCTCTCATCAAATGGACTGGTCCATTGTTTTGATGGGAACGCTGTATGCCTTAGTGCTAGGGCTAGTCATGTTATGTGAGCAACTTATGTCAACAAGAACTGACTCTCATTATTTCCCTTCTTTTCTTTATACATGTATATTAAAGTTAATGGTTTCCATTGTGCTCAAGTGGAGAGGTCTGTCCAGTTAATAGATCAGACACCGGCACCGGCAGATTGTACCCAGTGAAAGGTCCCTTATTGTTCACGGTTAATAGGGTATATTCTTTTGCTTGGACTTGTACTGTTTGGATTAGAGGGAGCGACTCTCTACTGTATTATAATTACATGTACAGCATCAAGCACATGCTAATATTTACATCTCACCGAGGGGTAATGCTGGGGCCCTTGCCTGGTCCACATGATGAACGGTCGTTATATATTTTACTACAAATGTGTCGTGTGTGCCTGTCTTAATGATATATTATGTATAGTATGTGATTATGTACAAATATCCTACCATCCTGCAGACATTATTGTGCTGCCAGTCTGGCAGGAGAGAAGAAGGTGGAGGGGAACAGATAAAGACGGAACCTGCGAATGATATTCTGCTACTATTTTGAGTTTGTTTATTAGGTATGCATGAACAAATTTATACTACGGTAGAAGAATTTTAGGACCTCACTTCTAAAACAAGTTGGTTTATGGATTGTTAACTTTCCTAAAATGGGGTGTGAATGTTAAAAAATGAAACAGTTGTTTTCCGCGTGCAGAGAGACAGATTGAAATCAATTGATATGTTTTTGTATTTTTAAATAATGCATTTCTTAAACAATGATATAGGGACAAAGACAAAGTTGTTTTTTATTGGTGTTGACTAAAATGCATTTTGCAGAGTAGCTCCCCAATGCATGTTTAGATCTAATGCTACAGGCCATTTGTTGAGCCAAGGTCCACAAGGGAGTGGAGTGGCCTTACTCAGCCATATTCCCCTCCACTCTCAGCATCTTTTCTGGAAGAAGTCAGGGTTATTTTGGATAAATGGACTACAAGAGGTGGACCTGGACTATTTACAGCACTGTAGAATGTACTTCCTGGAGTTGCTACCAGTACAGAATCAATGTGCATATCGAGACTAGCAAATATATACAGCATTTAGGGTAATCCACTTTGTATCTATTGCTGGTCCTGTAGCCTTCCTATGAGAGTATGGTATAGTGTCCAACAGATGGCATGTTCAGCTACTTTCTGTTTAATAATGGACTGGTTTTAATAGAAGAACTGCCTAACAGGGAATGTAAAGAAACTCAACCAAATTTGATCTCAATTTAAATGGACTGGTTTTAATAGAAGAACTGCCTAACAGGGAATGTAAAGAAACTCAACCAAATTTGATCTCAATTTGAGTATATAACACTCCATTATTTCCAAGACACTCTATAATTATAATGTTTAATTTTCACAAATAAAATGTGTAGCTGTCAGATCACTTATTTATACACATTTCTAAAACACTTTAGACTATACCTCTCATTATGGTATGGTGCTATAACCATAGGATGACCCCTTCGGGCATGATATAATGTATTCAGCTACACAGCCTACTGTCAACATTATCTGAAAGTATCAACAGTCCCTCACAGCTCTTATTCTGTTGCTAAAGTACCAGTAGATAGCCATATATATATATATAGAGAGAGAGAGAGTTGTTGTATACATATGCAAGCATTATATTTTGATACTTGCATATATTCAAACTGAACCCATGTATGTCTGCATTGATATCAATGCACTAAATGACATACATGTATTGATCACCTTTCTGCACAAACGTTATCCCACCCAAGCTTCTTCTTGGGGTAACCTGTCTTGTATGAGTATGACCTAAGACTATCTCTAAAATGACTTTTCCAAAATTATGTGGAGTTTAATGTGCTTCAAGGGTCTAGCAAGAAGAAAGGTTCTAATGATTAGTTGCAGCAATACTCATAGGAATAACTGGCCATTTCTCACACATATTTTGTCGCTGTGGGTAGTCGATTTTGGACTTAGGTAGCAGTCACATTGTGTCTTTGTGCGTTTATACATAGAGCATAATCAGTGGATGCAAAACAATTCAGAAGCCTAAAAGAAAGCTGCTTTTTACCACGGGGTGTTGTATGATTTATATGTACATGTCCTACTCTGAACCTAGAGTAAAGAAGTCATCTCGGAAGCATGTCCCAACATATCGAGAAAAAGTACCCTGTATGCTGGAATATTTCATCAGTATTTATACCCTTGGTTCATGAAAATATTATTCTTTGTAGCCATACTCTGAATAATGGGGATTGAATATCGTTCTAGATTTCTGTATCAGCGGGGGGGGGGGGGGGGTGGTAAGGTGTCAATGAAGAAAGCAGGTTTGCTAGTTTATATATATATTGAATCAAACCCCCACTTCTTGATCCCTGTCCTTATTTTCGATAGACTGGTGTCACTTAATCCACAAGACAATAATCATTTTTAACCACAGGTAGACCCATCTGCATATACATATATAAACATAGAAGTGGGCTGGTAACATAGACCTTTATATTTAATATAAACCATTGCCACAGTGCCGATGCCACTACTTATATGGTATCCCCATTGCCAGTTTGTAAACATCAAGTGATATATGTCCAGCATTTACTAAAAATAGAATAATAGAACTGGATGTATTTATCCCTCAAGATTATTAGCAGGACACATATACATCGTCAGTGTTGGTTTGTTTGCAGTTTAGAGTATGTTGTGTCAAGGAAAAATGAATGTGGTGCATGAGTGTCCCCTGTCTGACTCTTTGTGACTAGCCTCCCCCCCTTCAATGCTGGAGGTTTAGGATACACTTCTCACCAATAACATACACACTGCACTTCAGTCATTCCTTTCTGTAGAACCACAGGCTACTTGTGTGCTAATAATGGTGATCTCTGTTTTAACGCCACAGGCTACATTGACATTCTCATTACACAGACCATGCTGGTTTAATGAGTATACATACATGTATATTATTAAGACTGTTGTCAAACGCCTGTCTCTGCAGTCTTGCTATTAAGCCAGTTAAGGGTACTAGAGATGTACTTGTCATTTGTAGAAGAATACAAGGGATAATGAAATAGCATCAAAGCACTTTGTATACTTATGAGTCAAATTTAGTTTTAAAGACTTTTCCTCGCATTTTTTTTTTATCATCATCAAAATTGATTTTGAGGCAAATTTTAATGAGTTAGAGTTCTCTCAAAGTAAGAGGTATAGAGTTAATCTTTGAATAAGTGATGAAAGGGAAGTTTATAGCCATGTTTGGTAGCATCTGTTGCAGCCAATGTCCCTTGGTTGACATCCCACTAAACATAGTCCTTGCCCTCAAATCCCTCATCTCACTATACATCTTTTACAGCGATATGTCTCTTCCCCTTCTCCTTCCTTCTCTCATAAAGATATATCTCAAGTCATTATGTGACTCCAAACACCTGCTAAGATCATTGTGGCGCGTGGTAATATTTCCATAAAAGTCCAGTTGTCTTGTTTCTGTTGATTGTGCAATGGACATGCACTGTTGTGAAATGAAAATGACGCAGGCAACAGCACCATAGAGTTATTGAGTCTGTTAATACATTGTTAAGGAATCCGTTGTTAATTAGAGAATACTTCTAAGTCTGGTAATGAGAATGATGTGTCTGTTTAATATGGTGAAGTGTATCCATATTGAGTGATTTTGGCCAGTCTAGAATTAAAGCGTTTATACTATTTTAAAGATACAAGTTATTTTGCATGGTGCAAGTTACTTTTAATTGAATAATATTTTATATACTCCATTGGTCTGATTAGAAAAGCGTGATCTTGCATGAAAATTTACTGAAACTTCATGGGATTTTCTATAATTTTCGAGATTTAGTAAGATTAATGACAATAATATTATTGCTCAGAATTTAAGCATTTAATGAGTATAAAATATTAGTGCTTATTTCCTCTCAATATAGGCTTAGTCTACTTTAGTCTATCAGCACTTCAGTTTAATTTTCCCAAAAAGTTTTAAACTATGATCAGATTCCTGATGAAGAGCTCGTCAAATTCTGGCGTTTGGTTTTTTATTGAATGGATTTTATAGACTCTGAGCGAATAAATTTACGCAAAGGCAGATAGAAATACACAACCTAAGATGCATGTGACGTTGTCTGGCACCTTACTATGTTAGTAAAGGCACTGGGCTGTTTGTGTGTACTTATTGATAATGGTATATGTTGTACAGAAGTTCCCGCCAGACACTTTGGTATATAGCTGTATGATTCATAATGTTATATTGGGATCTATTTGTTGTGTATTTGTTTATCATAACAGTCCTATGATGCTAATAAGAGGTGTATATGACAGTCAGTTTAGCACCTGTGTATATAGCACTAGTTCATTAAAGAATAGTGAATTAATTGATAACAATGTGAACTACCAAGTTTTAAATACAGCAGCTATTGCAACAAAGGTGTACATGGCTGTTTGGGCCAAATTTGTTTAATCTGTGTATATGTATAAGTCAAGGGAACTGATTATAGAGTCAGTAAAGTGATACTTTAAAAGAGATAAGCACTAACTCTGGGATTGAATTGTTTAGTCTGTTTGGCTAGTTATTGGGAACAATGATGTATAGATCACCTCCCCTCTCTCATTTAAAGATGGTGTCCCAGCTAAAATTCGATGACTTTTTAATCATGCCATATTACTATTGCATATCCTATCCTATACATACTCCCTAAATCTTAAAGGAATTAGCAGAGTCTAAATACATGAGATTAACACATGTAGTACAATCATTTTTACTGTAGGTCGACACTAAAACTTGCTATGTTGTGGTACTGCATGGCTCAGTGCTTTCTCTACCAGGCTAGTTTCCCCTGTACTCACCTGGGGGAGTGACTGAGTCAGTGAGGTGAATAAGCAACTTTGTTTTCTATCTCAAATCATGCATTTATAGACAAATATATTTAACATTGAGTACTGCATATCAGCTAAAATAATAACAAAACCCTTGACATTAAAATTATATCCATTTTGAAGAAAAGATTTGGGAAGTCGATTAGCTGATACACCAGCTTTAAAGAGTAGTGTTGTCAGAATATGGTATACTCATCATAGCTATGAAGCTGGTGCAGCACACAGCACCTAGTGTTATCAGTGTGTGCTTCTGTCATACTCTCGTTCCCAAATCCTACTGAAGGAAGGCTCTGGTGACAGCTAGTATGACCTTGAACTTGGGATTTTGCTAGGTTTGGGCAATCCCTGCTGGTAGCTTGGAACCAGTGGACAGGAACCAGAATGTATGATGGTAGTTTTACCTGTATTTCCCATCATACTTTCTGGTTCCATTTCTCGTTCCTGTTCACTGGTTCCAAGCTTACTACAAGGACTGCCTAAACCCAGCAAAATCCAAGTCCAAGGTCATACTGGCTGTCACCAGAGCCTTCCTTTGGAAGGATTTGGGAACGAGAGTAGCTTCTGTCAGTGCACAGGGCACCCACCAGGGCTGCAGCACCACCCACACCAGGGGTCTGCACCCACCACTGTTGTACAGCATAAGGGGAGCAACTGATCCAATCTCTGTAGTCTTCATGAGTTCATAGTTAACCAAAAGACTTATGATCAAGTTGTAACAATACTATATCAATGTTTAGATATGTACTTTGTCAGAAAACTTAGTATATATCCTCATGTTCTTTGTTAAACTTTGTATTTGTAGACAGATAGGCATGGAAAAAATCACTGTTGCCAATAGAAATGATCACATTGTATCCATTGAGTCTAAAGGTTAGCATGATGCTTAAATAATTTGTAAACTATGTTTGTATAGATTTTGAAGACCACCTAGTAAGGAGAAATGTGGAGGTATCATTTAAGTGTCATTTATATAATATAATAAAAACATGGACAGGAGTTCTTTTGATCAGTTCATTCCTGGTATAATGCCTCATCTGCTTTGTTAACATGTCTATAACCATAGACATAATAATTATACAGTACTAGTTTATTGCATATATCTATGCTTCAAAGTTATGTACTTAGGTTCAATTTTGACTTTTGTATTTGTAGATACATTTTTACAGATATTGGCCAAGGCCAGAAAGCATTTGTAATATTACCGGTAGATGTATAAATCTGTTATGTATTCACACAAATGCATGTATGATATATTTACAACATTATAGACTGTTGTTTGATGTTAACACTTATTTGAACTCTATTATGTATAGATATATACATTATATATAATGGGAGTAAGCACCTACACAGATGATTGTGAGATGGCCAATGTCATGTTCTTATCCATATTTTATAGAATCTGACTCTTCAAGTAGAGGTCAGTTAGGACCTGATGGCTGCCAACTTGTTAAGTTGTCCAGTATATCTCCTACATTGGTGGCATACTGAATACTACCGTGTTTATGTTGTGTTCCGGTCAGTCCTTCTTGTTCCTTTTGTAAATGATACTCCTTAGATTTCGTACAGATGGCAGTGTAATATATTGTTTGTCCTGAATAAATTGTTGCCTGCAGAAAGAGTAAAGGGTTGGGTGTTTGTTGTTTTCTGTGAACAGCTTATAATACTGTCAGGCTAGTTCATAATTCTGTCGCTATGTTGCAACTACACAGCGTTTCCCCCCCCCCCCCCCCCTTGACATTGTTCTCTAGACGATATATCATGTATCATGATCCATTATGTTTAATAGTTATAACAGGTGCAATAGACCTCAACACAACAATGTATACAACTGCTCAAACTTAGATAATAACTGATCCCAGAAAAAACACAATGTCAACTGCACCTGTTGAATTCTCCTTTCTCATGCATAGACATTCCTCTAGAATGTATTAGACACAGAGAGGAAAATGTATTTAATGTTGTTGTACCATTGATTGAAAGCCACATGCTAGAATATTACCGTAATTTGGATTTCCCTAAGGTATGCTGAGCTGGAGACCGAGGTTGGTGCCCTTTAGCTCATAATTTCACCACCAGATGTCCTTGTTGCAGCGTTTTCCCCCCCTTCACAATGTCAATGAGAGGTAGGTCGGTGGCGGATCCAGGAATTTCGGAAAGGGGGGGCTGTAATACCTACAGTATTGGAGGTGTTGTACCATCTAAATTAAAATGTACAGAAAAATAGCCCCTTGCGCCCCCCCCCCCCCCTGGATCCCATCGGACAGACCGGAGCACTGGACTGACCCCTATGTATATGCACCAATGCCATGAACCCAGGTAGCAAGGGTACATTGGGCCAATGTCGGCAATGATCGACACCATCGCAACCGTCATACCAACCATGGCCCATTGTAAGTAATGCATACATTGGTTCAACATACAAATTACAATGATGGCCCACCTCTGGCAATTCTCCTAATTTGCCATCATATTGGGTTATAAACGTGATCCCCAGTGTGCTCTACATGTTTAAAGGTCAGAGGAAGTTCATGGATGAAATTTGACATCTAAAAGTGCCATTTACTGCATGACACCCGTGGGAATTTGTCAAAAGTAACTTGAAGACACCTCACGTGTGGATAATGGAGTTAGATTAGTCCTAAATGATAGTTATACATTTTGTATTATTTCTAACCATTTTAGGATAGAGATCAAGATGGATTAAAAAGACAGAAATGGCTTTTTCTAAACTTATGATTCTTGACAGTCATGTCTTATTAAAGTATGCTTTCACATTCAATTATACATATAAAAATAATATTGTTCAATATCAGTGATTGTTGCAGTGGTCCTATATTGAAAATTATATGTTGGGGCGACATATGTATTACAAGGTTGGTCCGATGTCTAATTTCTAACCTTGGAATAATGTAAAAACATTTTGATGTTGGCCCAACATTGGGCCAACATGAAATCAATATCCCTTTATCCGAGTATGGGCGATTACTGGGCCAGCGGTCAAACCAGCGGTGGGCCAATATCAAAATGCCATTATTGGCCCAATTTTAAGTGGTATATTGGCCCAATCATGGCCCAATGTACTTATGTTAACTGGGATAGAGGTCAGAGCTATTCTAAAAATGGGGGGGGGCATGCCCCCCCCCCCTCCTAAGAAAATTTAGAAATTTCACAAGTAAAATAGTGCATTCTGACGGGTTCTAAAGGCACTATTGAATGCTTTATTCGATTTAAACTTTAAGGCCCATAATGGTACAGTGAGGCACACCTGCAAACTATTATAATTATGGAAAAAAGTTGGGGGGTGGGGATAGGGTGGTAGGCGGCTGGCCCTTTGACAACCCTTACCCTTGGTGAGGAGGATTTTGGTGACCCTTGGTGAGGGGGATTTTGGGCAAAAGTGCCTAGGTTGTGGCAATTTCCCCCGAGGAGTTGGCCTTGGTGTAAGAATTCTGGTCAAAAGTGACCCTTGCAATTTGCGAAGAATTTGACCAAATGTGACCCTTTTTTTTGGGGGGGGGGGGGGGATTTTGTTGATACCTCTGAAAAGTGACCCTTGGTGAGGGGGATTTTGGTGAAAAGCAGACCCTTGGTGAGGGGGATTTCGCTCAAAAAGTACCCTTCCCAGCGCACACCTGTGTCTACAAGTGCCCCCCCCCCCCCCCCCCCCCCCTCCCCCCGGGCCTCCTACCCTCCTAACGCAGACTACATTACATAATATGATATAACGGGGCCAGTCAGTCCGCGGGATAAGGTCTTGACCCAGGGTCCTAAGAAAGTGTCGCCCCCATGTGAATAAAATCAAAACTAATATTTCACACTGCCACCTGGCGGTTCGTTTGTAAATTGACATGACGCCGTTCGCCAAATTTTCAGCAACGACCTTGACCCTCAACAAGTATGGCTGCAGTGTTGAAAAGAGCTTTTAATGTAAGGTTACTTTCCCCGATTTTACCGTGTAACGTCGTACAAAGACGATGCCTTGCTGCGAGGTTAGTGAACCTTAAACTATAGCACACAGTAGGCTAAAAAAACAACAACCTGATATGATCATATTCCAAGAACTGTTTTGACAACAACAAGTTTTGTAACGCGTTCTGAGGCTTCTCCCACTCGTCCATATCTGTGATACCTCCTTCGAGTTCCAAGCCCCTGATCATACCAACGTCAAAGAGTAAGGAATACTAGTATTTGCTCTTTGATCATGCTGAGTGCCTATCCCTTGCTCCCGGTGGTCTTACCACAGTGACAGAATTGTAGGACTGATGGCCCCACGGACTGTTGGCCCCAGACTGATGGCACCACTTAAAATTTGGGACTGCCGTGATGGCCCCAAGACCCAACATATTTAAGGAGTGTTCATTCATTAGTTACAGGGGGGGGGGGGGGGGGGGGGGGGGGATGGTGGGTTTTTTTTTTGGGGGGGGGTGGTGGGTTTTTTTTGGGGGGGGGCGTAAAAATGTCCGACCGCTCCTGAGGGTGGGGGGGGGGGCTTAAAAAAAATCTGACCTCTCTTGAGGGGGGGGGGGGGCGTAAAAAATTCAGCCCCTTCTAAGCAAAAAAGCCAGCGCGTTACTCAAGTTAAAAGGGGGGGGGCGAAGAATTTCCGGCAACTTCTACCCGCTCTCGAGGGATGATATCTCACCACCCCTGTTGGGCGCTATTCGCCAATTGCGCAGAACGCCAATATTGACATTCTGCGCAGCGCAATTTGTAAATAGCGCTGGATTGGCTCTGCGCAGAATACCAATCTGCGCGGAATACAAATTTCAGGCAATTCTTACTGTCAGAAATGGCCGACCGGACGTAGGGGGCGTCACTCGCACGAGCGCGAGTGGCCCGGATCTTGCTGCAAATAATGCAGCTAGGTGCTTTTTTTCCCTATACTGAAGCATAGTAGCTCAGTGTTGCCGAAATAACGCCGGCACGCCGGCTTTTGCCGGCGTAGAATCTTAATGGCCGGCGTAGGGCCTGAGGACGTAGGCCACAATGACCTGCCATGATCTCAGCTTTCTAATGGTGAAAGAATTTTTCAAATCGGTCCATTAGAAGCGAAGATAGAGCCAAATGTGTAGAATTGAATTTTTTTTCAATTTCCTTTAAGTTTTTGCAGTAGTTAAAAGTTATAATGAAGTTTATGAAAGTACCTTGAAATATCAATATTTATATGGCCTGCGCGAGAAGGAAATGGCCTGCGTAAGATGCCAAGACGCAGGCCACCCTGGCCTGCGTTGAGAAAAGTTTTCGGCAACACTGGTAGCTGTCACCCGGTGGCTGTGTATTCAACCTTGGGGCCCTGATTTAGGGCCTTATACCCCCTAGATACCTTAGATATTTTAACCGAGTGGCAAGGACGATACGGACATGCATATATGTCAGCCATAGATCCCTAGCTTAAGCAGATTTTGAGGAATTTGAGTTTTAGCGGAATTTCTAGTACTTAAGCTATATAAAGATGGCGGCCGGCATTGCTGGTGTAAAACATGACGGATATTGCCTCATATCTTAGTTAATATTATCAATCCAATAGATTATCTAGGCTATAAATATCCGGGTGGAATATTTGTAACATATTTCATCTTTTTCCCGATCAAATTCGGCCCAAAAACGATATTTGCAGTGTTTTACTGAAGCACTGTGCCATTGAGTGTGGATTCCGATGCGCGTAGTCACGTGACCAGTACAAGTCTGCCCGACAGGGAGAATGGGCGAGTACCTGTTTTCATTTGTAAGTCTCCGAATCAATCACATCCTAATTAACTTAAATAAGAGCTGGGCGCCATAGAAATCGATGGAGTGTATGCATTCATCACTCTAAAGGGGAATAGGTATAGAAATGTCAATCTAATTGAAATAACTTGATTAGAATCTCGCATTTATTTGTATAGGCCTACCGTGCACTGCGGATTGGCGTTCTGCGCCGATTGGCGAATAGCGCCCAACACCCCCCTGTAATTAATAAATGAACACTCCCTTAATCACTTAATACTGTATTATATCCATACATATTCATACATACATATATATGTATTATTATAGATAGATCTAAATGCCATTTGTAGGCCTATTGGTCTACTGGAGGTGTTTCAGGCCAAATTACAGGTGTTAAAGCAGCCAACATGGGCAGGGGGATTAGCCTTAATTCACACTTGCCTCCTCCATTTAGGGTACCCACAAACAGGGAAAACATGGAATAACAGGGAAAATGGAAAAATCGATTCCCTGCCAGTTGTCAGGGAAACACATGGAATTTGAAAATGTTTCCAAAACACAGGGAAAACACATGGAAAAATATTTTTGCACACAGGGAAAAACATTTGTGGCATGTACTGGGAAAAGGTATCTTAGTGCACCCTGCACTAAGGGCCTTTATTGCAGATCGTGTCACAAATTTTTGAAACCATAATGAGGGTGGTGGTGTGATCCATTCTCAAAAAGCATGCGATGTCACTTCTTGGCTTCTAGATTTTCAAAAAAATTCTGGGACGCATGCCCCCAGAGCCCTTGTCAGTGTTATTGGGCCTCCCATGAGATTGGTTTCTCCTACTTCAGTAGGATTCCCTACCATTTTAAGCAAAATAAAGGGCCCTCATGATTTCCACCACATCCATTCAGATTTTATTTCGGGCGCGGGGTTGCTCTGTTACTGTTTATCACACTGCAGGATGAGTAGATTCCCAAGTGTAGAGAAGGCATCAGGGGGCAGCATTTGGCTTCTAGATTTTAGTTCTAGTTTGAAAAAAAATCCCTCACATCCCCAACTATTAATGGTCAATGTGCTCTACTTGTGAGAGAGACTGATCAAGTTCAAATTGTCTTGGTAACCAGTAGTTCCTAAATCTGAAAAGACATAGCAATGCCGCATCATGCTTATAGATCTTCAATTTTTTTTCCCAGAGGGTGCCCTAGACCCCCTCCCCTAGAATTGTCTTTGTGGGTCCTTGTGCAACTTGAGATATGTACACAACTTTACAAATGGCAAATTGGTCGGGGCGTTGCATCCTCCCAACACTACAAACCAATTTTTTCCCCCACGCCAATCGGTAAAATGGGTAATCCCCTGGTGGAACCTGACTGATAAAAAATTTAAATGATAAAGAAAAATCCTCACCTACTCAACTTAACAAACTTATGAGCCCTAACATATTTGTACCAAAATGAACCATTTCAAGTCTAGAAATTCAAAATTTTCTCACCTTTCCTTCGAAAAGCAAGGTTTCAGTCCTGTTTATAGAGGATAATACCAGTATGAGCTTTAATTTATTTGGTGTCAAAATGCACTAGAATGCACCATTTCAATTCCAGGCTTTCCAAATTTTCTGGGGTAGAGGCATGCCCCCAAACTCCCCTAGTTGAACTGTTGCACCTTGTGCTTCATCCTGGTTCAGAAATTTCTAGATCCGCCACTGTCTTTCGTATGCAGATTTAGGGCTCAGAATATTTCTGTTCAGACGTTGCATGTATGATATGACATCTAGATTTTCAAAATTTGAGCACCCTGGTGGTTGATCACAATGAGACGCGATGGTACCTTGCTTTGGTGGGGCCATTTAGTATCATGATGTTTACCTGGTTCTTCATGTCTCACCCATTCCCTCATGACAGACTACCCAACCATGAATATTAATAACAGTTCCAAAGCAAACAGCTCAGGGAAATTCAGTCGTGGCTCAGGGTAAAACAGGGAAAACACATGGAATTTGAAAATGAAATTTTGTGGGTACCTGTGTACCATTGGGCAAGCCAGGTGTGAGCTGCAAGTGTGAGGAGGAAGGGGGGTCCTTTTTAACTAATTTTTGCATTTGAAGTTTTTCTTTATTTTTTTGGCAAAAAAAAACTAACTAATTTTTGCATGAGGAATAAAATTTAAATACCGCTTTTCTTGCAATTACAAGATCTATACTCTGGTAATGATAATAAAACAGGTTTTTATCAATTTGATTATTCTGCTGTGTCATAAGAATAGGTCTGAAAAGACCTGCATTTTATCATAAGAATTGATGTCTAAAAATGTCAACAGACACTTTTTTTTCATATATTTCATATTATTTCAGATGATATGACATCGGGAATGGCTATTATAATTCTCTACTTGTTTCAAAATATGGTTAAATATCCTTTTAGACCCCATAATCTATAAACTTAGAAGTGGGGCCGTCAGTCCCAAGTGGGGCCATCAGTCCCAAAATGTGGGGCCATCAGTCCCAAGTTGGGCCAACTTGACGTGGGGCCAACCGTCTGTGGGGCCATCAGTCCCAAGGCCACTTAACAGGATGACGACGACAGAACTTGACGTGGGGCCAACCGTCTGTGGGGCCATCAGTCCCAAGGCCACTTAACAGGATGACGACGACAGAACTTGACGTGGGGCCAACCGTCTGTGGGGCCATCAGTCCCAAGGCCACTTAACAGGATGACGACGACAGAAGTCAGTGCCACAGCCTTAGGCCTAGGCTAAGCCTGAGCATGAGCCTCGGTTGGAGAGGGAGGAGGCAAAACTTGATAAGCCGCCAGGCTGGGGAGGGGTGGGGGGGAGGGGGTTCAACTACTTGAACTAGTCACTGCGAGACTCTACTGTCAGAGTCAGATTCTATGCGATCACTTGATTGGGTATGTCCAACTAGATTCAACTGGGTCAGACAAATTCACCAACACCCCCACTCGAGTCAAGAGGGTTCAACATCTGAAAGCCAACCCCCCATCTTAAACCCCAACCTTGTAACTAAGTCCAAGAACCTGTACAACTTAAAAAGGCCTTACTGAGTTGCGTGAGTATTGTTCAAATAAGGTATTTTCCCTTAGACTTAGTCATGTGCCTCTCTATTAAACACTTGTCATCTGTTTTTGCAGACTTGCAGAAGTAGGAGTGCTGGAAAGTCCAAAGCTACAGGGGAAATATGACACTGGACAGGTATGTTTCCTTCAATGCCTTCCTTTTAATTAAATCATCTGGCTACCCCAGAAAAATATATCTGAATAATGTAATTCCTATAGGCAATTTGTATGTAGATCTACTCATCCATTTCAAGCTGTTCCTCCACCGTGTGTTCGGATACCGAGGGGTTGTGCTGTTCCCATGGGTTGGCAAAATATACGACCGTGACATAGCCACCAAGCATGAAGATGTGTAAGTATTTCTACTGTTTTCTAGTGTAAAAATTTGATTTTAAAAATATTTCCATACATTTAATACTATTTCTGATGTGTGACAAGCATATGTATTTGGTCGCATCTTTTATGTGAATTACAACGTAAAATAGTTAAATAGCTCACGCGGAGTTACTCGGGTCAGTTCATTTAGTTGGTGGTTGGTTGATGTAGATGTTGGGTGCTATTCACTAATAGGCGCAGAATGCCAATATTGACATTCTGCGCTGCGCAATTTGTAAATGGTGCAAGATCGGCGCTGTGCAGTATGGCAATCTGCACGGAATACAAATATCAGTGCACGGAATGCAAATATTAGTGCGACTGCGATTACCGGTTTCATCTGTACATAAGTTGTTGTGGCAATTGAACACTAATTTGTTGACATAAAAGAACGGCACCATAAAACTTAGGGGATCAAATACATTCACCTATGACAGATAGCATAGGCTTAGTAGTTTTAAACCGGTATGTTAAATAACTTTATTAGTATCTCGCATACATATGGATACAGTGCACGGCAGATTAGGCTCAGTCTCATGAGTTTGTAACATTTCAAACGTCTTTGACCGGTGCCATCTTTGACCGGTGCCGTCTTTGACCGGTGCCGTCTTTGACCGGGTATGTGATTAAAATGAAGAAAAAAGTAGTGTATAGTAAAGAAATGGGTAAAATGTTTGTATAATATGTTATAACACATCATTTCGAGGCATTATTTAAAATTGATATATTTCATATATTTATGTTACTGGCTCAGTCTCATGAGTTTGTAACAGTTGAAACGTCTTTGACCGGCATCGTCTTTGACCGGTGACGTCTTTGACCTGCTGAAGAAAAAAAGCCCGAAAGGAACCCTTAATATGTGCATTAAACTTTTTTTTTTAATTGGGTAAAACAACCATAGACTGTTTATTACATGAAGAAGTTGAAGCTTAAATTTCTTTACTATATAAGTACTTTTTTCTTCATTTTAATCACATACCCGGTCAAAGACAGCACCGGTCAAAGACGGCACCGGTCAAAGACGGCACCGGTCAAAGACGGCACCGGTCAAAGACGGCACCGGTCAAAGACGTTTGAAATGTTACAAACTCATGAGACTGAGCCATTAGCGTTCTGCGCCGATTGGTGAATAACGCCCAACCTAGATGTCTATACCTGGCGCGGCAGTCATATACAAAATCTCATAAAGATCACTCGAAAGTCTTGTCTAAACGAAAATTATACTAACCCCACATAGCTAGCATGTCCATAGACTCTTAAGAGACTATTTGATGCTATATTTTCCTTCAGGAAATCAGCGGATGAATTTGGCATGTCGGGCAGCAGGGAGGTGAAGGGCAAGACACACACGTATTATCAAGTCCTCATTGACGGCAGAGACATCCCCCATATTGTGAGTACCACCGACATCCCTCACATTCTAAGCACCACTGTCCAGAGACATCCCCCACATTCTGAGTACCAGAGTCACCCCCCCCCCCTTCCCACATAGTACGTACCAGAGACACCCCCCACATTCTGAGTACCAGAGTCACCCCCCCCCCCTCCCACATAGTACGCACCAGAGACACCCCCCACATTCTGAGTACCAGAGTCACCCCCCCCCCCTCCCACATAGTACGTACCAGAGTCATCCCCCACATTCTAAGTACATGTACCAGAGACATACCCTACTTTCTAACTACCAGAGACACACACCCACATTCTAAGTACCAGAGTCACCCCCCCCCCTCCCACATAGTACATACCAGAGCAGAGACATCCCCCCGCATTCTAAGTACCAGAGTCACCCCCCACATTCTCAGTACCAGAGACACCCCCCACATTCTCAGTACCAGAGTCACCCCCCCCCTCCCCACATAGTACGTACCAGAGACATCCCCCACATTCTAAGCACCACTATCCAGAGACATCCCCCACATTCTGAGTACCAGAGTCACCCCCCCCCCCCCCACCTCCCACATAGTATGTACCAGAGACATCTCCCACATGCTAAGCTCCAGAGACACACACCCACATTCTGAGTTCCAGAGTCACCCCCCCCCCTCCCCACATAGTACGTACCATAGACACCCCCCACATTCTAAGTACATGTACCAGAGACATCCCCTACATTCTAAGTACCAGAGACATCCCCTACATTTTAAAAGATGGGTTAGGAGCTAATTTGGGGTTAATTTTTATTTTTCATTTAAAGAACGTATTAGTGTTCCTAATGTCCATACAAATATGTGTGTGGCTTATGAAATCATTCCTATACTTATGAATGTATTAAATATAGAGGAAACCAGGTTAAAATAGGTTAAGGGACCCGTCACTATTACAGAGAGGGGTCTTCTAACCTGGTTTTCTCTATATTTGATGCATTTCTAATCATCAGAGTAGTTAAAAAAGACACACACAGATTTATATGGACGTTATGAACAAAAATATGTTGTCTGACTGAAATATGAAAATTGTCCCCAAATTAGCTTCTAACCCATCTTTAAGTACCAGAGACACCCCCATCCCCGATATGTCGCAGTTCAGACTATTGAAGTGACTCACACGTGGCACCTCCCTGTATTTCAGCGAGTCGGCACCGAGTCGGTGACCTTCCTCAGCAGCCAGGAGAACAGCGGCACACTCTATTCCATCCCAGGTTAGTCTAGCAGCTTCCATCTCTATTTCAGAGTTGCCACTTTTCCTACTTTTGCTGGAATTCCTACTTTTTTGAATGGCATTTCTGTATTAGATTAGATGTACATAAATTTACTACAGAAAATTTACCAAAATCTCTAGAGGACTACTTTTTGTCAGGCAGTGAGTGGCATCTTTGCTATTTTCATATGCATATTCATTACTTTTAGGAAATCAATCATTTATTTTCTACTGGGTATTTATAATATTTTAATCGTACAAAATACGGAAGCCCCTGATCTTTGTGGGGGAAAAACATTGAAAACAAAGTCTGAACTGTCCTACCTACCTTGTATATATTTTTTCAGCATATTAATACCTGAAACACACAATTCATGTAACTAAAAGAACACTTGCTATCCTCCGAAAAGAGAAGGGGACGTGCCCCAGTAGCGGTTTTCTCACTCACCTCATAGATCATAAGATGCGGTCGTTCATTTCATAGATTCGATCATCCATAGATGCGGTCACTGCTGTTATGGGTAATCAGCATATAAATATCTGTGAGGCAGACTACCACTATTTGTGGCTCACTCCTTGCCAACTTGAGATATGTCTCGTGAGGTACTTGATGTACATCTGGCCGTTAAACAAATCAATCAATCATTCAATCACAATTCATGTTGCTCTGCCTTACCGGTCCCTCTATGTTTGTTTTACAGGCTTGGACTACATCGGACATGAAGATGTCCTGCCATACACCACAACAGAAAAACAGCCCATCCACAACCACCTCTTTGACAAGTTTATTGGACAAGAGTCAGAAACAGGTCAGTCACATCAACCCTGGTTAGCTACCATGATGGTTCACATTTCTCTAAGGCAGCAAATCTAATGCAAATTTATAACTTTTGATCAATTTGAATTAAAGTTACATACATGTAGTGTCTCCACTGGATCGATGGCCAGCATCTGTTTCGGAATGGCGATAAAGCATACTTCTGTGGTTCTATGGTTTTGTAATAATTGGCTTGTCAAATTTTGTGCCTTTATATGGTTGAAAATCGACAAGGGCGACAGGGCCCTTTTAGAAATCGACACGGGCGTCATGGCCCTTTTAAAAATTGACACGGGTGACACGGCCCTTTTAAAAATCGACCCTAGTTTATTCTGTATCCATAAAAATCGACACACCGACGCGGCCCTTGAACTAAAAATCGACACGGCGACATGGTCAAATATACGGGTACCCACGTAGAGGCACAATTTTGTATGAAAGATTTTCAATATGAAAAATGTCCTACGGGGGGTCACTGCTTGTACAGCACTACTTCAGTTCTGTAGTACACTTCTAAAGACCCCTGTGCACGTCGCACCTCACATACCTTAAATTCTCCCCTATAAGCCTAACTTGCATATAGAGTAAGGTACACCCCTAACTTTGACAAATCCTACAAGGTCCAAAGTGGGTCTGAAAATTGCTAGTTTAGTACGGCAGTATACTCAGAAGAGCCCTCGTATAAGCTGCACCATATATACCGGTAGTCATGTTTGGTATTAAATTAAAGGTGAGCCATATTCGCGGTGCCAAGACTTCAAGGTAACGCAAATTCCCACGTACTACCCGCGGGTTGTAGCGAAGCAATCTCAGCTTTCATTTGATACCATACATGCCTATATAGGGTGCGGGTTATACGAGGGTTTTATCTCTATAGACCAGTACTAAAAAATGCATTTTCAGATCCCAAAACGGGTTAGATGATTCTCCTGAGTTGAGGGTGCGGGTTTTACGCGAGATACGGGTAGTATGCGGGATTTAAATAATACAATGTAATTATATCTGGTTCTGATTTGTGTACAAGCCGCGGCATATACAGAATACTTTACCGTAATAAAAAGTTTTTTATTTCTTATTATGGTATGTTAAGCTTTTAAACATTTTACAATTTTTATATTGATCAAAAGCTGAATATAAGCTGTACCCAGTTTAAATAATAACGATATAACCTTTTCCTGGTTGTAGGTCCGTACGTGGCACGGGACACGTTGCGGGAGTGGCAGGACAAGAACCACCCCTGGTTAGAACTCACCGACGTACACCGAGAAACCACCGAGAACATCCGAGTCACTGTCATGCCATTCTTTATAGGATCCAGAGTAAGTTTTCCAGTGTTACCGAAAACTTTTTAAGTATACAGGCCAATGTGGCCTGTGTCGTGAGATCTTACACAGGCCATTTGCCTTCTACACAGGCCACATCGAGCCATATATATTCATGTCATATAGCATATTTCATACTATTTTATATCAATTAATACAAATTGCAATGCTTCTCTAATAATTCTACTAGAAAAAATCTTAAAGTCAGTGAAAAAGTATTTGTAACACTTGCATGGACCTAGCTCAGCATTTAATAGGAATATTTGAAAAATTCTTTCACTGCTGGAAAGCTGACATCATCCGGCAATTGTGGCCGGTGTGTAAGAGCCTTACATCGGCCATTAAGATTATACATCGGCAAAAGCCGATGTGCCAATGTCATTTCGGCAACACTGGAGTTTTCTGCAATTTTGCCATAACAAATTATGGTTGTTTTTACTGCGGTCGTCATCATTAAGAACAGTTGCTAAGAGCTGAACTACAGAGTGATGCCATTTGTATGCACATCATGCAGTCTTTGTGAAAACCTTTTCTGCCCACAGGACCTTCGGTCCTGCAAATTTTCAATGTTGAAGGACCAGCTATATTTTTGAAGGACCGGATAACCACATAGTTAACACTATGGTGCATTTAAGTATAAAATAATTTTGTCCATTAAGTATCCAATTTATTTGTAATCATTTGTGGCCAAATAAGGATAGAAATATAGTTTTACACAGTATATAGACAAACATATTTCATCTTTAGAAGCCCAACTGAATTCTTCTACTTCAGAAAAGCCTTACAGGTGACTGGACATTCGGTCCTTCTACACTTGTAAATCTGCTGGACCAGTTACATTTTAGGTGGACATTGCCACTGTCCTGCATGTTTTCGCAAAGACTGGTCACATCTGACAAGCATCTCTCGTTTCCCTGGTTACATACCAGGGACTGTTATTGTGCTTGATTATGATTCGCTCTGCAACTGAAAAAAGGCCCAATACAGAGAAGTTAACTTTTGGACTAATGCAAGTCCAGGAGGTTTGATTATGGCGACTTTAGAACCGTAGGACACTTCTAAAACCCCTTGTATGAGCTGCACACTTGTAGGCATGTTTGGCGTTAGAATAAAGCTGGTTCTGATTTGTGTACAAGCCGCGGCTTATACGGAAGACTTTAATACTGTAATAAAATGTTTTTTTATTTCTCATTATGATACGTTTTTAAGTTTTTAAACATTTTACAATTTTTATATTGATCTATAATAGCACAACCGGTGGGTTAATTTATTAGTAATTGATATTCTATTGTCTACTGTTATTTGAGATGTGATAACCAAGATTAATGAAATAATTGAAAGCGAATACAACGATACACATAATAAAGGATTACTTTATAACAGCCCTGCTTCTTTTATTTTGTAGGAAGTTCAACAAACTCACGTTTATTGGGTAAGTTCATCCTTATTTCACTTCAGCAGATATGTATCAGCGCGTTAGTTACACATTATTTACCCACACAGTGGCGGTACTGCATCCGGCTGTTAGCTACATGTACATTATTTACCCACACAGTGGCGGTACTGCATCCGGCTGTTAGCTACATGTACATTATTGACTCAGGGTTTAATTAACCCTGAGTACTATACACCTACCAATTTTGCATTTTAAGACAATTTTGTTACATAGGAGAATTGTTATATTTCGGTTATCATTTGACATAGAGACATGTGGAAAATTCTATGACATAGGCAAGATCGGGAGACAGCATTTTCCTCAAAATTAAAAAAAAAAATCAATTTGTCTTTAAGATATTGAACTGCGATCTTCCCGAATTTATTTCTCTCTTTCGCTATTATGGAAATGTACTAAACCAAATCTATCACCTGCTTTGGACACCCATAGACTTCAAGGCTTAAGCGTTATCAACAGAAGATAGAAATGACATTTTCAGCGAATTTGCCCGTATTTCTCTCTTTCTACCCCGAAACTGGGCAAAACTGGGCACATTCTACCACCAGTCTAAAACACACAACAGAAAAAGTGGGACATGCAAAATGTGAGATGCAGAGAATCAATATAATTATGATAGCACAAACAAGGGCATCACAGATCACTTCCAAATTTTACAATAACACAGTCCAAACACAGTATAAGGGAAAATATCAACCCCCCACACCCCCCTCCCCCCTCCCCCTATTTTTTAAATTACTTAAATGAACTTCATATAATACCCTGTGCATACCAAACACAAGGATCACTTTTAGTTCCTGTACCACCCGTCTTCTACATGGTGGCGCCATAGTTGTTTCTCACGTACCTCAAGAACTCAGCAAGACAACACAAGAGTTGCCAGCGACAACGTCAGGATAAAAGGAGTGCAGAGCGAAATTGTATTGTGGATATGACAAGGCAGATATGCTTCGCTTGCAATGCGACCACGATATGAGCTCCCAGTAAGAACCCACCTTTCCAATTTGAAAATACCGCCCAGGGGGGGTATAAACAACAAAGAGGTACCCATGATCCTATTTTTTTCTAAAACCCTCTTTAGGGTGGGACAAAAATTAAAAACATGCAGAGCGAAATTGTGCCACCCGTATCTCCTTTTTGATAGGGACAAGAGGCGGTACATGCCGGCAGCCTGCAACTGTCGCCCACACCCACCTGCACACCCACACCCACCTGCTCACCCACACCCACCTGCTGGCCTAAATTGGAATAACATACATGTATGACACGTGACTTGAGGGTACTTTTTAACAAGGAATTCATTTCTGATGCCAGAATTGACCAATGAATGATTATAAGGGAGTACTGTATCTAAGTACATGATAAGCTCCAGCTCCAGCTTACCCTGAGTCATCTGTGAGGCCACTCACACGCTCAATCTTTTACCCACACAGTGGCGGTACTGCATCCGGCTGTTAGCTACATGTACATTATTTCCCCACACAGTGGCGGTACTGCATCCGGCTGTTAGCTACATGTACATTATTTACCCACACAGTGGCGGTACTGCATCCGGCTGTTAGCTACATGTACATTATTTCCCCACACAGTGGCGGTACTGCATCCGGCTGTTAGCTACATGTACATTATTTACCCACACAGTGGCGGTACTGCATCCGGCTGTTAGCTACATGTTATTTACCCACACAGTGGCGGTACTGCATCCGGCTGTTAGCTACATGTACATTATTTACCCACACAGTGGCGGTACTGCATCCGGCTGTTAGCTACATGTACATTATTTACCCACACGGTGGCGGTACTGCATCCGGCTGTTAGCTACATGTACATTATTTACCCACACAGTGGCGGTACTGCATCCGGCTGTTAGCTACATGTACATTATTTACCCACACAGTGGCGGTACTGCATCCGCCTGTTAGCTACATGTTATTTACCCACACAGTGGCGGTACTGCATCCGGCTGTTAGCTACATGTACATTATTTACCCACACAGTGGCGGTACTGCATCCGGCTGTTAGCTACATGTACATTATTTACCCACACAGTGGCGGTACTGCATCCAGCTGTTAGTTACATGTACATTATTTACCCACACAGTGGCGGTACTGCATCCGGCTGGAGAACCTGGGTGAGGAGACGGTTCAGCTGCGGGAGCGGCACTGGAGGATCTTCTCTCTGAGCGGCACGCTGGAGACAGTACGTGGAAGAGGCATCATCGGCAAGGTACCTCACCAACTCTTCTTTAAAGTGTTATTATACTAAGGATATGAAGTCTTCAGAGATGCCACTTTTACTACTTCAATTAGAATTTCTCCTGTGTAATTTGTTGAATAAAATCTAAATAAATAGAAATAATATGTCTAATGCGACAAGATGCGTACTACATCAGGGTTGCCACTGTCAGGGAAAATGTCAGGGGAAATATTTTTCGTTCCAGGTCAGGGAAATGTCAGGGAGTTTCAGATTTTTTGGCAAAATGTCAGGGAAAATGATATTTTCTGAAAATGTCAGGGAAAATGATATTTTGTCAGGGAAAATCTTTGAAATTCAAAAAAAGTCACCTGTTTTCTCTGATAAAAGCCTGTATTTTACTACGATTTAAAGGGAGAAAGATATTTAAATCCTCAAAAAGGAGGGGGTAAAATTTTGCCCACATGCGATACACAAAATCCCTGTTGTTAAATAATGACCACTCACTAAGTAGAAGATAATTTTAAAAAGTGCATATTCATAGTTGGAGGGCATTTAAAAACATTGGGTTTATGTCGCGATTGTCAGGGAAATTTGATATACCGTATTGTCGCATATAGGTGCCGGGTTTTGAATAGGTGCCTGTTTTGAATAGGAGCCGGGGGTAATAGGGGTTTGAAATCAATAGGTGCCGGGCCTTGAATAGGTGCCGGGGGTTTTCATTTAAAATAAAAATCGTGCCTAATTAACCAATCAGTGACTACAAAGCAACTCTGTGAATGTTACTTTTCACATTGGATGCACATTTCCCGCAGCTTGTGCTGTATGTATACACTGCAGTGTAGGTGTTTGCTTTAAAATTAGCCAGCTTTGATCAAGTGTGCATCCTGTACACTAGACATAAGTTGGTTTTGTTATTAGAGGACATAGGGGCTGCACGGGGCTGTCAGTTAGATGCCTTTTACTCTTTTTTTTCTTTGGGGGGGGGGGGGGGCTAAAACAATAGCTGCCGGGCCTTGAATACCTGCCTGCTTTGATTAAGAGCCGGGTGTATGGGGGTGTCCAAATAAATAGCTGCCCGGGCACCTATATGCGACGATACGGTAATGTCAGGGAAAAGTCAGGGAATTCAAAACTACCTTGTCAGTGGCAACCCTGTACATGTAATGTTTCCATCTCCAGGAGCCGGTGTTCTCCAAGCTGCAGCCGGCCTTCCAGTACACGAGTCACGTGTCCCTGCAGGCACCCAGCGGACACATGTGGTGAGTGCCAATCACAGCCTTATCTTTTTGAAATACAAGACTTACTATGCTTTAGCACTGAAATGCCGTATTCAATGTCCCCCTCCCCCAATTGAATACAATGTGGCCATATTCAAGGTTTTCTTTCCTTCATTAAATGGCTTCAAATAAAACAATAAATGCAAATGCCAACTACATTGATATCTCTCTGACGTATTTCACTCCTGGGGCCTGGGGCGCATTCCACTCAGTCTGCGGCTTTGTGGGATACTGCCCCAGCCCCCACTCGTAAATATGACAGAGACGGTATCAATGGGCATTGGCATTGTTCTATTCATCATTGAACTCCATCCAACATACTCCCGTCTGCCCAGTACTACCGATATGGGCCCTTTCAAATAGTAAAATTTTGGTCAGGGTAATAATGCAGGGTTGTCATATTCAAGGAAAATGTCTGGCGAAAACGGTCAGATAAATTTCGGATTTTTTTACAAAATGTCAGGTGAGATTTTCTGAAAATATCAGAGAAATAACAATTTTGTCTTTGAAATACCAGAAAAGTCACCCGTTTCTTATGAAAAAGCCTGTATTTTAAAAGAGATCAGAAAAAAATGTAAATCCTCAAGAAAGAGGGGGTAAAATTTTGCATGCACACAAGGAATTGGACAAAACCCCTGTTGTTGAATAATAACCACTTGCGAGATCGAAAATAACTTTTAAAGCAGTGCATATTCATAGTTGGAGGGCATTTAAAAACATTGGGTTTTTCTTGCGATTGTCAGGGAAATTTAAGAGTCAGGGAATTGTCAGGGAAAAGTAAGGGACTTTTGAACTACCTTGTTGTTGGCAACCCTGTAATGGCCACGCACATATGCACTGTAAACATAAGACGTTTTAATTAGCTGAAAAAATATGGCCTTGAGTTACCTTGTAAAGAGATTATTTCTAAACTATATAAAAACAATAGTGATGACCCTACACAGTATGTAGGAGTTCATGCATTCACATTAAGAAAGAATGCCTGTTTTTGTTTAATTTATAAAAAATATTACAAGCCAAAACCACATCCAGGGAATGACATTGAATTTATGCTATTCACAGGGGTACCTTCAAGATGGAGCGTGAAGACGGGTCGTCGTTTGAGTGCCGCATTCCGCCCTTCTCTCTGGAGAGTAAACAAGAAGATGGCAGCACGCCGCATGGATACGTCGTCTAGTCGCGATACCGCTGTCAACACGCTAGGTGCCACTCTACCACCCTCAGGCTGCAAAGCCATATACTAGGACAGGCAGTATTCACACAACTGAGGAATATTAATACTTCAAGGCGGTATAGTGCCTCAAGTTTCATGTTCTCCGGGTGAGTTCCTCACTAGAACTGCTTTGGCACATCATGTCGACCCTTTAGTGGTGTAAGCATGATGCATGACTGCGGTGCAGGAGAGCCACTCACCAGTACTGCATTCATGCATCATACAACAGAGGGGCATGATGCACTAAAAATTGTACGCCAACCATGATTTAATGGGTTATGTTTGGGAAGGGAACTTCAAGTGGGATGAATAAGGATGAGGGCCTCCCACCAATGATGGTGCAGCTGGAAGCTAACCACGAGGGGGTTTTGTAAATATGTATAAATGTCACTGCTAGGTTTGTAGTCATTGATGACAATGTATGGACAAGCAATCTAACTGGTGCCGAAGTAGTCCTAGATTAACTGTCCTTAATATACATCAATTGATGCGTCAATAGAATGAAGAAGAAGTGCTAGTATTATTAACTGCGCAGAGGGTTCTAAAGTGAACTTTATTTAAAGGGGGGAATAACTACATATGGATAAACTGCCCTCTGTCTAAAGTTTGTTAAACATAGACATTGGAGAGATCTTCAGTATCACTACATGTGTAGTGATTACCCGTACCAAATGTCTTGGTATCGCTCTTGTATCTCCATGTGAAGATATCACAGAAAACCAATACGGAATTGAATTCCACAGAATCGTGGAACCATATGGAAAACTAGAATAGTATTGGAAGCTGAACGTCTGGTTGTGAAACACTGTAAGTTCTGAGAGTCATTTCCAGCTATATCAGCAGCATCCAAGGAAGACCTCTTTAAACTTCGGTTTGTTAATCTACTTTTTTTTCTGTATTTACTATTAGAAGAATGATTTTAACTGGCTCTCACGTTGCTAGGTGCATGCACGTTTCGAGCTCGAAACTATTTATTCCAGAGAATCCTTATTGTATATAAGCAGTTATTTCCTTCCAATGCCTTGATCTAAACTTAGTACAAGTTCTATATACTCGTCAGTTACAAGTATCAGTGTGCAGCTTCGGGAAAACTGACCATGGTGGTGTCATTCTGTTGGACGCTTTAGAGGAAGGTGGGAATACAAGTTTGATCAGCTATTTATTCCGGTGTGAAGTTCTGGTCAGAAGGAAATTTATTTTACAAGCAAAATTCCTGTTCCCTCATTCAATTTTTTGTTTGTGTGAAAAAAGTTAATAGTGTCGAATGCTAAGACTATTGTATGTAAATTTGGTGACTGTAGGTTGACTGTAATTGGTCATCACCAAGATATGGTAGCCATGGTAACTTTGTGGTGAGGAGATGCCGTTAAATAGAAAATCCATTTAATAGATTGTTTCTACTGTAAACCTAACACGTGAGCCATATTTGCTTTAAAAGAAAGAATCGTGTATTTAAAGTACAGTAAAACTTGGTTATAACGAATCCCTTGGGAACAGGTAAAAAGTTCGTTATAACCAATTTTCGTTATAACCAAGTCCAGCAGTTTAGGCAGCTTCTAGAGATGGTAAATGTGCCCTAATCCCCATAGTATAGGCCTATGTAGTTAATATAGACCTATCTAGGATGTGAGCTAAATGTGCGTTAAATTCCTTCATCTTTACAAATTCTGTTACAATGAATTTTCGGGTATTTATGTCACTGACAAATTGTGTTGCCCAAATATTGTCCTATACTATTCTATAGTAAAAAAAAAAAGTCTGAGGATTGGTACCAAATTCAAAACGAATTATATTTGGCTATGCATAATGCAATGATTTTATGATTGGTAGGATATATTTTCTTCTTACAGAGGCACTGGGGCGGGTACAGAGGCTCTGGACTGGGTACAGAGGCATTGGCCGATTGGGGCCGGGTACAGAGGCACTGGGGCCGGGTACAGAGGCATTGGGGCCGGGTACAGAGGCACTGGGGCCGGGTACAGAGGCATTGGGGCCGGGTACAGAGGCATTGGGGCCGGCTGCAGAGGCATTAGACCCTGAGGCATGTTCAAAGGCGACTGCCCCCGCTCCCAGGGCTTCCTGGGCGGCTGGAGGGGTTACAAGGGATTTGCATTTCACTACGAATATTCTGACTTCTATTTCTGAATGTGAAAAATTTGTTTGTTATAAACAAGTTTACACCAACAGTACTTCGTTATAACCAAGTTACTTTACTATAGAAATGTATGAGTGAAAATCGGGACCAAGCAAATCTGTTTGTTGTAACCAAAATTCGTTGTAAGGAAGTTTGTTGTAACCAACTTTTACTGTAAATGGTTCGAAGAATTATGATTTAAAGTACCAAAACGGCAATTTTCAGACCCCAGATGCGGGTTATATGATTCTCCCAAAGTCGGGGTGCGGGTTATACGCGAGGTGCGGGTTATACGCGGGAATTTACGGTAGTATAGGATGTTGGTTCTAGTAAATATCATTTGCCAACTTTGTAACAATTAAATCGTGCGTGGTCATATTAACAAGGTGGAAATCAAATTTCCTGCATCATCCAAAGGGATTACAAAGATAATATTTCCCAGTTATAAGCCACCTGGTTTCTTACTTATGACTGGATTACAGAATAAACAATACTTATATATGTGTGAGCAGACGCACAGAGATCTAGATATGGATCATCTTTCTGTGTGTACTTTATTTTTAATGAATTAGTTTGTCAAGCTTTTTATTAGTGTTTCAACAAAGGTGAGCAGCCAAATAGAAAGGATGCTCCACACTCCCATGTATAGAGTATATTGGGGCCCTCGGCCCATGCCACGAGGTAACGTAATTATAAAGGCGTGCTATATGTTGATACTGCTCCCAAACCATGGAATGTGATATGGAAATAAAACAATTATTAATTTACTTCCTATGGATATTTGCTTATTTGTGTGATATTAACGAGTCCAGGAAAACACCACGGTCCACGATTTTGAGCTCCTTGAAGTCTTCATTAGCTGAAATAGTTTTATGCGTGAATTTTGATTTGGCAGGTACCAAATTTCCAGTTTTATTTTATACGGTCTTGCAGAAATCGGCATCATGAGATTTGGTACAGAACATATGGTGGGTAGTCCCCATAGGCTCGAAGTAACTAAATCTTCACCAAATTTTCGACGTGAGGCCTAAATTACATGTACTTTCAAAATATGTAAAGAAACTGTGGGGGTCCTAAGCTAGTTTCTGAGATATCTGACCATGAGGTTTGGGTGATCTCTGGTAAGATATCAGATAGTGTTTGGGGATGTATATGCACAAAAAAACTTCCCAAAGTAATTAACTCTCTCCATAATTCTCTCAGAATGTAGTCTGTAATGTTACACATCAAGAAACACATTTTTTTTGTGCTTGTGCAATAACCACTGACTCGGTCACTTTAGCGTGCAGCTCTGTCTATTTATTCGCTGATGACCTAGGCGTGAACTTATACTTAGATAAAGATCGATAAATCACAGCTTCATATATACCGGTACTTGTGCAAAAATACCAGGGGACATTTGTTATTTTGAAAACAAAGTGGAAAATGTAAATGTAGGTAAACCTGGGCACAAATAGGTTACACCCTGGCGATGTATGTTAACCCGCCAAGGACGGCATGATGCCTCAAGGATTTATGTTCTTTTTTCAAGTCATGATGCACGAGAGCAGCATGGTTGAGTGACATAGGTGCATCATGGCAAACCCTTCAGGTGTGTATCAATGTGGGCATGATGCACTAATGCAGCCGTCCCGATTCACTCACTGGGGCTGCATTCATGGATCATTCCAACAAAAAGAGCATAGTGCATTAAAGAATTATGCTGCCCTTAAAGGATTGGGTGGGAGTTGATCTGGGATTAGGGGAGTAGGCCTAACAATAGTAGATGCACCCGGTACTTTTGTGAGGGGGTGGACAGCTATGAAAGCATTGATGGTATCCGGTGGGTGGTAGAGGCATGACCGTAGACGATGAATGGGTGAACGGAAGTGGGCCTTTAAGAGGCTCAAGAGTAAACTTCCCCCCTTAACCTGTCCCCTGCATCTGTGGCAGTCTATACGAAAACTTTTTCACCATCCAGGACATTCGGTCCTGCAGATTTTTTTTCTTTGCAGGCTCGGCTCAATTTTTGCAGGCCCGGATATTGGAGTACTACCGTAAAACCTCTCTGATAAGCCGACCTCCCTTATAGGCCGACTCCCCAGTTTGGGAGAATTCTATAAGCCTAATTCGGGGTCATTTAGAGAGCTTTAAACTACAGTATACTGGATGAAATACCTCCCTTATGAGCCGACCCCCCACTTTAAGGAGATGCTATAAGCCGAATCAGGCCAAAAATCTCCAAAAAAGTCGGCTTAATATCAGAGAGGTTTTACGGTAGATCTTGCTATCTGAAAATAAAAAGTAAAGCAAGTGTTTGCACTGGCAATGATAATGAATAGGGTTCCCCTATTTTTGATATGTAAGTTACTGAAGAACATTACTGAAATTATTAAAGCTTTCTGTTTTATGCTATAGAAACCTTAATAATGGTCCGATTAACAATCTGTAAAAAATGGTATGTAGCCAAGAATCTCTAGAATACAGCCACCCATTCGGGCCTCCAGTAGCCCTCTATCTGCTGGACCGGCATACTTTTTGCATATAGTTATTATACAATGAAATAGAATCAGAAAAAAATGGACAATCAAATTTACAACTCAATATAAAAAGATCACTTAATGGATCCCTTGTGCTTTCCGATTTAGATGGTTCTCTTGTATACACAAATGTACACGTGTATGCATATGTAGCCTACATGTACCTACATGGTGATCGTTACATGGCTTACTAAACATTGGACCCTATTAGCTATACTGGTCACTGTGATTCCCGCTTAGGGTATGTATGGAGAACGATAAGGCCAAAAAAAGGTTTGTTTCAGGTAACATGGGCAGAAAATGAAGGTCTGATTTTTTTTTAACATGAACATACTAGCCAGGCTCCCCGAAGACCCTAAAATTGACCAAAAAAGGTAAGAATACGGCAATTTCTTCAAAATTGCAAAAACGTAGGGTCGGCCCTGTTTAAATAGGGTCGGTCGGGTGACCTGAAACAAACCTTTTTTTGGCCTAAGTAATTGATAACTGTCTACCAGGCATGTTTTTAAACATTATTTTTTATTACGGGTACACATGTACTGAATTACATAGGCCTCAAGCCCTCTTACTTCATGTTCTTTCTCAAATATACTTGCATTGAGCCGTTCACACTACACGTCATTCATGGCAGGAGGAGATAACGCTGTCTGACAGCACCTCGGTCCTACTTGTATCACAAGGCTCCCCTATACTTACAGCCATAACCCATTTAGTCTCTATACAATACCCTTATTGTTTAATGGCCCAAGCCAGCTCACTTTGTATACTGAGACAATGATATATATATATGTGTATATACATTACTGGTTCATATATCGTGTCAAGGTCGAGTACACATGTACTTAGAGTCAAATTACTGTACCACGAGGTCCCAGACGCAAATCTATCAAAACTTTCTTAATTAAGTATAATTATGTACAATTAACATGTTTGTAGAAGCCTACCTTCCAATATTTTCATATTCAGAGACAGCTTTGGCTGGAGCTACTGGTATATGAAATAATCTATAACATGGCGAATATGGCCTGTCAATTTACATTTTGGATAAAAAAAAAAGATTAAAAGATTAAACAATTTAAAAAATCAATATACATTGTAGCTACTTTTGTTTGCGCGCGTATGGGTATGCTATTTTGTGGGATTGGCATGAAGACCGGTCATCATTTGGCATCAGTAAACATTAAAGGTACATGCTCAGCATGGTAACAGGGCCTACATTCAAAGCAAAAATCGATCGGTATTATATTAATTGATGCCCAGTGCTATATGTGCTTACCATGGGGCATCTTCTGAGGCTACCGACCAATAAAACTATTCAATTTAATTCAATATCTAGAACTTATTACACGATCGGGCGACTCATCGTGCTTTTTAGGTGATATCCCCGTGCTGATATATAGTGATATCAGCACGTTTCCGGTGGATATCAGCACGTTTCCGGTGGATATCAGCACGTTTCCGGTGGTCCTGAGCAATTCCGAAATTTCGTCCCCCATAAAATCCGAGGTTTCATGGAGACTCGAACACGCTACATCAAGACTTCAAGTCCGACGTGCTAACCACCACGCCGTGTAGGCGCTGGTAGAGGGAGGTGGCGAAACAAGGAGTCTACAGGCGGATTTCCAGCCCTGTAGGACCATTATTTACCGAGTTACAGAAGAAAAGACATTTTTTGGTATAATTTCTTTGAAAATCAATATTTTTTTCTAATTCCTTTTTCACTATAAAAGTGGAAGTTGGACTTTACTTACCTATTCGTTAAAATAATTCTATGGGCTTTTTTTCACATACATATGGGCATTTTAAAAATGGTTCGTTTCCACCCAGATTCGATCCGGGAACCCTTGGCGTATGAGGCGCCACGCTGGCACCCATGCCATTCCGGCTGTGGTGATTGCAGAGGGAAACGCTGATTATACCAGCGCCCCAAGCCTATATTGAAGTACAGAGGGGCCGGCCACTGGCGTCGGCACACGGCCTGTGTGTATTGGTCAGTTGGGTAACATGCCGAGTCTTTGGGAGTGTATCAACACCATAGGGTTGGCATGATGCAGTAAGGAGTTAATAGGCCTATAATCGTGTAATAAACCTAATAATGTATGGCTAACAGGTCACTCGGGGTTGTATCGCTGGATAACACCCTCGTCGCTACGCGACTCGGGTGTTATCCAGCGATACAACCCCTCGTGAGCCTGTTAGCCATACGTTATTGGTTAATTATAACACGTATGTGTGATATCTTGATAGTCAGAGACTGCTCGGACTGGATACATACTTCAGCATCTGCTCTCTACATGTATAGACATGCCACATTGTGCGTAGACGTGATCCATCCATGCATTGATAAAAGTTACCAGTTTAGCATGATAAGGCACGGACCTATCAGTATGGGTCCAGGGCTAGTGAAGGTCATCTCACCTTTAGATCTCTTATCGTCTCCTTCAATGAAATCCAGCATTAGGGATAGTGTTCAATGGGCAGTGTGATGTATCCGAAGGGCACTGTCCTGTACCAACTCTACTGTCATTTCCTTTTTTTAATATTTTAAATGACATTGAATAAGGAGAAAGAAAATCGTATCTGTGCCTAGCAGAGATCATGAACGTTGTAGATCTTAATCCCTTGGTTTCATTCATACTTGACATCTTAGTACTACATTGTATTGTACGGACAGTGACCTACGCTTGATGTAGTACATTATATACATATCTCACCAGGGACCTTCCAAGCGTTTATTTGCAACGTTCTATATCACAAATGAATACTTTTCACATCACTAATTTGCGGGTAACTGAAAAAGAAGCCATGATAGCAATAAGTACAGCGCCTAGCTTACTTTAATTGAGCTCTATCATTTTCTGCACTTTAATGGTTGGGCAGTATTTTAATCTAACCCTGTATCCCTTGTCTAGAAAACCTTCTACCTTTAATTACAATCACTCTTTTTTCTCGGTAGAATCCAACTTTTGATTTTCCTCTACGGTGCCATCAGTGGGTTTCCCTTGGTCCAGCTGCGTGAGTCGACTCGTCTCCCTCCCGAGGGAGAGCTTGAGAGCCCCATAGCAGACCATGCTAAGTCCTAGAATACCCATGGCGATGTAAACCTGGGGGCCAAAGCACAGAAAATTGGCCATTGCCATAATGAAGCAGGTGGCCAGTGCAATCATCATGTTCAGGTGGGCAAAGGCAACCTCCTGGTCAGACGGGAATAGCAGTCCAAGTAGAGCTGAAATGGCAAAAAAAAATTATCAGAATTTTCATATATTAAATCTTTTAAAGGGGCATTCTCACCACTCGCACTTAAACACATAGTAGACTAGAAAAGTACTAGAATTGTGAGTGGGATACACTCGGTGATTATGCCACTTTTACACGACTAAAGAAATACCACATGTAAGCATATCGTTTCATAATATAAGGAAAATAAGGAAGAACTCATTCACTAGATGTTGACTAGCTGTATAAATTAAATCTAAAGTTTATCAATGACATGGCCTTTAATTAGGCCCAAAATAAATAGGTGTGTTTCAGTTTACATAGTCTGAAAATCTAGGTAGGGTAGGTCTTTTTTTTAGAGTAGCCAAAAATTGACACGGCAAACTTTAGCACCCGCTCGCCGATAACAGCGTTGGCTTGTGGACTATCAAATTGACTCTGAAATAGCCCAAAAGTTAATTTAGATATACTTTTTTTTTCAAAATTGGATAACAATTTCTAGGGTAGGGCCTCTTTTGCTAGGTAGGTTGAAAAATTGACTCTTGGAGCTGGGACATATCACACTCAGCCTTCGGCATCTTGTGATATGACCCAGCTTCAACTAGTGAAGTATGATGTGAACGTATGTCAATGGCGTGGAGTTCTGTCTATATATTTCAATGATGTTTAAGCATGCTTTACTACACATTAAAGGGGTGAAAAAAGGGAATGGCCCCATACATCTCACACCTGTCTGTAGGTGTGAATTAGGTGTGATTTAAATGGCCCTGCAGTGATAAAACAAAGAGCATTTGGCTGCCTGGACCCCACATAATATCAAATAACCTTTTCACACATACATGTCCTGTCCTACTTTTCTGTTTGCGGGATATATCTTATAAGACTCATTATGAATATGTAGAAGTTTCTACATTGCGCAAATTCCGCTATTACGCGTGACATAATCAATGCATTGTCTCCTATATAATCAGTACGGCGCTCTTCTGATACCCTCCGATAGTATGCAGCTGTTAACAGACTACATGCACAGACAATGGTCATCTCCTTGGGCAAAGTCTGGCTATGTTTACACACGCTTTTAGAATGGAAATCCCCTTGGCCAAAGTGTGTTTTCTGTTATCTGTATGATTGGACACAGTAACTTGGACCGTGTAAGGTGACCTCTGTCGGACCGCTGTACAAGTACTTATATACCAGATAGTGAAAGCGCTATCAGATAATCGTATTATAGCAGCCTATAGTGTTGTAGGTCTTCTCTATCTTATCTGAGACACAAAAGTGACCTCGGTGGCTTCCCAATCTCAGAGTGACCCCTCTGCACCCTTTCTGGAGGTATAGGCTCCAAATGCAAGAAGACAGCTGTTGGATTCTGTTTAACTGGTTATCAAATGATATTCATGGCCTTTTTTTTTTTAACTCGCTGGCTAAAGTGTATAGGATAACCATATGCCTTTTGTGACAACAATTCAGATTTTAGTATTTAAGAGTTAATTGATATTTAAAAGCAGGGGAAATGAAATATGTTTCTATCCCATTGCATCACTGGCAGTATAAGCTCCAATTTGATATCAAATAATGTCATATTTGTCCATTTCTATTGTATGCTTTTCAATAATGATTAGTGGGGGAAAAAGAAAAAAGATTTCCTCAATACCTGATTTCTATGGCGCGTGGTGCCGAGTAACTATATATGTATTTTCGAGTGACCTATGGAATGATGCCTACTCTACTACTCAGCTAGCAAAATTATTTTTCAACATTTGTACGGTTAGGCCACTCCAAAAAAATATCTCATCACCAAGCAGCAAAAAATATGATGGGGGGTGTTTTTTTTTGTTTTGTTTTTTCACTCAGGACTTACCCAGTGGGCACAGAACATGGAATCAACATTGATAAATGGTTGTCAATGTTAATTCAATGTTGATTCAAAATTGATTCAACATTGAACTGAATTTTGTGCCCACTGGGTAGGTACATAGAGTTTATTGATCAGCAAAGGTTGTTATAATGCCAGTTATTCCTAGCTGACTAGATTACTGACAGCATAAGCTTTAATCTGATACAAAATTTGCCAATATCTTTCCAATTTTATTTTTCATCAAAATTGTAAATTAAAAAAATAATTCATGATGCATGCGGTGATGAGAAGCAACTTTTTGTTTTGTTTTGAGTGGCGTTAGTCAATCCACCCTCTTGATGTTAGATGAGGATAACTTACCTGTGGCATGGACCCTGAGGGAGCCTGCACCGACCCCCTCCACCCCCTGCACCAGGAAGAAGACCCAGCCCATGTCGGCGGTGGGTGTCCACAGCAGCCACACCAGCAGCACCCCCAGCTCTATCAGGTAGGCGGCCAGCAGCAGCGACCACTGCGGGAGCCACTCGGCCAGCTTACCCGACACAAACGACGTCGTCATACACGTCAAGCCGCGTAACGTCAAGACGTACGCCACCCAGCGGATGTTGAGTGTGCAGTTGACAAAGGCCTGCAAATAGAGAGCGGTTTTTTTAGGGGATTTATTCTAGAGTGCTCCTGCAAATACCAGTAGGCAGGCTATATTTGTTGGTAGGAAGTATTTCAGGATTTTCACCAATCAAAATAATAATCTCTGTGATAAAAAAAAAGAGTAGTGTAGTTGGTAGGTGTATAATTATATGTAGGTTCAATAACAAAGAGAGTTGCTTTTTATACTCTTGCGCATTTGTGCATTTCCTCCCGATCGAGCCCTCCATTTATGGGAAGCCTGAGTTATTATGCATATTACAATTGAACAGGCAAGCCGGTCCCTCAGACCGAGAGGTGCCTGGACAAATAGGAACTTTTGATATATACATGTATGATTAATTGCAGTGGCAAACGCCACCTTGATCACACTGCCTGGATATCAAAGGTTGATCTTATTCTGTCATAATCCACTGCATTATCTACGTCTGTCCTTGAACTCCTTTTCATGCTATGCCTCAATTATATGTGAAAACACTGCACAGGAGTCGGTCACTGCCAGAAAAAAAAGTTTGTTGTTCAGTGTATATATACAGGCCTATGTTTTTAAGTTAAGTATACACGCAGTCAAATGCCATTTATATATCAAAGAGAGACAACTAACGTATTGTTTATGAAGCTCAACTATGCCATAGTTTGCTACCCCTAACAACGGCACTACCCTATACGTTTGTAGAACGCATGTAAGTACATGTACTATATCCCCAAGTGTCCAGACAAAAGCCTTGTTCTGATATTGATGATAAGGCCAAAAAAAGATTTGTTTCGGGTCACCGACCCACCCTATCAAAACAGGGCCGATCCTGCATTTTTTATGCAATTTTGAAGAAATCTTTGTATTTTTACACTTTTTGGGGGGTCAAATTTAGGCTTGCAAAAATTTGTAAAAAGAATCTTTCCGTTTTTACACTTTCTTTTTTGTTCAAATTAAAGGTATCGTAGAGGGCTGTAAAAAAAGAGGGAAAAATCCGACCTACCGACCCTAGACTCTCTGCCCATGTTACCTGAAGCAAACCTTTTTTTAAATTTGGCCTAATGGAGTATGGAGCTCTCCCAATACCATTTAGTTCATGTAAGGGCAGAATATAGACATGTAGGTTATCACGAGGAGGACGCTGCAGAAGGGACCCTTTTATTTTACATCTCTAAACATGTCCATTATCGCAATTGACACTAAACAGACTCAAGCTCTATCGATTACCATTTCATAAATGCACAATCTTAAAATGACGTCAGTGTGTTATGGTTGTATACTGTGTCAAGAAAAGTGCCATTGTTATAATGATGACTATCGGTACTCCTGATAAGTAACCACTTGTGTAATGTGTACCTTCTGCGAGCTTTGTTAAAGGACATGGTTGAACATTTCTATATATTGCACTACCTCATGCAGAAAGGACATCCAGGTGTGAATTAAGTTAAATATGACATTTTGATCTCCAGCTTTAGTAACTGGTGCACCTCTCCTATATGTTATAAAGACAACAATATCACTATATGATTATGATGTAAGGGAGTGAGCACTAAACTGTTAAAACCAGGGTAGTGCTGTTTTCTTTGGGTTGAGGTGGAGGGCATAAGGCCAAAAAAAAGAGGTTTGTTTCAGGTAACATGGGCGGAAAATGTAGGGTCGGTTGGTCAGATTATTATTTTTTTCCCTTTTAAACATACCAGCCGGCCGGTCCGAAGACCCTAAAATTGACCAAAAAATGGTAAAGATATGGAAATTTCCTCAAAATTGCATAAAAAAACCGTAGGGTCGGCCCTGTTCTGATAGGGTCGGTCGCGTTACCTGAAACAAACCTTTTTTGTCCTAAGATATACAGCTCTTAGACTTGGTAGGGGGAGGCAGCATTTCAAACCCCATCTGGGGTATTTGGGGCATCAGGGACCAAAAGAAGTCACCTGTTATCTGAGAAACAAGTAGCACGTCAGCACGCTTTTATGATTGTTGTAAACAAAAATTAGCAGGATGTAAGAAACCAACAGGTATTGATTTCTTTTACAGAGGTATGTATGTGTCACTTCCTATATAAGAATACGTACAATTCTGCTGTTAACGATGTCCCTATCACAAGGGATCATTGTTCAATATTCGAACACATGGCTCACAAAGCATTATGTATCTATCTGAAGAAAATGTACAATAAGGCCACCCCCCAAAAAAGTGGTTTCTCATCACCAAGGTCTGAAAAATGTGACGAGGGAGGCTTTTTTTTTTAAATCACGGGTAAAATGTATGGGATACTATGGGATGATACACAAAATTCACATTTTAGTAGTTAAAGTGGCACGGTCCGGTGATTAGGGCTAAAAAATCAATTTGGTCAAAAATGAACAAGAATGTCCAATATGGCTATACTTTATGTCCTACCTACTTTGTTTATCATCATTCACCAGAATTCAGCTTGAAATTCAACAAATTATCAGTTTTATGCTCAATTTAATACTTTTGGAGTGCACGCTATAAGTCCACCCATTGAAATTACACAGAAAAAGACTATACTTGGGCTCATGGGACCCTTTAATTTGGCTCTTATTACTCATCAAGGATGTTTTACTGTGCCCCATCCTCTGGAGATGTTACCAAAATAACATTTCAAGCACATTTATGTAGGATTTAAAATTTGGAAAAATTCGGACCATGCCACTTTAAGAATGCATGGATCTTCAAAAGTGGGGAAAATGTAGATCTAATTGTAAAATGCAAAAGAAAAAATCTTGCCAATTTGTACATTCCGCCCTAATACTTATACGGTTTACTGTTACCTTCCCTCTAATACTGTATACATGTTTGACAAATATACGCTCTTATCAATGTGAAGTTCAATATATTATACATGACAAAATGTGTTATTCTTGTGTATAAGTGTATAACTAATTGTAGTGGCATACCCTAACCTTCATAAGGCCAAAAAAAGAGGTGTGTTTCAGGCAACATGGTTCCATAATTTAGGGTAGGTAGGTCGGATTTTTTTTAATTTTTTTTTTTCAATGTTGGAGGTACCTGGAATGAGTCGCGAAACGCCACATCCACTCGCGGGTCATCAAGACGACTCACCGATTCTTACTATAACTAGGAATATCATGAAATTATTGGACATTCTTGTTAAAAAGCAATTTCCCGAGGCTGGACAGTTAATTAGGCATGTGATCTGTTCTTCCTGACCAAAAAATTGCTATTCAATATATACATGTTTTGCCAAAAAAAAAAAAGATTCTCCAAATTCTCCTTTTTTGAAACTAGGGTCGGGTTGCCTGAAACACACCTTTTATCTTTTTTGGCCTATAGCTTCCTGAATATCCAATATCAACGGTTGATCCCATTCTTCCATAAGGGATTGGCCACTTCTTTCTAACACCAGGATCCATCCCATCCCCCGTTGTTAACGGATGACCACTCCCTAACTCACATCTAGGCTTGTCGTGATACATCATTGCACAGAAGTCGGTCACTGACAGAAAAGCTGATGTTGAGTTTATAATAGACAGACCTACCCCTTAAAGTACACAGTCAAATACCATTCATATATGAGAGAAAGAGAGATGTATAAAGCCCAGCTGTGCCATAGTTTAATTACCCCTAACAAATACACTGTCCTATATACGTTTGTAAAGCATCGGTGCTATAAGGTAATTAAGTAAGGTACTTACTATATAAGTGGCTAGGTACTATCGCAGTCCTGCTATTGATAACAAGGGCGTATAGAACTAGACCATTGCTTCATGATAAGAGCAGCACGTAGACGTTATAGATTACCATAGGGAGAGAGGTGCAGAAGGGATCTTCACAAGTGTCCATTATCACAGTTGACGCTGATAACAAACATAAGGGAAATCGATTTCCACTTTGGAAATGGGCAATCATAAAGACTTAAGTGTGTTACAATTGTGTTCTGTGACAATGAGACATGCCAAGAGTTTCAAGGTTATCAGTACTCTAGATAAGTAACCACTCCTGTGATGTGAACCTCCTGCAAACCTTTTTTAAAAACTGAAATCGTAGAAGACTTTCTTTATTGCAACACCTCAGAGTGAACTCCCAGGTGTGAAGCTAAATTTGACACTTGAGCTCCAGCTATAAGAAAAACGATGCACCTCCCATGTTATGAATAAATTTGAGTATAGTTTGATATTTGTTGGTGTATGTTTATTACTGTGAAATTAAAGGGGAACCGGTCGAGAGTAACCTCTCGAACCCCACCCTGCTGTGCATCTTCCAAAATAGTTTAATATCTGTTGTTTGTGTTAATTAGTGTCATGGCCATATCTGGTACAGTGGAGTTTGAACAGGGATTAAAATGGTGAAGGCAGTGGCTATCTACATGATATAATCCGAGTCTGTCAGTGGATGTAAATATAAACTACATGGGATTAACAAAGCCCAAAGGGACCGACTTTGGTTCCCCTTTAAGCCTGCACATATCACCTGTTGTATAGCTGATCTTATACAAATTGAGCCAGACTTAAGTCAAGGGCAGCTTAGTGCTTTATTACCGTTATCTGGCTGGAATGCAGTCTTGGCAAGTAGCTCACCAGTGCTGCATTCCTGCATTACACTGACCCAGTAGGGTTTATAAACACATTAAAGGCCAGCATGGATTAGTGTCAACATGATGACAAATGGAAATCAAGCAATTGAGGTAACATACAGCCCTTGCAGGGTTAATTAAGGAAGTCGACTTACCTGTGAGAATGTGTTGATGGCCATGCCCTGCATGACCCCACAGAGAGCAAAGGTGGGCGCGAGCAGCAGCCACCTCCAGTCCCTGAGCACCTCTAGCAGCCTGTTGAGCCTGTTCTTGACAGGCATGTATTGGTGGTCTGGGGGACGGACAGACCTCTGGAAGGCCAGCAGCACCATGCCCAGGAGGACACATCCTGAGAAGATACCAAGGTTAATGTATATAAACACTGGGTCTGGTTTGTGGATCTCTCCTATGTGGGAGCTGAGGTAGGAACAATAGCTCGCCCCACAGACACTGCTCTTATGTCCTCCAGCAGGGGTGGTAATGTTACTGTATATATCATCCAGGCTTGCATTGGGGCTTTCTATGGCCAGGCTCTGGTTGGCCCAGCCTGCATCTCCTCCCCCTTGTAGGTCTGCCACAAAGAAGACTATAGAGGAGATCAACGCTGAAGTAGGGAACTGGAAGAAGAAGATGCCAATGAAGATGCCATTGAAGAATGAGAGCACCTGCTCCCTGGGCTTCTTGTTAAGGGCAGCATGCTCCAGGGCTAGAGAGGTGGTGTACACCCCCATGCTGATCCACACTGGTCCTCCAGCAAGCCCGATGAGGGCGGCGGCTGGGTAGAGGGTCCATGTCCTGGGGTAGAAGTTTGCCAACACAAACAGCAGGTAGCAACACCAGGCGATGACCACAGGCCACTTAGGTCCAAAGTGACCAACAACTGCCGGCCCGAAGCCAAAGCAGCTGAGGAAGAAGGCTCCATAGACGATAGACACAGCTGTTGTCCCTAGGCCTGCTTCAGAGTTGATGTGTGTCTGCAGAGCCTCTGTCCCTACATAGCCAATGAACACCAGGAGGAAGGCGAAGGCCACACTAATTAAAGTGCTGTAACCATGGTACTTGTAGCCAATGTACGACCCACCCACCTCACTGTCATCTATGTCTTTGATCTCATGCTGACCACGGTATGTGACGTCATCTTCTGACGTCTTCTTGAGACTGTCATACGTCGAGAGGTCCTTAGACTCCATGGTAGGGCGTTACATTGGGTGGTATACTGCCAAGCCTTCAACGTCCAGGGGTGTTCAGAGATAGTTTAGTCTATACTTGAAGGTTTCTAGAGTCAGAAACATAAATCAGCCTCTTTTCACGGTTAGCTGCGGAGGTCACTCCTTGCCTTAGAATTGGCAATGTATGTTAATGGTGTAGGGATGACACAGTGACATGTCATGTATCAGATGGGGATGTCCTCCTCCTCCTGCTGCTGGTGGTAACCTACACACAATGTAGAAACATGTACATCAGGCTACACAACGTGTACAGAGTCACATGCCCAAGGGTTTAGTGCTATCTAGGTCCTATCAGCCTATGCTATATCCCTACCGAGGAGGGCTGCCCCCTCCCAGCACATCACCTGCTGCATATGCATGTAGTGTAAGTCCTACATGAGCACCGTTAGAGATGGACCCTGGAGATGGACACGGGGCCATGGTATACTGGGATTATTAGTACCGGGTGCTGGCGGCACAGTGCAGAAGGAGGCGGGGGCGGGGAGGGGAGGAGGGAGAGCATGGTATTTAGGGACGAGTCATTAATATTGCCAGCTGGAGCGGGGGGGGGGGGGGGGGGGGCTTAGCGGATCTAGTGGATATTGGAAATAGGGCCATCATGGGTAAAGAAAGCTTATGAATACGTGTGTGTAGCGTGGGGGGAGGGGTATGGGGGTATGAGGAAATCATTATCTGTGCAATCCTAAAGCTATAGTCTTAGGATTAATTTAAGCTTATAATTTCATTTTCTGCAGAATCTTAAATTATATCCCTATTACTTTGATAGGGGCCCAACATTCCCAGAAAAAGATTACTGGGGATTATTAAACTGACTAAGCCCCCCCCCCCCGCCTCCACCCCAAATAATAGATGACTCGCCCCAGAGGGGGGTGTTACTATTTACATAAATCGGGGGCCTTTCCTAGGCCGACGACCCTAGCTTATGACGTAATTTGTGGACGCTTTCCAGCAAATTGGCGCCACCCTGCGCCATGAATGGTGATGCATTGGCGAGCATACACTGTAAATAGTTAGTGTAGGTACACAGTATAATCTACTGTAGATTTGCAGTAGATTGTACCGTTAACACACAATTAACTGTACACCTACAGTATAGAATCTACTGTACATCTACAAAAATGACGACCAACTTTTGAGTTCCCTGTTAACTTCCATACAGTATCAAGCATCTTCACCCCGATTTTAAAAGGGTCTAAAAGGGCTGTGTCGCCGTGTCGCACGTGTCGAATCTTACCCATGTAGAGGCACAATATTGCAAACCTCAAAGTAGGCATTGCAAACTGCTCTCAGAACCAGATTTAAACTAAAAGTCAACCTTTCTTTTAGGATATTCATCAATAAAATCTATTTACACATAACATCGTTGGAATCTGGTTAGACATGATCCTGATGGGGATACAACAGGAAGGCAAAACAGCCCTAATTAAGCATTAGTTATCTGTCCCAATGTATTATTTAAATACTTATTTATTCATAAACGGTACTCATTTCTATAATAGATCAGTAACACGGCGACATGGTCAAAAGTGTGGGACCCCATGTAGAGGCACAATAATGTAGCTGGATTAAAATAGTTTCCATACGAGGAAAAGGATAAACTCTACCAAAATGAGCACATGAATATCTTAAAACTGTGACTTATCACACACATTAAAATGTTATTTTTGAATTCTCATGGTCAAAATACATATTAAAGAATAATTGTGTCTGATCTAGTTTTTTTCAAACTTTTATATACATGTATTATACCAAATTATTTGGTACATTGTTTCCACTATACTACTATATCGGATGGGCCTCCACGGAGCCCCGCGGCCACCATGCAGGCTGCCATGTTTACTATGCACTCTGGGACACCTAGATGTTGTGAGTAAGGCCGGTGGTTGTGTGGTGCAGTTAGTCACAGGAACTCCAATGGAGCGGTACAATGTCCAGCAGCAAAGCCGCTAGTTAATATTATTGTAACAAGGAGTCGGCACGCGTGCAGGAATCCCCCGTGTTACCCGGCACTGCAGCACCACTGCAGTGCCACTGCAGCACCACTGCAGCACCACTGCAACACCACTGCAGTGCTACTGCCAGGGAAAGCCTTTTCTTAATAGAACTTTTCTGTAGTCAGAGAGCACTAGATCAGCATAGGGATAGGAATGGGGACGGATACACCCATGTATTATTTGGTGTTGCAGGCATGGTGATGTACTGGAGCACATACATCCCCTTACCTGCTTAATAATGAAATAATGTCCTCCATGACTCCTTTATCCATAATGTAGATTTATCTCCTGCTAATAAGCAGACATCCTAAGTATAATATTAGACATGTACGGTATACTAAAACTTATAGCACACTATAAAGGCCTGCAGGTCCTCGGTCACCTTCACCATACTCTCTGCATTCTCTCCCTACTTACCCCAAAGGGATAGTTAATCCAAGAATGCAGGGTGACTATTCTGAACAGACAGAACAGTGGTAAAGCCCAGCCAATATTCACAGGAATCCCTTGGACTGCAACAGAGGCACAACTAATAATGCAGGTGCTGGGACACCCTCACCATACTCCCTGAATTCCGTCCCAACCTAATCCAAAGGGGATACTTAATCCAAGAATGCAGGATGGTTATCCTGAACACACAGGGTGGAGGTGAAATTCAGACACTGGTTGCACTGCAGTAATGTTCAACTAATAACACACTTGTAGACACTAAACTAATATTGGATGCATGATGTGCCTCTTACTCTTAGCCCTCCACCCAGGGCCCCAGACAGGGGTTGCTGGGTCACTTGTCGATCCTAAGAAATGGGTCTTGTCCCTTCTCGATTTAAAGAAGTAGGTTTGTCCCTTGTCTCCAGCCCCCATCATCCCCTTGTCCATAAGGGTTAAAACAGGGTTTTGTCACTTTGTCGATTTCACTCGTCTGGGTCCCTCCACCTGAGCACATTAATAACTACTGAGCAGCTCACCTCGCAGTGTACTACTGACCTGCTCGTGAACTGCTCCTGTCCTGCTCCTATCCTGCTCCTCACCTGCTCCAGCCACGTACTGAGGAGCAGTCCAGAGGTGGCCATCAATAGCCTCACCTGGCCTGACCCATAGGGAAAGCTCACCCTCACCCAAAGATTATGAATACCCCGGGTCTGAACCCCAAACCAGGGGGCTGCTCCATTCTGCCTTACATTAGGTGTGAGCCTGTCCTAACTGATGTCCATGTGCTGTGGAGTAGCCTACTTCTTACAATGAAAGGTCAACTGAAACAGCTTACATCTTATCAGGATGACCTAGCAAGCCCGACAAAGGGACTGGCTGGTGAGTTCTCTATGGGCGTCTTATAGCTGTGGCCAGAAGCTGTGGTCAGTGGTTATATTGATACCTCAAATAAACCAGACATGCACATGAGCCCCTTCCTCTAGTGCATTCGATTTAAGTGTTAATGAAAGGACTCTCTCCGGTCCGAAATGCTATGGCCTGTAATGACACTACCGAAGGGGAGAGGCGGGCCTCCTCCTATAGGTGTTAACATTGCCAATAATAAAGTTACTAATACCCTCCCAGACAAGGTAAAGCACAGCCCCTGATCCGTCCTCCCCTCCTTCTGAGGAGAGTTGGAAAGGGATCAAGGGGGGAGTGGGGCAGCATGACCACCGCCACTGGTGTCGGGTAGACTAGCCTCAGGCCATACTTTATAGAGGACCAACTGCTTGATCCAATTAATCCTTCCATTATTTAACAGCTTTGGAGTGTACATGGAACAAAAACGTTCTATTTTTTTGGCTTCTTTTCATTTGAACAGCATTATGGGATTAAAAAAAAGAATATGATTCTCAGTTGTAATGATTTGAATGGGGTCTGGTGTCATTCTTGGGGGCTTTTCTTTTCTCTTGATATTTCAATATTAAGGTCTACATAACAGTTCAAATTTGGCTAGTTACGACAAATCTGTGATTCTCATGGGAAAAATGAGGAAAATCTCAGTTTTTCGGTAACTAGGAAACGTTTAACTGCCCTGTAGACTTTAATATTTGAAATATTGATAATAGAAAAGAAAGCACCATCGAGAACCACACCAGAAACCAATTCGAATCATTGGACCTCAAAAATGTATTTTAATCCTCAATTCAAAATAAAGCTAAAATGGAACGTTTTTGTTCCATTACATTCCAGGAGTATAAAAATCCAATATAATGGAAGATGTTTGATAGAGGTATTATATGCTTATAACAATTTATAAGATACAAATGTTTGAATACTTTTGCTGAGTTATACATGCCAAGTACCTTGTGGATCTTGCCTATCACGACGCCTTTACTAAGAATCACGTAAACCTTTCCTTTGTGCTTTATATCAGCAGTAATGCAGAGATGCTAAGTTTTATACGCAACCCAAAGCCCAACTTTTACTATTTCTGGACATGTATGCCTATACTTGACGATTTCCTCTTGGGGTGGGGGGGGGGGGGGGGGGGGCACTCACTCTAAGACAGTACCCGCCGACTGCCAAACTACCGCCTGCCTAAAAACTGGGGCCCCCAAACCACCGCCCCTCATAAATACAAATGACCACCCCCTGATTCCTCACATATAAGTCACCGTCCATGTTATTTCAGGTACCTCTGTAACACTACCTGCATTTCCTGTTACAAACAGTGCAGTAGACATGGATAATAATTGTTTTCTTTACATTTTATCATTTATATGTTACTGAGACCCAATAACTAGCCCTTCCTCTAGAGTTACCGCCCCTATTTTTGAGGGTACAAAGAGTCACTGCCCCCTAATTTTTACATCCACCGCTACTGCTTCCGTGGGGCATTTGGAGGTGGGGAGTCATTTCAGATCTGAGTGCCCCCCCCCCATGGGGATTTCCTATGACATTCTGATGGGCGAGTCTTCTGCAATATTGGTCATATACCCGCACTGTGCAATCCCTGGCTGGCCTTGTCAAGTCTAATTGCTGATCTATAGTGCCAGGGTCATATTACATGCTGTGTTTACATGTATACTTAGCCTTGACCCCGGCCTTGACCCCCCCCCCCCCACACTGGCTGTGTGAATGGCCACCCTAGACTGGCTTGCGTCAGTGAGAGTTCCTACTCCGCCACCCACGGCCCCCGCCCCCCTAGCTGTTCCCACTATTGTATTCTACAGTTGAGAAAAGTATATCATAGAAAAAAAATCCGTTTTTGTCTTTATTCATATACAAAGACTTGAGCAAGTCTATGTCTACCCTACAGCCCTATAGTGTGTGTGTATATATATATATATATATATATATATATATATATATATAGCCGAAGATTCAGTTCCCTGAGTGTGCCCCTACAAAGATTAGTGTAGACGTGGGTTTACTCTAGGTTTAAGTCACTATGAAATCCTTAAGTCGTCTATTAAAGGAGCATGAACATTGGTAAAACTGCTAAGAAAAAGGTTTCATATAAAAGCTGGAATCGTGAATAAGAAAGCATACACACCGCATGTGTATATCCCATATGGACACCGATGCAGAAACTCAATGTACATGCAGGCCCGGGGAAGTGAGTCCATCCCCTAGTGGGGCAACCTGGACACATCTTTATATCCTGTATAAACGTCCTACATCTCTTATGTCCACACTAAAAAGGGAAGACAACCCCACTTCTAAACACACTACAGTCCGCACAAACTCAAACTTTGCTAACACGTTGTGTGGATACTGAACATTGGATGTACTACTCTCGTTCCCAAATCCTTCCGAAGAAAGGCTCTGGTAACTGCCAAATGAAGGGATTTTGCTGGTTCTGGGCAACCCCTGCTGGTAGCTTGGAACCAGCGAACAGGAACAGGAAATGGAACCAGAAAGGTTGATGGTAAATCTACCTAAAACTACCATCATACATTCTGGTTCCATTTCCTGTTCCTGTTCGCTGGTTCAAGCCTACCAGCAGGGGTTGCCCAGAACCAGCAAATTTCCAAGTTCAAGGTCATTTGGCTGTCCCCAGAGCCTTCCTTCGGAAGGATTTGGGAACGAGAGTATGGATGTACGGGCAAGAAGCATAGTCAATATAAAATCCTTGGTATGGGTTACAGTGAGTCCCTCCCTGACAGCTCTCACTCAGCATGACACACTTTGTAGGCTTCCCAATAGCACTAGCACTGACACAAAGTGGGGCTCACACTACATCACTCATTTTCCATTATCTAGGGCCGCCGTAGGCCTATGGTTAAAACGTCGCATATATGTGACTTGTGAGGGACTAACACTGACTAACACCCAATGACGCATAGTGGCTCAAATTTGCTGGGTTCCTAAAGATAGTTGGATCCCGGTGATACGTGTATACATGTCATCATAAGAACCAGTCCCATGTCCTCATTGTTTGACAAGTGATTTACAGCAAGCCTGAACTGAACTCTAGTGCACATTACTCTCCTGGTTGTAGGCCATTCCTCTGGTGTTTGTTTACACATTTTGCTGTAATACACACAGGAGTTTCGGTTGTCTTATCATTTCTCTGCTCCTGTGTACCGCCTACTTTGCCCGGATTATGTGTAGTACAGTGATGCAAGAGGGTAATAATATTGAGGGGGGGGGGGGTGGTGACTTTCAAAAGGTAAGTCGGAAAAGTTAGAGTCAAATTATAAAATGGAAATTCAAAAGTAACTTTTTTTGAAAGATGGATGCTGTAAGACTCTCAACTCTTTCATGACATGTATTTATTTTTTTAGCATGGGACAATTCAGGTCAGAGGTATGGGGGGTGTTGGCTACATTAGTTTTGCAACTATGCAATTATTTCTTCTGATTTACTAACATGCATTGCCTATGTGATGAACTACTCAGCTAACATGCACCTAACACCTAGACTAGCCAAGGTCAGTATAGGAATTGATCATTAATTATTTTTATGTTATAGATCAATAGAGGGGTTTATTGGTAGCTTCTAAATACAGTCTAATATGCTAGATCGATATACATTTTGTACTATGCCCAAATTAATAATGCTCAAACCTTCAAGGGCAGACGAGCATATTATGCCCTTGGTCCTCGTGATGCACGAATGTAGCACAGGCGAGTAACTAAATCATTATGCCGGCCCTATGAAATACTCCAAAATGGTCGTCTTGTAGGGTTCATTTTCATCTTTATCTTCAGTTTCTCACTAAAACATAACTAAACAGTTATCTGAATTATGTCCCTATAATAGTATAGTATAAATCGAATATAATCGATGTATAATTTGTTCATATATCCCTTTAATAGAACTGTGGAGACTGCAGTGCTATGTAATACCTATGTAAGCCATGGAGGAGACTAAGTGGGCTGCCTCCTAGTATTCCCCCTCCAGGGTTATATATTGACACAGACTAGTCAGACGTTCATAATGCGCGGCCCTAGCTATTGCCGTATTACATAAGAGCTGGCCCCGACTTACCTTGGCAGTCTGGGGGCAGAGTCTGGGGGCAGAGTCTGGGGGATTAGGTCAATGCTCGCCACTATGTCTATGGTCAATGTGAAATCCCCGAAGTGTGTGCTGGGGGGGGGGGGGTTGCTCGGTGCAAATGGATCAGTTGTATAAAATGATTACTACCCCACATCCAGCCCCACTACCTCACACCCAGTCCCACTATCCCACGACCACACCCACTACCCCACACCCAGCCCCACTTTCCCACACCCACACCCACTATCCCACGGCCACACCCACTATCCCACGGCCACACCCAGCCCCACTACCCCACACCCAGCTCCACTACCCCACATCCAGCCCCACTACCCCACACCCAGCCACACTACCCCACACCCACTCCCCCCACACCCAGCCCCACTACCCCACACCCACACCCACACCCACTATCCCACACCCACTACCCCACACCCTGCCCCACTACCCCATACCCTGCCCTACTACCCTGCACCTACACCCAACCCCACTGCCCCACATCCAGCCCTACCTCACATCCAGCCCTACCCCACACCCAGCCCCACTACCCCACATCCAGCCCCACTACCCCACATCCAGCCCCACTACCCCACACCCACACCTACTATCCAACACCCACTCCCCCCACACCCAGCCCCACTACCCCACACCCAGCCCTATCCCCCACCCGGCCCCACTACCCCCCCCCACCCTGCCCCACTAACACTCATACCAAGCCCTACTACCCTGCACCCACACCCAGCCCCACTACCCCACACCCAGCCCTACCCCACACCCGGCCCACTACCCCACACCCAGCCCCACTACCCAACACCCAGCCCCACTACCCCACATACAGCCCCACTACCCCACACCCAGCTCCACTACCCCACACCCACTACCCCACACCCAGCTCCACTACGCCACACCCACTACCCCACACCCAGCCCCACTACCCCACACCCACTACCCCACACCAAGCTCCACTACCCCAGACCACATACAGCTCACCACTACTCTATGTGTACCGTGTATGTGTAGCATTAATCCATACATGCAGTCTGTCACTCATGCAGTTGTACAGCCATACCTCTGTTCCATATGCGCCACCATGTTAGTTCTATCCACGGAATTCCTTGTGAGATTTAGGCTGTGACAAGACAATTACTTGTGTGATTTAGGCATTGACAAGGCTCACAACCACCAGGACCAAGCTGCTCTCCGAGAGCAGAACCAACCTCTTACGAGACGAGGTGGTCTCGGGAACACTGCTCACAGCTGTCTACACAGGTGGACGATACAGGTACAACGGTACAAACCCCTATTGCATTGATTCATCTGCCCAGGTGCATCTGTGACCTGTATTATGTTGGAGGTTAGAGAGTGCTAATGCATTATCAATAGGGGATTCAATAGGGGAAGAGGGGAGCTGAGTGAGGGAGGGGGTTGTCATGTGACGCACGTGGCCTAACACGTGAGGCACGTGCAGGTCGGTATACTCCCTCTCAAAGGCTGTTATGTAAGTGTCACATGCTGCCACACGTGACACAACCCTCTCAGGCCGTCACGGGCGCCCCAGCGCCGTCACAGGCCGCTGCACAAGCCCCAGGGCCGTCACAGGCCGCTGCACAAGCCCCAGGACCGTCACAGGCCGCTGCACAAGCCCCAGCGCCGTCACAGGCCGCTGCACAAGCCTCAGGACCGTCACAGGCCGCTGCACAAGCCTCAGGTCCGTCACAGGCCGCTGCACACGGTCACATAGGGGCTTGTTGCACCTTTTGGCCAATCACTGTCAACTGACACTAACACTCAAGATGCCATGCTGGTAGCCTGGCCCCCCTAAATAGGGTCAGGTCCCAGCACTGGGTATCTCCATCCTCACTCTACACTTGGACACCACTGAGCAAGGACCTCTCCACTGACTGAGAACAAGGCTATAGGCTATGCCCTACTAGGCCCAACTATCAGACATGGTGTAGGACCCCCTTGGCTCTAGTCCAGTACTAACCTCAGGGTTATTAGGTATATTTACCAAGACCTATATTATTGTGTGGATAGGTGTAACTGAGTGGAACCTACATTGTACTTACTGTACTATTGCTGTCAACTTGTAATAAATACCAACTATACTACAAGACCTCAAGACTTAGTCAACTTCCTCACATTACAAGGAGTCTCCCAACTAAGGGGATTCCTTGTATGACAAAGTGGTGGAGAAGTCCTAACAAGATCCCACAAGCTGGCAGCACAGACTACCAAGACTCACCTCCGCAGCAAAGGACCAGCTACCCCTGGATCTCTACCCAGCAGGAGGAGGAGACCTAGCTCCAAGGAGTCATCCAGGAGCTCCACTCCAACACCCTCAGCTTCACCACACCACACCACTCAAGAGAGTGACTTCCAAGGCAAGCTTCACCTGGACACCCTAGCTGCCCTGGACAGTATCCAGGACACACAGAGTGACTTGTTCTCAAACGGTCAGCATACCCCAGGATCAGGTATGAGTGACGATGAGACAGTACCCCCAGGCCAGGCAGCCAAAGAGGAGGCTGAGGCACTTCTACTCATAGCCCAGAATGTAGAAACTCATGTGGATAAGACACTTAGGCCTGAACTAACAGCCCTACACACCACACATGAGGAAAGCACCAGCCGAGCCTTAAGGAAGGCCAAAGAGGAACAAGAGAAGGAACTAATATTACTCAGACAAGCCAACCAGGCACTGAAGAACTCTATGGAGACCCAAAAAGCTGAAGCCGCTCAAGCACTACTTGATATGCAAGCTCATCTACAAGTGACAATGAAAAACCAGCTAGCTGAGGCCCTAGCCTCACTCAAGTCAGGTGCACCCAATACCCAAGGAGTGAACCTGACTAACACTGACACCTCCTCAGCACTCCTAGATGCCTTGAAAGAGGAAAGAGTTGCAAGGGAGGCATCTTTCAGTGGGTTAAGGGACCAGCTAAAACGAGACAAAGAGGAAAAATACTGTGATATTCTACAGCCAGAAAAATTTTCACAGTCCTCTCTCACACAATCCGCCAGGAGGCACTGCACAGACTATGAACAATACTTTGATTCCAGATATGGGTACCATCCCAGTAACAGAATCAAGTATTTCTCAAACTACCTAGATGGTAAGGCAAAAATTTGGTACAAAGCCTATAGGACAGCCCATCCAACAGCAGACTATGAAGAAATGAAGGCAGCTTTCCTGAAATACTTCAAGAAGGAGGACGACAGATTTGATGCTAAGGCATTGAGGAAGCAAAATCCAAAAGAATCTGTATCAGACTATGCCATGGCCTTACAAAAGATGGCCACAGCTCACAACAAGTCCGAGGAGAGAACAAGGGAAGCCCTGCTACATGGTCTAAGGGACGACATCAGTGCAGTAGTCATCCACAGGGAAGCAACTACATGGGATAAAATACTTGAAGTTGCAGAGGAGTATGAGAAACAACAAACAGTCTCCACTGGTAACATTAAAGATGAGATAAAAGCAGAATTAGGCTCAGAGCTACAGGAAACAATAGAATCCATGCAGGCACAACTGAAGTCTGTGACACATGTAAACTCTATGATTGTGAAGCAAACAAAGTCACAGAAAAATGGAAACCCCTCAAAGAAAGCCAAATCAGACCCAAAGACAGTTCAAATGGATCACTCATCAGAGGATGAAGACCAAAGCCTAAACCTCATGTCAAATGAACATGTGAGGAGGCAAGAACAAAGGGCACTGAAGGATCAAGGTAAACCCAACAACAGCCAACAAAGGAACTCTGGAAATAACAGAGGAGGCTACCGAGGCAAAAACTTTGACCCAAACTTCAGAAATAGCAACAGAGGAGGACAACGAGGCAGAGGTGGATACAGCCAAAATAACAGCCGAGATCACCAAAGCAACAGTCAGGACACCAGCCGTAGAGATAACAGCAGAAGTCGTGACAACAGCAGACACCGTGATAGTAGCAGAAATCGCGACTACAATCGCCGTGATAACAGCAGAGACCGTGATTACCACCGTCGTGACCAGAGCAGAGATCGTGACTACAACAGAGGTCGGGATCAAAACCGTCGCGACTACAGCAATAGTCGTGACAGACAGCATGACTACAACCGCAGTCGTGACAACAGCAGAGGTCGAGACAGCTACAATGGCTACAGATCCAACACACAAGGCTACAACCCCCAACAGCAGCCCCAAAAGCCACCTCAAGCTATCCAGCCTGACGTGCTTCAACAGATCAAGCAGCTACTAGGATCTTCAAACTCGGGAAACTAGAGACCCACAGCGCCGCTGGGCCAGTGCGTTGTGAGCCTCTCCAACCCCCCATCAAGATCCAAGATCAACAATCCCTAGGACAACCAAAGACAATTGCTAGTATAGCAGAGACAATCCCCCAGATGCACACTGGGAAATCAAGCCGACCATCAGTGATTCACATCACACCTCAACAAGATGCATCGCAAAAGGAAATGGGTGAGAGTACCAAAATTTCTGTTGAACTTCTTAAAAATGGCTGTTTAAATGCAAGATTCTATGAACACACTGAAATACCTTGTTTAGTTGACACCGGTGCCACTATCACCTGTGTCAGGGATACTTTTCTTAGGGAAATTCAGAAATCTCGAAATGTAGAAATCAAAAAGAGAAAGTTCAATGTACACTTAGCAGACGGATCCATATGCCATGTAAGACAAGCAGCAGTATTGAAATTCAAAATTCATGGTACCAGATTCGAATTCCCATTCTCAATTATTCCAAATCTCACAAAGCCAGTTGTCCTAGGCACAGATTTCTTAAAAGCAACACGATCACAGATCGAATTCAATGTAGACCCAGAGCTACAAGTCAAGCCAGTCCGAGCTGTTAGGGAGGCTACAATCCTTCCTTTCACAGAACTAGCAGTTCTAGGACAAGTCACATCCCTCAAATGTTTAGAAGGATGTGTAGGCACATTAGACAATTTGCAGAGGAACAACAGAGTTCCATACCTAGTTCAAAAGGGAGTGGTAACACCCTCAGAAATGAACAGGCACCCAATCATACTGCTCAATACAAGCCACCGACCATACAAGGTGAGGAAGGGTGATATAATAGCCCTATTCACAGAGGTAGATCCCTCTGAGTTACATCAACCAGATACTGACATCCCTACTGAGGAACCCACACTACAAGTGCTAGACACTGAAGAGAATTGGAGTGACACAGAGTCAGACTGTGCCTCAGTATATGCAGATCCAGATACAAACCGTGGAGATGACACTGATGATGAATTGGCCACAATTCACAGTGAGGCTCATGACATTATGCCAGACATAATGGAAAATGTGCCACCCAAATGTGTACTAACAGATATTGGACAAGAGAGACTCCAAAAGTTACTCCACAAGTATCAAGATGTATTTGTAGGTAAAGACAATGACATAGGTACAACCCACCTATACACACATTCAATTCACATCAAACCAGATGCAGTACCATGTCACTACCTACCATACAGGCAGACGCCTGAAAAGCAAGCTAAGATGGGAGAAGTCTGTGAAGACCTAGTCAGACAGGGCATCCTCAGAGAATGTGCAGAGGGACCCTGGGCATCCAGATCATTTTTAGTACAGAAAGCATCTGGAGGCCAACGTCTAGTCACAGACCTACGCCACGTCAATGCTAATATGATAAACCAAGCTTTATCAACGCCACGTGCAGACGACACACTAGACATGATAGGGTCACTCAAACCTACTGTTTTCAGTAAACTAGATGCGCAACAAGGGTTTTTCCAAATTCCCATAAGAAGGGAGGATCAACACAAAACTGCTTTCATAGCAAATGACAAAAAGTATGTCTATCAAAAGATGCCGATGGGTTTGGCTACCGCGCCGGCAGGATTTTGCCATCTAGTAACTCTAATTCTCAACAAACTGAAATACAAATGTGCCCTACCATACCTAGATGACATTCTAGTCCTATCACCAGATGTAGAACGACATTTTTCAGACCTTGAAGATGTCTTCAAAAGCCTGAGAATTGGGAAACTCAAGCTAAAGAAATCAAAATGTGAATACTTCACAGATAGGATAGATTTTCTAGGAATGCGTGTCACACCAGATGGTTTACAACCATCACCAGAAAAGGTGGAAAGTGTCAAAACCTTTCCCACCCCAAAATCTGTGAAACAAGTCAGATCATTCACAGGACTATGCCAATACTTCAAAAAGTTCATCAAAGACTATGCCAATATTGCTAGGCCACTGTACGACCTACAAACAAACCTAAAGGTTTTCAAATGGAATGAGGATGCAGACAATGCTTTCAAAACATTGAAACATGCACTCTGTACCCATGCACTATTGAGATACCCAGACTATGACAAAGAATTCAGTCTAGCAACAGATGCTTCAAATGTGAGCCTAGGAGCTGTTCTATCACAACGCAGTAGTGAAGGAGTACTGAGACCAGTAGCCTTCGCAGGTAGAACACTGTCAAAGCATGAAAGAAACTACAACACAACAGAAAGAGAGCTACTAGGTGTAGTATATGGGATACTACACTTTAGGCACTACTTAGAAAGTAGACACTTTCAGTTGTACACAGATCATGCAGCTCTAATACCACTGCTCACAAACACAGGTTTGACCCACAGGTGGGCCAGATGGGCACTGGATATCCAACAATTTGCATTCACAATACAACATGTAAAAGGAGATGACAACATTCCTCCAGATGTGATGTCAAGAAGAGAATATCCAGATGCACCACCAATGACCAACCCCCCACCACCTCCAAGAAGGAAAAGGGCAGCCACCAGAACCAAATTCTCTAAAATCCAAACCAAGATACCATTCAACAGAGATGACCCACCAAAATCAATTGACAGACCAAAACCAGTGATCAGAGGTATCTTAAAAGAGACCACCCATTATGTGTTCTGTCATTGTGAAAGGGAATACTGTGAAGAGTATCCAGAAAACTGTTTCACCCCGGTTGAGACCAACAGGATTGCACAGATGGTGAAAGCCACACCCCGCGAACCATCACACAGTGCATCAGAAAAACAGTTGGAAGAAGAACTGCATAAAATTGCTTCAATCACCAAGGTAGTCAGATTTGCAGAAGAACAGCTGGATATGGAGGAAGAACAGGACAGAGACATTTGTGTTGTCACCACACGTTCAAAAGCAAAACGGTCGGTTGCAGAGGATACAAGGTCTAATGACCACCCTCAGCAATTAGGCCTAAAAGCCAAAAAGAACAAAGTGTCAACCAAATCCTCTTTCCCTACTAAATCCCCCATTTCAACACCCAGCACACCCACAGCCAATTTGCAGAAGCACTCAGACAGAGCAGGTACTGCACAGAAGGCTCACAAAAGCAAATCTGACCCCCATCCCAAAAGAACAAAGGCCGCCTCCACCAGCACAAACAGAGGAGCAGCCAGTTCAAAGGAGCAGACAGTCAACACAGACATAGCAGTTGAGCAACCAAAGAAACAGACAAAGACCAGACCTGCACCAAAATCTCCTGAAACAATCCAGGCAGAGAAAGATAAAGAAAGGCTGGCACAGCATATAATGGAATTAGACCAGATGTTAGACCAAATCCCAGACAGTTCAATCAACTCCACACTGTTGAAAGAAGAACAAAGGAAGGACACTGGACTAATACCCATTATAGACTTCCTAGAGAAAGGTGACCTACCTGTAAAAAGCACTGAAGCAACAAGGATTAGGAATAATGCTCAGCACTACCTACTCCTAGACAACATTCTAGTACACATATCCCCTACATCATGGAGAAAAACAGACACAGTACCACTACAAGTTGTAGTCCCAAAAACTTGGGTTGAAAACATACTGCAACACTTCCATGACTCACCAATGGCAGGTCATGTAGGTACTTCAAAAATGATGTCTTCTCTCATACCTAGGGTATATTGGAAATCTATGATGGCTGATGTCAATCAGTATGTGTCAACATGTGACACTTGCCTAAAAGCAAAAAGGGCAGTGCACACCCACAAAACACCAATGACTGTAAGGGACTATATGCCAACCCCCATGAAGCACCTAAACTTAGATGCTGTGGGACCACTCCCAGAAACAGCCAGGAAAAACAAACACATACAAGTTTGCATAGATTATTCAACTAGATATGTCATAGCATATGCCACAAAGGATCTCACAGCAGAAACCACACAACATGAGTTCTACAAGAACGTCATATGTCAGCAAGGTGTACCAACTTCAGTTCAAACTGACAACGGCACCTGCTACACAGGCAGCAATTTTAAGAAACTGATGAAAACCCAGAAGATTAGACACGACCTGTCAAGTCCATACAGACCACAATCAAATGGATTAGTGGAAAGATTCAATGCCAGTATAGGAACAGCATTAAGGACTTTCTGTTCTCAGAATCAGAAAACATGGGACCTGTACATAGAATCAATTACATTTGCATTGAACAACACAGAGTCCCAGACAACAGGTTACACACCATTCTTCCTACTTCATGGCAGAAACCCTCAAACCATTGTAGAAACTGCCCTAAACATAGAGGAAGAAATCAAAACAGTAGCCGAGCATGTATCTAGAATGATACTGTCTCAAGATGAGTCTAGAAGAAAGGCAATAGACAGAGTCAAAAAGCTACAACAAGGAAGGAAGTCAAGATATGACAAAAAGCTTACACCACAAGCTATACTTCCACTAGATATTGTATATATCAACATTCCCAGAATTCTGTTGACCACAGATTCAAAGAAGCTTCAACCCCTATTCATGGGACCATATGTTGTTGCAGAAAGACCAACTCCAACCAGCGCAAGGTTGAAGAACCTATCAAATAACCTACTAGTCCCCAGACCAGTACATATTGATAGGCTCAAAAAGGTCACAACACTGAGGAAAAATGAGTTTGCACACAGACTCATTCCCCACACCTCAAAGTTTATCCACAGGATAACAAGGGATAAATCCCAAATCACACTCACCAAAGAGTCAGTTGGTCTAAACCAAATAGTACCCAGACCAGCCCACCACAAGGTGAAAAGAAACTCCAGGCAAGGGAGAGTATCTAAGTAGATTACTTTTATATATTGACATGATCATATGGAATATCTATACCCACAGACTATGAATAATAGTCAAATAAGTATATAAACATTCTATATGAAGGAAATTAATTTTCCAACAACTGTCCAAATCATGAAGGATAAGTAGGAATTTCATATCAGCATAGGATATGAACCCACACAAAGGACAGAAAAGACAATATACACTATATAGGTTACAAAAACAATGTGCACACAAAGTAGAATCAAAGGACAGATTACTACAGGGTTGAAGTCTGAAACCCAAAAGGCTACACACAAAAGCCAAAAGAGACTACCTAAAGGGATTAGCAACCCAAGCTTGAAGAAACCACAATTATCATATTTTGCATCAAAGGCTAGCATCCTTGAAAGAATGCACAATGAAAATGTTTGAACCTAAATCCTGTAAAGTACATGAAACAGAGCGTGCTATGCCAAGAGACTACTGTCTAGACACACCCTTACCCTTCAAAAGGACCCACACACCTGCCAGGGCAAATCAAACCCCCACAGATGCAGGTAGTCCACACAAATTACCCCAGACATAATTACCCCAGTCAGACAAGCCAATGCTGGTGGCACACTGCAGAGCCACCAGTGAAACAAAGCCAGGCCCTCAATGGATGAGGGTAGGGTGGGCTACATAAGAGGCCCTGACTCCATAGCCAACTCACCAGTTCTACTCCTGCAGCAGTCAGGTACACACCAGCTGGTCCTAGCCATACCAGTTCTCCTATAGCAGGAGGGACTCCGTCAGAAAGCAGACCATACCCACTCTACAATATCATACCCAGTTACTACAATCTTGGGAAAGGACTCTAGCACAGATTGGACATTAAGCCAACACTAGCTTGATCATGGAAAAAGGTACAGTTCAAACACTACATTGATTATTATATTACTATTGGGACCAACCAGGATTTCTGCTCTCAAAACTATGTACACAGAGGCAGTGCCAAGTGGATACTTCACATAAGCAAAAAGGATAGCTCACAAAATCAGCAAACCAATTTAAACCTAAGTATATTGCAAAAACACTAGTAGAAGTCTTACTGAGACATAGAATATATTTTATATTTCAGGCATGCTAAAGCCAATCCTACTACTAGTGATGATGGCCACTTCTCAAGCCATCACATATGTGCCCACCGTTAGACAGAACGTTGGAGCCATATATGAGCCATTACCTGAACCATTGGTCAATGGGCACGATACCACAACCATGATATTGGCAATACCATACCATATACCTGCTCCACCAGAGACCGAAACCAAAATACTGGACCAGGTTATGGCACTGACATTTCCTACCCTGCATGACGACAGTTCTACCAGTCAGATATTACAGCAAGCAAGGGAACTAGATCTGTTAATAGACATAACAGACAAGGAAATTAACTCTACCTTAGCATCCATCCATTTGTTCCTATCAAATCCAATTAACAGTCAAGGAAGGTACAGAAGAGCACCACTTGGGTTCCTAGCCCCACTCTTCAGAGGAGCAATAGGTCTTGCCACACTAGATGACGTCAAAGAGGTCATGGACCAGATAAAGAACATAGACGGCATTCTAGAAGCTTTTTCCAAGCAAGACAAAGAAGCAGCTATATTAATTGATAAGGTCACCCAACGCCAAGACAAATTTGTCAAGGCGTATGTTAAGGATAAAAGTATGCTAGACCAAACCATGAACACTCTAGGCCAAAATATGAATTTATGGGCTCAAAATATGACCACATCTCTGAACACTTATGCAAATCACGAGCACACACAAAGAAGGAAGATCCAAATTTTAACTGATGCACTCACCATTATCGTAGCAAGAATGAACTATCTGCAAGCATTGCAGCGCACCACATCAGCACTCAGGATGCTATCAGCAGGCATTATGACTGCTGACATAGTACCACCAGCTGAACTAACGGAGCATCTGAATGATCTGGACATGACACTCAGAATACACTCACCAGGATCAAAGGTCGCCATCACTGACCTTGACTACTATTATTCCCAAAGAATGATATCCTACACCTATTCGGAACGGCACATATACATCCACCTGGATATCATTGTAGCATCCACTGTCTCCACCTTCAGAGTATTTCAACTGGTAACTACACCAGTACCAATCAACACCAAGGAGACACCTACAAAGGGAGTAACCCAATTAATTACTGATGTCAAATTCTTGGCTATCTCTGAAGATGGTTCACTATTTATTGAACTAACAAATGCAGATATGCTAACCTGTCCAGGAACTAAGATCAAAATCTGTACCAAAACTAGCCCGAGAATCCATAGACATGTACCTACATGCACAGTAGCAATTTATTTGAACCAAGCTCAGCAAGTCAAGGAAATGTGCCAATTTACTATCTCACCCTTGAAGAGACCTATCTCACACGCTGTAGCCATTTCACAAGATGAATATCTAGTGACCACAAATTCTCCCACCTACACAGTTACGTGTCACGGGAAACCAGCTACTACCCACAAAGCACCATCACACTCAATCATAGGTGTACCATGCCTATGTACAGTGAATATAGATCACTATTCACTACCAAATTCTAGGTTGCCATGCAACACTACAATTTCATTTCACTATGCTTTGGAGACCATAAACCTACCTTTTCTCGCGGCTCTAAATGAAATCAAAGAAATTGGACCAGACTCCAAGGCAAATCTGCCACCTTTTCCAAAGGTCAACCTATCCAGGACACTGGATATGTTAAGGAAATCAAGTAATATTGATGAATCAACATTACTAGACCTAAACCCATTCGCAAAAACCCTGCTTGATGATGCCTCCAGCCTGGCAAAGCCACTGGAAAATAGACTAATAGAGTCCTATCTATACAAATTTGCACGGCATCCAGCAGCATCTATCATACCAATGATACTTTCGGTTATAGCTACAATTTTGGCCACATACACCCTATTCAAAATGCACAGAGGATCCACACTACTAGCTTATATGCCAACTGCAAAAGCATATAGATTTGTCACAGAGAAGCCTATGGAAAAAGCCTTCGAAACCCTATACAAGAAGGACACCACCGCGGCACCAATAGAACAGGGCCCCACCCCTATTCTAACTATCCAGGAGACCCATACTCTTATCATAGCCATACTATTCACACTCACTATTTACTCAGCCTACAGGCTGACCAAATATTTAAAGAGTATGGCAACCAAGCACTGTGGAAAGGGGAAAGTCACCAAGAGGACAAATCCCACAGTAGTACTAAAAGTCTACAAAGGAGACACCAACTTCTCCTTCCCCTTGCGTCCAGTGCCACATGAGTTTGATACAATTATAAAAGCTTCAGCCCCAACATACAGAGATATGATTATAAAAATGTACCCTCTCCCAAGACTAGTATTTGAATGGAATGGACCAGTAGTAATTACTACTAAGAAAGGAGAGACCGCATATTTACTGCCAGAAACTATCAATCTACCATGGCGTGCCAGGTTCAGCATAATACCAGCGCTCAGGGAACCTAATCTAGATTTTGCCATGTTACTACAAAATGACATTTCACCCCAGCCTGTCACCATGGATACCCACGAATCAAAGCTGGAAAACATCATAATTGACGACCAAAGAGAGAGCACCAATACATTCAAAAATGTACTCACCATACTCACCCAACCACCTACAGCTGTAACTAGTGAGAAAGTACATGGGGAAGAATAACACAATTATACAGGATTGAGATTGACCAAAACGTTTGTGAAAAGTTGGTTGGCCCTGAAAAGGACCGTTTATCTTGACATTTATAGATGCCACCCACTAGTTGTTATAGTCCCCCCATCCCAAGGCCTCCCAGGACTCGGCCAACTCGGCAGCGGCAGGAGATCCAATCCACGTATCCTCACTGAAGAGCCACTCGTTCTCCTCCCTCCACTGGACAAAACGTGCCTCCAAAATAGACAAAGCATGCTCAGCGCTGTCTGCAGCATCACCTGTCACCGTGTAAGCACATAGGCCGACAGCCAATAGGAAGTCCCAGATGACCCCAACATTTCTGGTGAAAAGCAGTCGCGGGTCATATCCATCCAGATCACGTAGGGCCTGAGCCAACAGCTCCAGAGATGCCGCCCTGCGCATGGAAATCCCGCCAGCACCAAGGAAGTACCAGCCGTGATGACGGCACACCAAAACATCACCAAAACTGGCAATGTCGTGCCGGACTTTATGCAACCACCGCGTCCTTACTGAGTCATACCGACTCAAAATACTCCTAAAAGGAGTACCAGGAGTCAGCCCCTCCAAGGTGTTTTGATCACCTAACCACAGGTCTAAGGCCTGCATGTCACCCTGCAGCCAGGCCTCAGGGAGATATGCAAGTACCTCAGGTACAGCCTCCAACTCGTCCTCCAAAATTGCCATATGCGCCATACTGTGTTATCTCAAGGGTACTCAAGGAATAAGTGATCCTACTGTGGTCTACACAGCCTTTATAACCCCTCCCCACCCCCAAATGACACTGTTCACCCTCTGAAGTGATCCCCTCACTTCAGGTGACAAGTCCATGAGAAGGCACATGATCTGCTCACCAAAATGTGTCAACCACCGGTGTCACCGCGGCACACGACGCATCTTGCGCCGCATGACACAATAGCCTCAAGGTGCCACTCAAAAATCTGCTCAAGGTGCAAAGTTTTCAAACTCTCACAATCCCAAGGTCAAAGCAAGGTCTCAGTGTGTGTCAGTAGTATCAGGGAATCAATTTTAAGGTATCCCAAAATGAAACAGCCAATTTTTGAAAAATTGAAGTTTTACAAAAACAATTGCGTACTCTTAACCATGTCAAACTTGCTCAAACATGCATTTATATGTATGAAATTGTATTATTACAATCTAAATTGCTAATCAAACATGTTTGTATATAACACTGTATTTGCACTGTATTTTACACTGTATACCTTTGTATTATGTAAGACTATTTACAGAAAAACATGATGCAAAAAGGGAGATAGTCCGCTGACTAACCCTAGGATACTACACAAAAGACTTAAATCTCACAGCAGCGGCCCACTGCAAAGACATTTCTGATCAAAGTGTAGATCCACAAGTTGCAAAATGCCAACACCAAGAATCTTGTAAGATTCAACTATCATTGCAGAAACAAGATACCGAGTCATTTTTTTTATGACATTATGAACACTTACCCTCCACCGGATAAGGACAAAATATCTGCATAAAAAGGACTGTATTTGTACATACAAACTTACAAACTTAAGTAATGCAAAATGTCAGATGACACAATTACGAACACTTATCCGCCACCGGACAAGCACATAACTATGCATAAAATGTACATTACTGATTGCTATATCACGCAAATCCATAGATAAGCGCTATCTAGAAATAAGAAAACAAACTTCAAGCCGGTTGGCCTACTTTTATATAAAAGTGGCCTTGGTTTTTTTGGTATCAAACAAAAAAGTTTGTAAAAGATTATCATAAGATTTTGCATAATTTGCATTATACTCTGTATATTTGTATTCACATGTGAACATTGATATATCAAAATCCACTCAGTTCCACAAGCACCTATTTCACCAAAGACAGCTTATTACTTGACAACACATTTTTCATCATGTTTTAGAATTAAGACAAAGATGTACCATGCTGTGTATATAATTCAAACAATGATTTGAAAAGTGTCAGATAAAGACACAAGGTATTACTACTCTGTATAATATGTGATTAAGAAAGTACCAAATTGGTGCAAAGAAGGTTTACATACCTTATAGTTAAGATTACACTGTATATAATGTAGATGACTAGCCAAGCACAAAACCAAAATTCTCCCCAGACCTTTGGTATTTACATACTCTCACATCATCTATATTACAAAAAAAAGTGTACTTCACTACAAAAAAAAAAAAATCAAAAACAAAAGGTAAATTCTATTTGCCACCAAAAATTGTGGATAAAATTCCAAAATTCACCCCAAATTTTTAGATGGAATGACAACTGACGGAGAGTTGTCCTTTTTCCCGAGGGGGAGGCACCTGTCATGTGACGCACGTGGCCTAACACGTGAGGCACGTGCAGGTCGGTATACTCCCTCTCAAAGGCTGTTATGTAAGTGTCACATGCTGCCACACGTGACACAACCCTCTCAGGCCGTCACGGGCGCCCCAGCGCCGTCACAGGCCGCTGCACAAGCCCCAGGGCCGTCACAGGCCGCTGCACAAGCCCCAGGACCGTCACAGGCCGCTGCACAAGCCCCAGCGCCGTCACAGGCCGCTGCACAAGCCTCAGGACCGTCACAGGCCGCTGCACAAGCCTCAGGTCCGTCACAGGCCGCTGCACACGGTCACATAGGGGCTTGTTGCACCTTTTGGCCAATCACTGTCAACTGACACTAACACTCAAGATGCCATGCTGGTAGCCTGGCCCCCCTAAATAGGGTCAGGTCCCAGCACTGGGTATCTCCATCCTCACTCTACACTTGGACACCACTGAGCAAGGACCTCTCCACTGACTGAGAACAAGGCTATAGGCTATGCCCTACTAGGCCCAACTATCAGACATGGTGTAGGACCCCCTTGGCTCTAGTCCAGTACTAACCTCAGGGTTATTAGGTATATTTACCAAGACCTATATTATTGTGTGGATAGGTGTAACTGAGTGGAACCTACATTGTACTTACTGTACTATTGCTGTCAACTTGTAATAAATACCAACTATACTACAAGACCTCAAGACTTAGTCAACTTCCTCACATTACAAGGAGTCTCCCAACTAAGGGGATTTCTTGTATGACAGGGTCATATTGATGGTGTTTGACTCGTTTTGAAGGGTGTGAGGTAAAAGCGGTTGCCCCCACCTTTTTTTAAAATTTTTATTTAAAAAAATTCAAATTTTAGCAAAAACCGTATGTGTATTACTGAAATGCGCGGTAAAATGCAAAATGGGGAAGGAGTGGTGGCGCTGAAAAAGATGCCAGCTTCCCTGCAGTGGGGCATTCCGTTATAGATGACCCACATGTGTATACATGTGTATTATCTTTATCTATGTGTGCAGTCATGTGCAGTCACAGAAATCAGGACGTGACACTCAACTTGATAACCATCCACATGTATTAGTGGGGCTCCTTAGCCAAATGATCGTTCATTTTGTGATAGAAGCATGAGATTTGGTCCAGATATAGTTTGAAGTATGCTTTTTCATATCAGGATGGGAGGCCTTCGGAAATTTTGTTTTTTCAGGTCGCTTTTGATGACCCAAATTAGGTCAAATTTAGACGGTGTAAATATGTGTATGATATTTATAAAAGATAATTCCATACCAAATTGCATTGTATCTACCATCAGAATATGGCCCCATACATGCAATAACATGCCCGATCACTTGATTTATATAATGTGACCTAGTTTGACCTAATTTGACCTAGTTTACATATTGTACAGTAAAAGGAGTGGTCAAAGTGAACAATGTTGTTGGATAAAAATTGTCAGTGGTTTTCCACTCTTTGATATGTCCTCTGTCAGGAAAAATTATGTTTGCCAGTCTCTGTCCCTGAAAAGTGTCTCAAATCAAACATGGCCGCTGTTAAACTAGGTCAAAGTGGAAAATTGTCATAACTATGGAACCAATCAAGGTAGAAACATGTTTAATAGCTCTATTAGCATCAGCATTGCAAGATCTACCTATTGGCATTACTTCTGAAGGTCAAGGCATTTACATTTACTATATACATATATATATATATATATATATATATATATATATATATATATGAATGAAAGCTGGTATATAATGTATGCATGTACCTAGTTATGCATATTCTCATCTTGATAAATGTCATTCACTAAACCTTAAACAGATATAGTTATATATATACATACATAGGCCTAAATATTCAGTAATTAGGTCACATGGGGAAGACACAAACATATTTCTGTGCACAAAGTACATGAGTAGCAGTTATATGAATTTTAGGCCCAACCTGTTTCTTCTTAGCTGCAGTGTCCAGCACAAGCACATAGGCCTGTGCATTTGAGGCTTGCCTTGAAGCACTTACAGTTGCCTCTACAGGTTGTCTTGCACCCACAGTGTAAAAGTTCGTAACACACTTTGCTGGCTTGAAGAAGATCTGACCATTGTGGGGTCCATCCATGTTCACTTTGTTCCCATCCCCAGCTTGATGGTGAAGGCAGTTCCGGCCGAGAAATCAGTGCTTGGCCCCACACATAACCAGCTTGATAAGCTGCTCTCTTTGTGTGCTGTATCAAGGCCCCCTGAGTGGGTGGAATATTCTCCAGAGACCTGTTGCCTTTTGCAAATAGCTCTTGACGTGCACCATTTACAGTTGTAGCTGCTGATGTTTTGGAATACAACAGAACAACATAGCGCTCTATCTGCTGTAGCAAGTCAGAGGAGACACTTTCTGGGCAGCTGGAGAGACGTTGAAAGGTGGATGTTACCTCAGGAAAAACTGTCCAAATGTCCCAAGCAGTTTTTTTCCCTCGTCCTGCAAAGGCAGACACTGTATCGCATCCACTTACTGAATGCATGAAAAGAAGTGCACTTGCCTTATCTGGGCCTAATTGTGCTGCGATACAGTGTGCCGCAATCCAGTGGAATTGCTTCCCAACCCCAAAGGCAATCCACAGTTCTGATAATCCAAGATTTTGAAACTGTGAAATCGCGATGACTACTACATCCGTATCAGATGGCACGGGTCGATCCCAACTCTGTCATCAACTTCACTGTGGTGGCATGTCAGAACATGGGTTTCATCAGTGGAATATAATTGCTTTCCCGGCTCTATGCTTGCTTTTGCAATTCTGCCAGACAGCAAGCTGAACAGTTGCACTTTGTTTTGCACATTACAAAGAAATCCAGACCAGTCTTTTTGTATTATTGTGCTTTCTAACACACGCCTCTTTAGTCCTTCTCCTCGGGCATTCCTTTCATCATTCTTCAGGCTGTCTTCTGCGTAACGATCCCAGATGACATCTACTCTCTGGACATCTTTAAGCTGGCCCATTATGAACGGAACAAATTCTTTCTCTGCATATTCCCCAAATGTTTTAGATACTTTTGGCTTTAACATATGAACGATGGCTGCTGCATCATATATCTTGACTGTCACTTTTGGAGCAACATCTTGTGGAGTCTGACTATCTAGAGATTGTAAACATGGTAGAAGATCAGACTTTGTGCCTTTGCGCAACTTTCCGAGTGAACTGAGAGAAGGAGGTTCTGGGCTGTTCTCATGTGCAAAGAATTGCTCCAGGTCACCATCTCTAGACTGGCAAGCAATATACAATCTGGAAAACAGCTGACAGTCTCTCTTGAGTAAGTCAGTTTGTACTTGCAGTCTGGATCTTGTCTTTTTGGTGGGGTGCCGGAACAACGGCAGATTGTTTTTTGGGATTATGTCAGTTATTGGCTGGTTACTAGATGCTATTCTCTGTGATACATACATCTGGTATTGTTTGTTGCCAAGCTCCTTTGCAGTAGAGATGCTTTCCACCACTTTTCTGTCCATGACATCTTTGGTGTCAATTCTGAGAAGTTCACTACTTTGTTCAAGAAATGGGTTGCCAAAGTCTTCGAATACTCTCACCAGATCCTTTACATTCTTCGCAAATGACTTTTGCACTCCAGGAGCCTCTTCATGATGTTTGAGTGAAGAGCTACTCTCATTCATGGATTCCTCCATTTCTGTCAACAGCCTGCCAATTTCTGGACCAGCCAGCATCCATTTCTCAAGTGCTGCAGGACTTTCTGTAAGACCTACAGCTCCTCCATCTCCTTTTACCTCTTTGTTAGTTTGCTCGTGTGATTGATCTAATGCCATATTTGAGAATCGGTGTGTTGACCTTTGTACAACAAAGTTCCCTTGCATGAATTGCTCATAAACATCTGGATGAGTGTTTTTGAGTTGCACCATGTCCCATATGTGAATGGGTAGCGACCGAGCATAATGGAAATGGTCCAAAGCAAAGACCCATGCCATTAGCTAATCCAGACAACTGATGTAGAGAAGGAAATTCCCTGTCCTTAATGAATAGATGTACTGGTTAAGCAGGATTTGCAGCTCCATTGTTGTATACCAGTAATGGTAGTGGGGGTGCTCCTTCACATTTGTTTCGACCCATTGCTCTTTGCTCTGTGGTTCCACAGTTTCCTCTACATATGTGTTGTACGCAGATTGCTGCAGTATGTACAAGGCTGCCACAGTAACCTGATGTGCGTATCGTGTACGCTTTACATGAGAGCCTGAGAGGAGAGAGGCTGCTTTACCAGAAGTAGTTACGTCTGCCTCAACAAGTGCTGTACACCAGCCGCTCCCCTCAAGCCATTGTCCCAGGATGTGCAGAAACAACATCTCAATGTGCAGACCACCCAGAACAACAACATAGTTTTGCTCTCCAAGGGTGTCTGTATTGCTCCACTGTACCTGCTTTGCCAAACTGAATAATGGTTGATCCATTGTTATGACTGGAGTCTGGCCAGGATTTAAATGCTGAATGGCATCCTTTGCAACCACCATGGCATGCTTTACCATAGCAACTGAATTTGCAGACTCATGAAACAGTGGCAGAAGTGCAATGTTTGCACGTGGACGGACCTCTTCACCTTGCCTCTGTGCATGGTATGCTGACCAATGTATGAAATCATCTTCTTCAATCTTGGGTTTGCTACATATCTCTTCAACTGTGTTGAGCCATGCATATTCAATTTGCAATCCCTCATGGCAAATGTTTTCAATAGGTGTCACAACACCTTCAGTTGTTGGAACCCTTGGCTGATTTGTTTTCAAAATAGCTGGTGGTACTACTGTGAAATGCTGTGGTAGTTCTGGCACAATCTGCCCGGGAATGGTCTTCTGGGTCACATCCCTATCAGTTCCAGAGCATGTAGCTGACAAGTGGTTTGTCAAGGAGACTGCAGTCCCATGAAATGACCCTTTGGCAGTGTTGGATGATGGATTGTGGTCCAGGTTATCCGCCGCTGCAGTTGTGAATACATTTTTCTTGAGCTTAAGGGGGCAGACTACACCTTCCTCTTCATACTGCTTACGTACATTGTTTGCAGCATCTGAGGAGATTGTAAGGACCCGACTATAAGATACAGATAGTCCCAGATCATGCAGTGTGTCTATCAGACTCTTCTTTCTTGATATAGAATAAACCTTTAAACCAAGGTAGATTGGGATTGGTGTTTCTCTATCAGATGAGTGTCTTATCTCAGTGGGTACAGCCTGTGTGCTCTTGGTGCCGTTGAATATCAGTAGCTGGGCTATAACACTGGCAGCAGTACTCCTTCCACCAGTTTGGTGTTTAATGTTAGGTCCCTCCAGAATCATTCTGACTAATGTATACAATTCATTAGGAACCGCTCCTTGATGGCTGTACTCTGAAAATGACTCCTTGAAACCATGTTGCTTGGAAAGTATGTTTTTCCGAACTATTTTTGCTGCTTTAGCCAACACCATTGCTTGAATGTCGGAACTGTTTTTGCAGGCAAATGAAATTGCATTTCCAATGTCTTTGTCATATAATAATAATACCTCTTTCCCATGATCCTCAGCTCTCAGACCAGGTATCAGAGAAACTAGTCGTTTCCTCAGTCTTGTAGAGTTCACTTTACTTGGGGCCTCAGAGCATAGCTGTTCCAACCTCTCTTGATATAACTTTGAGATTTCAGATAATGTGAAAACTGGTGCAATGCCATCGTCTTCCCCTGGGTCCTGTATGAAGTCCGCCACTTCTGCTAGAGCTACAGCTTCAGGGGATATTGATGGTTCAGAAGTAGTCTTGCTTTGTTTAAGAAGTTGTCTCTCACGATTATGTAGACCCACCAGACAATTAAGGTGATATTGAGCATCTAATGCATGCATATCTGTCCCACTTAACTTAGCTATGAGTTCAGTGTCATTGACTTTGCTAGCACAACTCTTCACCTTTTTGTCCAAATCATCTGTGCATGCATTGTGCATGGTACCTCCATGCTTACCACAAAAGAAACATTCAGGACTTTTATGTTTACCTTTCTTAGAACTCTTCCTTGCAGGACGTTTCTTTTTTGGACTTGGTCCAGCTTCCTCCTGGGATTTCCGTTTCTGTGCTTTAAACAACATCTTTTTACCAAACATCAAGTAGCATGGCTTATGGTATACTCCTTTGTTTTTGAGTAACGTTGTTTTTATTCCGGTACCATCATTGAGCCTTTCAAGCTTTATTTTCAATGGTACACATCCAATCTTTTGAAACTCAATCAATTGATTGCTGATTGATGTATATCCATTCTTTACCCCTTTGGCATTTGCAGGACAAATCAAGTGCTCATCTTGTTTCTCTTCTTGGCATAAGAAGCATAGCTCCCAGTCTGTCTGCTTCCCAGATGCAGGTACTGGTAACTGTTGGCATGTGGGAATAAGCTTATATGTCTTTGATGCCATTGTTAGTACTAGCTACCACCACCACCATTGAAGGGTTGAGTTGTTACTGGGATACTAAACTACTTCAGTGTCTGCATCTCAGCTATGGCTTCTACCTGCGAAGAGATAATACCATGCTAGGTTGTATGCAGGGTAGGTGCGTTTAAGCATAGGCCTTCAACATACAGTATTAATTTATCATGTGCTAAAAGCAGGAGGGTTTGAAGCAAGGGGATACAATGAACAAAATATATATAGCCAGGTCTAACTAGTGGAAGAAACGACCTAGGCTTGCACTAAACTTGATTATAACGAGATAATTATTGCAGTAATTGCCCCAAGCTGATAAAATAAATGTGCCCCCACCCACCTGTACCCCTGTACCTACCCCATGAGCTGGCCAAATCTGGGGGGAGGGCTCTCCCCTCCCCCTCACAAGGCTATACCTACCTCCCTCTGTCAGCCATACCAAAGGAGGAGGTCCTAACACAGCCCCCCCCCCCCTGCCTCCTCCTGTCCTCCCCCACGTTACAGTTCAGTACCTAACCCCCTGTGCTGCCCATATCAAAGATATGGGGGGGGGGGGGAGAGAGTCGCATTTTGGAAAATTGTGTTATTCAATTGTACATGAATGTGTATTTATCTACAACCAGTCAACAGAGAGGCCATCTTACAATAAATCATCCTTTCTGATCACAAAGCTTAATGTACTACTTACCCTGAACTGCAATATATAAACTTGCTTGCACTGCTGTTGTAGACCTATACTGTCCTATATAATTATGTGTGTCCTGTGTTGTGCCTTTAGACTCTGAGTACCAAATGTGTAACCCAATTCTTTTGAGTGCGTTCCTCAAAACAAGGGGATTCCCCTTCCATACTGAAACTAAGGTGGGGCTTCCCCTTGTGGGGATTCCCCATGGGAGCATGGGACCTTAATTCTGGACATCAGCAGTATGAATGGGACTACCCCAAAATACTCAGAGTAAATACTTTCTTTAATCCTTTATACATGCATATAGATCTATGGTAAAGTATGATTAGACAATAAAAATAACATTGCTAGAACCAGTGCTGTAGCCACTATATCCAGAAATGGTGCAGATTGATGGATCTTGAAATGCTGATATTTTTAAAGCTATAAAGCATGTTCATATCTTTCTTTGTTCCATGCTAATGACAATTCTCTACATTAAACTAGTTTATCAGTGGCCATATTGGATTTGTGTTATTTCCCACAGGCAAAGAACAATTCATTCTCAATGAGCTGAAAGCAAATGCAAAAAAAACAGTTCAACAGTGTTGTTTGTCTTGGCATTATATTTTACCGAGGTATATACAAATTATGCAAATTAGGTCAAATAAGGTCAAATAAGGTCAATATATATAAGTCAGACAAATTTTTGTGTTATGGCATATATGGGACCACATTTTGATTGCTGATCAAAATCAATTTGATGGAGAATGATATAATCTAAATTTCAAATGTATATTTATACCTTCTAAAATTGACCTAATTTGCGTTGTCCAAAATGGCTTAAAAAAATAAAATTTCCGGAGGCCTCCCATCCTGAAATGAAAAAGTATACTCTGAAGTATATCTGGACCAAATCTGTTGCTTCTATCACAAAATGAACGATCCTTTCCATATTTGAGGCTAAGGAGCCCCACTATATATCATGTGACTGACCTGGCCAGCTGCTGCAGCCATACACCCATACTGCGTATTGTCAGCCAATACAGCCAGGAGACTGATCCCATACATAGAATAATATATGTATGCTCTAGTAAACACAAACACAACACCTCTAATATACGTCTTTTTCCCCTTTTTTTAAAATCAGATTTTAATACGGCCATGCCGTTGGTTTACCAGTAACCAAAAATCGCCGTATTGCACACCCCCGTTGTAGATATACATGAGGGGAGATATATAGTATGTAATTCTTTATGGCTTTTAGAGACGTTATTTGCTGTATATTTTAGACGTCAAAATATGTGAGAAATATACGTAGAACATTCTATCAACACTATGAACTGGTTGTCAATATGGAGCCAATGTAGATTCAATAGTGAACAGAATTCCGTGCACACTGGGGGCGGGGGTCGGGGTCCCTGGTTGTCCCTGCCCCAGCATCCCCCTCCCCCCTCCCCCTCCCCCCTCCCCCCTCCCCCCTCCCCCCTCCCCCTCCCCCCCTCCCCCCTCCCCCTCCCCTGCTGACCGGATTATTAATGCACTAGCCCCGCACGGGACTGATACACAAAGCCCGACACAAAGTAAGGCGTCCAGCTTCCCTAAAGCCACAACGGACGTGTTTCTGAATGGTTTACATAACATGTAGCATGTAACTTAACGGTGGCGGAGGGGGAGGGACTCATATTGGTCATTAGTGAGGAGGGGGAGGGACTCATATTGGTCATTAGTGGGGAGGGGGAGGGACTCATATCGGTGATTAGTGGGGAGGCGGAGGGACTCATATTGGTCATTAGTGGGGAGGGGGAGGGACTCATATTGGTAATTAGTGGGGAGGGGGAGGGGCTCATATTGGTCATTAGTGGGGAGGGGGAGGGACTCATATTGGTCATTAGTGGGGAGGGGGAGGGGCAGTATGTGCAGGACAAGACTCTTGTACATGCATGGCTCTAGCTATTAGCAGCATTGATAATGGTCCTAGGCCTTAATCCGGTACTCCAGGTCACCACCCGGCTAATAGTGACAGGTGTCCTGTGGTTATACTGGTAAGTCCTCTCTATGGTTATAGGGTTCACTGACTACAGGAGGGTTCATTATTTGTTAAAGACCACTAAAAAGAAAAGGAGAAAGCCCGTAGAATTCATAGTGTTTGTCTGGTCTACTTTGACAATTTATCCCAATAGAGTACTTGAAACGATGATGTGGTTTCAGCAGGTATATTCTCTCGCACATCTAATGTTCCACCTTTAGCCTAGAATATATCCAAAAATGGTTAATAGAAGCCTCAGGATTGCATATACTATAGAAGAACAGGCATGTTAGACACTGCTACTGGGCTAAAAATCCTTCATATTCTAGAAGCCTGAGGTACAGATTAGCTGGGGCATGCAATGCTCTAACAGTGGAAAGAGTACTAACTTCACCTCCTGGAACAAGGAGTATCACATTGACCTCATTGCCACGTATGTTTGATTTATTAAGAATATTGTAGCATGTTTTGCAAATCTTTTTACTTATATATTTACATGAACCAGAAACCTGCCATTGATTATTGTTTTAAAAATGACTGACCATAATTTAACCAAGACCATACCATCAGTCCCATCTGATGGAAATAACATTATCCATATGGCAATAACACCAGTACCACTGTATTGCAAATTAAACTAATATCTGTTCTATTATACTAAGTCATGTCTCTAAGCCTATGCCTCCTTCTTTATTATTTTTATATTAACATAAAGCATATATCTTATGCAAGAACGCAAGACATTCCCTTGACTGGAATAAGGTGAATTACAAGTCGTTGACCTACCAGTTTTTCAGTATGAATAAAAGAATTTACTATGCAATGCAGTACACATAATTATGTGCATGAGAATGCTCCTGTGTGCAGGTCTCTGTCAGCAACTATGCCATGGTTAGTGTAAGGTGTGCTGTGTGTGTTTGTTCCCGGCTGTTTGTTCCTAATAATGAGCTGACATAACATTGACCCAATAACACCCGGGATGCATACCCTGTGGGGATTTAAAGAAAAATCTCATTTCTGGAACGAAAAGTAGCCATATGAAAGGTTGTCCAATGAGGAGCTACTTGTCCAATAAAAAGTTGACAGTTATCCAATGGAAATGGTAAGTCTAAAATTGTAGTTAGTTCGAAAAGTTGGTGACTTGGGCTGTGGTGGACTCTTGGTCTTGGAGGAGTCTTGCTACTAGTTTATTATCTAGTGTTTCATAAAAACTGAAAAAAGCAACACTTTTGAGATTTAATACCTAGCTCCACCCCCGATGGTTGGTCTACAGTGTCGTCACATTGAGACTCTTCAAACCGAAGTCTGCCTTCATCATGGTCTGCAACCTAACCCAACACAGAGAGGATAAACAGCGCCAAAAGGGAGTCTAGGTTGCCTTCAGAATAAGTTCCCTGTTTAGGGGAGTCAAGGTCGCCTAAGGGAGCCTAGGTGACTCTCTGACTGACCTAAGGGAGTCACCTGGGGAGTCATATGACCCAGAGAGCTATATGACTCCCCAAAGTGACTCCCTTAGGTCAGCCAGAGAGTCACCTAGGCTCCCTTAGGCGACCTGGAGTCCCCTAGAGAGGGGTGTCATTCTGGAGGCAACCTGGACTCCCTTTTGACGCTGTTTCTTTTCTCTGTGATGGTGATTACCTCACCCCGCCCAAACCCACCTGAAATCCAATAACAAATTAGTATGACAATAATTTGAGGGTGGTTCTGAACCAGGGATACATGTCTTCACTTAGAATCACTTGATGGCCATGAAAATGATTCACACTTTGTTTCATCTAAATTGATAATACCAATTGAACAAATCAGTCACTTAAGCACCCTAACCCTGGGTCAATTGTGATGTAAATCCACACGTCCAATCTTTCAGTAAGTTCCATATGAATTGGCCATGGAAGTAATGTTGTTATTTCTGTGTTTTAATGTCTTAATTTGGCTTGCCATACATTAAGAATCTGGCCAGACACTCTTCAACTATCTAACCTTCCATGTGCCATCCTCCAATAGCTGCCATCTTGTCCCCTAAATAGTGTGTTTCTTTGGCCATAGCCATAGGTGTGCAGTTCATCACAAGGACTATGAATAGGCAACCAGCAGAACTGATAGAAGTCAGGTGCAACCCCTATCTTAATATACATGCATGTACATATTCTACAGTTGGATGCACCTAATATACCCCTATAGCTTGACTATAATTATATGCCCCATGTAGCCCAACATAACTCCAGTCACGATCCTTTACCGAATTCCACAATATAACCCCACTTGTGACGGAATTGTAGACGCCCCCTACAGAGCGTTGGATCCTGGTGATGGACATATATCACCATAAGGCCAAAAAAGTAAAAAGGTTTGTTTCAGGTCACCCGACCGACCCTGTCAAAACAGGGTCGACCCTACGTTTTTTATGCCATTTTGAAGAAGTTCTCATACCCATTTTTGGTCAATTTTAGGGTCTTCGGAGAGGCTGGCTAGTACATTCCTGTTACTTTTATTAAAATGTTTAAATCTGACCTACCGACCCTACATTTTCTTCCCATGTTATCTGAGACACCTTTTTTTGAAATGCCTAAGGACAAGCCCCATGTGATCCTTGTGTGACATGTGATATACAGCATGCCCCGGACTGCGGCATAGTGTACATGTACTACCCTGTCTGTAGGCCGCTCCTCTGGTGTCTGTTTACACATGTACATTAGTTTTTTGGTGGTCTTATTATTTCTCTGTTCTTGTTTATACTCTGACCGGATTATGCCAAAGTTATGTTTGAATAGTCGGAGATTAAGGATAATTCTGAGAAACTAGTGGCGGGACCCTACAGAGGTGTTCAGAACCTTTAGAAACTCACTAACCCCACCTGGTGGATGTTCTCAGAATCTTTAGAAACTCATTAACTCCCCCTGGTGTGTGTTGGTTCAGGACTAATTTTTGAAACATTTTATTAAGCTACCCCAAGAGAGCCTCAAACCCTTGACCCAAGGGCAGGCACCCTACTTTATAAATGCTGACTGAGCTAACCAGGCAAGTGTCAGCATGGTCTATTGATGGGATAGACAATGGTTTATGACTATATTTTAGAATGTTCCATTCGGATGATATGCTGGATATTCATTTCTTCAGTTATCATAGAAATTATAATGATAACCCACTCTCATATGTTGATGTATAAGAGTATGGATATTTCCCCAACTTATGACTAAGTCTGGTGAGTAGTCCATACACTGTTTTTAACAAATGTCATGTCATTAGGACAGAACTTTGTCATTTTCAATGTAAAAATGCACATTGTGTGGAAAGCTGCAGTATCAATATAGCTTGGTTAATGACTTCCATATTTGGGTTGAGCATTGATTATATATTGTATATCACCTATAAGGAGACTCAAAGGGTTTCATACACATGATACAGACGATTTTGGGATAGTCAGAATTCGCCTTAATAGGCCTGGTTATCAACCGGTTACCAGTTGTATTAACGAGGTGCGAACATTACCTCACCTAACAGGTGGGCTTTTTCACACGTGTGAGTGCGTAATAATCTTAAAGCTGTTTTCTTTCAGACCTTTTGGCATATTTAAATGGGGAGATCGGGACTACTGCCGGTCTGTAACAGTCGGAATAAATTGGAGAGGACAGCCCAGTAAACGTTATACAAGGTTTCTCTATGGCTCCCTATTGTGACCAAAAGTTGTATTACGACCTAAAGTAACGCCTTTGTGCTAGCTACGAGGTACCCAACCCTTTAAAACCCAGCGACGGAATGAAAAAATATATATCTAAAATGGGAGGAAATGATATTTTTTAAAGAATAGAAGGGTTAATACTCTGTTTTAACCACCATGACAACCCCCTTCCCCATCCTAACCCCTCAAGTTATATGATGGCCATTCCCCTACGTGCACATAGGCCAACGATTCTGGCCTGTATACTATATGAGTCATTGTCTGGTTTCCTCCGGGTACTGTAGATCGTATTGATTCTAACGTGCTAATCACAGATAGTCACAAAAACCAATGCTATTAATATATTTAGGACTGATTCATATACAATTCCCATCCCCATTACTGCACTAGCGGGCAGGACTCGGTGGGGGGGGGGGGTACTTGATTTCCTTTTCTGATACAGGTGTGCAGCTGGACCAATGACAACCCTTATCCTTTCTAGGGAGATCTTGCTTCAAAAACCTACCCTTGCTAGTCCTTGTTTTGATTAGGTAAAACGCAATAGGTACAATGAATGAGTAATTTTCCTGAGAAATCTACAAAATCTTGGTGAAAAATGAGCAGAGGTGGGACATTTTTGTAAAATACAGGTCATTTTGGTGCAAAAGTGACCCTTGTTAGCGAAATTTTCTCTCTGAAACAGGACCCTTGCTAGGGAGATGTTGTTGAAAAAATACCCTTGCCAGCTGCACACATGTGTATACAAAATATAATATACTAAGTGCCCCTCCCCCTCCCCCGGCAGGAGTACATGATGATGATCCTGTCCCTTCTAGGATCTTCTACTTTTTCCGTCTGTGACGCTCCTGTATGGACCGAACTGGTGTGTCCAACGTGCCCCACCCCCGCCCACCAACCCCTCCCCCCCATCAGTGACCCAGTTGGACTGGTGGCTGTCTCTGTGACTTTCATTGACCACTCAGTCTCGCCTTACACAACATCTGAATGGCCCATCCCGGGGGCCCACCCGATATAGTAGGGTCTGTATAATAAAAAAAAGAATCGTTGGCCTTTACCCTTGGGCGCTGTAAAACATTTTGATCCCTCTTGATAGGACTTGATCGGATGGTGTTAAATAAATCCTCTTGTAGCAACGGCCTGTAATAAATAGATCCTTGTCGGGATGCCTCCGGGTGTATACTGCCGTGCATGCAGCGGCTTGGGTATCCAATTCGTGGGTCCCTGTCTTTGTCCCTTTGTTCTAACTCACCAGGTGCTCGGACCAGCTGCCGCACCCCCCTGCTGTGCAATTAATGCATGTATAGTCTACCCACTGCATGGTCATCTGAACCACTGCCTCCACCGGCCACGCATCTTTGGTACTACTGATCCATTTTACTTAATCATCCCACTGAGACACATTGGCATCAGTGCAATACGTGTATTAAACATTTCGTGTGAATCCTATATATTGCTGTCCCATATCTGTAAGTAATAACGTGTGTATGTAGGGATGGCACACGCCGGCGCCTTCATCCCAACTGCAGGTGTGCTGTGTGTGTGTGCCCCGGGCGGCTTGCTCCTGGTGATCATCTGATTTACTGTTACAACATTGGGGGCTGGCTACGGGAGTGGTCATTAGCGGCCACTCTGTGGGGGGGGGGGGGGGGGGATATATTCACGCCCCCCCCCCCCTCTCCCTCCCCCCCCCCCCTCCCCCTCCCCCGGCCCCGCCCTCATCTCAATGGGGCTAGATCCGCTGCCGCTTTAGAGTCGTCCTTTAACAAGAACCGCTCCTGTAATTTTTAAAGTGTGTTTTGTTCCTACACCCTGACCACAAATGCAATGCTAGAGAAAAGTGGGTCCGCTTGAGGTAGACCTAACGGCAGACTTACCACTTATTAGCGGATGGATTTTAACATACTTTAGGGAGGGTGTCCTTTACCACAGGGTGATTGTGCCGATAGTCTTCCATGTGGGGCTGGGTCGGGTGGGGGGCGGACGCGGGTGGGGGGAGGGTGAGGGTGAGGGTGAGGGTGGAGGTGGGGGTGAGGGTGGGAGGGGGTGGTATGGGTGGGGGTGGAAGGAATTCCATCCCCGCCCCACTGTTGGTACACAATGACCAGTCCCCTAGGGGTGAGGGCAAACCTGTGTGTACTCCACCTGGCGGATTAACGAGTCTGTACCCACACCGTCTCACGTAACGGTTCTGGGAAAGTACATTGTGTAGGCTGGCCAGGGTGGCTGCCAGGTTTCTGTTTTTATATCTGCTTTATTCCAATCTAGTTGATCACCGTTGAATAATTACATATAGCTCAGCTATGGCACAGTTGTCTTAGGGTAAAGTGCCCATGAGTCGACCACTTGGACCTCTGTATTATAATTTGTGTATTATTCTAAGAACTCTGCTGTATTAGCTTAAAATGTAGGAGCATCTGAAATTTGATATTAAAGTTTCCTGACATATTGGACTTTCCAGCGAATGAGTCTACAACTTTCATATTCATGTCCATGAGGTCATATAGGCTTGCACTACATAAGAGATGTGAATTTTTCCTCATAAGTACCATGAGTCAACCACTGTGGTACCTTGAGTCAGCCACAGCATATCATCAGTCATCTGCTGCATTCGAGAATGTCTATTTTTATACTAAATGCAAAGAAAGGGCTTATTTTCTTGTTGAGTGATGTCAGACAGAGTGTGAGTGTAATACATTAACCGATTTTAGTTAAAGTTAACTGTGTTACTTGACCAATAATACACTATTGCAAATGTTTTTTAATTTATTACTTGCACATCATTTCAAGGTGGCTGGCAAATCATCAGAAACGCAGCTACAATTGCAACATATTACCAAAAATGGTGTATTTTCGACATACAGTGGAGGGGCCTAGAGCTGAATTTCCCAAGAGGGTGAAAATAGCATGCACTGCATTTCTCCATATTCTACCAATACAAATGTAGTAAAATTCACTAAAAACACACATTAATTAGTTCAATTTGGTACCAAAAGAACAAGCAAAACGGTCGACTCAAGGTACATGGCCGACTCAAAGACGCTTTGCCCTAATACACAGCACATCAAAGCTGGAGGAATAAGGAAGGCAGATTCGTTTTTATTTGTAAAGAATAATCGAATATGTCGACTTCAGATCAATGCATCAGGAATGATTTTTTTAAAGCATGGTGGATTCCACAAAAAGTTATATTCAGTACCCTACACATTCGATTTATGGAGAGACTGGTATCAAGATATGTATAATTATATTCACTTTTGTATCCAGTAACTGTACACTAACATTTGTATAATGTGTATTCATGTTTTACACGTTATTGTCCTTTGTAATACAATTCAGTTTGAAATAAAAATTGAATACACATTGAAATTCAATTTAAAAGGTACGATATTTCCTTATCTCAAACTTGAGGACGTCTCCTCTGCGTCAATGGGAAGTTAAACAGTACTTTAAACTAACTGTGCCTTGCCAAACATTTTGGCATAGTACTAGGGGTGGCCACTAATGCTGGCCCGGGAGCCAATGGCCCGTACTTTGTTATATACATGTATAGTTGGAAAGGAAATCTCATGCAAATTTTCATACACAAAGAAACATGTCGCCTTCATGTAGCATGTCAGATAATAGGATTCTGTGATCAATTATCACGATATTCGTATTTATAAATGTTAAAGTGGCATTCTCACCGAGCGTTTCCCACTCACAATTCTAGTACTGTTCTAGTCTGCTATGTGGTAAGTGCGAGTGGTGAGAATGCCCCTTTAACATATTGCAATATTGTATAATTATGTGGCTGATCAGTTTGCTATTGTATTGTAGGTCATATTGGGTGGTTTATCACCACAGATAAGCATGCAAATCAAGGTTTAACATAGATATCTGGATTATATAAATCAGTATACATGTGGTTATAAAGAACACTTATGTTTTTCTATTTCTACCAATAATTTGTGACATTTATTGTTAACGAGACTTGATGTATAAACTATTGATTGCTATGTAATGAAAGTAAGGTTCTTCATCAATATTTGTTTATTATAATTACTTGTCTATGTGTACAAGTCATAACTAAGCGTCATCTAGTCTACAGCTGTAGCAAAGCTACTGAACCAAGTTGTATCATGACACGACTCACATTTAATCATGTTCCTGGAACTTGTTTTGTATGTCTATATGTTATGTTATATGCAGTTTCCCTTCTTGCGACGGTAGGTCTGCAATAGGTGAATTGGTATTCACCTTCACAGTGACTTTAATGAGCCCATACTAATTCGAATCCATGATGTTTCCTTTCATTCCTTTGGATTGGTCATTTAATGTTCACCTATTATGATAGGAACGGTTTTCACATTGGCTTCAAACCCCATGCCGCCGTATATAAACGGCTGAGTGCCTGTGTCACACCACAAAACCCCATATTCATAATCAACTATCGTAATATGTAATAGTATGTAATATTACATTATTATTATGATTCATGATTATTGGTATAGATATCATTTGTTAATTATCGAGGTGAATGATACTTTGTACATATTTCTGACCAATATACCTATCAAACTACACCCAGATGTCATGAACACACGTTTCCCATTCAGCCAAGCCAAGTTAAATCCCATTCATAATTAATGTATATATATATATCAAAAGCTACCCCCTGTCTAATTACAACCACTAAAGCACCAACGTTTGGCTTGGACAGTATGGCAACTGTCAATATCCCGGCTGATAAACATTATAACATTGACACAACAAGCCGGCACACTCCATCTAGAGTGTACATGGGGACCAACCTGCGGAGTCACTAGACGCCGCCCATTCTGTGCATAATCTTAAAATCGCCACTTCTGGTGTAATCTTAATCTTGAACCACACTTCTGGCGTAATCTTAATCAGTTTCTAGGTGATACCTATCCTCTAGATGGCACCAATGTAAGTTTATAACATTGCTGTATATATCGGGGCTCTGCCCCCGTACCCCCTTTTCCTTTCTCTCTTTTTTTTTCTTTTTCTGGAATAAGATTACGCCAGAAGTGGTGATTCAAGATTACACATAGAATGGGCGGCGTCTATAGTGACGCCGCAGGTTCGTCCCTTGTTGCATCTAGCGTGATGCCCAGCCAAGGTCAAAGAGCTATAGGCGTCCCCTGGAGGCAGTCACCCCAACCCCTAGTGTCGCCATCATTGATTACAAAATGCATTTCCCATAGTGCACCGGTCCAGATGGCTCCCCAGTGTCTGACCTGCCATAATACGTTTTACCAATCATGTAAACTCCCCTTACTTTAAATATAACTATTTTCGCAAAATTGGATAAAAATGTCTAGGTCAGCCTTGTTTTGCTAGGTAGGGTCGGGTAACCTGAAACACACATTTTTTTAAACCTTGGCCCTACCAGTAGTAGAGGTACACTGGCTACACCTGTCATGCCTGCACTCTGACTGTTGCTGCCGGGGCAATTTCTGTGTCTTTAAACGGGACCTCTTCCAGTCCATTCTACGTGGTCTGCATCTTTAGATTTTAATCTGATACATTTTCTACAATGCAGGGGTAGGCACTAACGCTGGCCCGGGAGCCAATGGCCCGTAATTTTGGGTCCGGGCCCGTAGTTTTCTTTAGAATATCCCTCCCATGGGCCCGGGTGGCCCACAGGAAATTTTGCAAAATATTTGGAAGGAATGTACTTGATGAGTATAGTCATGTAATATGTCGTTGGAAAGAGAAAAATGTGAGCAATTGAAGCAACTTGGTCTCCTTTTGAGATAGATAAATCAGGAATATATACCATTTTCTCTTTGTAAAAAAGTAAAATTTATTCTCTGGCCCACAGCTGAAAATCCGGGCCCATAGATTTTTGAAGTTACGGACCCACAGCTGAGAAAGTTAGTGTCTACCCCTGCAATGAATGAAATGTCAGAACTTGATGTCCATGTAGAAGGTGTATCATCTCTAGGTGGGAAGTCATATCATCCAAAAAGTAGGGAGTAATAGAAGTAGTAGGAGGAGGACACTCGGTGATGTTGGTGAAGCCTTGTTTTGACACACCACATACTCGTCCGCAGTAGCAGTAAGCCAGGTGGCACCCACCAGTTTCAGGTTGTTTGTGGATACAAAGGAAGTCACTTCGAACTGGCATCTGTATGGAAGAACATAGTAAAGGCTATGATGACTATATTTCTGAATGAACTTGAGTATATATAAGTTGAAGTAAAATTAATCTAATAAACGGAGACAAACGTTACACAATGTAGATCTCCAAATTATGCACAAATACACTTAATGTGATGTATATATTGTGTGGTTTTGCTAGATAAATATGGTAAACCTAAGTAACCGACATATCTTTGCATGCTAACTTTCTGTACATCTACCATAGAAAGATAATCCCATATAATCCTTGGTCTATGAATTTGTGCGTAAGGATATAAGGCAGAGAAACAGGGATGGGGGAAGGTCAAGAGCAGAATGAAAACATGTATTTTCAGTACTATTATATGTATTGAATATAAAGTACCAAAACAACTTTTTTAATCATCATTTTTATTTTCTCCACTAATCTATGGACTGTGTATTGCGGAACTCCATAAATCCACAAATTTGTGGAGAAACAGCACCCTGGAGAAATATATATATATATATATATATATATATATATATATATATATATATATATATATATATATATATATATATATATATATATATATATATAGGTAGGCCTAAGGTATATCCACAACAATTCAGATGTTTCTTCATGTTAACTAAGGGAGTGGTCATTTTTTAACAACAGTGGGAGGGGGGTGACCCCCCCCCCCCTTGTTGTTAAAAAATGACCTCTCCCTAAACTAAACTCACACAAGGGAGTCATATAACTCCCTTTCTAAAGGGAGTCAGATAATAACTCCCATTCTAAGGGGAGTCAGGTACTGACCCCTTCAGCAAAATAATCAAAAACAGTCAGAAGAGGGAGTCATGCTGGAGGCAGTATACTCCATTCTGACTCGGTTTCTTCATGTGCATGTGTATAACCTATGTTCACAGCTGAACACTTTCTATTTACCTGTCCTTCAGTTTGGGGATATCATTGCAGCGTCCTCGGTCTGTATAGTCAACTGTATTCGTCAAATCGATTCTAGCCGACTGTTCATACAACAGGAAATAGTAGAAGTGGGTGTTTGGATCAGTGGGTGCCGGACCAAAGTAGGGCATGATGTCGAAGCCACTTGTAAAGTCAGCCTCTTTAATATTGATGGTCATGCCATGGAGTATGGGCGTGGCATTAGAACCGATGAACGAGAGCTTAGACGGGAGGTCAGCATCCACTACCATCAGCGTGTACATCTTTCCTGGTATCAAAGAGAATATGGATACATAATGTACGTTAAAATAGCAGACCCATAGGCAATGCCATAGGCAATAGCGTCTATAGGTTACAAAAAAAGAAGTAAAAATGATATGTAATTATAATCACATTTCTCATTGATTATTGATTAATGTCTCCCCTCAACAGGGCCCACTGCATTATTTTATTTTGTTCAGAAAACTACCTATAGGCCCTACCTCAGCAATTCCTACCATGGTATTAGAGCTTTTTTAGTAAGCCTAACCAGTCTACATGCTGAACACATATAAATGGCTGAGTTGATACTTACCAATGAAATCCTTTGTATCATTTGGGAACATCTTGTTCATCTGTATAGAGAATGTCTTTGTGGCTTCTGTTCTAGCTTTTATTGTATTGAGGAGGGGCATGCCAATGGGGTCCACAAAGAAGTCTTCAGCTCTAAAATGAACATGGCATACTTCAATACCTACACATGATGCACATTAAAGATCGCTATATCTATAAAGTTTCTAGTCCTCTATAGGAGAATTTATGTCTTGGATTATTTGAGGGAGATGAGAAAAAAACCCAGGAATTCGCTAGGTAATATATGATACTTTTAGTATGACCTATATGTGATATACAGACAAAGGTTCATGAGAATGATTGAGAATTAAATGTCATTTCATGAGTTGTGCCATGGGCCATATTTCACAAGGTGACATCGAGTGAAATACAGTCCAAGGTTTAATAATTGAAATACGCCTCAGCTTTGAATGGATAGACTGCATGTTGCTTTGTATTTTACATATGTAATCGTGCCCAGATTTGATGACGTCATAGGCTGTGGAATACTAGGGAAGGTTATTTCACCATGAAATGTATTCGTGACAATGATCATCTTCAGTGACGACAGTCACTTTGAACTGATTATTTTCTCTTAGGCCTAAAAAAAAGTTGTGTTCCGGTAACATGGCCAAAAATAAACAGGGTCGGTAGGTCGGATTTTTTTTTCTTTTTACAATTTCTTTTGGTCAAAAGAGTCAATTTGTGTAGTAAAAACGCCAAAAATGTCATAAATTTCCTCAAAAATTAAAAAAATGTCCCAAAAGATTAGGGTCCGCCCCTAAAACGTACGGTCGGTCGGGATACCGGAACACAACTTTTTTTAAGGCCTTATATAAGACAACAACGTACTGGAGTGTTTTACTTTCATTTCCACATGGGTAAGTGGTAGCGTCCTCAGAGAATTGCAACCTCAGATAGACGCTTAGGTCCAATGGGTACGGCAGGAAAGGTCGACGAGGGTGGTTTTGATATGCTGAAACATTTTATGATGGATTGAATATATGGACACGTACATAGGAGCCTTTGGTAGGGGGGGGGGGTCCCCATGTCTCATGTCGCCATGCCGATCTTAAGAAATGGTCATGTCGCCATGTTGATTTTAGGGAATGTCCCATGTCCCATGTCTCTATCTATTTATTCATCATGTCCCATGTCACTGAGCCAAAATAAAGACCCATGTCGCCGTCTCGAATTAAAGAGTCTAGGGCCACTACATGGGCTCTAACATGTAAGTTATGATAAGGCCCTACTCTATTTGTAATTCTACAGATTTTTTTTGTGTATAGGTCTATATGTTTTTTTCTATTGGTTTTAATTACTTCAATTGGTGAACTATGCACCTTTCTTTTCGGCTTACCTGTGTGTAGTGCTTTAAACAGAGCATTAAATTGTCTTTACCTTTAGATACCAAGTCAGCACAGTTTTGCATACTTCCAACGGCAGCTCGTAGTTCCATGGCATAAGCATCGTATGAGGCTAGCACCCATGATAGTCCCACCAGGTCTGCAGAAGAAATGAATATCATTCATTGATATTTCAGACCTGAGAGCCACTGGGAGTGGCCTCAACTTGACCGAGCTATACATCAATGAATATAGCCCTCCAGGAGTTTATTTGTAGATAAGAGGTTAGTCAATATACATGTACCTAAGTACCTGTTTACAATAGCGAAATTGCCATTTTAGAAGCCCTTGAATTGATGTGGCCTCCAAATGTGATGGTTTACAGTATAACAGATCCATTACATTTGACGGGTGCGCGTATGAAGGTCCTAATTCTCTTACCTCCAAATTTGTAGATTTGTGCAGCCTTGGTAACATTAAACGGTGGGGACGGAGCCAGAGATATGCTATTTTTGTTGATGGGAGATGGCTGCTTGTATAGGACAAAGGCGTAGGGATTTGCCACGTTCCGAGCGTTTTGTGGCCCTTGATAAGCCTTAACTGCCTAAAAGTATATCAATTCATAATTTAAGATATTATTATTGATGGTGCGACAAGAACTAAGAATTATATTTCGATTTTGTGTTTTATGCCATCTATGTTATATATCCCCAGTTATACAATGGCTTGAAATCAGGAGTGACTCTTTTTCTTTTTTGTAGGCACTTTTTACTGATTGTAAGCCGGAAAACTATCAAGGATTCTTCAGCGAAATTGGTAATATAATCTTCTTTCTTTTCAAAAATGACCTACCAGAATATCTCATACATCCAGTAGAGGTGGATCCAGGGGTGACTCCTAGGATTTCGACCCCTGCCCCTTTGGGATTTTTAAAACTTAAAGTACATTGATGTTTGGTGGATTACATTTAAAAAAGAAGAAACAAACCCAAAGACTGTACCCCTTGTATTACAATAAGCAATGTGCCTCACCTCTCCATTGCTGACCATATTTCCAGGAATGTTGACATAAAGGCCATGCAGCCAACCATAACCAACATCTAACACAATCAGTGTGAACAAGTCATATCGGTTTGCAGTCCAGGTCACCTCGGGCATGGCTCTCAGGTCCCAGGAGGGGATGGCAGTGTTTGAGAGAGGGTCCACAGTGAACTCAACTGTGCTGTTTTGTGTGAATGTATGGTCACAGCCAACATATGAGCCTGTTAAGCAACAAATACTTAGTTAGATAATTTTGATTGAAGAAATATGTACACATACATCAGTTCGTATGCTTGTAATACTCTCATATCTCTTATAGTCTTACATTTTCATAACATATAACATATATATATTACTTAAGATGGGATATGCTTAGAATGCTAACATCCCTCAATAGGCCTGTGTCCACTATACGGCAAGGAAACTGGAATATATGGCAGTTTTGACGTCCAGCAATATGTACATATCTGGGAATATATTTTGTAGATATATTCTACTTTAACTGCAGGTAGGCTGTGTCCACCAGGCGTTATAAATTGCTGCCCAGACTGCCCAGGGCAAACATGGACAAGATATTATAATAGAACAAAGAGCATATTGCCCAATTTCTGCACTAAAAATCAAACATGTTAGATATTCAAATGCCCACTTTTGTCGTCCATTTTTGAACCCTGCAAATTGCTATCCCACTTTTGTATTTGAGCATTTTGTCGTCCAGCTGTGTCCACAGGGAGACGAAACATATATTTCATATTTGTATTCAAATTCACGTTTTGACGGACGACACACAGCCTGATATATGCTAGTGGACACGGGCCTTTTATCTCACATTGGGCTTTGAGCCTGCATCTCTTACCTGGGGCTGAAGTATATTTTACATCCACATAGCGATCAAGGGAAATATAAGCATTGTCCACTCCAAATGTTAAATCTGATAAGGTCTTCACCCCTTGGTGGGGATTGTAGCAGTTGATTGTGCGCTTGAGGTCTGAGGGGCACTTTGCGGCATGCACACTCCCAAACCAGAAGTATGATGAGTTGGCTGCGATCTGACGGACCTTTGACAAACAGCCTGCCAAATTGCTGGACCTACGTATTTTACTACATGCCCCATCCTCACTAACTGCTCCTGCAATGAGAATTGTTGTTCAGAGTAATAGTTTGGAAAGGATATTGAATTGGTAACACACATGTGTAGCATGACCTGGGTAGAGTCTTGTGTTTGTGAATCTGTCAAAGGGTTAAAGCGTTAATATGATATATTATGTATAAATATTTATATAAGTAGGGGGCAGGTCAAAAGTTATGTTAATTCATAATCGGGCCAACCTTTTACGCTATTGACCACTCTAATGGTGAAAAAGTGTGCAAGTCCAGTCCCAACCATAGGTATACTACTATATAAATATTATATATCCTCAAAAATAAGCCTTGTAATTAAAAGTCTTCAGCTGGTGATCCACATAAAATGTGAGGAACAGTGAATACCCCTCAGATAGTGTGAAACACCAAAAAATAACTACATACAAGTGTATTGCCTGTGTCTAGTAGAAAGTGCACCTGTGATACACTTGGGGTCGGAAGTGTATATAAGGAAAAGTGTGCCTCTACATGGGTACCCTCAGATTTGACTGTGTCGCCGTGTCGATTTTTAGCAAGAAGGGCCCAGTCATCGCGTCGATTTTTATGTATGAAGAATATACTGGGCCCTATAGTAATAATGCCTGTGTCCGTCGATTTTTAAAGGGGCCGTGTCGCACGTGTCGATTTTTAAAGGGGCCGTGTCGCCGTGTCGCACGTGTCGAATTTTACCCATGTAGAGGCACAATAGTCTTGGGGACGGAAGTGTATCCGGGATGCCCTTTTAAACAGGTTTAAATCGATACTGGCAGTGCCCGGGTGCGGTGTCTGCAAAGCTGCATGATGATATTTTCTATGTGGCCTCATATAATATAATATATACACTATTACCTTCTTCATATACCTTTCCTATCTAGATACAATCTTACATTGCCTTCTGCAAATTACCTCCTGTATTCAGCTCATAGTTTGGTCTTTAATAGGCCTTTTGTATAACAATCCCTATATCAATAGTGTTCCTTCGATATATTAACCTAATAAGGGCCTCATGTTTTAATGTCTAATATCCTTTGTCGCAATGCGCAATGTGATTGAATCCTCTTCCAGAGGTAAAGCACTGCTATACCTTAAATGTATCCCGCCCTGTGTGAATCATGTCATTTAAAAAAAGTAAAGGCGATTAGACCAAAAAAAAAGAAGGTTTGTTTCAGGTCACCCGACCGACCCTATGTAAACAGGGCCGACCCTACGTTTTTTTATGCAATTTTGAAGAATTCTTTTTTTATTTTTACACTTTTTGGGGGGAAATTTTAGGTTTTCAAAAGTTTTGAAAAACATCTGCCCATTTTAATACTTTTTTGGGGTCAATTTTAGGGTTATGTAAAAAAAAAATTTAAAATCCGACCTACCGACCCTAGAGTTTTATCCCATGTTACCTGAAACAAAACTTTTTTTATTTGGCCTTATTGATATGATTTAGGCGAGTGCTCCTGCGCTCCTAGCTGGATTTGGATAACACATTTGTTATCTTCTATCAGCTTCATGTTGTCTGCTCTGACATACGGTGAAAGTACTTATTTTCACGGGTCTGAATTTTCGTGGATGAGTGAAAATCGGCAAATTCAAGAGTATTTATTCCATACTTAACCATATATTTTCCATTTCCGCGAAAATCGCGAAAATATATACCCAGTGAAATAAAGTACTTTCACAGTATACATATATATGTAATACCACTTACATGGTAGCACTTTTGAATGTGATCCCTTTTACAAATACATGCACGCTTCCACTCTCTACTTTACCCCATCTCAGTTCTTGCATTTAGAGCACAGGATTTTGGGTTGCCTAGCGGCAAAACTCTCATCTTCTCGCCTTGCACAAACATAAAATATAGGGTATATACATAGACCCAGCAAACAAAAACCCCTTTTCCAAACGTTTTTATATGGTTTGTGCGCGTTCTTGTTAGCTGGAGACACGTATGAAAAATATGAGACCTTCCAACTTGCCTGTTAGCAAACATGAGGTGAGGATGAAGAAGACGGCCAGAGGTAAGGCCATTGTGGGAAGTTGATAGGCCGTCTGCGGATGCTATATCACCATGCGAAAAAATCCTATTGTGGGGAGGAACGGAAAAGAAAAATTCATATAATTATTATCTTAGAATTATACAGACAAAATAAATCACCATACACTCAAAAAGTTAACTAGACTTCAGACTCTTCCAAGTGACGGTCATAAAATAAACGATTCAAAACTTGTCCAAGGAAGCGGGTCTTCTCCTCTTCTAGCTTGAGATAGAAGACCCACTTGGCATGTGTCAGCCCAAAACCCGACATTTACCAGCTCCAGATTATATTTGTGGGATGGTAACCTGACAGGTTAGACACCGTTTGACTCGTTTATTTTGATAGTCACTTCGACAAGTCTGGAGACAAGTTTACTTTTTCAGTGTACATGCATAAGTCGCCTAAATTGGTATGCTCTGTGGTTCACAACATGCAGGCAATGCTAAGTGTATTACGTCGATACCGCATACATGTGATGCATGAGGAGTATAAATTGGCAAAATCAGTGCCAATGTATAAGTATAAAATATGATGCTTATGAAGAGTGTGACCTACCCTGGGCACTTCCAGCACGTGAATGGATTTACTGGGGATGAGTTGTCGTATACAGCAGGTTATGTACACGCAGGACTGGCTATTTACACAGACCCACAGACAGACAGACACACAGATACACACGTCTCAAGGTCATGGAGGTGGGCTGCTGTATGTACCTTTCTCCCTTTTTAAGTTTCATAACCAGTGGTTACCGTAGTGGGTTGAATAACCGCACCTGCGCTTAATTAAAAATCTAGATGGTACGAATGACACTGCACTTATAAAAATAATGAAAGTTGCGACAGAATCTGTATTCATGCGTGATCTGACTGTTGGACTCATGGTGGAGACAGATCTATGCATAGTGGACACAACTTCACAAAGGGCAAACAAAAAAGTGCAAGTCATGTGTTTGTGTCTCCTCCCCGGGGCACAGGACCCTGCACCCTTGTAGCATTTGGAAGTGATCATTTAATACACCCCTAGGAGGTGGTTATATTTAAGAGCTCTTTTTCTCTTTGAGAGTCAGGGTATCTAGCAGGATCCATACCCACAACCTCAGAACTATTGAGCCACCAGCGAACCAACTGTTCCATCAGGACTCATGCAATGATACTCATCACCAAATAGTATATGTACTGCTTATGCCTTTTGAGCCCAATGAGTAATGCCATCTAAAAACTTTGAGGGGTTTGAACCCATTTTGAGCCAATGCCAACAAGAAGTACCCTGTACCTTAGCAGCAGGACTACACAGCCACATGTGTCTGAGCCTGTTAGCTAGGGTCTATATGGTGGTGAGGGATTGTCACATTAGACAAAGTTAAGAGTGCTGTTCAGTTGGTGTTGCTAATGTGTAAATCAGGGGCTCCGCCCCCGCACCCCTTTATTTATTTTTATTTTTATATTTTTCTTGAAATATTAGAATGGCCTACTAGCTGATGATCATATATATAAACTCCTAGGAGGCTTATACAGGATATCCTCCTAGGCCACATGTGTGGAAAAAGAGCTGTAATTAGCCTATTTTACAAAATCAATCTATGAAAGTGGGCTGTATGTCGGATATACTCCTGGTGTCTCGAGTCAATATCATTGATATAAGCAGAGGCCGAAGGCCTCTGCTTATATCAATGATATTGCCTCTCAACCACCAGGAGTATATCCAGTACGTAATCACAAGGTGGGGGTAAAATCTCGCATGAAGGTGCGACAACTTTTTTCACCTCCGCCCCCTGTCGGGAGCGCATGGTTTATTTTGTGCCACCCCCCTTGCCGAATTTTTTTTATCACCCCCCTTTAAAGTATATAGTACCGCCCTGCTTTTTTACTAAAAGGGGTATGCTTTTTTACGCCCCCCCCTCCTCAAGAGGAGTCAGAGTCTTTATACCCCCAACCTCCGGAGGGGTTGACATTTGCAACCCACCAACCCTCCACCACCCACCCCCTGTAACTGGTAAATGAACACTCCCCTATAACTGCATGACTCGGCATTTTTCTTAAGCCCATCCCAGTAAAAGAATAACGTTATACACCCTTTTATAACGTTATATAACGTTATATGTCAACGTTTTTCTAAGGCTCTTTAGTATGGCATAACGTTATGTAAAGTTTAAAACGTTATTTCGACGTAAAATAACGTTTTTTTTGTTAGCTGGGATGAGTCTAAAATACCCACACTTTAGGGCCATAGAAATTTCAACGTGACATCTTAACACCATTTTTGGTCCTGACAATTCTGAGTTGATATATGTAAACCCATTGTATGAAAGATGAGAACTACTATGCATAAAACACCCTCCATTCACTTACACATTAAAACTGAAACTTCCATACTGACACATGTATACAAATGCCCAGAAATCTGGTCACTTTTTCAACTTCAAGAGAAAATAGTATGAAAACTATAAAAGAACCTTTTCTATAAATTTGGTTCCAGTTAGCTATACTGTAACTAGTTTACTATCCATAGCAAGTAAATTAATTGGAGTGGCCTTATGACAATAAATGATGGATCTCTAGATTAAATTCTTTTGAAAGCACACAGTTGATGAGATAAAGATGATTATTTACAAGCGTTAGATGAACATACTATTACGCACGATGACATTACAGGACAACGCCAAATCATAGACGGACAGCCAAGGTCCGGCAGTGTAGGGCACGTTTGCCCACCCACAGTAATGTAGGTTTTTAAAGTTATACATATTCTATGATATTGTATAACGCTGTTACAATTTGCAGACATATATTATAGCGCAGACACTTCAGGGATGAAAGTATTTAAGTTTTCCCCTGACTTCAATTTCTTTTTATTTCTCGAAGACCTGTACTTAGCTATTGAGGACTTTATTCAGGGGCCTCAATATGAACAAGTTTTTTTTTAGCTTTGTCACTTTCATCCCTGTGTTGAATACAAATTCAAGACATGCGCATATTTGAAACCCCTACGATTATTCAAGCCACTACGGTAATTGCACGTCCCCATTAAAATGTTGCCATCCCAGATTGAGAGTGTGTTTTTTGAAGTTCCATTCACAGTGCTGCTGCTTGAGTATATTGTCCACTTGACAGTCTTTGTGTCACCTGTCCTACACATAGGCCAGCCCCGAGCTAGGTACTGGAGTTCTACCTTTACATGATATTTTGGTCAATAAACCTATTCCAAAAAAGGTAGGGGAGTGGTCATAACTTAATAAGGCGGGAGGGGGGGAGCAAAATCTCGCGAAATCTCGCACAGAGGAGCGATATCTATTTAGGCACACCTAAATTTCACTCATCAGAATGGCAGTCTCTTTTGTCTATGGTAATAAGGGGCCCTGTGGTTCCTATCTGTAAATAGTGACTTGTAGAAGGGGAACACTCGTCTTAAGGAGCACAGTGAATGGTTAAATGTTGTAAGCTTATCCTGATCCATTAGTGCTGCTCGTTATGGCTATGAAAGCGATGGTTATCATGGTTTAATAATAGTAGCTCAGCTGCTGAACACTTTCCATGCCTCCATAATAGGAGAATAATGTAGAGCTATTTTGACGCCTTCATGGTCGAGGGGATCGTCATAAGCTTAACCCCAACAAATAGTGCATCGACCGTTTACGTCGTAGTTGTACCAATCTGTACGCGAAATATAGTGAAGGCCTATTTAACTACTTGATACCACTAGCTGTATGCAGTATACAAGAGGTGTGAAATGCTTTGTTCTCCGTGCCCACTGTGGTATAAGGTGGAGAAAAGGGTCACCCAGGTTCTTGTAGGGTAAACCGCCCATATGTGGCCCTGTTGAGGAGCTGAAACCCACAAGACTTTGATACAATATTACATGTAGAAAGAGTGATCCAATCCTCATGAAGTACGCAGCACTTTTCATTGGGACACTGTTTGGAATGCTATAGACATGTAAAAAATATTGATTTCTATGTAATATATTGTGAAAATGCTGATTAAAGTAAGGTACCCTTTGGACATTGAATTGGTACCATGACTGGCCCACCTTGTACCTTGAGTGGCCCACTCCAATAAAACACTGTTTATGCATCTGTAACTTGGTAAATGTGGTTACAATGTTATGTCCCATTAGAATATAATGAAATATAGCCTCATGCACATTGTTAGTTCCAATAGCAAGCCTATGAATATGCTTTAAGCATACTCCTATCTTGCCTTCTTGGGGGCTGCCTTCTGTTCTGTTAACCTCTAGGCATAATTATGCCCATTTCTGCTTGTGGGGGCATAGTGTACCACTGAACAAAAAAAAAAGTAATACTCAGGAACTTTTCTATGTATAACATTATTTTATGTTCTTATATGGTTCACCAAAAAAACTGTGTATGCACAATGTCTACATTTTATGAGCTACAGCATGGTTGCTAAAGTTCTCAACTTGGGGGAGACGTGAACCAGGGACCTCTTACACTAAAGTTCTAAGCCCTGCCTATGTAGCCACGGAGGCCTGACAAGTGTGGGGAGTGTAGAAGTGCCCCCATTTTTTGTTCACTCAGCCCTAAGCTGTGGCTATAAGGTATAATACTTACAATTTCTTGACTTTTTTTCAACTGCCCTGGATAGCCTGACATGTTTTCTTGGCTGGTTGCAAATTACCGTAGCCATAGAAGTACATTGTGAGTTTCCCGCTAATCCCTCCCCAGTCATTTCAGGTTGATTTTCATCTCCACTTTCCCCATCTAGGAACTCCTAGGAGCTCCTGTGAGTTACCTCAGCTCCCCATTACATTTTGTGAATCTCCCCTGGCCCCCTAACCCCTCCACAGCCATTTGCCTACTCCTCCACCTTAAATTCTTTTTTTAATGTGTTTATTCAGTAATTAATTACATAAGCGTAATTACATGGTTCGGCGCATTGCCATTCTTCCACCATGATCTATTTCTTTTGCTGGGTCTTGATGTAGACAGGTATTTCCCATCTAGAAATTCCTTGGAGCCATCTATGAGCTCCTGGGAGTTATCTGCGAGCACCGTGGGACATTCTGTGAATCTCTCCTGGGACCCCAGACCCCTGAAGGAACCCTCTCTAGCCATTTGTCCCATTTGGGACTGATTTTCTTCAGGGAGTTATCTAGGAGCTCTGGGAGCTGCCTATAGGAGCTCCTGGTTTGATTGATTGATTATCTGGGAGGTCCCTTTCTGGGCAGCATTCCCCTTTCCTTTAAAAGATATTTTCCTCCCGTCACATTCCGCAACACATGCTTGTCCAAAGATTAACAACAGATCAAGATAATTCAAGAGACTTGAACAGAAAAAACTCTAACAAAAAACGTCTAACCTGTACAACCGTGATCTGCAGTAACTGACGTGATCTGCAGTAGTGCAGATCACGGCAGACCATCCAAACGTGATCTGCATCAAATCAACGTGATCTGCATCAATTCTGTAGCTGTTGGCTTTGCGAATACATGTATGGGCATTGCCCTATCTAAAATTCCAATGTGTTCTAAGTTTCATTGTCTCCCAATATATCTTTATTAATCAGTATAACTATGATAATTATAGAAGTATCATGACATAAACCGGGAATAGTACCTATAATAAATCACCATTGCCCAATAAAAGAGCTGGGTGCTGTAAAATAACCTCCAGATACTTCATATATTCCGTATGTACCCTTCTGCGTAATGCAAAATAAATTTCAATTGATGCAGATAACAGACTTCTGCACCATATAAAGTGATGCAGATCACGTTAATTTGATGCAGATCACGTTTGGATGGTCTGCCGTGATCTGCATTACTGCAGATCACGTTAGTTACTGCAGATCACGGTTGTACAACTTCCGCAAATTTGTGGAGAAACAGCACCCATAACAAGATAGCTCTCATTAACTTACCATTGTAAATGTGTGGACTGGTAAGAGAACAAATGTCTACAAACTTGTCAGATGGCTATTTTAGTATTTTTTGTAACTTTTGAAAAAAATCTTTGTTCTGTGATGAAGGTGAATGTTCCATTGTGCAATACCATGTGTGAATATCTTGATATGAAAAAGATTCCATAGGTAAATTGTAATGTGAAGTTGAAGTTGAATTATCATGAAATGTCTCACTCCAAACGGTCGTATAATTAACACTCCCTTACTTGGTTAGTGTTTGTAAAGGATGACATTTCGTCACCAGAGACGAGAGGCATGAAAGTCTCCTTGCATTCACCTTAGATCCCATTAGGTGCAGCCCCACTGTGTACTACACTAGCTATGTCCTGGTCTCAGGTGTAGTACAACGACGTACAATAGTAGCTGTCTGCGTCGCATTAGGTGCAGGGTAAAGTGTCTTTGAGTCGGCTATGTACCTTGAGTCGGCCATTTCGCATAGGTTTTGATACCAAATTGAGTTAATCAAGGATTATTTAAGTGGATTTAACTTTGTTATATTGATACAATATGGAAAAATGCAGCACATGCTATTTTACCATTCCACTGGCTGTCAAAAATACCACACTTTTGGTAACATTATGCAATTTGAGTTTTTGCTGACTTGCCTGCCATCTTAAAATGAAGTGCAAGTAATAGATGAGGAAACATTTGCAATAGTGTAATTAGTAATCAATGGACACCATTAACCTTCACTAAATTTGGTTGATGTCTTAGTACAAAAACAGACATTCAAGTATGTAGCAGTTGACTGATGGATGATGTGGCTGACTCAAGGTACCACAGTCACACCTCTTATGTAATGGAAGCCTATAATGCCTCATGGACATGAATGTGACAATTGTAACCTTATTGGTAGGATAGTCCAATATGTCAGGATAACCTATCCATTTTCAAATGCCCCTACATGTGACATACACACATTTTGCCAGGCTATGTCCAAGTGATCATATATGTGTATGTAGCCTATACATTATAATATCAAAATTCCCGGGCCCACAGCTTTATTTCCGGGCCCACAACCTTTTGAGGCTGCGGGCGATCTAGAATGAATTCATACTAAATGAAGCCATTTTCTAAAAGCTAAGACCCTATACTTTTATTCCATGTAAGGATTTAATAAAAGGATTGAATGTGTGAGTGACCTCACAGATGACTTAGGGTATAAACCCGCTGACCCTGTACCCACTGACACTGTACCCACTGACTTTTGCTAAAGTCTTCAGAACACAGTAGAAAATCGTCTTATTTTATTCTTTTAACATTGCACTCTGTGGAGTCGGCCATGGCTGCTGTATTCTGCTATAGTCAACCTGTTCATTTTCAGAACATTGAACAACAACGTCTTATTTGTCGTGTTTTAAACTTAAAGCCTATGGGATCGGCCATGGCTGAGAATTAGCTTTGGCATTGCTCTCTATAGAAGGAAAAAAGTATCTGCAAGTGTAAACTCTGCTTTGTAGGCCCAGGTTTCTCTGACCGTCTCAGAGAGGGACACATGATAGATATTCCTATTTCTATTCTAGATGACAAGAAGATGTGCGAGTCTGATGGCATGGGGGGTTAAAGAACACATTTCCCTAGTTATCTGAACAAGAAAACAAGAATTAATCAGCTGATATTGACATGAAAAGTCAATGGCATGGTACCCATCAAAATCAAAACGACCACCTTTCTCTCCCCTGCTGCATAGGAATATTTTCCAGCAAAACCACCAACCTTCCCTCACATTTAGTCATATTATACAAAAACTGTGACAGTTATCAACATGCTATTTTTGCTTTGTATTACAGACATATTAATCTTTCCGGAGAGGGGATATAGGATAATGTACGATGTATAGTTCTTGTAGGGGGGTACACACCCTAAATACTATGGCTCTAGACCCCTAACTTCGATATGGCGACATGGGCATTTCTTAAAATCGACATGCGACATGAGGCCTAGTGACATGCGACATGAGGCTTAGTGACAGGAGACATGGACATTTCTTAAATTGACATGGGACATGAGCATTTTAAGCGACATAGACATACGACATGGGGACCCCCCCATCAAGGGCCCCAATACGCATCTGCATCATTGTGGGCCCACATGGCAGCATACACAGAGTGACCATGCCCTGTACTATGGTATTGAGCTATGGTATTGAGCTGCTTTATGAACTCATGGACTATTTGGGTCAAGGTAACAAATTCTGTACGATCATTATCATAAATAATATACACCTGTTTCCCTACCTGCACTCATCACTGTTTTCCTTGCCTATCAATTATGTATGCTGAGCAGAAACAATTATTTTTTTTATTGGTTGAATTAAATATGTATCCGGCGGACGGCTTGTTCACACATCTTGCTTTGTCTACACAGCACCGTCACAAAGTGTCCACACAGCACTGTGTCCACATGGAACTGTTACAATGTCCACACAGCGGACTTTGTCCGCACAAACCATCACAGAATGTCCGCAGAAGGAAGTTTGGGTTATTTTGGTGTGTTCTGTGGACGCTGTGTTTCTTTTTGCCGATAAAGTGTTCTGTGAACACTTTCTGATGCTTTTGTGTGCAACTGTGCTTCGTGGACATTTTGTCATGGCTTTGTGTGGACAAACTGTGCTGTGTGGATACTTTGTCAGAGATACAGGTCTTGTCTCTCCATCTCCAACACCACTCAACCATGAGTCTGGTATACACAGTTATACTATCAGGCCATGCTGGCATGGATTCGTGGAATGCACCTCAATGCACGCCTCAGTGCACTTCGGAATTAAAGCCTGTTTGGTATACATGTATGCAGCAGGTTTGATGCACACATACATTGTCACTTGGACATTTCCCATGCCAGAACCAGGACACCTATAAAGAAAGAAACATAAATAATACAAATACTCTCGCATATAGCATCTTGTAACAATGGACAGGGAATTTCACAAAGATAGATATCCTATAGAATAGAGGGGTATAGACACTAACGTTGGCCCTGGGGCCAATTAGGTTAAAGAAAAGAAAAGGTATGTTTCAGGCAACCCGACCCTAGATTCAAACAAGGAGCACGGAAACACAGTGTACATTTGAGATTATATCGTCATTGGTCAGCTGCCAAGAAAACAAGTAGCACAGAGAGTAAGGTGGCCTTTGTAAACAAATGTGGTGAGATCCTCTGTAGTGCTGATCAAAATAATATACGAGGGGGCATAGACTTCTAGGATATCTGGGGTTTAAAGAGTTTCTGTTTTTTTTATGCTAAGTAAACAGTTTGTAAAGTTGGCACCCCATAGATTCAAGATAGCCACCATTCATTGAATACCCCCATATATCCCCAGCCGCGGACAACATGGCCAAATTATATGCAGTAACCTGTTACCACCCTATAGCTCCAGTCAGACAGTCGTGGACAACCTAGCCACCTCTGTGCAGTAACCAGTTACACCCCTATAGCCCCAGTCAGACAGGTAGGGAGACACCATGGCTACCTCCGTGCAGTAACATGTTACACTAGGGACTTACACCCCTATAGTCCACAGCCAAGCAGGGAGGGGGACACCATGGCTACCTCCGTGCAGTAACATGTTACACTAGGGACTTACACCCCTATAGTCCACAGCCAAGCAGGGAGGGGGACACCATGGCCACCTCCGTGCAGTAACATGTTACACGGGGGACTTACACCCCTATAGCCCACAGTCAAACAGGGAGGGGGACACCATGACCATCACCATGCAGTAGCCTGCTACACCCCTATAGCCCCAGTCAGACAGGTAGGGGGACACCATGACCACCTCCTCATAGTAACCTGTTACACCCCTATAACTCAAGCCCACAGTCAAACAGGGCGGGGGACACCATGGAGACTGCCAAGCAGTAGCCTGCTACAGCTCTATAGCCCCAGTCCGACAGGGAGGGGGCACCATGCAAGATAAGTGCAAGTCACCCATGTCTCGCCAGGACCTGTCTGTGTGCGTCTGGATGGGGGGTCCGTGATATACAAAGAAGGGAGGGCTACACAGTGCTTTAATGTGTCATGATGTATGCATGGTGTATGGTGGGTGCAGCTCTAGTGGGATGACTCTGAGCATCATGCTGACCCTACACAACAGATGTGATGCATTCCTAAAGAATGATGTCACTCACCGGGGCTGCATTCATGCATCATGATGACCAAGGGTGCAGCAGATTAAAGCATTATACAGCCCTCAAATGTTTAAGGGTGCAGCAGTGCTAACTCTTTAAGGGCAGCATGATGCCTTAAGCATTGCAAGAAGATTTATATGCATTTGTTGGCATGATGCACACATAAATCAAATCAACCTGTAGGATGGTATGATGCATGAATGCAGTACTGGTGAGTTACTACAGATTCATGTATATTGACAATAAAACGACAGAGTACATTAAAGCAGTATGCTGCTGACTGTGAGCCAGGTATCCACTTTCCTCGAGTGCTCAATAGGGCCAAAATTAAAAAAAGGTTGGTTTCCGGTAACATGGCCTGAGAAAGCAGGCCCGGCCGGTCGGATTTAAAAAAAATAATTTAGTTTTCTCATTTTTAGGCCTGGATTTAGGGTTTTTTGCTCTAAAATCCTTAATAATTGTCGGATTTACAAACCGTGAAAAACAAAAAGTGGAAAAAATCTGAGAAATCTAAAAAAAGAGGGGGACCCGGCACTGTTTTGCTAGACCCGGTCAGGTTACCGGAAACAAAACTTTTTTTTAATTTGGCCTAGTTAAAATTGAGAAAGTGATTTAAAATACTACCACACGAGGGATGAACTATAGTTATCAGCAAAGTATATACCGTATTCAACGTAATAAGCGCCCTCCCCCTAATAAGCGCCCCCTCCCCTATTGGGACATTTCTAAACTAGCACAAAGGCTCAAAGTTCCCGATTTTGGAGACAATTAAACTCTTGAGTACTTAAAATGCCATGAAAATAATTTTATGAGCGCCCAGGGCGCTTATTACGTCGAATACGGTAGTCCACTCTCCTCAAATTCTCAAAACTCAGAAAGTGATTTAAAATGCCATCACATCAGGGATTAACTATAGTTATCGTCAAAGTATGTGGTCCACTTTCCTCAAATTTAATGGTTACTCCCACAATGTTGCCGAAATAACGCCAGCACGCCGGCTTTTGCCGGCGTAGAGTCTTAATGGCCGGCGTAGGGCCTTAGGACACAGGCCACAATGGCCTGCCATGATCTCAGCTTTCTAATGGTGAAAGAATTTTTCAAATCGGCCAATTAGAAGCGAAGACAGGGCCATATTTGTAGAATTGAATATTTTTTCAATTACTTTTAAGTTTTTGCAGTAGTTATAAGTTATAATGAAGTTTAAGAAAGTACTTTGAAAATTAATATGGCCTGCGTGAGAAGGAAATGGCCTGCGTAAGATGCCACGACGCAGGCCACCTTGGCCTGCGTTGAGAAAAAGTTTTCGGCAACACTGCTCCCATTGATTAAAATCAAAAATGTGATTTAAAATGCCATCTCACCAGGCATGAACTATAGTTTTCTTTTCTAATTTTTGTCTTACCCTAAAGAGGGTCGTAGAAAAAAATTTATGGTCCACTTTCCTCAAGTTCTCAATAGTTAAAATCGAGAAAGCGATTTAAAATGCCATCCACCAGGGATGAACTATAGTTATTATCAACGTATGTGGTCCACTTTCCTTAAATTTAATGGCCACTCCCAATAGTTAAAATCCAAAGGTGGTTTAAAATGCCATCACACCAGGGATGAACTATAGTTATTATCAAAGTATGTGGTCCACTTTCCTCAAATGTAATGACCACTCCCAATAGTTAAAATCCAAAACATGGTTTAAAATGCCATCACACCAGGGATGACCTATAGTTATCAGCAAAGTATATGATCCTCTCTCCTCGATTCTCAATACTTAAGATTGAGAAAGTGATTTAAAATGCCATCACACCATGGATGAACTATAGTTATCATTTACCACTCAAATTTAATGGTAATTTTCAAAAAAAAAAAAAATGGACACCTCCATGCAGTAACCTGTTACACCCCTATAACCCCTGTCAGACACCCTCAGATAGAACTCATTCCAAGACAAATCTTACTTTAGCACTGGCTGTGTTTCTACCAAGCTTTTTCTCTAACTTGGTTCAATTAGAACACCTTTCAGTGATACACCTATTAAAGGGGCATTCTCACCGCTCGCACTTAACCACATAGTAGGATTAGAACAGTGAGTGGGATATGCCACTTTAATTATTTACTTTACATATTTCAAGGTCAATCCTAACCATCCATATTGACATCAATTACCAATGCCTTCATGGAAGATACCCATGGTACTGACAGCACTGGGGTCACAGAGTGTGTACACCGGTACAAGGCTCTGAGGCTGGCCTGCTATCAAGATATCTTATTATTACCTGACCACAAACTAGGCCAACTAACCTGGGCTGCACTGAGTAACCCTTTATTTTAATGACACACCTTGACAGTTTATGCCTTTGGCCAGCAACTGGGGGAATGGACCACTGTGTACGATAGTAGTATAGTATGTATCGGAACGGGACTATAGTTAACTACTGTTTATTACTCAATCGACATGCAGCCAATCAGAGGCCTCCATTTGGTCACGTGACCGGAAGTGACCTACTTAGGGGATTAGTGGTGCATTCTGGGTAACCCTGCAGCCAATCAGAGGCCACCATTTGGTCACGTGACCGGAAGTGACCTACTTAGGGGATTAGTGGTGCATTCTGGGTAACCTACTGACCTACTTAGGGGACCGGAAGTGACGTCATATGACCTAATTTAGGATCACGTGACCGGAAGTGACCTGATGAGTCACGTGAGCGGAAGTGACGTCACATGACCTAATGGCCGACCGGAAGTGAGTGACCTCATTGAGGATCACGTGACCGGAAGTGACTTGATTGATCACGTGAGCGGAAGAAGAAGTTTTTTGTTTAGGAAGTGAGGGTCTTTAGGATCACGTGACTGGAAGCGACGTCGTCACATGAGTGACGCTTTAAGAGACTGCACGACTTACTAGTAAAAGAAGACGTATGAAAATAAAAACACAACAATATTTTATTTTATTTTTTTTATTTCTTTTTTTTTCAATCTTGATAAACACTCTATTTTTGAAAAGATGCACACGCTTATTTATTTTTTTTCATATCTCTAAAGGACTCGTTGTCACACCGTCAGAATGCACGCGACGCTTATAATACAAGTAGCGCACGCCGTCTTTCTCTATGGTGTAGGTGACCATTTTGTTTCGCACCACTTTGAAGTTTCTATTTACAGCAATGAGAGTTTTTCGTTGGCGAAGAACATCCAAGAAGTCGTCTGGTTCCTGAGGGTTTTGTTTCTTCTGTACGCCTTTTGCACTCCATTTTTTGGATTTTCTTTCACCGGTGTCGCTGACTCGATCGTAGCAAATGTAAGTCTTAGGGTTGAGACTTAGGATCCCGTCACCTTCCCACTCCGCTTTCATAAGCCCCGAAGTTCTCAGATCGTGAAGGTACCGTCTCTCACAACATCCGCCGGGCGGCGGACACCATTCTCGCACTCTTTCCGTTTTTGTCTTCACGAAAAGCTCTAAGTGATCGTCGCACACCGCTGTCGGAAGCCACTTTCGTTTCTCTCTGAAGTACGTCTCTCTCAGGCGAGGTTTGACTAGGTCATCCAACGTGTCACCGCTGAGAGCCATGTTAAGACTGTCGGTGTCCATTTGACAAAGGGCATAATCGCGCCGATCGACGAATCTATCCAAGAAGTCGTATGTGAACTCTAACAAGTAGTATAGTATGTATCGGAACGGGACTATAGTTAAGTACTGTTTATTACTCAATCGACCTGCAGCCAATCAGAGGCCTCCCTTTTGGCGGGAAATTCAAAAGCAGCCAATGAGAGGCCTCCCTTTTGGCGGGAAATTCAAATAGGTCACGTGACCGGAAGTGACCTACTTCCGGTCACGTGACCTTTGGGCGGGAAATTCAAATAGGTCACGTGACCGGAAGTGACCTACTTAAGAGGGTCACGTGACCACCATGTTGGCGGGAAATTCAAATAGGTCACGTGACTGGAAGTGACCTACTTAAGGGGGTCACGTGACTACTAGGTTGGCGCGAATTTCAAAATAAGTCACTTGAGATTTTTATGGATAAATAAATTTTAAAAAAGAAAAAAAGCAAGCTGAAAGCTTGCTAAAAAATAATTTAAAAATGTGGCTCTTTTTTTTAGGGGGGGGAGGGGCACTCTGGGGGGCACTCTTTAAGATGCATGGGGGGGGGGAGGGGGGGAGGGGGGGAGGGGAAGGGTTTTTTAAGAGTGAGACTCGCTTCTGTGCCCTCTCTTTTAGAGGGCAGAGAGGCGAGTCTACTGGTTCGTCTACTTACAATGAAATGTATCATGATTGCGTTTATGATGATGTGCATCTCTTGCTGGCTAGACTTTCAAGCAAATTTGCCAAAGTCCAGCCCGTTATTGAATGTCCGGCCTAGCCTGACCCTCAGTACAACAGTCCTTGACCCATCTATTATAGTCCAGCAGCGCCTGACTCTTGTATGAGAGTAGTATTGGCGACATTGGCTGACTCTGATATTTACCTGTGTGTACGGAGGGAGGAGAGGGTTCACAGCCACAGCTCTCTTAAGGCAAAGCTTGCGCTTATAGAGCACTACTAGTGGAGGTCTGGATAAGGAGGCTATGGCGGTTGTCTTCAAAAAAAATAAAAAAATAGCCATGGCGCATGTCGATGTCGCTTAATTATGCTCATATCTCATGTCGATTTTAAGAATTGCTCATGTCACCTGTCACTATGTTTTTCAAGCTTCATGTCAAATGTCACTAGGCCTCATGTCGAATGTCGATTCTAAGAAACAGGTATGTCACCATCTCGAATTTAGCGGTCCACACTGCCGCTGCTGCTGCTGCTGCTGCTGCTGCTGCTGTTGCTGCTGCTGATTTGCTGTTGCTGCTGCTGTCGGTGCTGCTGCTTGTGCTGCTCGTGCAGCTGCTGCAGCTGCTGACAGCTGCTGCTGCTTGTGCTGCTCGTGCAGCTGCTGCAGTTGCTGACGATGTCACGGATGCTGTTGACAGATGCTGCTGCTTGTGCTACTCGTGCAGCTGCTGCTGCTGCTGCTGCTGCTGACGATGTCACGGATGCTGCTGACAGATGCTGCTGCTTGTGCTGCTTGTGCAGCTGCTGCAGCAGCTGCTGCTTGTGCTGCTCGTGCTGCTGCTGCTGACGATGTCACGGATGCTGCTGACAGATGCTGCTGCTTGTGCTGCACGAGACCGAGTAGCCGCTATTACTAATGCTACTAATACTAGTATGAGAAAATACATTTAGTCAGTCGACTAAATCAAGGAGGTTTTCTGACTTCAGTGGATCGTTTAGCCATCGGCCACAGGCAAAACTTGAAACCATTTTATACATGGGGCAATTGGCAGAGTCGAAACATGTTGGTACGATGGGGTCGATCATGTTCATCATCAGTTCAGGCAAAGGAAGTGTGTCAACAGCACGCGAAAACTTCATGTCCGGATGTTTCAACACAAGACTTTTTATCACACTCACACAGCTGCTTTGAAGAGTGAATCCTTGACCAAACTTGAGCTTTTCCAACACAGCTTTGGCCTCCTTCTGTGCAGTAAGGGATCTCTCTTTCGGGGTCATCGCAGTGCTGGCTAGCATGTCCTCAAAGTCTTTAACATAATGTTCCAACGGGCTACAAATGATGTACTCCAGATCATCGTCCGCATATGTCGTCTCCTCGCACCATATTGTGTCTTCTCCTGTTTCGAATTCCGTCATTTTCTGAACAATCTCCTCGTGAGTGCGTTGCATATATCGAAGCTCCTTCAAAGACCAGATAACTTGTATGCCGAACCCTGAAAAACCTGAAGGAATTTCACCACTACAGTCAGGCCAACTATACGGAGCTAAGAAAAATAGCTCCAACAAAATTTTCTCCCTCTGTCCAAATGAAACTACTTCCGTTCCGATGAAGTTGAAGCATGCTTCTATCCATTGCTCCTTGGTGACGTCCTTCCAATGTTTCTTTACCTCACATGCATCATAGGGCACTGTTTCTCTTCTTGCTTCTAGTGGGAGTTGCTTTTTCTTTCTTGGACTCATTTGGAGAGTTTCGATGCTCTGTAGCGTCGACACTTCGATAAGAAAAGAAGCTGTAAAGGTAGAAATAACCCTCATAACATGCTGAGCGAGCGTGGAGTGGACGATGCTACGATGATGAAGGGCGGGTCGAGAAAGTGTGATGGGTGAGAGCGGCGTTTCACTCCTTATGTACCCTGTCCTAGATAATCCTCTTAAACGGCTGAAAAGACTCTCTCAGTACAGAGTCTCTACTCAATTAAGTGATCTGTTAAGTAAGTTTTCACTTGCTACTTGACTACTGCAGGTGGGTTTAGACTTAAGCAGCTTAGTGCACACACGTGTCTGTTAGAAAGCTACCTGCACACCTGCCTTCCTTTTTCACTAGTATTTACCCCTTGCAAACTTATAAGGCGCCTATACACGTGTCAGCCTCCTTATATACGTCTTCTTGCTTCTAGAGCTAAGCTACTTACCGTCGTTTTCAGCTGCCGCAGGCTGACTGGCAGCTATTTAAAAGAGAATACCCGTTACCTGTATAACGGATCAGGAGGTTATGAGATTAGAGTGTGTATACAAAAAAAAGCTACAGAGGGCATGTGTCTGTCTGTGAGGTAGAGACGATGTGGTAAGCGGCTCAAGTGTAAAACAAAAGCACCTCCTCTTGCCGCAGTGAGTGGCGCGGGACGTCGGCTGGCTAGTTGAATAAGCGTCAGCTTAAAAGATAATCCGTCCACGGGCTGGCGCGTCACACCTGTCGTTAATCACCCCCTGTAGTCTTTGTATACGCAGGTGGTGACCCGGCTTTATCTCTTCACCAGCTATAATCCCATATACATGTAGCGCACGTTACACTCGTTATCTCTCTTTTCATGCTGAGGGATTAGGGGTGGAAGGGTTCAGGTGAAAAGCGATTTGATTCCTCTCTGGAAGAGGGTGGGACTCTAGGTGAAAACAAGCTTAGACCATCCAGATTAGCCGCTCTCTCGGCTATATAAAGAGCCTCAATTTTTTTTATCTCTGCCCACTTCGTCTTGTTGTACACTATCAGTCACGAGGCAGACGCTCGAAGTAGCAGATGTTTGCAGTATGGATTATACAGAGGTTACCTGCTAATAGGATTTTGTCAGAATAGGGTGAGTTGCTCTTAAAATGACCATTTTAAATGGGTTGTTAATATGGTATCTGATGTTAATGAGCTAACACCTAACATTGAGGATTATGACCTCCCAGAGGGGCGTCTCGCCAAATTCTCCGGTCTTGACTATAGGCTTAACTGTCTAAAGACTGTGGAGCACGTTAATGGGCGGTCTCCTTACTAATTTCACTTGACCAGGCCGGCAGGGTCAACTAGTCTAGGTAATTACAACCACAAGGGCGGCTACTCAACATCCAAGTGGACCTACTACTACGAGATTGTCTTTTGACCACTCTGCTGCCGCCTGCTGGTCTGGCGATTACATGCTCTAGTATAGTTCTCCGCTCTTTTCGTCAGATGGCGCCACAATAGGGTTTTTGTACATTTCCACGATACTCGCGAACATTTTAAACGCATAATGACCTATAATAAGCAACAAAGCACACTTCTAATATATTGAATATAAGAAACATGTCAACGTTGTGTATTTCTGATAGAATGAGGCAGATTCTTTGAAATATCAACTAAACTATAGCGAGATTGAAAATACTACACCATAACTAAAGCGATATAAAAGCTATATAAAGTCAGAACTTCTCACGGAACGGCATCTGCAACAGATCACTCAACCATTCGTCTTGAAATGCCACACAGGGTTCCCGTCCAACAGGACTTTGAGCCTTGACGCTTTTGAGGGAGGTTTGATCTTATGTTGCTTAACATGTGGTGTAATTAATCAACACCGCGGCCCCTCTTTAGGGGCCACACAATAAACAAAGAATAAAAAAGGGTAAGCCTTAAGTTTAAAGTGAATCTCCCAGGATTTTGGCGAGGCCAACAAAGGGGGAGGTAACAGATTTAAACTGCAGGAGACTATACGCAAACCTTGATACTCTCAGAGGGGAGCCCCATATTGCGAGCCTGTGGTCAGATCTATCACCTCCAGGGTGCAGTCTGCATATCATAAATGACCACCACAGACATTGGGATATAATGTTAATCCTACTCCAGGGTCTCCATAATTAGCGGGGCTCGCCTTGAGATGGGAAATTCACTACAGCACTATCTGTCGTTGAAAATGGTGCTCGTGTAGAGTCGGGATGATGTACCAAAAGAGCATTTTATACACAATGATACCCTTGTACAAATGCGTATACCTAGTAGGCTGTGTCTTATCATCAAATCTAAGAGGGTGCGCTATAGTTTTATTATACTTTTATAGACCATTTTAAAATCCGAGCTTAGCTTAGTTCATAGTCTCCTTACCAATTTTCACTTGACCAGGCTGGCAGAGCCAACTAGTCTAGGTAATTATAACCACAAAGGCGGCTACTCAAGATCCAAGTAGACTTACTACTACGAGATTGTCTTTTTGGCCCCTCTGCCGCCTAGTTATTACATCCTCCAGTCTAGCTCGCCACACCCTTTGAGCAGCTCCATTGCCTCGGTAAAAGTGTAGGGGTGTGCTTTCCACCTTCAGTCATCCATAGATTCGATCACCATCACCCCCCTTGAAATGACCTCAGCTGTTAATTAGGGCGTAAAGCAGCCCAACAACCAACCAAGTCCCTGTCAAAGATGTGAATAACGAACGCGCTAGTATAGTTCCCCGCTCTTTCGTCAGATAGCGCCACAATAGAGGTTTTGTACATTCCTACGATGCTCGCGAGCATTTCAACGCATAATGAGCTATATAGGCAACAAAGCGCGCTTCTAATATATTAAAATATAAAAACAATTCAATATTGTGTATTTCTGATAGAAATGAGGCGGTTTCCTTAAATACCAACTAAACTATAGCGAGATGAAAAATACCACACCATATCTAAAGCTTTATAAAAAGCTATAGAAAGTCAGAACCTCACACGGATCGGTATTCTGTCTGCAACGGATCACCCCTGACCCACTGGTCCTCGCATGCCACACACGGCTCTGCCGTGTTTGTGCTTTGAGGTATCACCCATCAAGTGATCCATGCTGCCCAACATGAGGCGTAATTAATTACGCTGATGTTGCATAGCACAGCGGCAGCATCTAACTAACTCTAAGGAGTTAGTCGGCCCCTCTTTAGGGGCCACACAATAAACAAAGAATACCCTGAATCTGGGACCTGCGGGCGAAGGCCCCAACTGTGAAGTCATTATTGGCCACATTGGTAATATCAATTAAAACTTTAGACAACACCCACCTTAAGTATCATTAACGGACAATATCAATAAACTTAGCATCCTCTTGGTTACCACATTTAGCACCAATTTTACAACTCACAGGGGCCACCCTTGAAAATAACACCAGCCTCACCACGCTTTTATTGCTCTGCTGATTTCTCCAATCCAAAACATTGGGTATCTAGTCCAGCTGTGAGCTCATTAGGTCAGCCCTTTGTCGGCCTCGCCGGCAAGTCCCGGATTCAGTATAGAAAGACTAAGGGGGCGGGGAGTAGGTCTTTAAGTTTAGCGCTATCTGTGTCATTAGACCATTCTTAAAAATCGACATGTGACATGAATAAAAAATTCTCAATTACTGTATAAGTAGGCGCCTCAACTCTTCCTTCAAATTCCGGCCTTGCGGGTGGTCAAATTAAAAAAAAAAATTCCTAGTAGTCTATGGTCCCAAGAGTCCGATTGTATCAATTACGGTGCCCCTACATTTTCCCCCTTAGTGACACTAGTGACAACGCCTTTTTCACTTAGGGTCATGTGACATGGTCATTTCTTAAAAATCGACATGCGACATGGGACACGTTCATCTCAAACCCTTAGCCTCTAGAGAGTTCAAAATAGCGCTGCCGCTGTAGTCTGCCTGTTTCTGTGATCAAATATGCACCCTTCCTAATAGCACCCCCACTGGTGCATTGCATAAAAATAGCCCTCCTGACCTCATTTCTTGAGCTATAAAAAAACACAAACCCCTCATTTTAATCACAATATCATGGCAGTCAACATGAATGGAGTCATTAGTGGAGAAAGATAAGAGTCTCTGTTTTCTGTAGCCTACAATATTATGGTGACATTCTTCATGTCAAAATGTAATAAATAAATATGAGTTGTTAAAACTTGTTACCATGGGGATGTTAGTAATTGTGTTCTTGAAGACGTATGTGAAATCCAGATGTATGTGCCTCTGCCCAACAATGACCCTAGCCATTTTAAGTAAACCTGTTCTGTCTGAGTTAGAAGGGTGCCTAGGGCCAGAGCTACAGAACCCCTAACTGCTATGAAAGTGCCCCTCTCCTGCCTAGATCACAGAAATGGGAAATATGTTCAGATGCATTCACCATGATATTTCTGGATCTAAGCAGATCTGAAAAGCTCTCATAGAGATCTATACTAATGGAACCACTATGTATTTTTTAACTCATTTTTCAAAAATTTATCAAACTCCCTACCTTAGCGCCCCTATAAATAGGGTTAAGTACCTGTCCGACTCCCCTACCACTGCTGCTGGAGGAGTACCGAGAACTACCCTCTTTTTAGAAAACTAAGTAAAAATATCCTTCTTCATGTCCAGTTACATACAATGTCGATCAATTTGACACTGTAGCAGCATGTCTCCATATCTGTATGCTGCATAAATGCACAATACACGGTTCTGCACGCACTTAAACCAAGGCTAACATGGGTGACCTATATAGATGTGATACTCTCGTTTTCGGGGCTAGTAGAAATTAGGCGGCTAATATAGACGTTCCGGGTTAGAACCCTCACTAAGTTTTAGTCAAGACGTCTAGCCACAGGCGCCTTAGGCGACGAAAGCGCGTCAAGGCGTTTACAGGGTTCGAACCCGTGAGCTGCTCCTTGGGGTCACAAAAAACGCTTCAACCTTAAAATCCCATAGGAAATTTTTTTTGGGTTTTTGGACTTTAGGCCTGAATTTGGGGGTGATCCCGGGCTGATAGAAAAATAATTCTTGGACGAGCGGATAGCTCTGGATCTCTTTTTATCTAAAACAGCGAAAAATTGATTGTGGTTCCGCCGCAATTCATCCGACGAGGGGTAATCAGCCCCCCCCTCTGCCAATCATGGCAGTGAATTTAGACGGCGCGCAATCTCTCGCAGCCACCGCGGACGGACCAATTAGTCCTGTCGGCATCTTAGTATGGTTCGTGTGACCTACTTAGAGGCTCACACGGTGGGGGTGTGTCCGGCGTTCGGCGCGCTGATTGGCTACTGGTGGGAGGTGCTGTGCTGCGTCAGGAACTTTACCTATTTGGGACGGGTGTTAAAGGCGCACTGAGTTGAGGTGCACCTTTAAGCAAGAGCGCGATCCGGTCGTCGCGTTGGTAGCCTTACTACCTGTCGCGCATTTAACTAGAGGCTTAAGTGTGACAAATGACGATTCTTTGTCGACGCGACTACTAACATCAGCAGCATCGGCAGCAGCGGTAGCAGCATCGGCAGCAGCTATAAGGTGAAAACATGTTCAGACACGGTCGGCGTGTGAGACCTGTCCAGGCACGTCCGAGCAAGTTCGAACGTGTCTGAACATGTTCCGGAGTGCAAGACGCGTGCACACACAGACCGAACAGACACACACAGACCCACACACCCACACACCCCTATGAAGTGTGGGATGTAAAAGAAACCCTTGTCTCGGTAAAAGGGCCATAGATTCGATCACCATCACCGCCCTTGAAATGACCATAGCTGTTAACTAAGGCGTAAAGCAACCCACACACCCACACACCCACACACCCACACATTTTTCTGTATGAGCCTTCAGACCTGAAGCTGCTCAGTGTACGGGACTAGGTTTTGTCATAGGCCCTACGGACGCTACTCAAGGGGGAATAAGAGAGCTGTCTCACCATGACATGGGCTGGCTGTAGTTTTTTATGTTTCGGTACCTACAACCAAACAGCCAGTACCCACCCCAGGGCTTCATGTCGCACGCGGGAAAAGTATAACGGTGGCGCCAACTGTCGGAATAGCGGGTACACTACGTCAGTAGTTCTTTTGTTCTCCGCTGAGTGACTGGGCGAAATGTAGTCGGTAGCTCTATTTTCTGTGCACTGTTCTGTTCATTTTCTACACTTAACGCTTAAATAGACCGCGTGTTTGTACAAGCTAGCCGTTTTTATCAGTGCAAAAATTAAATAAGCATCGGATAGAACAATAAAAAAATGAGAAAGTAATCCAGCACTTAGTATAAGGCACCAGTTTTATCATGAGACACCGAAAGTCTGGTTTTTTTAAGGTGGATAAGACAGTCGACTGAGAGCTCCAAACTAACCAAAAACGTACCAGAGGGCGATCTATCTCAGAACGTACCCGACAGGGCAGGGGCCTTCTACACCCCGGCTCTGATGAGCAAGCGAGGGCCTATTCCTCTTTTGAGGTGGGCCCAAAATTGAACAAAAGAATAAACTCAAAAAAAGCCTTAAGATTGAAAGAGTTGTAGATACTGATTTTAACGAGGAAGTCCCATTCATTAGTTTACAAATAGTCAGTGTAAGTACGCCCATGTATAGGAGAGAGACCTTGCTTATTTCTTATAAGGTTGTAAGATAGTCACATCATGATGCACATCATCATAAACGCAATCATGATACATTTCATTGTAAGTAGACGAACCAGTAGACTCGCCTCTCTGCCCTCTAAAAGAGAGGGCAGAGAAGCGAGTCTCACTCTTAAAAAACCCTTCCCCTCCCCCCCTCCCCCCCCATGCATCTTAAAGAGTGCCCCTCAGAGAAAAGAGAGGGCAGAGAAGCGAGTCTCACTCTTAAAAAACCCTTCCCCTCCCCCCCTCCCCCCCTCCCCCCCCATGCATCTTAAAGAGTGCCCCCCAGAGTGCCCCTCCCCCCCCTAAAAAAAAGAGCCACATTTTTAAATTATTTTTTAGCAAGCTTTCAGCTTGCTTTTTTTCTTTTTTAAAATTTATTTATCCATAAAAATCTCAAGTGACTTATTTTGAAATTCGCGCCAACCTAGTAGTCACGTGACCCCCTTAAGTAGGTCACTTCCAGTCACGTGACCTATTTGAATTTCCCGCCAACATGGTGGTCACGTGACCCTCTTAAGTAGGTCACTTCCGGTCACGTGACCTATTTGAATTTCCCGCCCAAAGGTCACGTGACCGGAAGTAGGTCACTTCCGGTCACGTGACCTATTTGAATTTCCCGCCAAAAGGGAGGCCTCTCATTGGCTGCTTTTGAATTTCCCGCCAAAAGGGAGGCCTCTGATTGGCTGCAGGTCGATTGAGTAATAAACAGTACTTAACTATAGTCCCGTTCCGATACATACTATACTACTCTAACATTTTCAACTTCGCGTACTGGTATACCATGAACCCTATTTGAATAGGGAGGTTGTTGTTGACTGTTTTCGGTTGTAGTTCGACTTCAAACAGATCGGAACTCAACTCGGACGCCTTTTTGAAGCGCCACGAATTGGCCAATAGTTCGAACTTCCGACTGTCAGTGTATCTCACCGCCGTGTGTTTTTCTTTGTTGCAGATTGTTTTACCGTACGTAGCGTTTCCCATTAACTTGTAACAGTCTGACAGAATTTTCTCGTTCTCGTTCACGTCGCCACGTCTTCGCGCCGCCGTTACTTCGTCCGCGAAACCCGCAAAGGAGCGTTTAGGTAGGTATTCTACCACCAGCTGCACTTTGGTGACTATCAAACCGTGCTCTAAATACCACTTGAGAAGCGGCGTTCCCAAGAGAATATTTTTTCCGTGGTAACTCCCTATCAGACATCTCTGAGGCGTGTTCAACAGCTTTTCTTCCTGCGCAAAGTCTGACATGTGAGGTCCTATGTCCGATTTTGAAACGGTCGCGTTCTTGAAAACGGGGGTCATTTCTTCGAAGTAGTCTCGTAGGTGAGGCGGCGTAGTGATGTCCACTTGAACTAAACCGAACATTTTCTCCTCTTTCACAGCGGAAAGGATGTCGCTCTCGCTCATCGCGTTTCGAGACACTTTCAAAGCGTCAACCTTCCAGCGTTGTTGGGAGGCCTTGACCCGCTCATCTCGACGCTTCATCTCTCGCCATTCGCACTCCCACACGACGACCAGCTTGTGACCTAGCGCTTTCAAGTAAGCGCTTACTCTGGTCGTTCTGTCGCGTCTCTCCTCTCTCAGTGAAGCGCACTGATATCGGTGCGACGGTATGCACTCGTGAGCGTGGAACCAACACCCGTGAAACTGGAAAACCGTATTAGAGGCCGCGTGAAACCCGTCCACGCGAATTCTCCGACAGCCTACAACCATCTCGCCGCCGTTCAAAGCGTGGCGCAGTTTCACGTCGCGGTCGTGCTCTACGAAGCGTAACCACTCCAAAGCGCTGTGAGAGTTTCTTTGCCTAATTTCGGGCTTGAACTCGGTCTCGGGCCGTCTCACCGCGTAATAGCCCGTGCAGTGCGCTTCGCTCATGCAGCGCAAGTACAGAGAGTTAGCGTCTAGTCCTAGGATGTGTTGGCACGGTCTCGCTTCTTCGCCGTACTTGTGCTCCCTTATCCGCGTGGTGCCCTTCTCGTGAAATCTATGGAAGATGATGGAAGGACCGCCGACTAGATTTTCTTTGATCAGAGCGTGGAGGACGGCGTCGAACTGGGGGAACGTTGTGAACGCGTCTTCTAGGTTTTGGAAGAGGAACCGTCAAGTCAAACCGGCGAGAGAAACTCCGTCTTTCAACATGTCAATGCCGCGATCTTGGAAAAATTTAGCGTGATTTTTCAGAGCTTCTATGAAAGGTTTGACGTCTTTGTTGTTGTAGTGGATCAAGTAGTCTTCCATAGTTTGCATCTTCTCGTCGGACCAAACTTTCTGACATGCGGCGTAGTCGGATTCGGACATTTTGACGCCCGTCAGCTCGCTGTCGAAAGCCGATCTCGGTGGCAGCGTTCTGTTTGCCAGTTTCCTGGTAGACGTCATCCATTTGTAAGGAAAGTGACCTTTCTCTTCGTTCCTGGTGAAAGCTCGCAAATAGGTCGCGTAGTTGTAACCGGGTGCCAAATAGTTGACTACGTCCAAGAAAACCGTGTGCTGTGTGTAAACCGCCAAGTATTGATTGCTTCTCTTTATGACGCTGAATTCTTGGTTTCTTCGGTCTCCGGAGGCGAAGAACGAGTGAAGGCGTATTTTGATCAGGTTCAAGTCGTAACGCCCCGAGTTGAAGCCCACGACTGGAGCTTGACGGATGTATCTCAGAAGACGCTTCTTCAGTTGAACTAACGGGTGTCTGGTCTGAGCCGCAGCGAAGCCGCCTGGAGAAGGGGTGAACGTCGCCTCCTCCAGCAGGAGAGCTTCACCTATCGCCGCATCTAACTTCGCTAAGGTCGGTCGGTAAAGTTCTAGCACAGCTTCCCCGATGACTTTGGCGTTCTCGTTTATGTGATTTAAAACTCGGTCCAACAAGGGGTCGGAATCTGCGTCGGATTCTCTGACGAAGCAGACGGGCCCCTCCCACCCCGGAAAGTCGGATGCGACGCTAGCCGACAAAGGGACGTGATCCCACAGCAGGGACACGTGTTCCGTCGACGGTTCTTTGCACGGTCTGAAGAAAGCCTCGAAATCGAAGGCGATCTTGTAAGGGTAGATTCCGGAATGTCCATCGGGGGGAAAAATGGAGAAGTCTGCTAGCGCTTCGGAAATCGTTCTCGAATTTTGGTAGATGCCACCTACGTAGCGCAACTTGACTTGTCGGCAAGAGGAAAGCTGGTTCCTGTGTCTCTTCAGCAAGAACTCGGTGGTGAACGCCGCCTTACACTTGCAACATTCGTATATGCCCGCGTACGCGTTGAAGTCCGTGACGAGAGAGACGTGCAAACCGCCTTTCGCCGTCAGGTGTAGGTTGACTTTACCTCGGGCGGCCAGAGTTCTGGAAGGCGGTCTGATCAGAGTAACGCGTCTTCTCAACTTCCGCCCCGGCACTTGACGCGACGCGGTGTAAACCGCTATCTGTACGTCAAACAAGTTCTCTAACGCGGGTAAGTCGCGGATGTTCAGACCCGGAAAGGATTCAGGTGTGGCAGCGGGACAGAACTGACGTAACAAATCTGAAGCGCGCTTGCTGGTGTTGTATAAGTGAAAGGAAATGCAGCGGAAGATGCAGAGGTTGTCCTTGTTGGGAAAATCTAACACGCCGCTTCTCTTTCCAACTCGACCGGCCTGAGTGATCCTACCGCCTATGGGGAATTCCCCCGGTCCCATGTAAACGCAAATGTTCAAATTGGTAGGAAAAAGAACGTGCCACTTGGTGTCAGCGTCGCAAAGTTTCCGTACTTCCTCGCAAGCGACGGTGTTTTCCATCTTTGAGAGGAGCTCTTCCAAAGTTTCTGAATTAGTTATAGTAGGGAGCGGTTGTATGAGAGTTGCGTTGTTCTGGGAGGCGTGAAAGTAGCGCAGTTTGCTCTTGTCTTCTCTGTGTTGTAAGAGTAAGCCTACCGAGAAACCCACTTTGTATCTGAATCTTTGTGTCAAGTGAATGCGACGCATAGTATCTACAGCGTCACTCAACTCGCCGGTTGGTAGCCTGAAGTTTGTTACACTCACGCGAGTCCCGTGCATCCTGACGCCCGTTTGTATCGCAGGCCAATTCGCCGTGAACGTTTCCTCCCCGTTCGGTACAGCACATATGCGCGGAGGGACGGTCACCCCGTCCAGAGATTCGCGTCGACAGGCGATCTTTCGGCAATCGCCTTCGCCGCATAGAGGGCAAAACTTAGGTACTACTCTACAATTTTCTACGTGTCTCTCGTGGTTGTACGGTCTTTTAAACATTTTGAAACACTTTTCGCATACGTACTGTGTCATGTTTTTTTTTTCACTCAGTTACCAACTACTTAGCCGTCTAACTATCTATCTATCTATCAATCTATCTGTCTATCTATCTATCTATTTATCTTTCTGTCTGCTGTCTGTGTATCCGTCTGTCTGTCTCATACAGCGTACGTCAAACGCTGTGTGTGTGTGTGTGTGTGTGCGCGCGTGAGCGTTGAGCGTCTCTCATTCCGAATCTATGCCGAGATATTTCAGAATGATCTCTGTTTTGTCATCCAACTCTTTGAGCGCTCTGGCGGACAGCGTCACTCCCTGCTGTGTGGGTTTTTTGTCAGGACCTTCGTACTTGCGCACGTGGACGAGGTTCTTACCGCTGTAGTAGCTCACAGCTGCGTACACTTCGCCCTCCTCATCCAGCACTGCGAACCAGGGGGTGTGATTAGGTTTTCCTTGCGCGGCCGCTGTGTCGCGTATGCGCACCACTGCGCGGATATCGGCGATGCGTGCTATTAGCTCGCGCAGCGCGTCGGCCATGAAGTGCACTCGCTTGCTTCTGGTCAGAGACGCCTCTTTCACCTGGCCGTCTTTTGTGTAGCGCGGCCTCCTAGACAGTCTAGCCACGTCCTCCCAGATCTCCAGCGTCAAAGCTCCGTCTAAGCAGAACTCTAACCCGAGAAGACGGGAGAAGGTTTTCTCTGCTTCTTCTCGTCCATCTCGTTCTTTTTCTTGTATTTTTCTCTTCTTACTAGGCCTTGTTGTTCTGGAACTCACCTTAGAACGTTTCACACCCGCAGGATGAGTAACACCATCAGCGTGAGCTGAATCAGCAGCAGAATCGATAGCAGGAGCAGCGTCAGCGCTGGTGGTATCCGAGGCCTCGTTGTTGGAACAGAGCAGCCACACGCCGTCGGTGCTGAGTGTAGCGGTAGAAGATGAAGCGCCGCCGCCCTCGTAAGGTGGCGGTGAGGGCAGTCGCCACGGACCGGACGGGGCGCTACTAGTGGAAGTGAGGTCGAAAGGTCGAAGAGGGGAGCCGAAAAACGTACCGCCCACCCCTTTCCCTTCGGGTTGTTCGTACGCCTCGTCGTCAGCGTCGTTCTCTGTCTCACCCTGTTGCTGCTGCTCCTCCTCCTCCTCCTCCTCCTCCTCCTCTTCTTCTCGGTTTAGGAGCTGAGTGTCCGAATAGCTGTCACTCTCAGCGCGAGCGGCGTCGAGGGCGTCGGTCGATGTAGTGGTGGAGGAGAGGGGCTGTGCAACGTGCGGCAGGTCATCAAAGTCATCAACAGTAGTGGGGAGGTAAAAACCCGGTTGCCAGTACTGCGCTGTGCCAGGAGCATTGTCGTCAGTAGTAGTAGCGGTAGCAGCAGGTGCAGCAGAAGCAGCAGCAGCAGCAGCAGCAGCAGCAGCAGACGCAACAGTAGCAGGCGCAGCAGCCTCAGCAGGCGCAGCGGTAGCAGGGGCAGCGGTAGCAGGTGCAGCAGCAGCAGCCGCAGCAGGCGGGGCGGCAGTAGCAGCGGCAGCGCGCTTAGCAGCAACGTGTACCGTCGCGAGTGTAACAACGTCGCTAGCACGACGACTACTACCAGTAGTACTACTACTACTACTAGTACTACTACTGCTACTACTACTACTACTGCCGCGAGCGCTCGCTACAGCGGGAGGGTGATAAGACCAAGCGGCTGCGGCGGTAGTCTCATTTTCAGTAGCAAGAGGAGGCACTGACGCTAAACGAGCGCTGTTCCGCGTAGTCTTCTTGTTCTTGGACGGCGCTAGGTGTTGTCTTTTGCTCATGGTGGTGACTGTAGAGAGCAGCAAAAGAATGAGTGAGTGAATGGAGGTTTCCAGGCCCCTTATATACGCCTTCTCGCTTCTAGAGCTAAGCTACTTACTGACCCTGTTCAGCGGCCATTCACAAAGAGAAACAAAAGACATAAGGCATGACGTTTTCAGCTGGATCCCTTTCCCCCCTTTTGAGAGATCGACTGTCATGAGCTAAGCCGCTTACCACCCTGTTCAGCAATTCAACGCGCATTAGCTGTATAAAGGATTAAGCGGTTGCTGCCGTCGACTGACCGGCGGCCATTCACAAAGACATAAGGTATGACGTTTTCAGCTGGATCCCTTTCCCCTCTTTTTTTTTGAGGGATCCACTGTCATGAGCTAAGCCACTTACCACCCTGTTCAGCCATTCAGCGCGCGTTAGCTGTATAAAGGATTAACGGTGATGAGCTTAGAGTGTGTATACAAAAAAAAACTACAGGAGGCGTGTGGCGTGAAGCAGGATCCCCCTAAGACGAACGTGTCTGTCTGTGAGTAGAGGCGTGTGCATGTGGTGAGCGACTTAAGTGTAAGACAAAAAACACGTCACTTCCGGTCACGTGACTCATCAGGTCACTTCCGGTCACGTGATCCTAAAGTAGGTCATATGACCTCACTTCCGGTCCCCTAAGTAGGTCATATGACGTCACTTCCGGTCCATAAGTAGGTCATATGACGTCACTTCCGGTCACGTGACCAAATGGCGGCCTCTGATTGGCTAACTAGGTCACGTGACGTCACCACTAATCCCCTAAGTAGGTCACTTCCGGTCACGTGACCAAATGGAGGCCTCTGATTGGCTGCAGGTCGATTGAGTAATAAACAGTACTTAACTATAGTCCCGTTCCGATACATACTATACTACTTACGATTGTATCTTCCCTCAGCAGGAAAAAGATGCAACACCAGCAGGAAACATCTATAGGGCTGTTCTTATAGCAAGGCAGGCGAGTAATTTATTTACAAGTCACATACCAGTAACCTTGGCCTTGTTTTTACTCAACTATTAGAGGAGGGGTAGGGTACTAGTACATTTTTTGGACCACCCCTGTTTTTGTTTACTTTCCCGCGGTGTTGTGTGTGTGTATGTGTGGTGGTGGTGGGGCGAAAAAAAGGTATGTTTCAGGTAACATGGCAAGAAAATGTAGGGTCGGTTGGTCGGAATTTTTTTTTGTATAATTTTTTAATTTTAGCATGAAAGTACCAAAGCCATAAAATTAACCCCAAAAAAGGGAAAAAGTACGAAAATTTCATTTAAAAAAAACGTAGGGTCGGCCCTGTTTTGATAGGGTCGGTGGAGTGATCTGAAACAAACCTTTTATTTGTGGCCTGGGGGACGGGAGGGGTGGTTCTTCTTTTTGAGAGGAGCATCACCTGAGCACCTTGATTTACCCAGTGCCCTGGATGGAGTAGAGTAGGACAGGGACACTACACTGCTACCCAACTCAATGATGAATGTTTGTCAACACATGGATATAAATCCTGAAATCCTACTTAGCTGGTGAGTTCATGCTGGCCGATGACAGAGCTTCACAAGGCCTACATCTCTGGCCAATTAATTTCATAATTATGATATTGTGAGATCAATTCATGTAATTTGGCACCATATACAGGTTTACCACAATTGGTCGGGGAAGAACATTTTGTATCTCAATGAGGATAATAAAAAAATTTAAAATTAAAAAAATTATATGGAGTGCAATACATGAGGATGCTGTAGTGTTGGTCGTGGTGCACTCATACATCTTTCAGTCCATGTTAATTCCTGTGCTTGCGGGAACCTGGGTATCACCTTTTGATGAAAATTCCTCACTCTACCAAGCCTTATATCTGACCTCCTCCTGGTAATTTAATAACGAGGAAAGCATGCACTGATATCACACGCTAGAAAGGAGTGGCTTTCTGCAAACTAACCACTCCTTGGGAGTTATCTACAAAATAATTACAAAAAAATCAAGCATAGTTTTTTGCCCACTTATTTATGCTACTGATAAGTCAATTGACGGGTTTGACGGCTGCAGTTACTATAAATTCATATTTTGGAAATTATCCGAATGATATAGCAGTGTCTGTAGGTGTTCAAAATACTGAGGGCTTGTGCACGTCTGAAGCCTTGGTATAATCTCGCCTGGCCTTCACCTTGCCTCGCAACTAGGAGGAATCACAGGCCTAGATTCTGGACACACCTTGATAACTGACAAACACTAGAAACCTAGCTGTACTGAATAATGAGCTAGTTATAAATGGACTACCGGTATTTGCACAGTTTGCACATTTAGAAAAATACATTCTGGAAATACCTAAAGGTTTAGAGCAAGCTCCAAAGCTTTGCAATCATTTCAATTGTTATTTGTTCATGTTTTACCCCATGCATCATGCAAACTATGGTGCCTTGTTGATTGGTGCCTATGCAAATCAATTTCATGTTCCTATGCTATGAAATTCCAAAGGATGGAATTGCATAGGCACCTATAAAGTTGTATAGGCACCTATGGTGTTGCATAAGTACCAATGGAATTGTATAGGCACCGATGGAATTGCATAGGGACCAGAGCAGCAGAGGGGGGGGGGGGTATACGAGTGGAGGGGTGTGTGTAACAGTGGATGGGCATGTATAAAAAGGGGCGTGTATAAGAAGGGAGGAGGGCGTGTATAAAAAGGGGCGAGTATAAGAATGGAGGGCATGTATAAGAAGGGAGGGCATTGTATTAAAGAAGGGAGTGGCGTGTATAGGAAGAGAGTGTGATCTGTAGAAGAGTGTAGGGCGTGTAGAAGAGAGCAGGGGTGTGTAGAAGAGTGCAGGGGCGTGTAATAAGAGTGCAGGGGTGTTTACAAGAGTGAAGGGGTGTGTACATGTATAAGAGTGCAGGGCGTGTAGAAGAGAACAAGAGTGTGTTTGAGAGTGCAGGGGCGTGTAATAGAGTGCAGGGTTTGTAGGAGAGTGCAGGGGTGTGTATAAGAGTGCAGGGTTTGTAGGAGAGTACAGGGGCGTGTAATAGAGTGCAGGGGTGTGTATAAGAGTGCAGGGTTTGTAGGAGAGTGCAGGGGCGTGTAATAGAGTGCAGGGTGTGTAGGAGAGTACAGGGGTGTATAGAAGAGTGTAGGGTGTGTAGGAGAGTACAGGGGTGTGTAGGAGAGTACAGGGGTGTGTATAAGAGTGCAGGGTTTGTAGGAGAGTGCAGGGGCGTGTAATAGAGTGCAGGGTGTGTAGGAGAGTACAGGGGTGTGTAGGAGAGTGCAGGGTGTGTAGGAGAGTACAGGGGTGTGTATAAGAGTGTAGGGTGTGTAGGAGAGTACAGGGGTGTGTAGGAGAGTGTAGGGTGTGTAGGAGAGTACAGGGGTGTGTAGGAGAGTGTAGGGTGTGTAGGAGAGTACAGGGGTGTGTAGGAAAGTGCAGGGGTGTGTAGGAGAGTACAGGGGTGTGTATAAGAGTGCAGGGTGTGTAGGAGAGTGCAGGGGTGTGTATAAGAGTGCAGGGTTTGTAGGAGAGTGCAGGGGTGTGTAGAAGAGTACAGGGGTGTGTAGGAGAGTACAGGGGTGTGTAGGAGAGTACAGGGGTGTGTATAAGAGTACAGGGGTGTGTAGGAGAGTACAGGGGTGTGTAGGAGAGTACAGGGGTGTGTATAAGAGTGCAGGGGTGTGTAGGAGAGTGCAGGGGTGTGTATAAGAGTGCAGGGTTTGTAGGAGAGTGCAGGGGTGTGTAGAAGAGTGCAGGGTGTGTAGGAGAGTGCAGGGGTGTGTAGAAGAGTGCAGGGTGTGTAGGAGAGTACAGGGGTGTGTAGAAGAGTGCAGGGTGTGTAGAAGAGTGCAGGGTGTGTAGGAGAGTGCAGGGTGTGTAGGAGAGTGCAGGGTTTGTAGGAGAGTGCAGGGGTGTGTAGGAGAGTACAGGGTGTGTAATAGAGTGCAGGGTGTGTAGAAGAGTGCAGGGTGTGTAGGAGAGTGCAGGGTGTGTAGGAGAGTACAGGGGTGTGTAGGAGAGTGCAGGGTGTGTAGAAGAGTGCAGGGTGTGTAGGAGAGTACAGGGGTGTGTAGAAGAGTGCAGGGCGTGTAGGAGAGTACAGGGGTGTGTAGAAGAGTGCAGGGTGTGTAGGAGAGTGCAGGGGTGTGTAGAAGAGTGAAGGGTGTGTAGGAGAGTGCAGGGGTGTGTAGGAGAGTGCAGGGTGTGTAGGAGAGTGCAGGGTGTGTAGGAGAGTGCAGGGGTGTGTAGGAGAGTGCAGGGTGTGTAGGAGAGTACAGGGGTGTGTAGAAGAGTGCAGGGTGTGTAGGAGAGTGCAGGGGTGTGTAGAAGAGTGAAGGGTGTGTAGGAGAGTGCAGGGTGTGTAGAAGAGTGTAGGGTGTGTAGGAGAGTGCAGGGCGTGTGGAAGAGTGTAGGTGCAGCTCCAAAGGCGTGTTTGTATAGAAACAGTAGGGCAGCGTCTATTATAAAAATGAAATAGAAAATATCAATATGATCCAGTCGTTAAATATGACCCTGCAGGCTAATATATGAAATAGACCATTCAGATTAGTATTCTGATCTATTCTACTACTTCAGCCAAGTCAGCTCTGTGACATAAATTGCTTTGCTAAAATAAAGAAAATAGAAGGTGTATTACCATCACCTCTCCCAGGAGGCTCCTAGTCAGCGGGACTAGCTTGATGTGTACACATACACACAGAATAGATCTATCACTGATCCACCCCCATTGTCACTATATATGCACACATTCCATCTAAACCACTAGTGATTAATTGACATACATGTCAGAAATGGAATTTTCGGGTATTTTCTTATTTTTGTGTTAAAATCTGAGGGCTTGTTCCCATCATGTTGCCCCATAGGAACTATATAGAGACCCGTACTAATTTTATGGAAAGTGTTACGCAATAGCAAAGAGACTAAAGAGTACACCAAATCCAGGGCTATGTGGTTCATCCAGCTATGGGGTGGGCAGTGTTGGGGAGTACTGGCAGCAGGCAAAGTGGTCGATTTCATGAGCAAAATTCTGGTCTAAGGGAGTCATTTATTACTTACTTTCAGACTCCTCCTAAGGGGGTGGGGGCGTAAAAAATTATGCCTCTTTTCAGCAAAAAAGCCTGCGCGTTACTATAGTTCAAAGGGGGGGGGGCGTAAAAATATTTCCTGCCTCCGCGTTACTATAGTTCAAAGGGGGGCGTAACAATGTTTCCTGCCTCCGCGCAAAATCTCACCACCTCCCCTGTAATAATTAAATGAACACTCCCTAATTAAAATAGCCGGGTCCTAGCAAACTGGGTTCTGGTTTAACAATGAACAATTAAAAACTCGCAGAGAACTTTTAAATAAAAACTTTATTCTATAATGCTGAATACGATTGACACAGTCAACATAATACATATATACAAAGGAATCGCATTCTCCATGTTCCCTACCACTCTATGAAGGGGTACAGTAAGTCAGATACCTCTACCATAACACATTTATTCAGACCTTTTCACTCGTTCCACAAGTGCAACAACTACAACGCAACTATACAGTATTTAGTGTGTCCCTGACATTAAGAATGTCTCATGTAGTAGTCAATGGCCGTGGAGAAAGCTGCAAATCCGGCCGCACCGAGTAACCCAGCCTTTAGTCCAGCTGGAAAAAGGCAAAGGAAATATCTTAAAGCTTACTCAGTTACTAGGGTCTATATTTAGAACTTTTGTAGACAACTTGCAAGAGATTCATGCCATTCAATTTCAGGGGTGTGAAATACCGAAAATAATTTGTTTGAGGACTGCAGTACACTCCTTCTTTAGGATTTCTGTTTTTTACATTAGAATTGAGTTATCTAGATACTTGACAGCACTCATTATTCCACCTACCGGTAATTACCATACTTTGGTGGAAAGAATTCAATGTTTAGTTCTACCATTGGGATGGTTGAAATCTGAAAGGCCATTGTCTTCTACACAAGCCATATAAAACTACCGTGTATCTATCGATGTCTTAAAGGCAATTTCATGCTAATTTATATTGATGTATACAGATATTTTTTCAAAGAGAACTGGTTAAATGTATTGTAAAATTTGTAAAATGTGTGAATTTTTGAATTATGGTCGCATGGCCATAACTTTGCTTCTAATAGGAATATTTGAAAGATTTCACTATTGGAAAGCTGAGGGCATGGCCGGCCATAATGGCCTGTGTCCAAGAGCCGTACACCGGTCATTACGATTCATTTCGGCAACACTGGCATGTATTTCTGACCATGTTTGCTGAGACCTAGCTTCCCCACTCGCTGCTATGAATCTCTCTATTGACTTGTTCTACTTACCCCTGACTCCGATAACGCCGCCAACAATGCCTCCCGAGATGGTGCCGTTTATCAACTCTGTCTTACCGCGGTACTGCAAGGGAAGGCAACACATTGCATCAGTTAGTGGACATTGAACTTGGCTCTGTTGGCAATTTTTTTTTAGATTCATTCTCCTCTAGTCTAGATAACAAATTAAAGAAAGCATGAAAGTAAATCACTTTATAGACTTTTGTACTTTTAGAGTACATTTGTACCATAAACCATAGGCATAGAGATGAGCAATAGTACTGTAATATACAAGTTTGCAGAATTACTGGGTCTACACTGTTTAGCCAATAATGTATCGTACTTACTGATTCAACAAGACACTCCGTGCCAGCGAACATCGCTCCAACCATGGCAAAGTTTTTGGCGTATGATGCGGTCCTGATTTTCATTTCTTTCCATACTAATTTAACTGTCGGCGTTTCTGTTCCTGTCAAGTTGGGGTCAATACCGGCTGTAAATATTCCGAAGGCTGCACCAATAGCGCCACCTGTAAAGACAATTCATCCATCTATGAAATATCATTTTGATTTAAATAATAATTCTTTTTATACTACAGTGCCACTCTACTTAAAATAGTATTACAAAAAAAATCCTGATAGCGTACATGTAAGTATAAAAACAGACTTAATGTAACGGGGATGAAAATGCCCGATGCCCCCCCCCCCCCCCACCCCTCCCCCACCCCCCCCCAAAAAAAATAATATTTTAAATATCCAGATGGAGGCTCCTGGAAAGAGATTACAAAAAAAAGGGGAGGGGGGGAACTTGGAGACTTTCATCCCTGGTCTATGTCCTTGTTTTTTTACGAAAACTATGCTCTTCAATAAATAGTGGTGTTAGTAGACCCCTAGCGTTGGATTTCATGCCAGATGACAAAGGGGGTGGGCGTAGCCGTAAGGGGGTAGGCTAGGCTAGGGTTTGATAGGTAATTACCGGTACCACTGTGTCTGATGCAATATACCCGGTATAATACCGTATGTACATGTTGTGAACCATCAATAAGAAATGAACTTTAAAATGAAGTTAAAGCAAGATTGTGTCAGATGAAATATTCTCTACGCCTGGCTTGTCATACTGATTGAGTCATACTCATAGTCATACTAGTAACTTGACGTACTAGCATGTCTTTAGGGAGTGATCTTTTTTTTTTTTTTTTTTTAAAACAGTTTTTCTTTTTACCTAGAGCAAACATTCAGCAGGGCTGATCTCCCATGAAGACCCTAGGGGGTAGCTCGTGACAACTAGCACCCCATATGTTTCGATTGTCGTAAAATAGGGTTAATTTTTTAACAACAAGGGGGGGGGGGGGCGGGTTTGCACGCGGAGGGCGCAAAATTTATTACACCCCCCCCCCAGTCGAGGGTTCAACATTTTTTACCCCCCCCCTTACGGCCGAAAATCGGCTCGCGCACGGGCCCTTTGAAGCATAGTAACGCGCAGGCTTTTTGGCTCAAAACAGGTTAAATTATTTTGACCCCCCCCCAAGAGGGGTCCAAATTTTTTTGCCCCCCCCCCCGTCAAGGGGTCGAAATTTCCCCCCGCCCCCAAACCCACCACTCCCCCCTGTTGTTAAAAAATGATCACTCCCTTAACAACAGGGGGGGGGGTGGTGGATTTGGGGGGGGGGGTAAAAAATTTGGACCCTTTAACCGGGGGGGGGGGGGGGTAAAAAATTTAGACCCCTCTTGGGGGGGTGAAAAAAATTCAACCTGTTTTGAGGGAAAAAGCCCGCGCGTTACTATGCTACAAAGGGGCGCGAACGCACGCGATTTTCGGCATGCCGGGGGGGGGGGGGGGGGAAAAATTTCGACCCGTGTAGAGGGGGAGGGGTCAAAAAATTTCGCGCGCTCCACGCTAAATCTCACCGCCCCCCCCCTGTTGTTAAAAAATGAGCACTCCCTTAATAGTATAATATTTAAAGTATGTCTCTGTAAGAAATCATTCTTTGATATGCTAATTGAATACGAGATACTCAGATAGTAAACGATATGCTTAGTATCAAATAAACAATATGCGTCCTGTTTGCACTAATAAGGGTTGCAATAGAAATTCGTCTGCTTGCCCTTCAAACACCTTCACACTCAATGGGCGATAATATGTGAAATCCATCTACGTGTATTCCACATTTGCAGACATCGCTCTGCAAAACATGGTACCAAACGCCTTTAATTAAACAATGAGAGCGTTGCTTTAATACATGCGTGTATTTGTATCTTCCTATATGAAGAATTTCATCAAAATATTCAACAAAAATATGCCCTACCTGCCACACAACTCAATCCTGATTTGAAGACACAGCTCTCAAAGAAGGCCGCTACTCTCGCTTCTTCTGGACTCCGTGGTGGTGCTGGTATCCCGACATTTGGTACATATTCAGTGAAACGTCTTCTCTTTTCACCAATAAGTAACTCTAATGTCCTTGACATATCATGCGGTTGAAAAGTTATTAGAGAATCGGCCGTTTGCCCGGCCGGCTGCTCAACATGCCCATCTTCACTGGGGGCTGCCATTTTGGATGAAGGTATCACAACTATGAATTTGCTACTCCACAAAATATACATAAGACCATTCCTCGAGCCGGCTCGTCGTCGCTGAGGCTTTGCCGTCGCTGAGGCTTGTCGTACTTGAGGCTTATGTAGGTCAATGCACAGGGAGAGGTCAAAGTAGTCCGGGAGACACCCGGCCATGTCATACTCGTCCTAGCTGGGGCTGGGAATGGCCCTCTCTGAGGCAGAGGCATTATTTATAATTGAGGGGGGGAGGGGGGGGGGGCGTTGACACTGACAGTACTCTGAGAATACCATAGACACCGACAGTAGGCCTGTGTTTGGTATGGTAGGCCTACTCATGGACGTCCACCAACTCTGTGGCCTACTCTTAGGGAGTGATCATTTTTTAACAACAGGGGGGGGGGGGGTGGCGGGTTTGCGCGCTGAGCGTGCGAAATTTTTTACAGCTACCCGGTCAAGGGGTCAAATTTTTTTACCCCCCCCCCCCCTTAGGGTCGAAAATCGGCTCGCGCGCGGGCCCTTTTAAGCATAGTAACGCGCGGGCTTTTTGGCTCAAAACAGGTTAAATTTTTTTGCCCCCCCCCCCCACAAACCAACCACCCCCCCCCTGTTGATAATAAATGATCGCTCCCTTAGAGTACTATTACTACTAGATTATAGATAGATCTAGGCCTACAATAGTAGACTTAGGCCTACAATGTATGATCAGGTAGGCCTACTCCTGGTGTAGGTATTTAGGGAGTGATCATTTTTTAACAACAGGGGGGGGGGAGGTGGTGGGTTTGGGTGGGGGGCAAAAAAAGTTGGACCCCTTGACTGGAGGGGGGGGACAAAAAAATTTGGACCCCTCTTGGGGGGGTCAAAATAATTTAACCTGTATTGAGCCAAAAAGCCGGCGCATTACTACGCTTCAAAGGGCCCGCATGCGAGCCGATTTTCGGCCGTAAGGGGGGGGGGTAAACATTTTCGCGCGCTCCGCGTCGCAACCCACCACCCCCCCTTTTGTTAAAAAGTGATCACTCCCTAAGGGAGTGTTCATCTTAGTTGCAGGGCTGGGGTGGTGGGTTTGCGGGGGGGGGGGGGGGGGAGGCATAACAATTTCCGACCCCTCCTCTCAAGGAGGGGGGGGGGCGTAAACAATGTGGTAGAGTATAGTCTCAGAGTACCATCAACGTAGTATGTTCAGAGTAGGCCTATGTACCTAGGCCTATAGTCTATATATATAGTCAGAGTACCATGGAGGGAGAAGTATGCTCAGAGTACCTCTAGGCCTATAGTCCATAGCCTATGGTATAGAGTAGTCTCAGAGTATCATCAAGGAAGTAGTATGCTCAGAGGCCTATAACCTCTGTATGCCTGTGGTAGAGTAGTCTCAGAGTACCATGGGGGGAGTAGTATGCTCAGAGTCCCTCTAGGCCTATAACCTCTGTAGGCCTATGTGGTAGAGTAGTCTCAGAGTACCATCGACGGAGTAGTATGCTCAGAGTACCTCTAGGCCTATAACCTCTGTAGGCCTATGTGGTACAGTTGTCTCAGAGTACCATCGACGGAGTAGTATGCTCAGAGTACCTCTAGGCCTATAACCTCTGTAGGCCTATGTGGTACAGTTGTCTCAGAGTACCATCGACGGAGTAGTATGCTCAGAGTACCTCTAGGCCTATAACCTCTGTAGGCCTATGTGGTACAATTGTCTCAGAGTACCATTGACGGAGTAGTATGCTCAGAGTACCTCTAGGCCTATAACCTCTGTAGGCCTATGTGGTACAGTAGTCTCAGAGTACCATCGGCGGAGTAGTATGCTCAGAGTACCTCTAGGCCTATAACCTCTGTAGGCCTATGTGGTAGAATAGTCTCAGAGTACCAGGGAGGGAGGAGTATGCTCAGAGTACCTGTAGGCCTAAAGTCTATGTGGTAGAGTAGTCTCAGAGTACCATGGCGGGAGCAGTATGCTCAGAGTACCTCTAGGCCTATAGTCTCTGTAGGCCTATGTGATAGAGTAGTCTCAGAGTACCATGGAGGGAGCTGTATGCTCAGAGTACCTCTAGTCCTTTAGTCTCTGTAGGCCTATGTGATAGAGTAGTCTCAGAGTACCATGGCGGGAGTATAGGCCTAGTATGCTCAGAGTGCCTCTAGGCCTTTAGCCTCTGTAGGCCTATGTGGCAGAGTAGTCTCAGAGTATCATCGACGGAGTAGTATGCTCAGAGTACCTCTAGGCCTATAACCTCTGTAGGCCTATGTGGTACAGTTGTCTCAGAGCACCATCGATGGAGTAGTATGCTCAGAGTACCTCTAGGCCTATAACCTCTGTAGGCCTATGTGGTACAGTAGTCTCAGAGTACCATCGACGGAGTAGTATGCTCAGAGTACCTCTAGGCCTATAACCTCTGTAGGCCTATGTGGTAGATTAGTCTCAGAGTACCAGGGAGGGAGGAGTATGCTCAGAGTACCTGTAGGCCTAAAGTCTATGTGGTAGAGTAGTCTCAGAGTACCATGGCGGGAGCAGTATGCTCAGAGTACCTCTAGGCATATAGTCTCTGTAGGCCTATGTGATAGAGTAGTCTCAGAGTACCATGGAGGGAGCTGTATGCTCAGAGTACCTCTAGGCCTTTAGTCTCTGTAGGCCTATGTGATAGAGTAGTCTCAGAGTACCATGGCGGGAGTATAGGCCTAGTATGCTCAGAGTGCCTCTAGGCCTTTAGCCTCTGTAGGCCTATGTGGCAGAGTAGTCTCAGAGTACCATCGACGGAGTAGTATGCTCAGAGTACCTCTAGGCCTATAACCTCTGTAGGCCTATGTGGTACAGTTGTCTCAGAGTACCATCGACGGAGTAGTATGCTTAGAGTACCTCTAGGCCTATAACCTCTGTAGGCCTATGTGGTACAGTAGTCTCAGAGTACCATCGACGGAGTGGTATGCTCAGAGTACCTCTAGGCCTATAACCTCTGTAGGCCTATGTGGTAGATTAGTCTCAGAGTACCAGGGAGGGAGGAGTATGCTCAGAGTACCTGTAGGCCTAAAGTCTATGTGGTAGAGTAGTCTCAGAGTACCATGGCGGGAGCAGTATGCTCAGAGTACCTCTAGGCCTATAGTCTCTGTAGGCCTATGTGATAGAGTAGTATCAGAGTACCATGGCGGGAGTATAGGCCTAGTATGCTCAGAGTGCCTCTAGGCCTTTAGCCTCTGTAGGCCTATGTGGCAGAGTAGTCTCAGAGTACTATCGACGGAGTAGTATGCTCAGAGTACCTCTAGGCCTATAACCTCTGTAGGCCTATGTGGTACAGTTGTCTCAGAGTACCATCGATGGAGTAGTATGCTCAGAGTACCTCTAGGCCTATAACCTCTGTAGGCCTATGTGGTAGAGTAGTCTCAGAGTACCATCGACTGAGTAGTATGCTCAGAGTACCTCTAGGCCTATAACCTCTGTAGGCCTATGTGGTAGAGTAGTCTCAGAGTACCACGGCGGGAGCAGTATGCTCAGAGTACCTCTAGGCCTATAGTCTCTGTAGGCCTATGTGATAGAGTAGTCTCAGAGTACCATGGCAGGAGTATAGGCCTAGTATGCTCAGAGAACCTCTAGGCATTTAGCCTCTCTAGGCCTATGTGGCAGAGTAGTCTCAGAGTACCATGGAGGGAGCAGTATGCTCAGAGTACCTCTAGACCTTTGTGGTAGAGTAGTCTCAGAGTACCATGGTGGGAGCAGTATCCTCAGAATACCTCTAGGCCTATAGTCTCTGTAGTCTCCTCCATGGTACTCTGAGACTACTCTACCACATAGGCCTACAGAGGTTATAGGCCTAGAGGTACTCTGAGCATACTACTCCCTCCATAGTACTCTGACACTACTCTACCACATAGACTATAGGCCTAGAGGTACTTTGAGCATGCTACTCCCGACATGGTACTCTGAGACTACTCTATACCATAGGCTATGGACTATAGGCCTTGACGTTCTCTGAGCATACTACTCCCTCCATGGTACTCTGAGAATACTCTACCACATAGGCCTACCGAGATTATAGGCCTCGAGGTACTCTGAGCATACTACTCCCTTGCTGGTACTCTGAGAATACTCTAGCACATAGACTTTAGGCCTCGAGGTAATCTGGGCATACCACTCCCTCCATAGTACTCTGAGACTACTCTATACCATAGGCTATAGACTATAGGCCTCGACGTACTCTGAGCATACTACTCGGATCCCTCCTTGGTACTCTGAGACTACTTTACCAGATAGGCCTACAGAGGTTATAGGCCTAGAGCCTAGAGGTAATCTGAGCATACTAGTACATACTACTCCCTCGCTGGTACTCTAAGACTACTCTTCTCCCTCCCCCCCCCCCCCCACACACACAGACAGTAGCTACATAGGCCTATTGTTGAGTAATTAATCCTAGAGGTTCTCTGAGCATACTACTCCCTCCATGGTACTCTGAGACTACTCTATCACATAGGCCTACAGAGGTTATAGGCCTAGAGGTACTCTGAGCATACTACTCCCTCCATAGTTCTCTGAGACTACAATATCACATAGACTATAGGCCTAGAGGTAATCTGGGCATACCACTCCCTCCATAGTACTCTGACACTACTCTACCACATAGAATATAGGCCTAGGGTACTCTGAGCATGCTACTCCCGACATGGTACTCTGAGACTACTCTATACCATAGGCTATAGACTATAGGCCTTGACGTACTCTGAGCATACTACTCCATCCATAGTACTCTGAGACTACTTTACCACATAGACTATAGGCCTAGAGGCACTCTGAGCATACTACTCCCTCCATGGTACTCTGAGACTACTCTATCTCATAGGCCTACAGAGGTTATAGGCCTAGAGGTTCTCTGAGCATACTACTCCCTCCATGGTACTCTGAGACTACTTTACCAGATAGGCCTACAGAGGTTATAGGCCTAGAGCCTAGAGGTAATCTGAGCATACTAGTACATACTACTCCCTCGCTGGTACTCTAAGACTACTCTACTCCCTCCCACCCCCCCCCCCCCCCCCACACACACAAAGACAGTAGGTACATAGGCCTATTGTTGAGTTATCAATCCTAGAGGTTCTCTGAGCATACTACTCCCTCCATGGTACTCTGAGACTACTCTATCTCATAGGCCTACAGAGGTTATAGGCCTAGAGGTACTCTGAGCATACTACTCCCTCCATAGTTCTCTGAGACTACTTTACCACATAGACTATAGGCCTAGAGGTACTCTGAGCATACTACTCCCTCCATGGTACTCTGAGACTACTCTATACCATAGGCTATAGACTATAGGCCTTGAGGTATTCTGAGCATACTACTAGCTCCCTCCATGGCCCTCTGAGACTGCTCTACCACATAGGCCTAGAGGCACTCTGAGCATACTACTCCATCCATAGTACTCTGAGACTACTTTACCACATAGACTATAGGCCTAGAGGCACTCTGAGCATACTACTCCCTCCATGGTACTCTGAGACTACTCTATCTCATAGGCCTACAGAGGTTATAGGCCAAAAGGTACTCTGAGCATACTACTCCCTCCATAGTTCTCTGAGACTACTTTACCACATAGACTATAGGCCTAGAGGTACTCTGAGCATACTACTCCCTCCATGGTACTCTGAGACTACTCTATACCATAGGCTATAGACGATAGGCCTCGAGGTACTCTGAGCATACTACTCGGATCCCTCCATGGTACTCTGAGACTACTCTACCTGATATTAGGCCTACAGAGGTTAGGGAGTGTTCATTTGTTAATTACAGGGGGGGTGGTGGATTTGGGGGGGGGCGTAAAAATTTCCGACCCCTCCTGGAGGGGGGGGGGCGTAAAAAGATTCTGACCCCTGCAAAATTTAAGCCCCTTTTTAGCAAAAAAGCCTGCACGTTACTATAGTTCAAAGGGGGGGGGGGCGAAAAATTTTCAATGCCTTCGGCGAGGGGGGTGCAAAACATTCCACGCGCTCTCGAGGGGGGGGGGCGTAAAAAGATTTCGCCCCTCCGCGCGAAATCTCACCACCCCCCCCCTGTAATTAATAAATGAACACTCCCTTATAGGCCTATAGAGCCTAGAAGTACTCTGAGCATACTAGTTACTAGTGCATACTAGGCCTACTCCCTCGCTGGTACTCTGAGACTACTCTACTCCCCCCCCTCCCCCCCCCCCCCCCCCCCCCCCCCCACCACACACCCACACCCACGCCCACACCAACACCCACCCCCGGGCTCAGCAGACGTAGTGTGGGACGCAGTGCAACCAGTAGTATAGGGCCTACTAGTAGTACTCAGAGTACTGACAAACAGCCACCAGGCCAGACACTATGTTGGACTGAATTAGATTTTAATGCCACTAGGTTTAACCCTTCATAAGCTATATAGGCCTATTGTTGAGTTATTAATACAAGGTAGAGATAAATTGTAAAAGATGTATAAGAAATGTAAAGTAAACATTGTACTATATCATATAGGGCTATAACACTATTACTCTGAGGTGGTGCGGTCGGATACAAGAGATTACTACGCCCGAGCCTGAGCTAAGGCAAAGTCCCCAAGTACGGCAAATAGGTCAAGCCCCAGCGACGGCGAGCCGGCTCGAGTCATGGTCCACTCAAAATATAATAACTACCGTAACTTGGCCAAGAAAGTATACTATTTCATCTATAATCAATCATGTCAAAGTCATAAAGTTTATTATACATAATACTTGGAGTACCAGATATTCCTGTTTTTGAGTGGTATCTTATTTATGCATAAATGAATAAAATAATTTGTGTATTGAGCTGAGCTTGCGATGATATCCCACAGAGGGCGTGCGTGATTGATTGGCAGGCGAAAATCTAGAAAATCCCATTTCTGAACGTCTCTAATGTTGTTATAGGATAAACGGTAAGTAGATATGTCATAAGAATGTATTTGATGTGTTTCTTGTAGGCTTTGGGCAGCCAAGATTGGATGCTTTTCATAATATCACTCCCCCAAGGCCAAGGAATCCCGGCAGCGGCAGTCACGGGGACAGTCAACACGTCACATGCAGGTGCGTGCCCTGCCCAGGCGGGGCCCACTCTGGTTTAGACTGGGCATGTCAAAATGGGGCACTGGCCACTTTGATATCTGCCCCTGACTTGGACACACACGATACTTGCAGATATAGCGTAGGTATCATATTATTCCGATTGATATCATGATTAAAGGGTGGAATACACAGTGTAAATAGGCATATTTAATAGGGAGTGATCATTTTTTAACAATGGGGGGGGGGGGGGGGCGGGGGGGGGGTCGTGGTTAGTTGAACAGGCTCAAAACAAGTTTAGTCACTTTAGATACTGATAGCTGCTCTCCTTGTTCTGATGTTAAATATTAAATTTCACATTAAATATGGAGAATTATGTTCCCATATTTTGCAGATGGCTAGAGATTGGTATAATAAAGACTCGTTGAATTATTTTGACCCCCCCCCCCCAAGAGGGGGTCCAAATTTTTTTGCCCCCCCCCCCCCGGTCAAGGGTTCCAAATTTAGACTTTAGGGTACAAAGTTATCAACAAAAGCAACATGGGTGCAACAACGCACATAATGTCTTCATAAATATATTTCAAATAGATAAATAGATAAAATCTAAATGGTTCTGTCAAAATCTCCTGGAACATATTCTAAAGAACATTTAATTTATATATAATCAAATACAAAAATAAATTCTCAGTTCAAGGTCTGAGATGCCTTCTGAGGAATTCTCTCATTACCCTTCTTACATGTGTGAATCACATTGAAGCAGGATACCAGGACACTAGTAGCAACTGGTGGCTCGTCTGCATTGATATCTACTTCCAGTTTTCCATGGAAAATTCTAGACTTTATAGGGGTCAAGCTGGCCATCCTGTGGGTGCGTCCATTGCTGAAGCTACGCACTGATAACAGCGGTCAGATGGGTACAAGCACTTAACAACCTAATGTACCCTAAGAATTCTGCAGAAAATGGAGGGGATTATTTCGTAAAATGTTTTGCGCTAGTGGCCTATAAAAGGGTGTTTCAAATGGACCTACTCTACCGGTGCCAGTAGCAAAACAGATATTTTCAGAAAATTTAAGTTTCTTAAATGTTATTTTGGTTAGAATTGATTTTAGTCTTACCCTACCTGATTTTTTTCAGCATCTTAAAGGAAACATATTTCATGAGAAAGGAAAATGGTTCTGCATTTGAGTAATGAGAGTATTTCCTTTTATTTCAGGCAACGGCATTCGTGCAACAAAAACGTAGGATTAAAATAAAACCAACCATGTCAGATGTTACCATCGATGGTAGGAGAACAAATGTTCAGCCGGTGGAGCCTACTATAGATGACCCCATGAGGGCCGGTGTTCATTCACTCTGGGAACAGGACCTGTTTGTAGACTATAAGATACAAGTTGAAGATCGCCAGCTTCATGTCCACAAAGTCGTCATAGCCTCCATGAGTGACTATTTCAAGGCTATGTTATCTGGAGGTTTGGCTGAGAGTAAAGGAGACACTGTTACGATTGAAGAGGTAACGGCTTCTGCTATGGAAATTCTTGTGAAGTTTATCTATACACATCACTTGGACATTACACCAGAGAATGTCTCAGATGTCCTTGCTGGAGCTATGTATCTGCAGATCGAGGCAGCAATCAAAATCTGCAGTGATTTTATGGTGGATAACCTGGACCTAGAAAACTGGTATGATGTCCTGACACTCTTCAGATCTTACAACCTGACAAAGGGGATCAAAGCAGTCAAGTCTTATGTCATCAGGAATATGAGGGATATTGGGAGAAAGGGTAATCATATACAATTACCATATGATGACCTCTGGTTCCTAGTGCAAAACTGGCAAGACGTTGAACTAGCACTTTTCCGTTTTGTCCTGCAATGGATACATGGTGACTTTCTAGTGCGGTACAAACACTTTGAGGACCTCCTTTGTTCTTTGCGGCTCTGTTGTATGGCTTCAACTGAAATTGCATTCATGACAGATTCAAAAAAGTCTCTCCCATCTTCTGATGCATTTGATGCTAATTACAACAGGGCTCTGGACTATCACAAGCTCCCTATCCACCAACGGGTCCTGGAAGATTCTGAACAGTCCAAAGTGAGGAGTCCATTAAGCTTTGTCACGTTTTCACAGCGGGGTTCACAGCAAGGTGGATACTTTTATGAAGCTCATAATCAGAACCGCTTCATGGTAAATAAAGATCTGAAGATACCAAATATATTTGGAGAGGGCTTTGCAGACCCAGACGATGATTCATCACTGACATTCTACGAACAAATAGAAGTTAACAACTTTTTAGTTGTCGCTGTTGTTGATGATCTGCGTGCAGTTTTAGCAGGAGAGAGAACTGAACAGTGGTACATCTTTGACCCAAGAAAGATGCAGTGGGGGAAAATGGCCAACCTATCTAAGAGTGTGTATCATCCCACACTGGTGCATGATGGTAAGCACATCTATGCTATCAGTGGACGCTTTTATCAGTCTCAGGAAGAATCTGACAAAATCGAGAAATATGACTTCCAAACAGACACCTGGAGTACCTTCAGTACAATGACTGTCCAGTTGAAGGCCCATGCTGCTTGTGTCTGTAATGGTGGCCTCTACCTGAGTGGTGGGGTAGGAGATGTGTTTTTTCCTGGGCATGATGCTAGGCAATCACGAATGGACCGGTTAGACCTGGTGAGCAGAGAATGGGAAAGCAAGGCACCCATGTTGGAACGCAGATCTTTGCACAGAATGCATGCAATGAAGATCCATGGTGAGGATGGTATGCTTCTCATCGGTGGAACGGACTATAGAAACCAAGATATGGAAATTGAATTCTACAGCCCATCCCAGGACCAGTGGACAAAATGTGAATTTGTCTTCAGTGGGCCAGCCCCTGATATGCACAGACATACCTGGTTTCGAGGAAACAGTATGTTTGTTTCTGACAATGACACAAGATCAGCGTTCCCTAGGGCAAGAAGTCACTGTGAAGTTGTAACATTCCCTGAAGAAGGAGATGAAGTCAGTGTTGAATCCCTTGTAGAGCATGGTGGGCGCTTCCTTGAATCTGCCATACATACTGTTCTCTCCATCCCACCTCACAATGCTAACAATTTCATGCCCCAATGACACTAAGAGATTAAGATGAATATATTAAATTCAAATAGTGACACCGAGAAAGGATAAAAGCATGTGTGATAAATCATTGTAAAACAAGTCATTTAGCATTTCCGGTATGTACTTGTCATGAGTCGTTCAGAATGTTAGTATCATGAACCGATATCTGAAGGTCCGCTATTGCCATCTTGAATTGTTCATATTGACTAATAGGACATCTTTTTTAATAAGGAAAGAAGAAATAACATAATTTATAAGCAAATGACCATAGATATGTATATTACTATTTATGAAATGACTAATCAAAAAAGTCATTTCATTGATTCGATCATCTCTGATATAATCATTCTATGGTATGCATCCTGCCTACCATTACTTGTAAAAAGCTTCACCTTGAGGCAGTCTGGATTCCCTATAGTGGACGAAGCAGCTGGTAATCTACCAAAACAATCAATTATAACATTGTAAGTTGCTATTTATGTTGACTGCAATAAAATTTGTTACCAAACAATAAGTTCAAAGTGATTTGATGACTTAACTAAGATTCTGTCTTAAGGCCACACTTTATTCTTTGGGTTACGGGCCCACCGCTATAGCTATATGTCAGTTGTTGCGCCATGTAAATAGGACCATCATTAAAGATTTTAGGTGGTAAAATTTAATTTCGTCCATCATAATTGAATTTTTTTTCATGGTGTCCATAACCCAAAGAATTAAAAAAGTGTGGCCTAAGGGTAAAACAGAGTATCTAAAAATCATATGGACATCTAATGAGACTTCTTACATCTATTTTACAACCTCAGTACCTAAGTCAAATCCGACATCTCATATTGAAACTAATAATTTCCATAAAATGGGAATTTTAAACCGTACAATGACAGCATTCTATCACATGCAATGATGCATTCATAGAATACTCAAAGATAGTCATAGCTACAGACATATCTCTCCTGTAATATATCAAAATAGCAGAATGGTCTGCCATAGTATGTCTTTTTGATTTGAAGTTATAAATCAATATCCAAAATACCACTCAATTTGAGCAGTCTAAATTGGTTATGGACCATTGAGTCTATCTCCTCAATAGTCCTTGCAGACACTTGCCTGGGTAGCGCAGTTGACAGCAAGCCTGCCTCTTAATCTGAGGACTGCGGGTTCAAGGCTCTCTTGGAAAATCTTACAAAAATGTATTCGGAAAGTTGACACAGGCTGTAAAATGCTTTTCGTCAGATTTAACGTATAATATATTAAATGTCATTGTAATATATTCAAGGAGATTCTGGTGGAGAGAAATAGTCTAAATTGAGATCAAAGGCATGGTAACATTGACTAGTGGTTACTTCAACTATTCTAGTATGCCTGCCACGTTGCTTCCTTTAATGATAATAAAGTCAGGACAATAGACCCTACCTTGCAGCATTGAATATAAGACATCCAAATGACCTTGAACTGGGGATAGCCTTTTTATAAGGCAAATTATAAAGGCACACTTAAAGGCTCGCATGGCAGGGTACCCACAAATAAGGAAAACAGGGGAAATGTTTCCCTGTCAGGGAAAAGCATCGAATTTGAAAATGTTGCCAAAAAAAACAGGGAAACACATGGAATAATATTTTAGCACACAGGGAAAACCATTTTGAAACCATGATGGTGGTGGTATGTATGATCCATTATCAAAAAGCATGAGAATGCACAATTTGGCTTCTAGATTTTCAAGATGTGAGCGCCCTGGTGTGTTTGCGTTCACTTTTGAATAATAATAATGGTTCCAAAGCAAATAGCACTGGGAAAATCCGCCATGGCTCAGGGAAAAACAGGGAAAATACATGAAACTTGTGTGGGTAACCTGCATGGTGACTTAATGCATTGTGCCCATTCACATAATTCATGAATGTAGCACTTGTGAGTCTATTCATGGGGCTTGCTGTCCTGCATCATGCAAACCCTATGGGGTTGATACATTACTAAAGGTCGGGATGATGCATGCCTGATGAGTGGGCTCATTTTGGCTCCATGACTGGTTGATCTATAATGCTCAAGACTTTAGGTTGATTTAACCATGTTCAACCGGTTTTTGGATAATCTCTCATATAATCTTGATGTTTTGTCTTAATGACCCAGTGTTATTAATAACTCATGTCATTAACATCCGCTATACTGACATATCGCTATTATGTCCATATTGCAATATATTATATTGACAATTTTGATATGTCAATATGATTATGTCAATAATTGTTTTTATGAGAATTTGTTCTCTGTGAGTGGAGAAGACAAGTTATGCACTTGTATCATGGTACCTGGATGTGCTAGCATCCAGTGCACCCTTAGAATTGTTGTTCTCCAACACTTTTACTAAGGGAGGGGGGGGGGGGTAATATACATAGTGTCCCTAGTGTGAATATTGAGCTTACAGTTTGGGGTTCTTATCCTTTCAACTGGTAAATGGCCTTAGGCCGGATTCCTATCCCGCAGTATTTGAACCTTGACTGTCATGGTTGAAGTGAGGCCAAAAGCACTTTTGGATATAGTTCAGTTTTCACAAGAGGGCTCTTAAGGGCTTGGAGATCAGCACAAGATAGGGTGAATATGTTGTAGCTGGACAATGTTCATGCTTCCCTGTCTAAACACTGCTGCCCTCTGGTGGAACTGTTATTTTAGTCTATGTATGGAAAATAATGAACTTATTCCCTGATGGCCCAGCTTTAAGGCTGGGAGTTTTGTGTTTCAAATTGATTATTATTATGTGAATATTTTCAGTGAAGATAATGGGACTGGTGTTCATGCTACCATTAACCTTTGTTTTTGTTATTTTTCTCAGCTTAATGGGGCAATTAACACTGTTCCAGAGATACTTAATAGTTTAAATATCATATTGCAAAACTGAGGGTTCGAAAAGGCCCATAAAACCAGTCATGTCAGATGTGACTACCAACAGAAGAACAAATGTTCAGCCGGTGGAGCCTACTATAGATGACCCCATGAGGGCCGGTGTTCATTCACTCTGGGAACAGGACCTGTTTGTAGACTATAAGATACAAGTTGAAGATCGCCAGCTTCATGTCCACAAAGTTGTCATAGCCTCCATGAGTGACTATTTCAAGGCTATGTTATCTGGAGGTTTGGCTGAGAGTAAAGGAGACGCTGTTACAATTGAAGAAGTAACAGCTTCTGCTATGGAAATTCTTGTGAAGTTTATCTATACTAGGGACTCAAGAATCCGCTAGGTGAGCCCCTGTGCACAGTGCACACAGCAGTAGAGTATTTTGGTGCAGCTGTGCCTCACAGACACTGTTATAAAACTCCCCTCTTAGGGAGTGATATTTCATCTATTACTTTTAGGTAATCACACAGAAATATACTCAAGAGAAAGGCCTATCCAGCCATCCCTATAATAAGTGACTGCAGCTAAGAGAAGTTACCAAATATTTTGGAGATAAAATAGATTATATCAAAACCCTATGAAATTATGAATGCTTTCCGTTGCTTTTCGGTTTGTGATCTCATCCAATATGTTTTTATATCATGTTAGAAAATGGAAGCAATCAGAGGATCCTCTCACCTCTTCCTAGACCATAACATCATAAAACCTATGATTGGGTAATTAAGACAATTGGTTTACTCTATACTAGTATAATGGGTGATCATGTTAAGAGGGCCTATCAATCATGGCCTAGCCTGGCCAGTACTTCAAATGCCCTCCAAACCCCTTATATAACTACCTCCCACATACCCCACTCACCTGGCAGACCCTATCACCCTCCCCCACACAGGTTCACTGGGACTCCAAAGCTGGATAACAATTATATAGGAAATATACTAGAGGAACTTGGTGGATTTTATTTATACCTATTTGAAGATTGTCTGAGTTCTATGATAGATAGAAAGAAAATTCCAAAAGATTTAGTTTACATCTCTCACTTTCTACATCATAAAAGAAATAGAATTGATCATTTAATATTTCTCAATTTTTTCTGGAGTCCCTATCTATACACATCACTTGGACATTACACCAGAGAATGTCTCAGATGTCCTTGCTGGAGCTATGTATCTGCAGATCGAGGCAGCAATCAAAATCTGCAGTGATTTTATGGTGGATAACCTGGACCTAGAAAACTGGTATGATGTCCTGACACTCTTCAGATCTTACAACCTGACAAAGGAAATTAAAACAGTCAAGTCTTTTGTAATCAGGCATATGAAAGAAATAGCAACGATGGATACTCATATCAGATTACCATATGAGGACTTTATGTTTCTTGTCGATAACTGGCAAGGCATGGAATGTCTACTGGCTAAGTTTATCCTGCAATGGGTGCGCTATGAACGGCCAGCAAGGTATGAGTACTTTGATGACCTGCTAGGTTCACTCCGGCTTTGTCTTATGATGACAGTTGAACAAGCTTTTTTAACAGATACAGTGGGTCACCCAGAGACAGATTACTGGAATGGTATCCTAGAGAAGGCACTGGAATATCACAAACTCCCTATCCACCAGCGGGTGCCGGAAACGTCTGACCAGGCCAGAGTTAGGAGTTCACCAAACTTTGTCACCTTTTCACAGCGGGATTCAGAAAAAGGGGGATACTTTTATGAAGCTTATAACCAGAACCACTTCACAGAATATAAAGCTCTGAAGATACCAGATATATTTGGAGAGGGTTTTGCTGATCCAGATGATCATCACTCCTACACATTCTACGAACAGATAGTAGTCAACAACTTTTTAGTTGTTGCTGTTGTTGATGATCTGCGTGCGGTTTTGGCAGGAGAGAGAACTGAACAGTGGTACATCTTTGACCCTAGAACAGTGCAGTGGGGGAAAATGGCCAACCTAGCCAAATACTTGTACAATCCCACACTGGTGCATGATAGTAGGCACATCTATGCCATCAGTGGACGCTTTTATCAACCGCAAGAAGAATCTGACCAAATCGAGAAATATGACTTTCAAAGTGATACGTGGAGTACCTTCAGTACAATGCCTGTTCACCTAAAATCCTTTGCTGCTTGTGTCTGTAATGGTGGCCTCTACCTGAGTGGAGGGATAGGAGAGGTTCTTAACAATGGACATAGACAATCACGTATGGATCGGTTAGACCTGGCTACAGGAGAATGGGAACGCAAGGCACCTATGCTGAAATGCGGATCCTCTCATGTGATGCATGCAATGACAATACATGGTGAGGAAGGAATGCTTCTCATCGGGGGAATGGACTTTGGAAATGAAGAGACGGACATAGAGTTCTACAGCCCACCCGATGACACATGGACAAAGTGTCAATTTGTCTTCAGTGCACCACCTCCTGTAATGCAGAGGCATTCAATATGGGTCCAAGGGAACTCTGTGTTTATTTCTGACAACTACACACAGAGACAGGCTCCCAGTGAAAAGACTCACTGTGCAGTGCTAACATTCCCTGAGGAAGGAGATGAAGTCAGTGTTGAATATGTGACAGAGTATGGGCCGCGTTTCCTGAAGTCTGCCATACACACTGTGCTCTCCATCTCCCCACATATTCTTCAAATGTTAGGTCCCTATTGACATTCAGTCAGTTGAAATTAAGCTGTTGATATTTCCATACAGCTAAAGATACCTGATTAAGGTATCAATGGTATTGAGAGAATGAGCAGCATAAATCTGAATAGGTGAAGTGATTGTGGAAAAAGGCCACTAAGTATGCATGCCTCATAGGAATAATTGTCTATAAAGTGTGGGAAAGAGATCTGGCCTTTGAAAACAAAACCTATGTATTGCGCAGAATGAAGCCCCATTATCATGAAATATCATATATTATGCATTATCATGAATAAAGACATACTCTTTAAGCCAGTGTATAGGTTGATTGCATTAATATTTGTTACTAAAATGATTCTGTGTTTTGATTACATCATGAAAAGATCATGGATGACAATGGCAATGAGCCATATATGGACCCACAGCGAGCCCTCACAGTAGGGCAGTTACCGGTAGTTCTTTTTTGCTGATTTGTTAATAATCCCTTTTTTCAGAGAGAGAACTTACCAGCTACCGTAAAACCACTGTGATAATCTTACCTCCCCTGTTATAAGCCGACCCCATACTTTGAGAGAAATTCATGAGCTGAACTCTTAGTGATTTAAACAACTTATGACTCCATTAAGAAAAACTCCCTTATAAGCAGACCCCTTAAAATGTCCCTTTACTCTACATTGTATAGAGACCTCAAAGATTGTCCAATTTACAAACCGTAAAACATGTATCTGATTATTTTCCCAGCCAGAGTGAACCATATTTAGCCCCTTATGGCTGGAGGGGGATTCGGGCTGTTAAACTCACGTAGTTACAAGCCTACATGACTGCATGATGCTACCATATATTACCTGTTCCTGTGCACGAGTGGGTGACCCAGCTTCCAAAAGCACTCACTCAGGCATTGTGACAGGTAAATGCACAGATAAAAGCCTCTTTGTGCCCAATATGTGACACGAAATAAAGGCTGCATGGTTTTTGAAAAGTATTTTTTAGGTACAGTAGGAAACTGTAGTATTTTGTAGTATTTTATTAAGGCTATACTATATGGTTTTTATGTGTTACAAGTTACAGTGAACTAAATAATCAAAATAAAGCTGTTAGGGTAGGTTCACCTCTTTCAACCAGTCTGATCCATGTTTTTTCATGAGCTACCTTTCAGGTCTAATTGCTCCTAGAGTTTTTTGTGCAAATCCTTCAGAATTGAACCAAACTTTAGGTATTGCTCTAGAAAATAACATTCATGATGTTTTACAATGCCATATATCAGTTTACAGTATATAATTCCATGATTTATCAGTCAGCCATATTACAACCACCAGAAATATGTGGAATAAACCAGTAATTTCCTGATTTTCACCAATGGATTGGCTGACATGAATGCATGCATCATATACCAAAATGTTACTAATATCAATAGAGAAGAAAACTATGTCTTGGATATGGAATAATCAAGACAAAGTACTGTATATCAAGTGCATTATGAGCTATCAATACAAGTAAATATTACTTGTATGAGCAATGAGGACTAAATGTAGCATTAGAGACATGCAGTATGGAGTTGTATTAAATATATCGGGGGCCCTGCCCCCTCACCCCCTATCCACCCCCCCCCCCCGCTTTTTGTGTTTCTCCCTTGGCCCCTATACATTACACATGTAGGCCTGCTATCCTTAACCCTCTAGTAGAAGGGGCTATTCTGGGAGGAGGAGGTATTCACAAGGGTAGGGGGAGTTTTCTTAGGCAAAAATTCAGGGTGAGAGAATTCCAGGGGAGATTCCAGAGAAGAAAATCCCATGGTTGACTTAGGGTATGAGATGGCTGACTTAGAGTGAATTCATGGCTGACTTAAGGTGAAATGGGTATACCTTACAAAATCAGTCCTAAATATAATTTAGGAGATTAATTATGCTCAATAAAGTCATGATTTGTGTAATTTAGATACATACCCAGCTTACAAAACCAATCGACACTGTGTATGAAAGGGACAAATACTTCAAATCAACTACCAAAGAGTATGAACGGTGGAGAGATTTTCATTCTCTGTTTGTCAAAACAGGTCAAACAGGGGTACTTCTGACTGATTTTACAATATGAAAAAGAGTGATGATGCGGATGCAATTAGGCACTAGCTAGATACTGGTGGCGTCACCATGTGTTCCTCTGGTACCAATTGTATCCCCCTAGTCACCAGCAACCAGCTCAGCCAAATCTCATGTCCGAGATTAGGGTACAAACAGGGTGTGAGTATTGTGAGTGGGTTGTACCTGGGCATTCCTTATGTCACCTGTCCCTCATAGAGTAGTGGTTAGCATGGTAGATTCATGATGCAGAGGCCCCAAGGTCAAATCCCTGTCAAGTCATATATTGGCGACCATAGGCCTACCATGCATTTATTGACTCAGGGTGCACCCCTGAGTCTAGGTAGACGACCTAAAATGTTGGTTAAGAGATTTTCCCAATTTCAAGTTCAATCTATCATATATCAGAAAGTATCCACTTTAATGATATAATCTTTGGTTCCACAGTTGCTTTAAGATCTAATCTATCTCATCCAATTGAGTACACACACAATTGTGCATTTTTTCCATGAATAAAAGGGGCTCAAAAAATTTGCATTTTCTTGAATCAACAAACCACCAAACATGCCCTCCCATTGAATCCTATGCTGAAGCCGTGTGCACCATTCTAGACAACCCTGCTCCGTGCTATGTTTTGAATTCAATAAAAGTTATATATACCAATGTGTGCTTGTCTTGCTATAGGCTTAGTGCACAAGAAAGTGTTATAGACTAGACAACCCATTCAGGAAATGGCCTATAATCATGAGGGAGATGTTGCCCATGTTGCCACTTGGGATGTTGCCAATGTTGCCACATGTTCTTGGGAGGTGGGGGGGATGTTGCCCATGTTGCCACTTGGGATGATCATTATGGTCAGTCACCACCATCATGGTCTGTCACCATCATGGTTCATTGTCATCATGGTTCACGGTCATCATGGTTCATGATCATCATGGTCTATGACCATCATGGTTCACGGTCATCATGGTTCACGGTCATCATGGTTCACGGTCATCATGGTTCATGGTCATCATGGTTATTGGTCATCATGGTTATTGGTCATCATGGTTCATGGTTCACGATCATCATGGTTCATGGTCATCATGGTTCATGGTCATCATGGTTCATGGCCATCATGGTTCATGGCCACCATGGTTCATGGCCAGCATGGTTCATAGCCATCATGGTTCATGGTCATCTTGGTTGATGGTCTTCATGGTTCATGGCCATCATGGTTCATGGTCATCATGGTTCACTGCCATCATGGTTCACAATCATCATGGTTCATGGTCATCATGGTTCACAACCATCATGGTTCATGGCCATCATGGTTCACGGTCATAATGGTTCACGGTCATCATGGTTCAGTCATCATGGTTCACGGTCATCATGGTTCATGGTAATCATGACCTTCATGGTTCATGGTCATCATGGTTATCATGGTTCATGGTCATCATAGTTCATGGTCATCATGGTTATTGGTCATCATGGTTCACTGCCATCATGGTTCACAATCATCATGGTTCATGGTCATCATGGTTCACAACCATCATGGTTCATGGTTCATGGTTCACGGTCATAATGGTTCACGGTCATCATGGTTCAGTCATCATGGTTCATGGTAATCATGACCTTCATGGTTCATGGTCATCATGGTTCATGGTTATCATGGTTCATGGTCATCATAGTTCATGGTCATCATGGTTATTGGTCATCATGGTTATTGGTCATCATGGTTCATGGTCATCATGGTTCATGGTCATCATGGTTCATGGTCATCATGGTTCATGGTCATCATGGTTCATGGCCATCATGGTTCATGGCCACCATGGTTCATGGCCATCATGGTTCATGGTCTTCATGGTTCACGGTCATCATGGTTCACGGTCATCATGGTTCACGGCCATCATGGTTCAAAACCGTCATGGTTCACAACCATCATGGTTCACGGCCATCATGGTTCACGGCCATCATGGTTCACGGTCATCATGGTTCAAGGCCATCATGGTTCAAGGCCATCATGGTTGATCATCAGGATGGATCATCAGGCTCGATTATCAGGGTTGATTATCAGGCTCGTCTGAAAATTGATTGAATTGGGTGCATCGCCCTGGAATTAACACGTAATAGTGTGGGTGCAGTCAAGGCATAATTATCATCCATTTTGTGATTGGGGATTGGGTAAAGACATAAAGTAGCCTGACACCCTGAGTCTCCTGTGATGTAAATCACACACCTATTGATATTCTTATGTATCAAATGTATTTTGCTTTGATAGGTAGAAGTGAGTAACAACCTTGAAATTAGATCAAGGAAATATCAATAGTGTTTGGACAAAATTTGTATTCCTATTTATTCAAAGGAACTATATGTATAAATAAGAAAAGGTATTGGTTGGTTACCAAGATATGACTTGACAGGGATTTGACCTTAGGTCCTCCGCATAATGAATCCACCATGCTAACCACTACTCTATGAGGGACAGGTGACATAAGGAATGTCCAGGTACAACCCATTCACAATACTTACAACCTGCTTGACCCCTAAGCTGGCACGCACGGGTTAGCTCTCCCAAGTGAGAGGACAGACGTTCAGAGCGTTATCTTAATAAGACTTTTAAGACAGTCTGAATAGTCTTAACTTTAGTAGAGGCCGCTTATGTCATTAAAAATAAATAATATTTTGAAAGTATTACTATTACGACTAGTATGTAATGGGGGGCTCTGCCCCCCAACCCCCGTTTCTTTTTCTTCTTTTTCTTCTTTTTCTTCTATTAGAGACATCCTGAATTCCTCTGAGCTGGTTGCTGGCTTGAAATGATTTATTTTTAATGATAAGAGCGGCCCTGGGTAAGACACTGAATTAAGACTTTAAGATGTCTTATTAAGATAACGCTCTGAACGTCTGTCCTCTCACTTGGGAGAGCTATCCAGTTTTTGCCCTAAGCTGGGACACAGGCTCTGGCTGAGCTAGTAGCTGGAGAGCATAGGGAATACAGACGGGTACAATTGCAAATGGCGCAGTACACTGGACATCTAGCTAAGGCGGAATATGCAGTATATATTTGGAAAACAATTCTTAAATCAGTGGGAGTTTATTGTCACCAGATGCATACTGAACTTATAATTTCATGTCAAAAGTGGTTGACTCAAGGTATGAGTTTGACTTAGGGTGAACCTACCCTAATATTGACACATAATTAGGCGAGGATGAAGGGTGAGGTCAGGTTTATCACATAATATAAAGTTACATGTATAAGTTTACATAATTAGATTGGTTGTTGTTATAACAGTCATTATTAGGCATATTCCTATCTAATGAAGCAATAGGAGATTGACACTGTTTTTCTAGAACCTGGATTTGATAATTTTGCAGTAACCAATAAGTTCGTTTTTTCTTCTATTTGCAGGATTGAAATACATCTGAGAGAGGGTTGACTTAGTTTTCATGCTTGAAACTCATAACAGCTCTTGTCAGCTGTGAGGGCTTCCATCACCGATTATAAACATCAATATATTTCCACTATGGACAGAACAATGACTGATCCTGTAAGAGCTGGAATCCATTCACTTTGGGAACAAGATCAGTTATTGGATTATACAATACTAGTGGGAGACCGTGAATTCAGGGTTCACAAAGTCATTATGTCCTCCATAAGTGACTACTTCAGGGCCTTGCTGACAGGCGGTCTGGCTGACCCTTGAAAAGATTGTGTTGTGATAGAAGAAATAAGTGCTTTGGCAGTCCAGGCACTCATCTCTTTCATCTATACAGATAAGCTACAACTTACAATGGAGAATGTGGCAGAAATTCTATCAGGGGCTATGTACTTCCAGATACAACCAGCAATCAACCTCTGTACGCAATTTATGAACTACAATCTTAATTTGGGAAACTGGTCTGATATTCTCACATTGTTCAGAAATTATGGCTTTAAAGACCTAGTTGAACATGTCCAAGCGTATGTGCGCAAAAACATAAAGGAGATTGCAAGAAGCGAAAATAACACCCACTTACCCTATGATGAACTATTTTTCCTGGTCAACAGCTGGCAGAGTTCTGAGTTTGAGCTCTTCCATTTCATTCAGCAATGGGTTGAGTATGACCTAGCACAGAGGCAGCAATATAGAGAGGAGCTACTTTGTCTTGTACGATATTGTCTCATGACTCCAGAAGAAATCAAAGAAATGGAAAAAAATAAATCCATGTCTAACTGTCCGACATCTGTGACTACCCTGGTGGACCAGGCCTGTGGTTACCACAAGCTTGCTGTCCATGAGCACGTCTTGGATGATTCAGATCAGACAAAACTTAGAAGTTCTCCAAGCTTCGTCTCGTTTCCCAAGATGCAGTCCGCGACTTCAGGATTGTTTTACGAACCTTTAACCAAAGAAGACTTCATCGAACACGAAGACCTAAAGTTGCCTGTCCAACAGGACTTATCTGTCAAAGCATCATACAGACAGGAACTAGTTAACAACTTTTTGGTTGTTGTTGCTGCCGATCTTCTCTCTGACCTGGGGGAAGAATGGTGGATTTTTGACCCACGGACGATGCAATGGAGCAAAATGGCAAATCGAGGTATGTATTTAAAAAACTCCAGGTTGACTCACGACAAAAAACACATCTATACAGTGGGTGGCGAGATACCTGATCAAGGGATTAGCACGAGTTTCACAGACAGAATAGACAAGTATGACTTCAAGACTGACACATGGACTCTGCTCTTCAGTCAGACACCTATTCGTCTGGTCTGCCCAACAACATGTGTGTGCAACAACGTCTTGTATGTGTGTGGTGGGGTACCCGCAGATGAGCTGGACCACTGGCTGTATGAAAATGATCCAGATCTACCAGAGGATCAGAAGCCGCGGGATAAGCCAACGACAAAGATGAATGGTTTAGATCTAGTGACAGGTCAGTGGACGGTCAAAGCACCCATATTAACAGCAAGTTTAGGCAATAGACTCCATGTCATGAGGATAGACGGTGAGGACGTCATGTGCAACGTTAACCGTATCTTCATGTATTCTCAACTCGAGTACTACAGCACACGGACTGATCAATGGTCAGTCTGGTCTATGGAATCCATCAAGAAATCTCTGCCAGATCCTGGTATGCATATCATCTATTCGACCTATTTCAGGGGGAATTGCGCATATATTTTTAATGTACAAACCACAGAAGAGCTCTACTGTGCCATCCTCACCATCTCTGAAGACAAGGAGGAAACAAGCATTGAGTTCATAGAGCCGTATGACAAGCTCCATGAATCTGCCCTCAAGGCTGTCCTCTCCATCGCGCCTCACACCAACGGGCCCCCATTCAGACCTCAGTGTCATTAGGTGTTAGTGGGGACCTTCATGATGGGGGCATAGAATAAGTAAGGAGTAGAATAACTTCATCAGGAGCCTTCCATAATACCAATGGGCATACCCGATTCGTAAAAGGCGACAAAACTTGAGGGGCCCCTTTGTGCACTACTGTGATTGTCACTAACCAAGCTGTATTGGCAGCCGCTGCCCATATGCCCGGGCCTTCATGCTGGTGGTCTACCTTGTGATCTCTCCTCAGTGAACCACGTCTGAGATATCAAAGGCCGTGGTTACATCTGGACGTTGAACAAATCAATTAATCAATCAATTAGGCCAGACAAAATAAAAATTGGTCCATGGATTCCACGCATCTTATTTCCGGAAATGAATTTTTTTTTAAATAAAAAAAACTGTCAATGGATTTTGCTCCCCTTATTTTTTTCCAAAAATCAAGATTTTTTAAATTGATTTTTTTTAAACTTTTTTTCTCTGGATTCCCGGAGATCATCCAATTTAATATTTTTTGCCATGAGTTGACCAAAATCCATTGATAAAAAAATTTGTTAAAAATAAATCAAAAACATTTCGCTTGCTCGCACCATTTTTTTCAAAAGTGAAATTCATCGACCAACTTTCTTTTTTGGGTGTGGCCTTATCCAATAAAGACTACATTAATGAACTTACTCCAAGGTGAAAGCAGCTGTGGTGGTGTTTGTGCTTCTAGACTTGATACTATTTCAGAACCATCAGGTCATAGAGCACGATGCATAACGTAAAAACTGTGTGACATGTATGGTCCCATCATCAATACTTTCACACCGAAGCATGATTTAGATCACATAAATTTGAATACAGGAAAATAAATTGTTCTACCAGTTTGACTTTAGCAGCATATTTGTGTTGATGTGTTTTATTTGTTAATTTGTAATTAGACAACATTTAATTTTTCAGCAGTTACATAAATGTCATCAAACGAAATAAATCCTGAAAGGTCCATAAAATAGTTATAGCTTGTTCAAAATTCTTATTTTCTTTGCTCTATCAAGCAATGACACAACATAAGAGACCAGAGGGTTTCAAAAATTAAATGATATCATTTATGGACGGCCCCAGGGGTGCCCCCTATTTTTCTGTACATGTTACACTCCCAATACACTAGGTATTACACCACCCCGCCTTTCCCACATTCCTGGATCTGAATTCTAGTGAGGGGAGGAGCCACCTATAGTCTGTATCTGCTGCCATTCAATGTATGGGGTCAGTGAAACCCCATGTGAGCGCAAACAGTAGTCGTCTTTTAAACCATTTCCATGGATCATACTTAAAGTAGAAGTCATTCAAGGAGGAGATTAGGCTACAGGTGGGGTTAAGGGCATTCAGAAACATGAAAATTAGTTATACCACCATGGGCCGTTATTTGTTTAGTTCAGATTCAGGAATATGGTTCATTCTGATGCAATTCAATTGAAGTTCCTTTATTCAGACTGGGGAAAGGTAGCTTATACACTCATTTCATCAGCCATTTCCACTAGGTGGCGTTACCATAGGAGAGGCTAAGATTCTGTCCCAGGGTGGGCATGTGTAAGGCCACCAGAATAGGGGTGGGGACCCTGCTCAACCCGTAATCAACTATCTAAGGTTGTCTCTGTTATCATATATACAGTGTTAAGATAATGTCTTTAACAGCAGTTAACACCCCCTGATAGAGGGATTTAAGTGCTTTTTAATCATGCTGATGGTCATCTGTGGTATTTAGTGGGGTCCAGCATCCCTGTGATGAGCATTACCAGCCCTGGATAATGTGCTCTAATTTCATTTTAATGAGACTGCTGCACCACCTTCTCCACCCCTCTATTTTCAACTGGTCTGCACAAGACACTCATATTCATGGTGGTCTAAATCATATTTTGATGAGACTTGCCCCATAAATGTTTCTATGGTGGATACATACACTACCTCCCTGTACATCCCTGAGATTTCTAAGTGATGCGGCAATTCTTTCCATCAGAAAAGGGCATGAGCGTGAGAGGTGTCTTTTCCCCCATAGTAAGCCTATGGGGTCTTCAGGCTGGTTCACAGGGTTGCCCTGGTAGGAACCCATCATGCCCACCCTGCCCTCTAGTGGAAACGCTTGATGAAAACAGTGTATTGACCTACCTTTCCCCATACATCTGTGGTCATAATTAGCAGTCTGCAGAATGATTAAAGTACTTAGTAGATAGCACTAAACATTGAATTGACTACGTTATACCCTCATATCATGCCCTTGTCGACCTTGGTCTAATACTTGTGATGTATATATTATAAAATGGGTGCAGTAGATCACTGACCTTGTTTCTTTATTCTGTGGTCATGGGAGGTCACAATCCAGTACACAGTCACGTTTCATATCACGCAAGGGCAATTTATTATTAGCTGTGTCCTGTGATAAGGGGTCCCAGCTAACAAAAAAAAAGAGGTTATTTTACGTCAAAATAAAGTAGCCCAGGCGATATGTGAAATAATCGTGCAAATGGTCCTAGAAGCATGAAATTGGACACACTTGAAGTCCACATGCATAAGATGAATTTCAGAGTTGGAGCCACCTGATATAAGCATTATTGAATGTTGGGCAGCCATTTTGTTTTGGCTTCACCAAATTCCCAAATTCCTACAATAACCCCGCATTTGGGTGCATAACTGTGACAAATGGATCAGTTGATCATGTCAAGCTTAAAGTGTATGTCCATATGATGTATCTCACACTTTGAGCCATCCAGAAACCCCAATGGCAGCCATATTCTTCTGTCATCACCAAAACATACCGATAAACACATGACCTCAATCTGACTTACAAAGAGTTATAAAATAGGGCCAAATAGGTCAGTCACTCCTGCCATGCTTAAAGTCCATGTCCATATGATAAATCTCAGAGTTGACGCCACCTGGAAAAAACCCATTATTACAGCCATGGCAGCCATTTTGTTCTATCAGTATTAAAACTCCCATTTTCTTCATGTACTGAACAAGTTAGTATCATATGTAGACAGTGATGTACTCATGATTCATGAATCCCAGAGTCAGAGTCAGCCAGATACCCCATTTCTACAACCATGGCAGCCATTTTCATTGTCAATGGCCGCACATATTTATACGGGTATTCTAGGTGGCTCCAGCTGTTATTTCTTCTAAATTTGTCGACATAATTTACTTACTGTTGGCTTACTTGATGGTAAAACAAAATGGCTGCCATGGCTGTAATACTTTTTTTCTAGTATGGCCCCAACTCTAAGATTAATCATATGCACACAGACTTCAAGCATGACATGAAAGAACTATTCGTCTCAATGTTATACTCTTTTGTCAGATTGTTATACTCTTTTGTCAGATTGAGTACATGTGTATATTGGTATGTTTTGGAGGATGTGAGAACAAGATGGCTGCCATGGCCATAATAATTGGTTTTCAGGATAACTCCAGGTCTTAGATTTGTCACATTCAAATTGACTTAAAGGTGCACATGACTGGTTGATATGGGATACTGTAGGAAATTTTTGAGTTGGTGATGCCAAATCAAAATGTCTGTCTGTCCTGTAATAATGGGCTTTTTGGGTGGGTCCAACTCTGAGATGCACCACATTGACATGGACTCTAAGCATGATATGATTGACTGAAGTATTTATCACCATTTTATACCTCTTTAAATGTCTGATGAAGGGCATGTGTATATTGGTATGCTTTAGTTAATATGCATTAATTATGTTTCAATGATGGTAACAACAAAATGGCCGCTGTGACTCTATAATGAGTTTTCCAAGTGGCTCCAAATCTGAGATTCCTCATGATTATGGACATTGACCTCAAGTATGACATGAGTGACTAACCTATTTTCCCAATTTTATAACTTTTTGATCATTGAATGAAGGTCATGTGTATATTGGTATGTTTAAGTATGGCAGTAGAAAATGGATGCTATGGATGATATAATGTTTTTGTTGGATGGCTTCAACACTGAAATTCATCTTATGGACATGGACTTCAAGCATTACATGTCTGAGAGAACTAACTTAAATATGGAGTTATTGCAGGAAAAATATGATTTGGTAATGCAAAAGCAAAATGGCCGCTCTGCTTGGAATAATGGTTTTTCTGGGTGGCTCCAACTCTGATATTGATCCTATGGACATAAACTTTAAGCGAATCCGATTTCATGCTTTCACGACAAGTTTGCACAATTCCACCTGAATTTTGGCATATCGCCTGGGCTAATAGACCCCTTTTATGAAAACAGGTCAAGTTTATACAAGCTAACACTTTGTGCTTCACTGCCCCACCAATTCGGTCACAGCCAGTATAGTGATCCTCAGTCTACAGTCCTTGTATAACATTAACAGAAGGCAGAGTTGCATGTACATCAGCTGAGCAGTAGTTTCAAACCGTTTGAGCTGCTGAGCTTCAGTCAGATCTTGCACTTGATGAGCAGACAGGATGGCTGTAAGTATAGCCCAGGGAGGTGTCTTAGATTATTTTCACCGGGATGTGTGGTCATTGGGCTTAAATCTGACCCTTATAAGTGTGTTGCCATTGCTAGAAATATAACCCCATTCCTGCGTAAATTCTGCAAAGAGCATACCCATATTGGTGCAGGGCCTCTATGCATGGGTCCTGACATCACATCCCGATGGGACTTAAAGGGCTAAGTATACACTTTTATATTTCTAATTCAAATGATCATACCATATCCTGTAGTTCAACTGGAAAAAAGGAAGAGTTCTGCAGTTAAGCTTGTGAGTCAGTCCTAAATGTCACACCCATGAAGGCATAATGGAGGTTACCCCTGAAAAACATACCCATATAGGTGTACACTAGGTTCATTAACGCCATAGCCCTTGTCTAGTATAAAGATACACAAAGAGCGACAAAGAGATACCACTTCCACCTCATTGTTTCATGAATGTAACCCCCACCCCCTCTCTCTGCCTGAGCAAGTAACGCCAGACGCAACTTATGGAGCTTGATTGGAAACAGAGCAATGTAGATATTGCTCCTGTTTACTTGATTTCGGGTGGGGCACCAATTCACCAACACCCACTTGCTTGCCCACACCCACCCGGGGGTTTAGATGGGGGCCCCCCATGTCGCATGTCGAATTTAAAGAATTGCCATTTCATGTCACTTAAAATTCCCATGTTCCATGTCGCCCCTAAGAACCTGCCATGTCTCATGTCAATTTCAAGAAATACCCCATGTCATGTCACTAACATTTTCTCTCATGTCCTTAAGCTCCATGTCACATGTCGATTTTAAGAAATGGTCATGTCGCCATGTCGAATTTAGCCATCTACCCCCATCCACCTACCTACTCGCCCACAACAACCAGCTTACCCACACCCACCTGTTTCCTTGAAATGTGATTACGGACTATAGTGGGATACATGATTTGAGGGTAGTTTTAAACCAGGAACATGTTTCTGCTGTCAGGATGGACAAATTGTTCACCTTTCCTGAAATGATTTATAGCTTCTATCTTTCAATCAATCAAATCAACCACATTATCACCTTGACCCAAGTGATTTTTGTAAATCTGATGTTCAATCTTGTTTAAAAAGCGATTCCCACAAAAACAACATGACATTTTTTAGCTCATAATGGCATTGGCTCCACTGCTAGCTGCGAAACGTTGCGATCTTTTTTCATGTTTTGTTTTACATTCGCTTAATTTCGCCTCATTTCGTTTCATTTTGCCTCAGTGTCCCCTTGATTGTGGCCCTGTTCTTGGTGATACTTAGGACCGCATTGCTGCAAAATAAAGCGGAATGACGCAAAATGTCCAAAATAAAACATGAAAAACCCATGATTTCTGTTGATTTCAAGAAATTCATAATACCACTATCAATTTCAAGAACCTATGTCATTGTGTTGAGCTTAGTGGTCTGTAGGACCATGTTCTTGGTGAATGAGATTGCCTTCCCCCCTAGTTATGAAGCCAATTAAGTTTTTCCCAACATTGTGGTGTGGGCAATTTTGTTATTGACAATTTTGTCCATCGGCCCTATATGAACCACCACAACCACCCCATTAATCAAATACACACTCATAATTCCTACAGATGTCTTATGCAAGTATTTTCTTTTAAATCTATATACAGGAAAGGCTAGAAGAGTTGAAAGAGACCCTTGCTGCACTGGACCCAAATGCTGTCACTGTCACTGGAGTAGCTGTGGCTGCTTGTACAGTGTTTGTCATCCTGGGCGTCCTTTGGTGTCGGTCTAAATCAGGGAAATATAAGTTCCCTCATGGCCCACCAGGAACGTTCCTGTTGGGCAATGCCTCACATGTGGCAGACAACTATTCACAGATCCACAAGGTGTTCACAGAGTGGTCCAAGACCTATGGTGACATCTTCTCCCTCAATATATTAGGCAATAAGCAGCTTGTCCTTACTGGATGTGAAGCCATTAGAGAAGCTATCATCAAGTCAGTTGTCTTCAATGACCGTCCTTACTTCTACAGAATTCACTATGTACTGTCCTTTACGAAGGACCTCACCTTTGGGAACACCTCCCCAGAGTGGGCGACTATGAAGAAGGCTGCGTTGGGCTCGTTGAAGACGTACAGTGATGGGTTACAGAGGGTGGAGCACTTCTCACACGAGCTGCTCACAGACCTGCTGCAGGAGTTTGACAACCACAAGGGGCAGCCCTTCAACCCCCGCTGGGAGATCCGCGATGCCATCGCAAACTTCATGGCATGGCTGGTGAGACACTTTTCTTTCGGTTCCTTATATTGAGCTAGATGTGTACATACATACATGAATTTTCCCCTAAGGTTGACCAAGACTATCAACTAGGTTATTTATAGGAACATACTTAACTTCAATTCAATCAATTTCAATTTACAAAGTTTTTATTTGTTTCAATCAAATTACAGAGAAGATTGATACTTATTTTTTTTTTTTTTTTTGATTGTTTAATCGTTTTATTCTTACTCAACTTGCTTGAGTGGATCGTAAATGGAATACTACATTAATTTCCGCTTATCATGTTCGACAAGCTGATCTTGCTAATGTCCACATTTCTCAATACAAACACTTACATTATCTTTCACAATTTTCCTTTAACTACTATGCGACTATGGGTCACTTATCATGTTCGACAAGAGACCTACATCAACACCTTGTACATCATAGTTATCTTATCTCTTAGCTGTCTCTTAGCTGTCTCTTATCATATTCGACAAGATCTGGCTAATTAATCTTCTAACAATATCAACAGCAGAGTGAGATAGAATAGAACGAAGGGCTGCGTTTAAGCTTTGCAGCTTATCTTAATGCTTATACTTATAATGAGTAATTAATTATTTTTGTGTATATGTCCTGCACCTTCATTTCAATATTACTGCATGAGAACTTACATAGAACTGGTTAACCTCCAGATAGCTTCACTTTTGATAATTATATGTACGTCTAGCTGTATTTGCAATAAAATTGTGAAAGCATTGCATTATGGTGGTTTAAATGTAAAAGAATGACCTATATGAATTTATTTTCCCTCAAGACATATGGTGAAGGTCTCTCAAAAGATGAGCTCCTGCAGTCACGTCGGTTCAGTGAGCTAATTGGAGATATAATGGCAGCTAAGGGTATAGGAGGTCTACTCGACTTGGCACCATGGCTAAGGTTCATCCCCAATCAGTGTGTGCGGGACATGGAAGAGTGTATCGATATACAGAAGTCTCTTTATGATACGCGACTCAGAAATGGAAAGGTAAACAGTTATAAAAGGCTATACATCCTGCTCTGTACAAAGCTTCAGATTCCATTTAAAATTGGTTAAATTCAAGACACTGAGTTATTATGGTAACTAACCAATGTACAAAAATGTCATTGACCAGGCCCGTTATGACCCTAATGATGTGACATGTGCCCTTGATGTGATGACAAAACATCAGTCAGAGACAAAGCTCTCAGATGAACAACTTAATAATATTACAAAGAACCTGATCGATGGAGGTAGGTGTATAAAATTGTCTTTATTTTCAAATAGAATTATCTAAAAAAAAGTTAATTATCTTTCTCTTTGATTTTGTAACATATTCATGATAATTCCACTTGTTTGTTTTTTTCAAAACAAAGTCTACTTTAGCGAATTACATATGTATTTCTTCATCTGATCCTCTATCCTAGGTAGTATGCTATTGTTTACATGAATTGGCATTTTAAACCAATTCTGCTGTCGTATTTCATAGATAATAATAATAATAACAACAACAATAATAATAATGATATAACTGTTTCATGATAATGTAATATGAGGGAGAATACAGGGCAAACGGAAATATTATAAACAAGGTATTTTATGTTTTACTTAGAATTTTGTACATATTCTTTCACTATCGAGGATTATATTCTCAGGACCAAATAGAGATAATTATAAGCTTGAACAGTTAACTGTACAACATTATAACTCCTATCTTCACAGGGACAATCACGACCAGTGTTACCCTTCACTTCTTCCTGGCGTTGATGGCTAATTACCCAGACATCCAGAAGAGGGCTCAGAGTGACATAGATATGGCTATAGGAGACCGCCTACCCCTGTTGGCTGATAAGGCCTCCCTGCCCTACCTGGAGGCCATGGGGTGGGAGACTCTCAGGTTATTAACACCTGCACCTATAAATTTCCGTAGAACAACAAGAGATACAACCTTCCAAGGCTATCACATTCCTAAAGACACACAGGTGAGGAAATCATTTCAAGCATTATTCTAAATATCATTCTAAGCATAGTTTCAAGCATTATTGGAGAGTATGACTGTATTTCCTTTATTTACATAGCAATTAGTCACAGATTTGGGGGGCTGATATTGATCCATTGCGGCAATATTATAAATATCTTACTCTTCTATCACCAAACAAAACAAACTTGTTTGTTTTAAAACAGGTATGGGTGAACACATGGAAGATGCATCATGACGACTCCTACTGGGATGCTCCATTTGAGTTCCGGCCAGAGCGTTTCCTGGATGCTGAAGGGAAGGTTGTGCCACCTGACCACCCCAACAGGACCCAGTAAGTAATACAATGTCATTCTACCAGGCTTTCTTCTGTGCTGTTTTAGTCTGGGCGGACTAGCAGACCAAGTGTTTTTTAACTTTCACCAAAAAAGGTTTTCTGGTGTTGACTTTTTCATTTCATATGCAAAAGTAAATCATTAAAAAAGCTGAAAAACTACAAATTAAAGAAAAAGTAATTATTCTATATAAATACAAATAACAGGCTATACATTCACGACCAAAGTTATTAAATTATCATTCACCATGAAAATTATTTAAGGTGAATATATAGCCATATGCAATCAAAGTACTGCCAATGTAGATTGGACTTCTATTAAAATGGTAAAATGAGACATCTTGTGTCAAAAGTATAAATTACCTGAGAGTTAAAATTACAAATGTATCAACGTGAATATGACCAGTAAAAGGCATCCTTTTTTCATAAGGTACTAGCTGGGTTGTAACATGTGAGGTATTTATGGATTTAGTCATTCATAGATCTGTTCATTATTAACTATTTGGGGTTACTATTTTTGTAGCTGCTTATGGACTTAAGTTTGTGGCATTTCCCTATCATACCATTCCAGGATAATGCCTTTTGGTGCAGGACGTAGAGTGTGTATTGGGGAGACACTGGCCAGGAACAGACTGTTCCTCTTCATGACGACCTTCATTCAGCGATTCACCTTCATCCCTGAGAGTCCTGACAACCCCCCTCCTGCCGACCCCAGGAAGTTTGAACTGGGTCTTGTTCTTGTTCCACAGGACTTCAATATCAGGGCAATATCACGTAAGTCGAGTGAGGCTTAGAAAAGGGAGCAGTGAAAGCATATTTACCAGATATTTTTATCACAATGCACTCAACTTTCTTTTAGTATAGAAGCTAAAATGTTGTCTCGAAAAATGGAAAAATTATGAGAAATACTCACAAAAATATGGAAGCCAAACTATGACTTAGCTACTAATTATGTGGACTATTAAACAAAGGGGGAAATAAAATCAGTATCAATGAGACTCATGTGTACTAGTAGCACGAAGTAAGTGCAAGGTAGGCAAATAAATCTGCCTGTCTACACCATGTGTTCATTATAAGTATTTGATACTATATCTGGATGTCATGCAAGTTTGCATACCATCTGCAGATAATGTTATGATAGCAATGGGCATCCAAAATCGTCCCATTTGGATAGTTAGTTGCAATACATATTGTGAATCAATCATTTATAACCTATGATTGATGTTTAACTTAAAGAGGATCCCTCATGAGACACTTAGTATGAAAATCATTGTATGCACGTTGGTAGATGAAAAGTCAAATTTCCATGAGTTTAAGTCTGTTGACCGGGTTCATCATGGGGAAAAAGATGCTCCTTTGTGTTTATTTTCTTTACCTTTATTGTTTCAAAATAAGAAAAGAAAATAGTCTTAACAAACCACTGTGGGGTACAAGCATGAGATATCCAATGATCATTTGTTTTTGCATTTTATAACCTGTATAACAAGTAACATTGTCTAGATATTCCCTTGTTTCATCTAACCATGACAATACCAATGAATTGAGGTGAAGTATTTTATCCGAATAAAATAATATTAGTATGTTAAATTGACTTAAGGGCTTGTAATATAGGCAGGGTCCCTGAAAAGACATGAGCATGACTGTACATATGATTTAGTAGGATATGTTAAACCTGCATAATATTATACATTGTTATGTGATGGAAAACCGCCCCGGACGTGCAGTATTTGCTGTAAAACCTCCGAGTTGTACTGGTCGGCACCTCTTACCGAAGTTACCGACGATAAATTGTCATTAAGGTTTCATAACGTATTACATAACATTCAACTCTAGGTGGCGCTGCTGGTATGGTCAGGTGACCCCCAAAGGCCTGTATATAAGGTCGGCTGCTCTTCCTAAGAAGGCAGTCAGGTTTGGTTCATGCTTAGGCACACACCTCCCTGCACTCCGGGTTGATACACACTATTCCGTAGTTTGTTCATCCTCTTGTATTATTTTTGATCCTCTTCTGATCCCTGTTGTAACTGCCGTGTCACGCCACAAAACCCCTTATTTTACCTTCATCCAATGATTACGTAATGTTTCGTCATATTACGTCATAATTATGATTTATGATTATTAATATTCATATTTATTATTATTCACAATACTTTATACATATTTTCAATCCATATGTCTATCAAAGTACACTCAGATGTCAGATACACCTATTTCTCATTTAGCCAAGCCAATCTTTCCCCCATATATATAATTAATATATCACAAGCTGACCCCATATAATAATACAAACATAACGGTCGGCACCCAGACATGGAGGTGCCGACCAGACAATCTAACTACGGATATCAATGGACAATATGCCGGCCCCTGGATTACAGTCGGCCTACAAACAATGACATAATCCGCATACACTCACCAGTATGGCGCCCCGGTGCACTTGAGATGACCAGGTGCCACCTGGAGGCGGGCAACAAAGCCCCCATGTGTGCGCGTTACCTATTATGTAATGTATTTCCCATAATGCACTGGACACCGGCTCCCCCACCTGCTGTCCAGCGCACCTCCATGTTAAAGCTATGAATATATAATTATCCAATCAAATGTCAAATGAATATTATCCAATGAAAACCACTGTTACATATGTTTCCGGTCACGTGGGCTCCTCCTCCACCTGCCGGGCACTTATATTTAAGCCCCGGACAGCTGGAGGGAAATCAGAAACACCTATCAACATCTTACGATACTGAGCCCTAGTGACTGGTACTCTGATATTAATATCATTATCAATAAAATGTACCAAGTACTACATCTGACGTCTCATCCGCCATCTTTATTATCCACATTGATGTGACAGGGATTTTTCCAGCCACAGAGTGGTAGAGAACCGGGCAACCTTCAGCTACCTGCTACGATGAAGAAAATTTTTTAATGCAGAGACACCTGTCCCTCAGTGACCTATCATCACGGAGGCACACTAGGAGCCAGGGACCAACACTAACATGAGGTCTACAACCCACCAGGAGGAAAAGACCTAGCAGCACCAACAACCACACCAAGTCCACCTCCTCGATCTACAAGGACACAGTAAGACATTTTATACCAACACAACTTATAAACACTGTGCCTCTCATACCTATAGAAATCACTACCCCACCCACCACTCCCATTCGTGTTGAACCTACTGTCAACATGGCCGGAGATGCTGGACAGGTAGAAATAGAAAGACAACGAGAACTAGACGATAGGATATCAAAACAACTAGAAACCCAGTTAGCCAACACAAAGGCAGAGCTGGAAAAACCTAAGACTGATCTCGCCGCCTGTAGCGAGAAATCCAAATTGCAGAACGATAAGTCGATTAGCTACTTGGCTAGTGCTATACACCAATACTTTGTGGGTCACTCTGGATACCTTCATGACTACCTAACTACGTTGCCCCTCTGCCCTCTTATACTTTCCCATATACCATTACTAACTACTCTACCCATAGTAATCTCTCCCCATTTCTCATCTTACACACTACAGTAATCAGATAAGTCGTTTTCAATTTGGCATTTTCATGCTCAATGCTCTTGAATTACACAAGATTCCACTGAAAACATTTGGCTATTACAAATCGTCAGTAGAAGGCACAACTTGACGAACAGAGCCATTCAATATTTTTGGCAGCCCCTAAAGTGGAGCATACGCAAGGTATGCAGTTTTAAAATATGCAAGGTATGCAGATCCTAAGACACCTGGCTCAGTTGGTGCCTTCTTGCATACTTAACACAGGGTCAGGAGTTAGGAAAGCAGACTAACCATTTAGGGAGTGTTCATTCATTAATTACAGGGGGTGATGCACTGAAAATATTGAATCTCAAATGTTAGTCAAAAGTAAGCAGGTTGTACTAACTTTTTACTAACTTTTGTACAAACATTAGCGAAAATTACATGCCCAAAGTTCCTGTCCTATCTTAGCGTTTTGCTGCTAACCCTTAGCTAAAAGTTAGCATTGCCCAGGTCACCTGAACGTATGAGGCTACCATAAAATCTGGTGTACACCCGCATCTCACATATAACCCACACCCCGACTTTGAGAGAATCCTATAACCTCTACCTAGGGCTTGAAAATTGTGATTTTAGTACTGTAGACCTTCCAAAACCCTTGTATTAGCGTCACCAATGCGGGCCTCTTATCAGTTGGATGGCTGCTGCTACCGTTATGCCAACTATGCACGGGCCGCATTTTTGACTACCACTGAGAATGGCATGCAGCTATTCACGTCAAAACAGGTATAAATTGACAGAATAAAGCTATCAAAATTTCTCCGACAATGAGAGGATATATTTAGCTTTCTTTTTGTGTATTCGACTTTAAAATCGGATGCTGAAGACCATAAATATCAAAGGGATAAAAATACTTGATTGAAAAATCATCAACTGTTCAAAATATGTGCCCCGCGCCCATTATCTATTAAGCACATTGTATAGAGAAGAAATATGGCTTTGCATTGGTACATACATGGTCAATGTAAGTTGTTGTTAAGAGCCGCGGATTTGCTACTTTGTAAGGGGTATAAATATGTGTATTGGAGGTACACAGGGGGAGGGGGCACACTGCCGGCACCCCCGTGGACAAACCCCGTGAACAAGCCCCGTGAACAAGCTGTGAAAGCTGTGCATGGGTCAGTCTCACCCGCACCTTTGGTTAGCTAAGGGGGTCCATGTCATGGTGAGTTTTCTATGGTCACTTCTCCAATTGAAGTGCCGTTTTTCCAAAGAATAATCTTGAATTATATTGGCTCTAGACATGCTAGATACATAATTCGAACGATTTTGTTATCCTAATGGCATGGCACGTCCATACAACTAAAAACTATATAGGTATATTATGTTCCTAATTTCTCTGTGGTGACGCTACTTGTATTACCTGCCCATAGACCTGAGAATATTGTATAACCTGCACTAGAGGTTTGGTTCTAGTATAACCCACAAGTTACATGCAGGAATTTATGGTAGTCATTCATTAGTGATTAGTACATCTATAACCAGTCAGTGGCATGGCCCTGGTTAATATGCAACAAGCACATCATGAGTTACCTGTGCAATGGTAACTCCATCCATTGAAGCCAGTTTATCTACATAACAATTATTGTCCTGTAGAATTGGCCATATAGAGACTTGAGTCTGTCTTTGATATATGCATTTTTCAAGAACACAAAAAAGGTGTCCCATTCAGAAAATCTCATTGGAATAGGTTGATCAGTTTTTTTTAAAATCTGGCTAAGTAGATACATGCATACATTATGTTACACCCCATATCATATTCAAAATTAGAAAAGGTTACCTCTAAGCATGATAACAAGTGCAATTACAATCTTATCATATAGCTAAATATCTCATGGTTTGCTTGTGCTGTCACCTGGTGTGGAGTTCCTGTGGGTAGCTGGTTAGTAAAAAGTTAGTCATAGTTTAGCAAAATCTTAGTTCGATTTAATAATGCTGATAAGTTGGTGGTTTTGACTAAGATATATTAGCATTGACTAACCCCCAGAATTTTCAGTGTGGGTTGGGGGGGGGGCATAAAACAGCTAGGTTGATCCTACCTTAGGGGGGGGGGGCATAGATTCTTTGATCCCATTTGAAGGGGGCATACTTGTAAAATGATGTTCCTTTATAGTGAAAAGGCCTGGGTGTTACTATAGTTCAAAGTGTGTTAAAGGGGGGAAGGGCGCAGATTTCCGGCAAGGGGGGATGCGCCTCTGTACACGATTTCACTCCCTTGTAAATGGCAAAAGAAAGGTTAACCAAACATGCGATAATCAAATACGGTGTGTGTGTGTGGGGGGGGGGGGGGGTCCACCATGATGCCATGCTGGCAATATATAGCCAGTATTGTATGATGGGGTCACGTTTGGCCCGTACCAGCCAGAGGTGCATCTGGCTTTATAAGCCAGATGCACCGAGGGCTGGTGCGGGGCATGCGTGCCCCTAGCATGCAATACAAGCTTTATTACATGATCAAAATACATTTATCTAACCCCCTACCACATTTCCTTCATAAATCAGCGAGTTTGCATCTTAAATCGGCGAGTTTGCATCTTAAATCGGCGAGCGGTTTGTTTACATCGGCGCTATTGTTCTAGATGTCACGTGATAAAATGCTGCCTTCTGATTGGTCTACAACCCCAAAAAGCATACCACACACCCGGGTGGTATGCAAAAGCATACCACATCCCCAGTTGGTACATTTTCCTTCATTATCTTAACACAGAATCGTACCAATAACGTAAGGTCGTGTAATAACATCCACTACTCCGCAGTCAACATCAGATAGCAGACATATCCAACACAGGGCGTTCCAAAGTACTGAGGTCAATAGCCGTTGATAGAGTTGATATTAAACTCTATTGGCCAGACTGGTCAGCAGAGGGGAAGAGAGGTCAATCAAAGTCCTGCTATTCAATAAGCGACCTAGGATTTCAGATAGTATATAGCAATATACAGATACAGTTGTTCTTTACTGCAAGAGGAACACAGAGAGAGGATGGCTGTAAGTAGTCCGCTTAACCCTCTTTTTTAAGTCGGTCACATCCTATATTATAGCCTTAGCCATAACAGCATCAGGACAGTGGTGGGGGGGGGGGGGTACAACCGCTAAGTACATTGAACCATATCAAAATATTGCTAAATATGTCAAGCATGCAACTGCCATGTGTAGTAGACTATTTTATCTATAGTAAAAGCAGGGATGTCGATTATAGGGACATCCAACTGTTATTTGTATTAATAATTGCTATCTATATCATCTAGGAATATAGAGTGTTATGACACGATTGGGCCACTCATCATGCTTTTTCTGGGATATCCCCGTGCTGATATCTAGTTATATCGGCACCCTTCCGGTGGATATCATACCATTTCCGGTGGTCCTGAGCAAACCCGAAGTTTATTCATCCATAGAATCGGAGGTTTCATGGTGATTTGAACTTGGGGCCCCAACAGTTGAAGTCGGACACTCTACGTGCTACGCCGTCGAGGCGCTGGTAGAAGTAGGGGATGAAAGAAGGAGTCTATAGGCAGACTTTCAGGCCAGTAGGGCCATTATTTACCGAGTTACAGAAGAAAACACATTTTTTGGTATAATTTCTTTGAAACTCAATTTTATTATTATTTTTTTATTAGCAAGGTAGAAGTTGGACTTAACTTATTTATGCATTAAAATAATTCTAGTTTTTATTTTAACATATATATAAACGCATATTAAAAAAGGTACCGTGACCATGCTCTGTGGGTCTGCGTATGACGTCCCCCCTCAGGTTCTAACCGGGGACCAGAGGTGTGTGAGCCGAACGCGCTAACCGCTTGGCCACAGCGATGATGGTACCGGACAGGCCTAGGATAGAAGGAGAGGAGGAGGCTACCCACGTCAGCGGCCAGCCGCAGGCAAGCAACCCCACTCCCACCCCGCACCTCTCTCTCTCAAGTCTATGGTTTCCCTGCTATAGGCTATAGGGTAGGCCTACAGGGCATCATGCCGACCATTTGGGAGTGTATTAACACCATAGGGCTGGCATGATGCAGTATTAGGAGGTATCATATAATAAACCTAATATTGTATGGCTAACAGGTCACTTGGGGGTGTATTGTATGGATATCGGGCACTCGGCGCCACGCGCCTTGTGCCGATATCTTACGATACACCCCCTCGTGATCCTGTTAGCCATACATTTTTGGTTAAATATCTGAGGAATATGTTTCCTTGGTAGTGAATAATCAGGTCAAATTTAAATTTAGTCAGTTATACAATCCATTTTCAGAGTAAAGGTTGCATCTTTTGCAAAATCCAAAGACAGAGCTATGAGCTTAGGAATATACACATGGTTGGTTTCTATGTCATATTCAACAGTTACCTACGCTTCTGAAAATCGCAGTGGAAACCATGACTTAGCATGAATAAAAATCATTTTGAATCTTGAATTTATGTTTTATGGATCCAATATTGCACCTTTGCCAAAATCAAAGATAGCTACCATAGATACCTTACAAACTGCTAAGTGTATCAATGTCTTTAACTGTATCAATAGAAGTTCTTATGAGGGTCATTTGGGACTTTGCCACATTAGAAATATATAACCTAAAATGCATTAAACATGTGTATGTAAGTATGTATGTATTACGGTAGAAAATTCTGTAAGGAATAGTTTCATTTTAAGAAAGAAGGAACAGTTTTTATTCACTTAGCAAAGAAATAATTGGTATATTTCTCTTGATACAAATACACTCCTTTCGATGAACAAAAACCTAGCAGTTTCCCCATACAGTTAGTAGTAGGATGATTCAATGCTAAGTTACTACAGTTAGCAGGATTGATACACTTATCAGTTTTACAGGTTGAGGGCCGGGCTACACCACAACCGTGACGTGCAGCTTATCACTGTTGGCCTACATATAGTAAACGTTAAGGTTTATTTACGCTCAACAGACGTAGAAGTAGATTTACTTTAATCTACCTCATTCAGACGTAAATATACGTAATAAATATACGTAATAAATCTACGTAGATCTACGTTAAAAGATGTAACTTTTCAACTTCAAGTGGGTAGATGACTTCTCAGTGTCACACTAGGTGGCAGCACTATCAATTATGGAGAGAATGTTACAGCTCTTTAACAAATCTACCACATTCAAGCAGTAAATTCTCATTAATTTTGAATTCAATATCATGCAAATAAACCGTATTCAATATAATATTTATATATAAAGGAGAGTAGACTAAAGTGTTGGGCCTGAATATGTGTTTTGTGGCACTTTACTGATCGGACCCACATTTGTGGTAAGAGAAGAAATACAAAGCCTCTCTGCAGCCCAAACTATTCAACAGATCTATACTGCATTTGAGGCTGTTCAGTTGAACTAGAAGAATATACTATATAGAATGAAATGACATTATAGTGATTATTTTGTATGAATATTGTTTGTTAATGCAAATTTGTCTGCAATATAATGCAACTCTTTGTCTGAATCCCACTATTTAGAATTATATGTTATGTGTTTAAAGTCCAGTTGAACATAGATTTACGTAAATTAGCTATGTAAATCAGACCTGTAGGTTTGAGAGTGGTAAATAAACCTTAACATTTTGACGTTCATAAACCTTCTTAAATTACATAGTTCAGACCAAAATTCAATGTAGATTTACGTCTGACCAACGTAGTTGTGTTTACTGGGACAGGGTCCTCTTCTCCCAAGTGCACATTTCTAGACAGTTATCTTGTTTGGTCAATTGTTCATTGTTTTAACAACAGGGGGCCTGTCGATGCATTTATATGAAGGAATATGTTTATACAATCGTACATGTTCATTACATTCCATTGCTGCTTCACCTAGGATGCTAAAACCCCATGGATCTATTTGAGGTTTATTTTGACATGTTGTCCATGTGATGCCCTTTTAGAATCTGTATTGTTTGTCATAACAACTTAGTAGTTCTGAAGAGACAGCTTCTCAAACATACCTAATATTTCTGCAAAATCAAAGGAAATGAGGAACATTTTGACTAGTTTGTTGACATGGTTACTAGTTGGAATGTCGAATATACTCTCATATCGAACATGGGATTAAATAAAGAATAACTTGAATTGTAAAAGTGTATCACTGTATGTTTCCCACCTGATCTAGGTCACCAGGTCAAATACATTGTGTATCTATGTGCATAATCATGCTTTACTGGATGGAAAGGGCTAGAGGTGAGGTTCATGAAAAAACATTTCCTGCCATGGAAGTTGACATAATCTTGTGTTGGCTCTGAATTATTTCGTACTTGATGTATATACCTATGAAAATGACAATATATATAGGATCTATATATATACTGTACAGTACTACACACAAACTGCATTGTAGATGTAGGCCTATTAAAAGAAGACATCATTTTTGCTCCAAACTATTAACAGGAACACCTAGAACAGCTCAAAGTGACTATTGCAGAACTGGATCCAAATGTGGTCAAAACTGGAGCAGCTGTGGCTGTCGGGACGGCTGCTGTCCTGGCCATCGTTTGGCAGTATAATAAATCACGGCGATACAACTTCCCACCTGGACCACCTGGGAAGTTCCTGGTGGGCAATGCCTCACATGTGGCAGACAACTATACACACATCCATGAGGTGTTCACAGAGTGGTCGAACACCTACGGTGACATCTTCTCCCTTACTATGTTAGGCAAAAAGCAGCTTGTCCTATCCGGACGTGATGTGATAAGGGAGGCCACCTTCCAGTCAGCTGACCTCAACGATCGACCATACTTCTATAGGTGTCACTACTTATTGGACTTCCAGCAGGATATTACCTTTGGTACCACATCACCGGAGTGGGCGACTATGAAGAAGGCTGCGTTGGGCTCGTTGAAGACGTACAGTGATGGGTTACAGAGGGTGGAGCACTTCTCACACGAGCTGCTCACAGACCTGCTGCAGGAGTTTGACAACCACAAGGGGCAGCCCTTCAACCCCCGCTGGGAGATCCGCGATGCCATCACAGACTTTATGTCCTGGCTGGTGAGACACTATTTTTAACATTCATCCCTGCATCATATGAATAGGAATGATTTTGTAGCATTGCTAGGTTCTTGAGAATCATTTAATTCAAAATAACAAGTGTAACATAGGATAGATCTATCGATATTACATTTCATATAATGTATTTTTTAATAGTAAAATGAATAGAGAAAATGCAATGATTCAGCGACATTATAACAATGTTCCACACCAGTATATGCAGGTGTTCCTTTAGTTCTTCTTATTGTAACAATGCAGTGATAATGTACGGTTTAATAGGGTAGTAAATACACCAGATTAGGCCACTAAGAAGTAATTGGTAATGATTCTGTAGTGATTACTTCACATACTACAAATCTGAATGACTGACATAGGGCTACTTCCAAATCCACTGAATGGGAAGTCATTACATTTATAAATTACCCGTTGACTATGTTTTCTCATAAGACATATGGTGAAGGAATGTCAAAAGAGGAACTTCTGCAGACCCGGGAGATGAGTCTGCTACTTGGTGATGTGATAAAGGCTAAGGGTATTGGTGGCCTGCTGGACCTGGCACCGTGGCTGAGGTTCATCCCTAACCAGTGTGTCAGGGACATGGATGAGTTGGTAAGGCTACAGAAGTTACTTTTTGACACCCGCCTCCGGAATGGAAAGGTGAGCGTTACTAGGTTTGTGTTTCCCAATTACAATTTTTCCATATGTAAAAGCAGAACTCAGAATATAAGTCTGTATGGCCCTTTTATAAGCAGGTAGCCAGACTCCTGAATGTAAGGCTCGGGTTGCAACAGAAATTAAGGTCTCATTATTGGTCTCTGCATATAGTATAGACAAAATTCTTTTGGAAGGCAGTTTGCCTGGGTGCAATAAAGCCTTCTTGCAGCATTGACTTATGATGTAATGAGAGACTTTTCAAACATATCATTATATTCCATTGATACCTTTTTTTCCCTATTTGACCAGGCCCGTTATGACCCAAATGATGTGACATGTGCCTTGGATGTGATGACAAAACATCAGCCAGAGACAAAGCTCTCAGATGCTCGCCTTAATGGCATTTCAAAGGACTTAATTGCTGCAGGCAGGTTCATCATTCTTTCTTGAGTTTCAAATAAATCCGTCCTAACATTAATCCCTATATTTTTTTGAGTTCATCACACATGTAGAAATTGCTTGTGTTGCATTGTTAATAATATTTGCTCAATTTAGAGAATGCCAGTATTAAGCAAATCATTAGAAATATACTGGATTGGGCTCTTTAAAGTGGCATAATCATTGAGCGTATCTAGTACTGTTCTAGTCTACTATGTGGTTAAGTGTGATTGGTGAGAATGCCCCTTTAACACTTGCTGACTCAACACTCCTCACAGGGACCGACACAACAAGTGGCACTCTTCACTTCTTCCTGGCGGTGATGGCTAACTACCCAGACATCCAGAAGAGGGCTCAGAGTGACATAGATAAGGCTATAGGAGACCGCCTACCCCTGTTGGCTGATAAGGCCTCCCTGCCCTACCTGGAGGCAATGGGGTGGGAGACTCTCAGGTTACTGACAACTTCACCTATAGCATCTCGAAGAGCAACAAGAGATACAACCTTCCGAGGCTACCACATTCCCAAGGACACAATGGTGAGGCAACTATCATCATGACCCTGTGTGTTATCAGATATGAAGTAGGTGCCATTGCAGCAGTTAGTCTAAAAACTCCTGTAATGATATTTAACTAAACAGAACAGTTCTTTATCAATCTTTTATTTTTCATGAGGTGAATATAATGTAGGCTTGAAAGCTTTCTGAAATACCAATCAGCATGACATGTAGATTGGACATTCATGCATGAATTTGACAGTAAAGTATTATTGAGTAATGTACAATTATATGTGGCTCCAATCATAGACATTGCACCATTATGACCTGAATATATGAGTATATGCATCCAGTGATTTATACTATTCTTGTTTCAAGTTGTGGATCAATTTCTGGAAGATGCATCATGATGAGACTTACTGGGATGCTCCATTCGAGTTCCGGCCAGAACGTTTCCTGGATGCTGAAGGGAAGGTTGTGCCACCAGACCACCCCAACAGGACCCAGTGAGTGACATGCTGATGATACAAAACCTTTTGTTGTTACTCCTGTTGTTATACAAACTTTAGTTGAAAAGTTTAATTCAATGTAAATATGAGTTGAACACAGTTATTGAGATTGCCATTGTCATGATATTACTGTAAATGTAGATACTTTCGCATGTATAAATTTTCGTGATTTTGCTAGAAAGGACATTTTCCCTTGTACTTAAATTTGCGGATTTCTGAATTTTGGCTACTTGATTCAATACTGTATAAATATTTGCTCTGCACATATTTTCGCGGAATTTTAAAAACCGCGAAAATCGCTAAAATATGTACAGCGCAAAAATATCTACGTTTACAGTATACTAAAATTCTAAACAGGAAAATGAAGGATGACAAAATCCCTGGGTTTTTTGTAATAGCAATAGAAACTGGTTAATGTAGTCAACAATATCAAATAATTTATTTATGACACACACTGCGATTTGATATTGAATATTTCAATCACATGTATATTCTGCATCCCAAAATTGCTGGAAAGTTTACTGGTTAATTTGTCCAGCACTTTGTCTACCATTCCAGGATTATGCCTTTTGGTGCAGGACGTAGAGTGTGTATTGGGGAGACACTGGCCAGGAACAGACTGTTCCTCTTCATGACGGCCTTCATTCAGCGATTCACCTTCATCCCTGAAAGTCCTGACAACCCCCCTCCTGCTGACCCCAGGAAATTGAAGCTGGGCATCCTTCTGATACCACAGGACTTCAATATTAGGGCAATACCGAGGAAGTAGAAAAGGCCAGTTTTTGGTTACCATGGCAGCCATTCCCATATTTCAAATATCTGATATTGGTTCTAGTATATTGGAAATGTCATCAATATCGCAAACCTCAAAACAGGCCCTGCAAATTCCTCTCAGAGCCAATTTTCTACTAAACGGCATTCTTGTATTCATCCATAAAGCCTAATCTTACATGAAACATTAACCAAGTACATTGCCAGAACATGGTCAGAGATGGGCCTTATGGGGAATACAATAGGAAGACAAAACCACCTGAATTAAGCACTAGTTCTATGCTTCAAGGTGTAATTTCATTTTTTATGTAAAAAGAGTACTAATTTCTGTATCAGATCAATAAAATATTAAGAATGCAACTAGAATAAAATAGGTTTCATATGAAGAAAGAAAAAAATCATATGTTCCTACCTTTTGATCAAATAGTGTATATAATTGTATATAACCGCTAGATATTTCGGTATAATCCATGTAAATCATTATATTAGAAAATAAATGAATCGATGTAAATTTGGGTAAAAACGTTCTTTTTATATTCCAAATAAGACCATTTTAAATCGATAATGGAAGGTTTAAGATAGCATGATCAGAACCATCAGAAGACCTTTGCCTAGCCCCATCTTTTTGTAACTATTCACTTTTTTTCTTCTAATATCTCCTGAAATATCATGTTTAGAGCATCATGGCTATTTCCCCTATTTGTAACCATCTCCCTTGTTGTGTCAGAAATGTGTCTGGTCTCGTGTTTCTTTTTTCAATTTTTGAAAATTTGTTGTACAGTCTAATTGAAGATTGAAAATGTGTTATACACTGCGATTTTCATGAATTAAAATCAAATATGTATAATTCAGTGCTGTCGAGTCTTAGATTGGGGTCCTAGCGGAAGGAATGCAATGTGCACAAACTAGGTTTAATACATTAACTTTATTATCATTGTAACTGAAATATTTCTAAACAGCTATGCCTTTAGCAATCCACTAAGATGCTTGCATAGTGCTGGTCCATCCGTCCGTCCATAAAATCGGTCCACAAAAGCAGGTATCTGGACGGATTTGATGGACGGATAGACAAAACCCACTTCCACCAAGGACCATCCGTCCATTCCGTCCATCAATCCGTCCAGTTTGTGGTCAAAAACTGGACGGATTGATGGACAGATTGATGGACGGAATCCGTCCGTCCATTCCGTCCATCAATCTGTCCAGTTTTTGACCACAAACTGGACGGATCGATGGATGGATTAATGGATGGAATGGACGGGCGGGAATATCAAACTTTTTTGATATTTCCGTCCGGCCATTTTTCTACAGAATCCGTCCATTTTTTGGTGATGTTGGCCCATCTGTGATGGACGGAATGGGCGGATTGATGGACGGATTGATGGACGGAATGGACGGACGGATCTTGGTGGAAGTGGGTTTTGTCCGTCCGTCCATCAAAAACGTCCATTTCCCTGCTTTTTTGGACCAATTTTATGGACGGTCGTTGGTGGAGGCACCCCTTAATATGCAATAAGCCCGGCAATAAGACACGAGCTGAGAAGCGTGCCTTGACAGATGACACATCTCCCTTTGTCTCAAAAAGCAAACCTCTATATTCTTAGACATACCTCCCGTAGTCTTACTGCTCTATCCCTCTGGGTGGCGACACAATCTTTTCGCTGAATACATAATATGCTAGTTAGGTAAGAAATGTATGGAATCCTCTATAGACAAGATTTTACTGCTCTATGTACTATAATAATATCCATGAATATCTGTAAATACTTTAATATCTGACATCTTCGCATTTTGTATGACAAGTGTCAATAAACCTAAAAAAAATATTAAAGAATGACACATTATTCCAAATGTATCAATTTTCACCTTTTCCTTTTTTTTCAATGCTTACGTTTTTATATTTGATGCTTCAACTTGTTGTGTTACTGTCTATACTCTCTTCTGTTTGTAGGTCAATGGGACCTAGTTTGATCTATAGAGAACTTTCAAAATGGCATAACAATTAATGTACTAAAAGGTGTCGCATATGATCCTTAGCTAGAAAAGTGAATAAGCATGCATAGCAACTTCACTATAGCAAAATTATTTCCCTATTTGGGCAAGCGATGTAAAGCTGGAGCTTTCCTCCAGAGTCAGGCATGGCATGTCGCCTAATTAATAGTTTTAGCTGAGTCTGGAAAGAGAGTCTAGCTGACTCCGTTTTTTCTTCTCTGTGAGGACAAATAGATAAATTCCTGAAAGCATAAAATTTTCGTAACTCATGATGAATAAACATGAAAATATCAACCTGCTGACTCACAGATACTTGACCATTTGTATTGTATATGCATAATTTTGGCGTAACCTATAACTACTTGTTCTGCAAAACTATCCCTGTAAGATTACCTCTTTCAGAGACTCCTTCCATAAGGGTGTTCCAGGTTAAATGGTGCAAAATCTAGGGTCGGATTCCTTTCTTAACTTTTTTTTAAAACTGTTGTTATTTTAACTTTGTGCAGAAATAGACTTGGATAAAAATGTCTTTGGTAGGGCCTGCTTTTCTACGTAGGGTCGGGTACACCACACCTTTTCTTTTTCTAGTCCTAAACTACGGCGGGCAAAATTCACATATGTTGGTCATGCTTCACCCCTCAACCAGAGCACTGGGTGGGGCCACAACCAGGCCTACAGACTGCAGTCAGTGTATGTTACAGGGCACAGAATCTACAGAGGAACAGAGAGGATGGTTGTAAGTAGACCAGTATAGTATGCTATATTAACTACACTATACTCAAGCCTTAACATTGATATCTATTATTCCAGAGCTTTGTGGGGAGGGAGAAAGAGAGAGGCGCCACATCAGTCTAGATATACAGTTTATACATATGTGAACACCGTGTTCTGCTCCAATGCCAGTGAACAGGTGGGGGTCTAGATGGGGGGGTCCCAATTTCCCATGTCGATTTTAAGAAATGTCCATGTCGCCCTGTCAATTTTAAGAAATGGCCATGTCACCATGTCGATTTTAAGAAATGGCCATGTCCCATGTCGCTATCTCTGATATTCCTCATGTCGCATGTCACTAAGCCCAAAAACGGCCATGTCGCCATGTCGAATTTAGTGGTCAACACCCATACAGGTGATAATGGCCCACACAGGCCTTACAGAGTGTTGTGCTAGAGATGATCGGCGGGGGGTTGGTAGTATTAGGGTAAAGGCCTGACACTCTTGTGGCACGCTCATATCTACACCTCGACTCAGACCAGACCTACACTAGAGCCATCTACTGACTGCACACTACACTACACTACACTACTACAGGTCTTAGTTTTACATATTTATCCATTGAATTACTCTCTTTCGCCTACATAGGAACAGAGTAACTTTCTTGACACCAAATAATCTCCAAATGCAATTTCTGACATTTCCTATTAGTTTTACTCACTTTTCGTGGTTTTGGGATCTGTTTGGACCCTATATTGCATAGTGCTGACCTCTAGTGTCAAAATATGTAAGCTATTTTTCATTAATTTAAGAAAAGGTCACTTATTCTGAATAATAGGTAGTCAAACATCTGGTCTTTATGGATCTTTATGGGGAAGAGGTCATTAAAGGAATAGATCTAGAGGAAATCACTAGACACATGGCCAATTGCTATTGTCCCCTGATTTTATCCCATACATTATTTAGGCACATAATCGTGTATACACTCAAGTGCAATGAAGTAGACAACACCCCAACAAATAACTTTCTGCGCCTGATACTATTCACTATTTAATTCGCACATTACAAGTAAGCCTCATTACTATTATAATTATTACAATTATTTCAGGCAGACGCAGGAAATAACTTTCCCAGCATCAATTAAAGATACAGAAAGTATGACTTAAGAAATCCCTTTATATTAAAGAGCTTGGTGTTGTGCCTCTTTTCTTTACTGTGAGAAAATGCCCAAGACATGATTTCTGATATCAAGAAATTCAATTTTCTTATTTCAAGAAAATGAGATAAATAAACTCATCCTATGAAAACAACTAGTTTTAAGAAATGTTGGTTAAAAAACTTCTAACAATATCAAAACTTGAAATATATAAATATTTGCTCTTTCTTCAAACAAGGTCACTGTAAAAACTCAAAATGTGAATTCTTTTTGTATCGAGAATATTTTATCCTGAATTAAATATTTTTTTAGCCCAAGAAAAAGTTTTTGGCTGTGTATCTATTGCAAAAACCTTATCGATACTGTCATTGATTCTGGCTATGATCATGCATGGACAGAAGACGAGTCATATGTGGACTTGGGCCATGTCATGAACGGCCTATTTATTAACATGATATCATCTACCTACAAGCGGTCAAATAAAAGAAAAATTCTTTATAAATGGCGAGCAAGCACAAGCGACCTCACTAGGCCCTGGTTGAAGCAGCAATGGCTTCCTTGGCAACATACACACAGATAGTACACAAACTAGCCACCAGGTGGGGCGCCAGTGGCCGCACCTAACAGTTCCCTACTAACCCACTAGAGGGCGGGGCGGTGGCTCAACTCCAATCGATACCTCCAACAACAGGGTTGTTCACCTCCATATCTAAGGAGCTCAGGGTATAGACATTTTAATCTTACTAGAGATGTTCATTTGACTCTTCATAGCTATGCATTCAAACAATAAAATCCATGCTGCTATCGATTTTTAGAAATTTCCATCTTTCTGGCTTTTATTAGTCACAATAGTCCCTGTCAATTTCAAGAAGTCCCCATGTTCCATGTCACGTACGTCGACTTAAGTGGTCTATGGTCTATGTTCTTGGGGAAAAAGTTCTTTGGCAGCAAGAAAAAAGAATCCCCCAGAATCCCCTCAGCTAGCACCTCATGTGAAAATATCTGTGTGTATTTTACATCAAAACATTTACCTAATATTCCGTACTAATCGGTGATACATTTTAACATAACAATAATATATATGATCAGCTGTAAAAGATGTCTGAAACATATAAATGTACACATGTCAGAAAGATGTGATATAAATACATCTACGTGTTGGACATTAAAGGAACATGCTGCAGATGTACTGTTTATGCCCTATTTTTTTTCCCTATTGGGGATGGGGCAATTTTGTATTTGCCTTTATCAAATATATCACACCATCAATTAAATGCATGAGCAAACGCGATACCATTTTTCCTTATCTATATTAACAGCTAGAACAGTTGAAAGAGACCCTTGCTGCACTGGGCCCAGATGGCTTCAAGACTGGAGCAGTTGTGACTGCTGGTACAGCTGTCATCCTGGGCGTCCTTTGGTGTTATAATAAATCAGGGAAATACAACTTCCCCCCTGGTCCACCAGGAAAATTCCTGTTGGGCAATGCCTCACATGTGACAGACAACTATCCACAGATCCACAAGGTGTTCACAGAGTGGTCCAAGACCTACGGTGACATCTTCTCCCTTAATATGTTAGGCAATAAGCACCTTGTCCTTTCTGGATGTGAGGCGATTAGGGAAGCTACCATCAAGTCGGCTAACTTCAATGACCGTCCTTACTTCTATCGACTGCATTATTTACTCCAATTTGAGGAGGATATTACCTTTGGTACCACATCACCGGAGTGGGCAACTATGAAGAAGGCTGCGTTGGGCTCGTTGAAGACGTACAGTGATGGGTTACAGAGGGTGGAGCACTTCTCACACGAGCTGCTCACAGACCTGCTGCAGGAGTTTGACAACCACAAGGGGCAGCCCTTCAACCCCCGCTGGGAGATCCGCGATGCCATCCAACACTTTATGGCATGGCTGGTAAGAGACTCTGTTTTCTTACGGTTCTAAATACCAGGTAAATGAATACAATTACCTTCTTAACATATAAATTCACTTCTGAGTGTACGAAACTTTCTATTTCTAGCTCTATCAATTGATTTTGAAATAGAATTGTGAAAGTATTGCATCTTGGTGGTTATCTAAATGAAAATGAATCACTTACATTGATATATTTGCCTTAAGACCTACGGTGAAGGTTTCTCAAAAGATGAGCTTCTGCAGTCGCGTAGGTTGAGTAAGCTAGTTGATGATGTGTTGGCAGCTAAGGGTATAGGAGGTCTACTAGACTTTGCACCATGGCTAAGGTTCATCCCCAATCAGTGTGTGCAGGACATGGAGGAGTGTATCGATATACAGAAGTCTCTTTATGATACCAGACTCAAAAATGGAAAGGTAAGCAGTTCTAAAAGGCTATATCCTGTTCTGTACAAAGCTCGAGATTCCATTTAAGATTGTTTAAACTCAAGACACATTACATTTAAAGACATTTCTGAGATTTCTCAGTCACTTATTTCTGAGGTTGTACATTAATTGTCACAACCTCAGACTTTCAGTAACCCCTTCTTTAAATTAAAACTTTTGCTTTAATATTTGAGTCTACCTTTGTCAAAGTGAAATGTTATAACCATTTTACAAAAATCTCATTAACCAGGCCCGCTTTGATCCAAATGATGTGACGTGTGCACTGGATGTTATGACTAAACATCAACCAGAAACAAAGCTCTCTGATGCACGCCTTAACAATATTACAAAGGACTTGATCATTGGAGGCAGGTTTAGCATCATTTCCTGACTTCCAAATAGCATCATCCAACAAATGTCTTGATTGACTGGTTTGGGGAATATGTGATAGTTGGTGACTTGATAGCGATCATTATCAATTGCCTTAGAGTAAAAAGCCATATCAATATGTAAATTGATTTACCGTTGGCTAATTCCACCAGGGATGGGGTGGACATATCAAAATGAGAGTACAATGAGAGCACTTGTTTTGATTATGACAATCGAATTCTTTTACTCACAGGGACAGACTCAACCAGTGACACCCTTCACTTCTTCCTGGCGGTGATGGCTAACTACCCAGGCATCCAGAAGAGGGCTCAGAGTGACATAGATAAGGCTATAGGAGACCGCCTACCCCTGTTGGCTGATAAGGCCTCCCTGCCCTACCTGGAGGCCATGGGGTGGGAGACTCTCAGGTTAATGACACCTGGAGCTATAGTGTTTCGTAGAGCAACAAGAGATACTACTTTCCAAGGCTATGACATCCCTAAAGACACAATGGTGAGGCAACTATCATTATTTCAATCCTATGTTAGAGGGTATTCCAGCTAACAAAAAAAACACATTATTTTACGCCAAAATAAAGTTTTAAAACTTTATATAAAATTATGCCATAGTAAGGAGCCTTAGAGAAATGTTACATAATGTTATATAGCATTATGACGTGTTGTATAAAAAAAAATTGTTTACTGGGATGTATATGCTGTGTTTACAATGTTTCAGTCAGTTACAGGCTTCAAGGAAAATAGTCATCAGTTATCACAATTTATCAAATGTCATAGTGTTCTGTGGCCACCATACCTGCAATAAAACAAAACATAATTGTTTTAAAACAGGTCTGGCTGAATTTCTGGAAGATGCATCATGACGACTCCTACTGGGATGCTCCATTTGAGTTCCGGCCAGAGCTTTTCCTGGATGCTGAAGGGAAGGTTGTGCCACCTGACCACCCCAACAGGACACAGTGAGTAATGCATGTAGATAGACAAATACCAATGCCCATTGATACCGTCTCTGATGTATTTCTTGAGTGGGGGCTGGGGTAGTATCCCAAAAAGCCGCAGGCTTAGTGGGATCGCCATGAGTGAAATACATCAGAGTAGTTGACATTTGTGTTTATTTTTTTATTTTGAAGCCATTTAATGAAGGAAAAACTACTTTTTCTTAGCCACTGAATTCACATTCAATGGGGGCATTCCAGTACTTATGCATGTTAAATGTTGTATCTCAAACAAATCTTTCTACATGATTTAAAAAAGATTTTATATTTTGACAAACAATAGCATGCAATTAAAGCAGCTTATGGGTTTAGATGGATGCATATAAACTGTGCCACAGTGAATGTATTAGTTGGGATGCCAAGTTATCCCACCCCCAAAATCGTATTTGTTATGAGTTTGGACCCCAAAATCAGTTATATAAGGTCAGTTTGAAGGCGGGGATGTGGCAATCAGTTTTTAAAAAATGGATCAAGTTTTTTTTGTCTTCCTCTTCTCTCTCTAAATAGTTTGGGCTTGGTCCAACGTTAAGGCCAGGCATTAATGGTATACACACTTCAAAACTTCCTAAAAATCTTAATTTGCCAGCCGAAATCGTAGTGGTCGTAATTGAGGTCAGAAATAATAAAACTTGGCATCCCTGAATTATTAGTTACTAGAATGATGGCCACAGTAATGACAAAACATTAGTTGCAGGGCGGGGTAAGATAACAACAATACCAAATCACATAAAACTGTCTCAAAGAAGCGCTTGTATCATTCTCATCTGAGTGGGCCACAACTTAATGCACAGAAATCATATATTCATTTATCCATATACTATGTGCAAACTGCATTTGTGGATCCTGACAGAAAACGTATTCATACATTTTTATAGTGATTCATAGATCTGATCAGTGTTTCTAGCTTTGTAGCTGATTATGGATTTAAATCATTACCCAATTACTGTCATTCCACCATTCTACCATTCCAGGATTATGCCTTTTGGTGCAGGACGTAGAGTGTGTATTGGGGAGACACTGGCCAGGAACAGACTGTTCCTCTTCATGACGGCCTTCATTCAGAGATTCACCTTCATCCCTGAAAGCCCTGACAACCCCCCTCCTGCCGACCCCAGGAGGTTGGAGCTAGGTCTGAATCTCTCTCCACAAGACTTCAATATTAGGGCAATATCGAGAAAGTAAATTATGCTTTACCAAACGGCAGCATTACAACATTTTCAATGAGGATATCTGGCATCAATGTATTTGCCCAGAGCTAGCCCAGATCAAACCCATTGTTAAAGATCCAAAGTATACCTCAGCCTACCACTACTGGCGCCACTGTCCTGCAATTGGTCACGCCCAGTTGACCCAGTCTGCAGGTACCAATAGCACATACCAGGTGGCACCCCATTGCAGAATTAGGTCGTCATGGTTCACTGAAGGAGAACTGCCCCTGATCTTTCTCCAAAACCGTGAGGCACCTGCTGTACTGAGTGGAACACCAAGGGTAAGTAGTTTTCTTCTCATTGCAAAGTTATTTATGTGAAGTTTGCAAGCACACATGGAAGCCCATACCAAGACAATAAGGATAAAAGGAAGAGAGGCCTGTATAAAGAGGGGTACCTGGAGGAGGGGCGGCAGCATGTACAGGTAAAAGGGCAGACTGTAGAGAGGTACACACGAGTACAGGTGTGTGGGGGGTGGGAGGTAAGGTAGATCGACCTAGAGTCAACCATGTACCCTGAGATGTCTACCTAAATTATGCAGTTATTTATGTATGGTATTGTCTCTATTTTCCTCTGCTGGAAAGAGTAACAGCTGGAGTGTACTGTGATACACGATAATAGGGCTTGTCATGGATGAATGACTATAGAATTGGGGTGTACATCTCAGGGTACGTGGTTGACTTTAGGTCAAACTACCCTACCTGAAGGAGGGAAAGGCACAGGTTGGGTGGCAGACAGGGTTATGGCCCTGTACAGGTGTCTGCGTTGGGAGGATTGGGTGATTCCAGGAGGGTACATAGAATAGACAGGTAGGGTGGCGGACTGTGGAGTGGTACACCCCAGTACAGGTGTGTGTGGGGTGGGGGGGGGGGGGCACCTGGAGGAGGGTACATAGAATAGACAGGTAGGGTGGCGGACTGTGGAGGTGTACACCCCAGTACAGGTCTGTGTGGGGAGGGGGGCACCTGGAGGAGGGTACATAGAATAGACAGGTAGGGTGGCGGACTGTGGAGGGGTACACCCCAGTACAGGTGTGTGTGTGGGGAGGGGGGCACCTGGAGGAGGGTACACAGAATAGACAGGTAGGGTGGCGGACTGTGGAGGGGTACACCCCAGTACAGGTGTGTGTGTGGGGAGGGGGGCACCTGGAGGAGGGTACACAGAATAGACAGGTAGGGTGGCGGACTGTGGAGGGGTACACCCCAGTACAGGTGTGTGTGGGGTGGGGGGCACCTGGAGGAGGGTACACAGAATATACAGGTAGGGTGGCGGACTGTGGAGGGGTACACCCCAGTACAGGTGTGTGTGGGGTGGAGGGGGCACCTGGAGGAGGGTACATAGAATAGACAGGTAGGGTGGCGGACTGTGGAGGGGTACACCCCAGTACAGGTGTGTGTGTGGGGAGGGGGGCACCTGGAGGAGGGTACACAGAATAGACAGGTAGGGTGGCGGACTGTGGAGGGGTACACCCCAGTACAGGTGTGTGTGGGGTGGGGGGGGGGGGGCACCTGGAGGAGGGTACATAGAATAGACAGGTAGGGTGGCGGACTGTGGAGGGGTACACCCCAGTACAGGTGTGTGTGGGGTGGGGGGGGGCACCTGGAGGAGGGTACATAGAATAGACAGGTAGGGTGGCGGACTGTGGAGGGGTACACCCCAGTGCAGGTGTGTGTGGGGTGGGGTGGGGGGCACCTGGAGGAGAGTACACAGAATATACAGGTAGGGTGGCGGACTGTGGAGGGGTACACCCCAGTACAGGTGTGTGTGGGGTGGAGGGGGCACCTGGAGGAGGGTACATAGAATAGACAGGTAGGGTGGCGGACTGTGGAGGGGTACACCCCAGTACAGGTGTGTGTGTGGGGAGGGGGGCACCTGGAGGAGGGTACACAGAATAGACAGGTAGGGTGGCGGACTGTGGAGGGGTACACCCCAGTACAGGTGTGTGTGGGGTGGGGGGGGGCACCTGGAGGAGGGTACATAGAATAGACAGGTAGGGTGGCGGACTGTGGAGGGGTACACCCCAGTACAGGTGTGTGTGGGGTGGGGGGGGGGCACCTGGAGGAGGGTACATAGAATAGACAGGTAGGGTGGCGGACTGTGGAGGGGTACACCCCAGTACAGGTGTGTGTGGGGTGGAGGGGGCACCTGGAGGAGGGTACATAGAATAGACAGGTAGGGTGGCGGACTGTGGAGGGGTACACCCCAGTGCAGGTGTGTGTGGGGTGGGGGGGGCACCTGGAGGAGGGTACACAGAATAGACAGGTAGGGTGGCGGACTGTGGAGGGGTACACCCCAGTACAGGTGTGTGTGGGGTGGGGGGCACCTGGAGGAGGGTACACAGAATAGACAGGTAGGGTGGCGGACTGTGGAGGGGTACACCCCAGTGCAGGTGTGTGTGGGGTGGGGGGGGGGGCACCTGGAGGAGGGTACATAGAATAGACAGGTAGGGTGGCGGACTGTGGAGGGGTACACCCCAGTACAGGTGTGTGTGGGGTGGGGGGGGCACCTGGAGGAGGGTACATAGAATAGACAGGTAGGGTGGCGGACTGTGGAGGGGTACACCCCAGTACATGTGTGTGTGGGGTGGGGGGCACCTGGAGGAGGGTACATAGAATAGACAGGTAGGGTGGCGGACTGTGGAGGGGTACACCCCAGTACAGGTGTGTGTGGGGTGGGGGGGGGCACCTGGAGGAGGGTACACAAAATAGACAGGTAGGGTGGCGGACTGTGGAGGGGTACACCCCAGTACAGGTGTGTGTGGGGAGGGGGGCACCTGGAGGAGGGTACATAGAATAGACAGGTAGGGTGGCGGACTGTGGAGGGGTACACCCCAGTACAGGTGTGTGTGTGGGGAGGGGGGCACCTGGAGGAGGGTACACAGAATAGACAGGTAGGGTGGCGGACTGTGGAGGGGTACACCCCAGTACAGGTGTGTGTGGGGTGGGGGGGGGGCACCTGGAGGAGGGTACACAAAATAGACAGGTAGGGTGGCGGACTGTGGAGGGGTACACCCCAGTACATGTGTGTGTGGGGTGGGGGGCACCTGGAGGAGGGTACACAGAATATACAGGTAGGGTGGCGGACTGTGGAGGGGTACACCCCAGTACAGGTGTGTGTGGGGTGGGGGGGGGCACCTGGAGGAGGGTACATAGAATAGACAGGTAGGGTGGCGGACTGTGGAGGGGTACACCCCAGTACATGTGTGTGTGGGGTGGGGGGCACCTGGAGGAGGGTACACAGAATAGACAGGTAGGGTGGCGGACTGTGGAGGGGTACACCCCAGTACAGGTGTGTGTGGGGTGGGGGGTGGGGCCCTGGAGGAGGGCACATAGAATAGACAGGTAGGGTGGCGGACTGTGGAGGGGTACACCATTATACAGGTGTGAGGGGGGGACGCCTGGAGGAGAGTACTGTGAAACCTCGCTAGAACCCGCCGCTTGTAAGCAAGTCAGATTGCCGGTGCCGCTTATAGGATTGGGCAAGAGCCGGGGGTGCGGCTAATATGGGAGTTTTGCGTAACTTGTGATTTCAAAAATTACCATCAAATTGCCTTAACATAGCCCCAGGTGTCACAGCAACTGGGTGGGGGGGGGGGGTAGTGTAAACATCTGACAAAGGTGAGTGGGCAGTGTCAATGCATCATACTCCCACCTCAGCCCTAAAACAATGCAACCCACTGGCACCTCAGCCCTACCTGGAAGAGGGGATGGGATGACCGCCATATAACAGTGAACCATATTTGCTTAGGTCGGGGGGGGGGGAGTTGGAGTAAGGCTCATCGACGTAGGCTAAATAAAGTTTAGGATGCGGGTTATACGCAAGTTTTTCCCAGTGACCATTCAGAAGCCTGTGGCTTATAGGATTTGCCCAAAATCGGGGTTCCGCTTATCTGCGAGTTAGGCTTATATGCAAGGTTCTACGGTATACAGAATAAATAGGTAGGGTGGCGGACTGTGGAGGGTTTCACACCAGTACAGGTGTGTGTGGGGCCGTGGGGGACACATTCCTTGAGTATATGGGTGTGTTTATATTGTATAACCAGACACAAGATGACAGACACGGAATTCTAGGTATTCTCTTGTGTGTTGACCAGATCGTAGGTAGATAATTATCAAGCAATAAAAAAATGTCATATAAAATTAGGAGGGTCATTGTAGCATGTAGAAAAACTTTATTATCTACACTGCACGACAAGTGAACATACGTATATATAATGAATTGCCCTGATCAATAATATTCTATTGATATATTTGTATTAACCATACACAATCATTGTACTTTCACGGAATTAAGACTTTAAAACATATGTCTTATTTGCTTTACTGTTTTATATACCTCCTGCTACAGAAATGTTATTGAATAAATTATGCTAATGATCATCTAGAGCCTCTACAATGTCATCCAGCATGGCTAATATTCAACACTCCTTTAAGCTTTATATATATGGACACACCCCGAATGAATTGGTGGTTTTTTTTCAATACAGCAGTAGGAGCACCCCCCATCATAGAAAAATGACGAATTCCTCAACATTTCCTTATCTAAACAGGGGGAAATGGATTTTTCGACTCCAGGAGAATTTTTATATCAGGTGTCCGATTTCAGGTGGAATTCACCATTATGGATTCGAACATTTTGATTAGTTATTACACATAGGAAATTCCTTGTAGCAATGAGAATCCTGAAAGAGATGTAAAGTATATATCTATGCAGAGGTACCTTTGGGTGGTTATTTAAACAATATAGAACACCATTTCTGCTTAAATAAAAAAGGGTCACATTCTTTAGAAAAACGAACGTTCAAAAGTGGTGAATCTACCCTAATACAGATGTGGGGGACCTGGGGGACATGTGGAGGAGGGCACACATAATATACAGGTAGGATGGCGGACTGTGGAGGGGTACTATTAAACAATAGAGCCATACAATGTGATTCAGATATATTTATGAACCCGTTGAATTCTTCATATAATATATTATTTAATAGTATTAAATATGGTACATATCCTCATGGCATTTGTGATCGCAAATATGGAAATAGAACTTCATATGCTTTATCATTTAATCCAGCAAAGTATAACGAAATGTGATCTTTACTTCAGATGGCTTCCAATGACTTGGAGTTTGGTGACCCCTATGAGGGCTGTACATGTCGAAATGTCTGCAGCAGGCCTACAAGAACCAGAAGATGTCCTTGCTTAGAAGCCCAGATGTTCTGCACCTCTATGTGCAAGTGTGGCACAACAAAGGAGGGATGCTGCAACCTGTATGGCAAGGGAGGACCCTTAGACAAACTTTACGATGTTTTACCAGAACAAGGGGAGGCAACTGATGAACCGGTGGTGAGTTTTCAACTGTCACTGTTTACTAATCTATTCGACTAAATACACCTTTATAATGCCCCTAGCACAACCGTTCCTATATTCAAGAATAGCACCTCCCTCTCATTCAAGGTGCACAGTTTTACTGTTTAGTGGTAGCCAGTTTCAATCTGCATTTGACCTAAATCAACTCTTTTCTCTTTTCACGTACACATTCTTGTCTAACATATTATTTTCTCTCTTAGATAGATGAGGTACATGACCATAGCTGTGAGCGTGAAGACTTGCCACAGAATGCCGTTGTTCAAAACAAGAATTCTGATGCACAATCACTAAAAGACAAAGTAAGTGATCATTATCTACATTTCTCCACATCCTACATTGGTTTCAAACTAAAACACCCCAACTTCAAGAACCGCTGGGCCATTATTCACATTTTTTATTCTTGATAGGCCATTGCCAACTGAGTCAAGTATTGATAAATGACATTGCAAAATGAGAATAATTTTAAAACATCTTCTTTTTGTCACCTAACCAACCAATGACCTACTAATACACCACTGAAGGAACACATCATTGCATTCTACAGTTACTGAGAATATATATATGTTCTTTTTTTAATTGACAGGTTCAAACTTTGAGTCTCGACACTTTGAAGAAGGTCCTTATTGAAATCATAGAGAAACATCCAAACATGGCATCATACCTTCCAGACCCTGTACCAACAAACAAGGACCCATCATCAACCCTGAAAAACCCTTCTGAGGACTTGTGTCATTGTGGTTTATGTGTCATTATGGAAAACCCTGATGAGCAGAAATGTTGTCGGGGTCCACCTAATGGACCATGCATTTTAGTCAAGCCAGAGAGTGGAAACATCATTAGAACAGTGGTGTTAAATCTCCATGTGTTACAAGCTGCTATCAGAAACCGCAACGATCTCTTTGCATTACGCGATGATATTAACAACATGCGCAGTCTGAGACATGCGGCTTACAGGCAATACACACTGTGGCGCTTTGGGCATTTGGGTGCTGGGCACAGGGTTCTCATTCCCAGCTGTGTGGTCCACCGTATACGGACCTTGTACCCTTCCCCCAATGGTCAGTACACTGGGTTCAGGGTTGGCAGATTTGGTTAAATCTACAACAGTGATGAAGCTGAAGGGATGCAAGTTTTTTTATCAAGTTTTATTTTTCCTTTTGCTATAAAAGTTGTTCCCAGACACAACCTCTTCTGTGAAATGTATTATATCCCAAAAGTTGAATGTGTCTTTGTTATTTCATGGTTGAACCTGGATCTAAACATTAGTGTGTTTCGGTTGTTACTTTGTGATCCCTTTACATGAGAATTGACTTCCCTGAGACAGTACGCTCTTTTATTTTCAAGTCTGAAACAAATTGTGCTGTGCCAACTCTGATGCAGAACAAATCTGTAGGTGCTGGGAGGTGCTGGTAGGTCTGTGACTGATAGACATTATATGGCTGTAATTCATTGAAGTTTTTATCCCACATTGATATACTGGTTATTACATATATCAAATTTGAGAGCACAGAACACGGTTAATAGAAAAGTAAGATGTAAATCAAGTCAAAATTTCAGATCAGTGCCTGTCCCTGTCTATGCTTCTCATAATTGGTGATGAGTAATGCCTTGTCAGGTTTCGGTACGAGAGCGATCACTTTTCCCACTGTTGGGTCCTTGGGATTGGGTGGTGTAGCGCTGTCAAGCCTCTGGTACTTGTAAGAAACCTCTCTGTACAGCAGGGTGTCGTACAGGATCTGTGGAATGTAGGAATAATCCTTGGGCACTTTCATTGGCTGGATGGACCATGCTTTTGTCGCTTTGCTGTACTTATCCTTGTACCTATAAACCAATATAGTATCAGAAACAACACATTGCTACATTATCTTATGACTTTATAATGTGCTTTACAGAATATGTTTGATTACTGATAATGTTCACCTACTGAAAATGACAATATATTTATGTACTTTTTTTCGTAATCAGATATAGATGTTTTAGAGTGAATAAAGATCTGTTTGAGCCATGTCACTGTTATGATAAAGTAATAAAGTACAATGTATTGAATGGACCAATAAGTTTGCTCTGACTGTACCTAGCGTCCCCATTTGGTTTTTCTGCTACCGGTCGATCGATGTGATGGTTGTGGTCCATAGCTGTCAGGATATTTCTTAGTTCATACGCGGTGAACCTGAAGTAGAGTATATGTATTCCATAATATAGCTTCCAGGTATTAAATGCTAACACATTTTCCCTTTTCAAGACTCTCTTTGAAATTTTATGGTGCCTATGCATTCAACTGCACTAGTTATGCAATAGTTACACACAATTTATGTTTTTAATGTAGACCTTACACAATTTGAAGAACTGTTTCTGAAACTTGATTATTTAAAAGTTGAATTCCTACACACTTGTATGCAATCCTCTTTGGACAGTACATCAGAAGGTGTGAATTGAAGGCTTCGATGTGACCAGTGTGGCTGAAAGAAAGAAAAGGTTAGGGTTCATTAATTTGAAACATGAACCAGCTATGATTCCAAATATTATAGACAATGTAAAGTATGCCCTATTTTAAGTTCTAACACCTAATCTTCTGTTGGCATATGATGAGTATTACATGAATAATGACTGAAGGATGCAAACTGTTACTGTCAATTCTCATGTATAAACCTAACTATGGTATAAGCCACGCACAAGTTATTGTCAATCCAATAAGGACAGGCCTTCTCAATTGGACGCACCCTAAGCTATCCAATCCTACATGTAGCTGTTTGTATACTCCTCAGGGTCCCCATGACCAATTAAACTAGTCGGTAAAAGGGCAAATTTGTAAGCAAAGTTATGAATAATTTATATATAAGCTGGTATTAGTGGGGTTCCCAGGGCAATCTCACTAGTAAATTGTCATTGACGAAATAATTATGTATTGTTGATGTTATATATCACATAAAGTAAGATAGCCCAAAGGTGCTCTTTGTAACTTTAAATGTTTTGTTTTGTTGTTTATAAATGTTACATTAAAAAAGAACCAAAGCTGGTCTCTAATCATCAAAACCACTGAACTGGCTCATAATTATTTGTTTCATATACCGTGTCAGCCCAAATAAAGAGTTGACGCCAACATTATCCATGACAAACAGCCCGCTGCAAGTCATGTTCCTACGATACCAGCACAAAGGACAGAGACAATAGACTCCTTCCCAAGGAGGCAAACCTTCCCTCCCTACTCAAAACCTACCCTCCCTACTCCGTCTCTGCTCGTCCCTCTGCATCCTCTCAATCTCCCCCCCCCCAGCCTGCCCTCCCCCTCTTCCCGCCTTTCCCCGAGCCACCCTCTAGGACCCGGCCCCAGGACTCGGCCAGGACCCGGCCTCAGGGCCCCAGTACTACAGTACCCGGCCCTGGTACTAGAAAAGTAGCAACTTGTCAGCCAGGGCACAGTATGCCCTTACTTCATGAATTGATTAATTTATAAAGCTGGTGAATATTATGCATATCCCAAACCTACAAAATGATATTTCTACGAAATGAAAAAAGCCTCACCCCTCAAACCTAGTGAGGAATATTTCCCATATCTAAGAAGCACAATGAAATTATCACATTTGCCGGAAATGTATAAACATTTAAATGTGACATTTTACTGATTTTTATCCTGATAAACATGAGGGTTACATGACGTAAAGATGGGGGTTAGGTCACCGCCCCCTTACGCCCCCTTTAAGTTCCATATAAGGTCTGTATTATTGGCCCCTAAATGCGGCACCTCTAGGGAAAGTATATGTTATGAAAGTAGTGAATAAATTAGAGAAACCGGGAACATGTGGGTATATAGAAAATTGGACATATATATATATATATATATCCATGTAATGAGGAGTGGAGTTGAGGAGATGGTAGTGGAGGTAAGGAGATGGTAGTGGAGGTAAGGAGATGGTGGTGCAGGTGACATTGAAAGAGACGGTAGTGGAGGAAAGGAGATGGTGGTGCAGGTCATAGTGTACATGATACATATGTAAGATGGCTGGTTAAGTCATTATTATGATAGGCAGGGGGTATGGTATTTGTCACGGGGCTGGGGGCACTCCTCACATCCAACACAATCTCCTCACGTGCAACACCATCTAGTGCGACCTGTTAATCCTCTGTACAGTCTTTGGCCACCTCCCTCGTCCATTTCCCGACCTCTCCTGTCCATAGCCCAACCTGCCCGATACATTCCCTGAGATTTTAATCAGAATGCAGACCGTCCAATCATACCCCCGCCGTATGTCTATAAACATCACATAGGGAATTCCCTTGGGGTTCCCTGGAAAGTGGACATGTTTCTGTACAATTTTACGATTAATCCAGGTCAGTTCCGAATGTCACATACAGAAATGTATAAAAATTAGCTGCAACATATCGTCGCCTCAGTATACAAAGGTCGTAAGTGGAAAAACCATGTTTTGAGATATGGGCAAAATAAGAAAAATCAATATGGTCTTCCTGCTGTATTTTCTCAAATATATGGGACATAACACCAAAAACGTCCTATATATGTAGACTACAGTAAGCAAAAATAAATCAAATGAATGATATATATATAAAATAATCTACCTAATTCCTTAGTAAGTATGGCAATAAGTTGGGCAAAATGGTGAAAATGAGGTCACTTACAACCTTTGTATACTGAATAGCATGTATACTTTTGTATTTCTAATCAGTAAACAAAAGTTGTAAGTGATTTATTCAGTTTAAAACTGTAAATAATTACTCCAATAATTGATTAATTCAATCCTAATGGTCACTAGATGAACCTTTTATATTTTTACTGGCGTATATGCTACTTTACAAGATAATACACATTTTGAGCATTTTCAGTCATTTCACCAATAAATCCACCCCTGTTACTCTTCAAAGTTGACATGTTTTTGTTAAAATATGCATACATACATACATGATAGGAATTACATGAAATACTTAGAAAAAAACACAAAATATACTGTTTTTAACGATAAAATACTTTGGGATTAACATTTTCACATCACTTATGACGTTTGTATGCTGAGAAAAACATCATTTTGCCATTAAGACCTTTGTATACTGATCTATAACTTCCCCAAAAATGGTCATAATTGAAAAATTCCAAAAATTGTGGAAAAAATCATGGGATGTAGATAAATATCTAAGAACAGAAAAGTAAAATCTATTTTTTTCACTAACAACCTTTGTATACATGAGAACCACAAATGTAATATTTTGAATAACAATGATATTCCAAAATTTATGTCCAGTAAACATTCTTTATTTCATGGTGAATACAAAGTGTAATGGTTAAAGGAAGGAGAGGGCCGTTCCTGAGGGGAGGGTGCTATAACTCTAAGCCATATTGGACGCTGTAGCCACATTGCATGCTCCTTGAGGTCACCATGGGGTCGCCATGCTATGGAGGGTCACGTGACCTGCACAGATTCAAAATGGTGGCACCAGGGAAGCAAGCAAACACCGCTGAAGTAAACCAACAACACGGAAGTAAACAGACATGGGCTGCATAATCGATTGATAAACCCTGAAATAAACACATAGTTTGACTTAAAAGTGACCTCTTCAGAGGTTATTGCACTCATAGGGTTCCTCCCGTTCTGCACTAGGTCTGCGCCCAGCTTGCACAATGGGAGGACCTCCACTTGTGGAATAACCACTGACTCAGTCACTTTAGGGTGCAGCTCAGATCTATTCAGCTTACCGGAAGTGTGTGATGAACTTGAATTTCTTTGTGAGCTTCGCATCGTACACTATCTTGATCAGTGCATGGTGTGATCTGGAGCCCACTTCTATCCAGGGTCGCTTCTCTGATAGCATGGGAATTTCATGCAGGCATCGTCCGTCTGTATAGCCCTCTGTATCTGGGACCCACTCGTGCTGATTGGTAACGTGATGCAGAATACTCTTCCATGTTTCCTATCATAAGAAGATAATACTTTTGTTGTGAATTGCTATCTTCATATAAAATGCTTCGAACTTGAATTACAAAGTTTATATTTCAGAGGGAAAGCTTCACATACAACAATGTTGTTACGGGATCAACATGAGAGGTAGTGCAGATTATGCATAAAGGTTCACTCCACAAACAGGCATTTTAGCTGTGCATATTAGTGAGTAGAATTAACCACCCCTTATTCATTAACGTAAAAAAAAAAAAAAAAAATACACAGGTGTGGATCCCTGTTAGTTGGTTATGGTCCAGTGAACAAGGAGACCTTGACCCTGACCTGGGGCATACAGAGCCAGCAGGCCAGGTAGGCTTAGTATAAACCTAAGTAATACATATAACCAACTGTGACTAATCATACGGGTAGCATTATACTTATATAATATGGGGTAATTATATACACATAAAAGAGATATTAGGTTCATTGTCCCTGTAATTTCAAATAGTTTGTTGGGAGGCAATGTGCAACGTTTCTATGGCATTTTTAGTAAAAGAGACTTACCATTAGCTTTGCTTCGTTTCCTCCACAGTTCTCCGCACAGAACCAAAGGTGGTTACGGAATGCGCCAACCCACGGCATTATGTCTTCGCATCCTTTCTGTTGTGCGACCTAATTCAAAAGTTTAATTCAGATAGGAGAGATTGAAGGATATTTACCGCTGCTATACATGTTCAAGTATGAGAACAGTCATTAGGATGAAAACATTACATGCTTATATCTGCACTGGTGCCTCCTGCATTTAGGTATGACTCCATCAATACCAGCAAAGCCACAGAGGAATCAATCATTCTAAACCCTAATATTTATGATTTAAATACATATCCGGTTTAATCATTAAAGAGCTAAGTGAAGAGATCCAAACTACCTTGACAAGTTTTTCACCCACAGAGAGAACATCTTACATCTTTGTGTGATACTAATAGAAAGAATAATAGCCGGATGTTTAATGTTTTTTCCAGCATCTTATCTTTTTGTAGGGCAAGTCTTTTCTTTTAGACCTGTAATAAAAAGTACCAGAATAGTATGCCTCTACACAATGTATTACCAAAGTCCACTTATGAATACATTATTTAGACTTAAATTGTGACCTTAACTAGCATGCTCCATAGGGATGTTGTCTAAATGGCCTAGATGTTACGCAATACTAGTTGTTAGTATATTATATGATCACACAGATCAGCTGTGGATAAGGGGCCAAGATATCTGTGCTATACCATACCATTCACAGTGAAGGGGAAGTATGCCACTTAGAAGATATTTAGAAAAGAATTAAGTCCATGAAATAATATTGAGCAGACTGAAAGTAGTGTGATAATTTTACATTCATAAGTTTACTCCATGGGCTAGTTATATGCCCCCACTGTTAGAGAACAGATCCTAGTATACCATAAAAATTTAAATGCACAAAATTTCTTTTTATTTAAGCACTGATATTCTAGCACTGAAGAGGGTAACTGGTGTCTTTAAGAGATTTGTAGGGAAACAGGGTAGACTTTAAGCCCACTCTAAACAATAAACTTGTTTCTCATCTGCACATAATAGGGACAATTTGTTGAAGTAGCTCCTATCCAGCGTTCATGAACAGATGATCTAGTGTGATATATCACGCATCACTCAAGAACCATTCTCGTTTGTCCCTCAACTGCAGGGTTCACGTCTGGTAAAAAATGTGCTATCCTTATGCAATACTCTAGCATAGCAGGTTCCAGCGAACCCCTAGAGGCCGGTCATAAATTTTACGGACTAGATGTGGGGGAGGAGAATTTTTTTCCAAGGAACTTTGCCTGAGCCAAGCCATTGCTAAATCCCATAAAGTTAGTGGTATAGTTTCATGCTCAGACACGAAGGGTGAAAGGTATCTCATTAACCTGTACTTTATTTCATATGAGTGCGCTCATAACCTTATCTGTGTTGGTGCTTTGTGTTAAAATAAAACAGCTCGTTTCTTAAAGTTAAGGTAAGCATGGATTGTGGCTTACAGCAAACAGCTGCTTCGTCATGTTTTTCACAATATGCCACATATCAAGTTGGTGTATTATATCAGCATATTTGGGATCTTTCCCTGAATCATACAAAAATAAAGATAAAAGAAATTAGTGGAATGACTACTTTGAGAACTATGCTAAGCTATCCTGCCCACACTAAGAGTTCACAGTTTACTAAGGTTTCTTTTTTGGAATGCACATGAAGAAATCCACACTTTATCTCATCAACATCTATTCCTTTACAGGTAAAGCTTGTGCAATGATCCCACCCATGATTCCCCTGTGAAAAAAGGATGCCAAAATAGTAAATATTACAATATCTAATTTACTTTTTATGTTGTACAGTACAACTCGACAAGCCAAAACAGTAGGCAGCTGCTGCATTCAGGCTACCCCATAAGGTGGCAGGTGACAAGCAGGGTTGGTTATCACAGTCATGTTGCAACTGATAAAGCAATACTGCATTTATGATAACAAAACAGGCATTTCAGTATAGATGTCACATAAGTGTACTTACTGAGGAGAGCCATAATTTGGGGATGGGCATCCGTTATTATTTCGCCGACACGAGCCTTCTCGAGAATTTCATCCAGTGCTCGGATGAAGCCAAGCTTCTCCATCAGTACGCTTTTCCGCTCGGTTTCCATCATGTGGACAACTTTCAAGGAGAGAATCCGCTTGGTTTCATTATCCATCATGACGTAGGTTGCCAAAGAGGCACAAAACCCAGGAGAATCGTGTCTTCCATCTCCGATAAGAACCAAAGGCTGGGTACTGAGGTCAAGTGAGCGTATTTTCTCTTCCTCCCACATGTCATGAATAGCTGGACCACAGTATTTGTTCTGGATGCTGGAAAATATGTAAGTAAATGTCCTTGTTTTACAAATACATGTGTAACATTAAAGTCATAGTCATGCCCTTTTGGAACTAAATACATTAGGTTTGCAGGCAAGCAGAAAGGATGAGACTGCAGTTACTGATTCCTCTCAGGTACTTTTTCTTCCTTTGGAAAAGCCTCCATATTGGGAATGTGAAATGAATGTGTCAGAGCCTAAATATGTGTGGATGTTGATACATGGTGCCATGGAGACGTGACTTTCATTTGAAATAGAAGATACATAGAGGCTCATTTGTAGAATGATACAAGAGGATTGGCAGAGTCAAAAGAGAATACCATTACATTTTCTAGACCTTCTCATGTAACATATAAATGAAAAGCTTCTGATATCAGTTTTTTCCCTCAAAGCTTCTGCACATAATGATCAACACAGAGAAAATGCTAATAGCCGATCATTGGGACACAACTTGTAAATTATGCTGATAATCACATCCAAATTGCCAAAATAGAGACCACTAAGACCTATTCATAATTACATGTAAATTGTAAATAAATTAAGAAATTCCTGAATTGAAATACACCAAGAAATTCTACAAAAATTCTACAAATGAACATATATGTTTACAGTAGATTTTGATCAGGACATACCGGTGGAAATTAGTCTTCGCTATGAAGCCTAATCCTGCGAATTTAGCTAACAATGCGACTTTATCGTAGCTGTTTCCAGAAAGTAGGGTGCAAGCGGGGACCAGGATATTGCCAGCGTACTGGTTATGTACCCTCGGCTGGCTAGCCCAGCTTCCTTTGGAATGGCCAGTTGTATGGTTGGGGCATTCCCATAGTATGACAACACACGTTCCACGTTTTGTTGTCCGGAAAATCAAAGTCCCTTTGCATATGTTGCATGCTGGCCCAACAGCAAGCTTTACTAAATCGACAAGGCACTGGTTGTATGCGATGCACTTCGGCTCATCCACAACTTCTTTCGGCGTCATGGTTGTTGACTTTATTTGTGTATAGCTGGTCTGAATATCCTCTTCATCCCCCATTAGCCATTCACGATCATCCACATCTTCCTCACTGTAAGAAGAATATAATACAAAGTTCCATGTAGAAGCTAATCATTCGGACAATGACCACTAACCAACCCGAGCGCAGAGCCTGTTATACATTTATCCACCGATCACGTCTGCCCATCCACCCACTTATACCGCCACACCTGCCCCTCTATCCACTTATCTTTGCGACTAGCATTCACTAAACTTCCTCAAGCAGTTATGGTGGTACCTAGTAATGATATTAAACACTTGAAGTTAGATTTAAGGTGGGTCAAGGCCATTGCAGAATGGAATACTGCGCATCCTTCTGCTCATATGGCGTGAATATGTCAGAACAATGGAACAAATTTTTTTTTTGAGGATTTCGAGGAAAATTGAGCATTTCAGAGCACTTTGTATTTTGAATGCAAAGTGATAAAACTCCGAATCATTGGTTGATAGGAAATAAAATCCTAGGAATTTTTTTTTTTTTTTTAATGTATAATTAGAATACTTTTATTTTTCAAATTTCTGTATTTTAAAAAGTGGCTTGGCAACCCTATTTTTCTTTCCATTTGCCATTTTCACATGATTTAGGGCACCCACAGAAAAAGAATTGTAGAATTCTGATGACTTAGATTCAATGGGATCAACCCATTTTAATAGAAGGAAATTCAGCGGTATGAGTAAAAGGGGCACAGGTAGGCAAAGTTTGTGGAACTTCAAAATTAAAAACTGCTATTAAAGTAATACCTATATATGTATGATCCCATTGTACTACTGTGAGGCATGGACGAGTGCGCCGAAAAACGTCCCAGCACGGGACGATGCGTACAATAAACTATTCAATTCAATGTACTCAGCAATGAATATGTTTCAAGTGATAGGAATTTCTTTGTTTGCAATATCTTGCCAACCTCTAGCCATATATGCTTTCAAAAACATGAAGGGCGTGGCTAAAATGGTGCTAAATGATTTCTGCAATATTGTCTGGATTAAACCCATGAAGTTGGAATAACCCCCTCCCCCATCAAAACCTACCCCTTTACACCTGGGCACTTTGTAGCAAATTATCCCAACTAAATACATATTTGGGGAAGGAAAAAAAAGTGCAGCATGAAGTGTTGTATGCGTACAATACCTATAATTGTTCCTTGCATCACTGCTACCCTACACACACCTAACTGATCCATTAACGTATATAAATAACTATAAGATGGTTGGCCGTGCATTATAGCTCTAGAGAAGTCACGTGCCGTTTGTAATATAGCGTAAAAGTGCACACTGAGACCGGCTGTAATTAGGTCAAGGGCCTGTTTGCTTCATGCACATTAGGTTACCCTGGTACCGTTTTATAAAGACAATAGAAAACTAAATGTTTGAATTATAGGCACACCTGTTCTTGACAATTTTAATGGTACCATTTACCCTTGGTATATCCAAAACCTTTTGTACATCATTAGCTTGGTCAGGAGAGCCTGGAACAATGAACACAGCGGTCATGGGTTCAGTCCTCAGTGTTGCTTTTAGTGTAACAAGGATGGTCCAACAAAGTAATTTGCAAAAAGTTTTTTTTTGTTAGCTGGGGAGGCACCGTACATGTGTCAGGTGGTGATGTAGCTTAGTGGAGCATCTGCTATGGAGTGCAAGGCCCCTGGTCTGGTTCCCAGTGTCTCAAAAACGCTTTTCATAGAAACTGTGCACTTTTATGGTTATGGAAACATTTTTGGCTAACTCATTCCCAAAGCGGCTTACCATAATTTCTCCAAATTAGGCATAAATGGGCAACAGATAAAATAGTATTAGCGCTAAAGTGGACTTCATTTATTCTATGGCTGATAAAAAAAATATTGCGTTACCTGTCTGAAAAATCCTCTTCAATATATATGCTATCGGCCCCACCAAAAGGACTGTTTGCTGGATGATGGTGTATAGGAGGAGCTACTCTACCACCCTCCGCTTGGCGCTTCTGTCCTCTGTCTGGAGTTGAAAAGCATCTGGGTGAGACCGATTCTGAAAAGAAACAAGGAGAAAAACAAATATAATAATATAGATGAAGGATCGCGCAAAGCTATTCAACTATAATTACTGGAGTATCTGAACATTTCCTACAATTGGTTGCACATTTAGCAAAGCACTACATAGATATAGCCTAGTGTAAGGGAACAAATATTTTATGTGTTGTTACTGTACATCAACATGACCTGGAAATCCCCATAAATTCCACCTGGAGTGAGCACGCTGAGTTATTTCTGGATGGAAACCATATTATTTTCATTGAATGAAGAGACCCTTACTTTTGACATGGAAAGTGGATTTTTTTTTTTTGTGTAGGGGTCAGGTTTAGCCTTGACTATTACTGTTAATTAATTGTGCTGGCTACTGGAAAGCTTCTGTCTGACAGGATTTTATTCCACTGAGAGCAGGAGTCATTGACCACTCTCCAAGGTTTGAGGTTTCCCTGACAGAATGGAAGTTTCCACATAAACCAATGTGACCAATCAGGCCTGGAGACCAGAGTACCCAGTGCAAGATGCACTTGCGGCATAGCCTGATTATAATGATAACCAGTGTTATTTTGCTAGTAAGATTTATGTGATGAGTTGTGTATTGTTTACTACATATATCGAAAGTTATAATGAGGTGTTGGAATTGCATATAATTTCATGCTAGAGGTACATACCTCTTGCTTGTGGCATAGGTAGCTCCATATCGGGAGTGCTCAGGCCAGTTCTGAAATAGCAAATTTCTTTGTTAAATGTATTTTTCATAATATGATACACAACAATTAAGATTGTCACAATCCTGGTGGGGGGTGGGGGGGGGGGGAGTTCATAGTGACTAGATAATGAATGTGAATAGATTTGCCAAATGGTTTAAAGGACAAAACCAATTTTAGAAAATGTAGTTACAGAAAGTAATTAACCTTTAATCAAGTACGCACATTCAGAAGACAGCAGAGCCTTAGTACTAGAGGCTCCTTCGGAAAAACTCGCAACCAGTGCATGGACATTTAGATATTTGGTAATTACATAGCTCACAGATTCTTATATGCATACCTGAAGTAGTCTTAGGTTATGCACTGCTAGGTTTCCAAACACATATAAAAGAGATTATATGGATAGGAGGTGTAAGCCAGAGCCTCGCCTATGAGGAAAGCTTTACAGGTCATCCCCCTCTACCCAAATCTACCCAAAAATGAAAGTGGGTGATCTTTATCAGAGTGGTATGAGATGGAAAGAAGTAACTTTCTGCCCCCAAAATTCCTGCTGATTTCTAGTATTGTGATCATGATTCTCAGAAACTGACCAGAACCACTCAAAAATTAGGTTTCATGATGCTAAGTATTAAGAAAATGTACAAAATCATATTGAAAATGTTTGGAACATTATCTATAGGCGGTAATCAGGTTACCAAATCCCGCATTATCGCCCTTCCCCAAGCAGTTTCAGGTTGTAGTGGTGTAGGCTAGGCCTACCTGTTGCACTACCGCAGCCCCACCATGATATGATTTGGGTATTGAATGACATAATGTAACGCATGAAAATACTATCAGAAAGAATATCTTCTGTTCTCTGGACCGTGCAGTTTTTTCAGGTGACAAATCAGGATCAATGAGTAAAATAAAAGTAAATGTGGAGATGTTGGATCTCCAGTTCATACCTAAATGTTAAGTAGGCTGCTTCTAATAGGTCTAAGTAGCTACACATCAACCCTTACCTGGAGTAGGTGAATATCAAACAGGCCCTACACATGTGGATATACTGTCCATGGTTACATAGCCTCCATTATTCCATGTGTAACATCCTATGTTGAATAATCCATGCCAATAACCCATGTCAATAACTATATCTGTCAGGCTTGTGTGTGTGTCTCCACCTACGTTACAGGACCAACTGACTGAAGACTGTGCACAACATTAAGATTGGCTTTCTAGATGCCATCCCACCCCAAGTCTACAGGGATGGAAGTCAGCCTCCACACCTCCAGGTGTGATGTACCTGTGAGATGCTCCTGTCACAGTTGCCCCCCCACCTACCCTTCACACCTAGGGGCATGGTGTGGCACTGGCCATTACATCAAAGTGATATCCCACCCTAAGCCACCTTCCCCTTTGAGGTTGACATCTGAGGCCTACCTCTAGGGGGAGGGGGTATATTATTTTGAAGCAATTATTTGACCAAAGACTATCAAAATATTAAAGGACTGACAACCCACCTCAAAAGTGTAAAAGTCATCGTGCCCTGCTTGCAAATGGGTCTACATTTTTACCTCCATCCCTGGAAATGATAAATGCCCCGAGATAAATGACCATTCAACTCAACTCATTCTCTTTATTGGTTTAAAGGGTTGAAATTACATTTACTTGATATCGGCCCAGGACTGTGTTTCTATACTATGAGCAGCACCGTTTACTACAAAACCAAAGAGCAGCTCTGGCCCAAAAATAGGGTGTGCTTTGCCAGTAACATGCTGAATAAATCTAGGGTCGGACCCAGCTTAAAAAAATAAAACTTTTTGCTATTTTGATCAAAATCACCTTAGAAATGATGAAATATCGGCCAATTAAAAGTTAGGGTTGGCCCTTTTGGACTAAGTTGGCTCGGATAACACACTTTCGCCAAAGTTTGAATATAAGTTTAAATATATTGCAGGGAAAACCTAGGGAACCTTTGATTTTTTCCCACACCCTGCTACCCTTGGCCTATAAACTCATTGGGTCAAGTTTCATCATCAAAACTAAAGAACCATTTTGGTACTATTTTAACATGGATAAAGCAGAAATATCGGAATACTGTAGAGTACAGGCCTGTGATATCGCAGCAGTTTTCACGTTTCTAAAGTTATTTTTTCCTCACCTTTGGTGTCACATAATCTATATAAAATGTATGATAACTATACCCCGCTCCCCGACCTATATTGTCCCAGTTTACCAGATCCGATGAAGTGTTTAAATCAATTCTAGAGAATCGGCACGGGCGACACAGCGACATGGCCCTTTTAGGCCTTTTTAAAAACCGACGGACACAGGAAAATCATGGATAAAAATCAACCCACGGGGATTTTTCTCTAAGTTCTTATATACCTAAAAATCGACACAATGACACTATCTTCCTGCTAAAAATCGACACAGCGACATGGCCAAAATTGTGGATACCCATGTAAAGGCACACATGTGGTAGGTCATAGTGAAATCCCTGTCTTTCCATTATAGGTCTATCCATGCCTTTTTAAAAATATCTAAACGGTCATGCACATGCAATTTGTAGATAAAACAAAAGATTAAGTACACACAAATTTGAAGATTCTCACTCTTCTTCGAATAATACATTCACAGTATAGAATGTTGTATGTATATTTTACAATTCTTCTAAACTCCTCGCCCACCTGGGAAATCACTTTGATATAAAGATTGAGCGTGTGAGTGGCCTCACAGATGACTCAGGGTAAGCTGAATCTGTAGCTTATCATGTACTTAGATATAGTACTCCCTTATAATAATTCATTGGTCCATTCTGGCATGAGACATGAATTCCTTATTAAAAAGTACCCTAAGGTCATGTGTCATACATGTATGTTATTCCATTTCAGGCCAGCAGGTGGGTGTGGGTGAGGAGGTGGGTGTGGAAGATCAGGTGGATGTGGGTGTGCAGGTGGGTGTGGGCGACAGTTGTAGGCTGCGGGCATGTACTGCCTTCTGTCCCTATCAAAAACCCAGTCGATCGGACGATAAACGCTGGACGCTCCTTTTATCCTGAGGCTGTCACTGGCAACTTTTGTGTTGTTTCGCACAGTTCTCGGAGTGTATGAGAAGTCGCAGTGGCACCACCCTTTGAACCACAATGGCAACACAAACTATTATGTTTGTGTTGTGTTGGTCTGTTCTGCTGTTTTCATTTAAATTTAATTTAAAGTACTTAGATGGTTCTTTACTGTGTGTTGGAGGGTATTTCCAGTGTACGAAGGTAGGCTGGAGAGGGTCGGCATTCTGTTTAGGATGTTAAGGAATGGAGAGGGGAGGTCGGGGAATGAAGAGGGAAGGTCGGAACATGAAGAGGGGAGGTCGGAACATGGAGAGGGGAGGTCGGGGAATGTAGAGAGGAGGTCGGGAAATGGAGAGGGAGGTCAGGGAATGGAGAGGGGAGGTCGGAAAATGGAGTGGGGAGGTCAGGGAATTGAGAGTGGAGGTCGGGGAATGGAGAGGGGAGGTCAGGAAATGGAGAGTGGAGGTCGGGAAATGGAGGGGGGTCGGAGAATGAAGAGGGGAGGTCAGTTAATGTAGAGGGGAGGTCGGGGAAAGCAAGGGGGAAGTCAGGGAAAATCACCAGGCGACCCTTTAAGGGCCACACAGTGTAGAATGTCACCCTTAAAGTTCTGCTTCATGCATTATAGTAAATATAAACAACAGGCTACTTTTAATTAGCTGAACACAGTAGAGGTTTCTTCCCTGTGTGGATCCATGTTGGTATGTGTATGTCTAATTGAATGGTGATGTCAGGTCACACCCCATTCATGTAATAATTAATGCAACTATCATAGCTGGCTAGGTGGGCAATGGGCAGGGGAGTGGGCAGGGGAAGTTGGAAAATAGGCAAGGGAAGTTGGGTAAGTTGGGGAATGGGCAAGGGAAGTCGAGGAGTACGCACAGGAAGTCAGGAAATGGGCAGGCAAATTTAATACAAATGCTATACCAATGGGAGTTGTAGTGCACAAGACATGAGAACAGCAGCTCAGGAAGTACCACTCTGGAGAAAAACCTCAATGTGCACACTGTAGAATGTGGCCCTTAAACCCCCCAGCGATCCTATATATATAAGGCTGAGTACCTGTCCCGACTGCACTCTGACTGTGCAGAAGATCTGCGGGTTTAAGGGTCTAGTTAATGTATTATAGTAAATTCTACCCCTGACCACTCCTGACGTCCACTGCTACCTCCTCATGTCCACTACTACCTCCTGACGTCCACTACTACCTCCTCACGTCCACTACTACCTCTTCTTGTCCACTACTCCCCCCTCACGTCCACCACTACCTCTTCCTCATGTCCACTACTACTTCCTCATTACCACTACTAGATCCTCATATCCACCTCTACTAACATGCAGACCCTGGTTACAACATACGACCCTACATATACCCATTTTTGTGTGAATTTTACCATACGGACCCCACCTCTACCCCTCCGTATTCTGGGGTCCAAATACACCAAATATACGGAATTTATGTGCTCCATATCTTGAGCTGAAACGCAAGTATGGCCGTATGTACATACGGCTGGCCGTATGTACATACGGCCCTCCGCATCTTTTTTCTGTACATATGGCTCCTTGAACATAAACACAAAAATGAACAGAAACACGAAAATGCAGCATACGGCTCTCCGGATGATACGGTAAAACGCCTTCCATGTCCACTATACTTTGTACATATTGTTAATTTTACTATCACCCAGCCTACCTATTCCTCCTTGTTACTATCTCTCACTGTACCTATTCATCATGTTTAACCTGGATTATTCTTCTCTTTCTCTTATCTCACATGCTGAACATAACGTCTGTTATTTTGATGTTAAACTTTATTTACCTCTCAACAGTCCTGAAGAAACACCAAATTTCAGTCATGACAGGTACCAGCTTCAGCTAATCAGCAGGCTTCTATAGTTAGCAGAGGAAAGAGCACTGGTGCCAGACAAGATGGCGCTGTACAGTGATCATCTAGCTAATGCGGAATACAGTGAACTTCACACAGTTTGATGAAATCTGCCTAAATTGAGGCAATTGACTGCAGGAGTGTGTGAGTGTCTGGCCCTGACATTGCTTCAACTACCTTTTAGTAAAAATATTTTGGAGCTACCTGTGACGGTGTGAAGCGGTTGAGTCGGCCAACTGTCCAGGAATGATGAGACTTGAGGTGTCTAGGGTCTCCTGGGGTGCTTCAATGGACCTGGATATGGAACAAAAGTGAATAACATAATACAAATTGTATCAGCACAGCATTAAAGATTGAAAGTGTGATTTACATCACAAATGAATCAGGGTCAGACATTGAATTCATTGAGTGAAAGATTCAAGCGGGAACAATGAATTATTTGTCATATATGGGAGCAGAAACATATTCCTTGTTTAAAGTTATTTCAGTTACATTAATGGATAAATGGATTCTGAGTTTATGAATGTGTTCCTCAGTGAATCCTAATACCAAATGATGTGCCACACAAGTTCAATACACCACTTCACTGAGCCCAACCCCACACACCCCAACCCCAAGATATTTGAATAGAAATATAAAAAAAACGTCTTTCAAAAAACGTCTCACCCTGTAAAACAAGATATGTCCCATTGAGTTAGCATTAAAATTGTGTTGACTGTAAATTTGACAAAAATAGAGTCTAGTACTTAACAGTCAAATTTGTCTAGAGAACTTTTTAGTGTTATTGTGACACCTTTTCTATATTATTTCACATGTTCCTAGAAGGACATTGGTAATGTTGTTGAATGTTGTATTGTTGTGTTGTAGATGAGTGTCCAATCTTTCAATTTCTATCGCTTTTGGGTTGATTCATGTAGTATATCATGTTTAAAATGACATGTGAAATTGAACTTTCACCATCTGGAAATGACCCCTCAAGAGACGTAGAATAAGACTCAGGGTGTCAATAATACTTAGTGAAGTGTAGATCGAACACAGTCCATTTGAGAAATCAGAGTAAGGAGAAAGGAAAAGCTTGATACACTGACTGCCTACAACCTTATGGAATATAAAAGGAAATTGCAACTCATAACTGATACATTATTTTTACTAAGGTCAAAATGTTCCAGATAAGAAGGAAAGAAAATGTAGGGTTTGAAGATAGGACTTCTTTCTTTTTTTTAATGTTTTTTTTCTCCCATGAAAGTACTAGCTAGCCTCTCGGAAGACCCTAAAATTGACTCAAAAAGGGGATAAAATGGGGGAAAACATTCAACATGACATAAAAATATCTGGAGTCGGCCCTGTTTTGATAGACTCGGTTGGGTGAGCTGAAACAAAACCTTTCTTATTGGCCTAAAGGGTTATGCTATACACAAACACTTGTTATTAGGGTGTCAGCAGTGGTATAGGCATCGACGCATAAATACTTTTTTAACTGTTCAAGAGTAGAGTATTGCAAGCTACCTGTCTGTGTTTGAGGTGGTTGACGCAGCCAACTGTTTGCAGATGTTGAGATTTGAGCTTTCCAAGCTCTGCTGGGGTTCATCAATGGACCTGTAATATAAGACCAATATTAATAACATGATATAATTAACATAATCTATGGAATAATATTAGAGCAAAGTGTATTTGTATCATGCTAAATAACTAAATAACATGTAACTATATAGCAAAGACGTTGAGAATGAATGGGATGGGTGTGGGGATAGAGAGATTGATGTAGGGCAAGAGGCATGAGTTTAGGATACATAGCCATACCTCAAAGAATATTTATTTCATAAATAAAGGTGGCTTCCTATAATACTTAAAAAAGAGAGTATTACAACCTACCTGTCAGTGTTTGAAGTGGTTGACTCAGCCAACTGTTTGGAGAGGTACAGGCTAGATGTGTCAAAGCTCTCATGGAATTCATCGATGGACCTTTAATTAAGACAAAAAATGAGTGTGACGGTTTGAGGGAATCTCTAATGGTAGAAGTAAGGTGTAGATGGTGGGAAATGTATTCAAAAGTCAAAGGTTGAAAACGTTTCGCCAAAGTTAGGCCTCATCTGTTGAATCAGGGGGTGAGGCAGGGGTGGGAGGACCGGCGGCGGGGAGAGCGGGGCCGGGCATATGCTAAAACTGACCAAAATGGTATAGAAATGTGAAAATGTATTCAAAATTGCATAAATCTTCATGTAGTAGGCATACCATACCACCCTTTTATTTTATTGTTTAAACACGAAAATTCTACCCAGCCTCTGTGTGTAAACGCTAAAATTGACCAAAAAGGTTTATTCAATATTGCATAAAGAAATTATAACTGCCTTGAGTACAGGCATTGGGTGGAGGGGTTCAGGAGCTACTGGCTGTGTCTCATGAGATCGATACAGCTTGAAAGTGTTTAAGCAGGCAACTTTAAAACAGCTGAAAAGGGTTCTATATTGAAAGAAATGTGGGGGGGGGGGAAGTTAATATATATCATAACGGTATATATATAAAAACTCCCACCATTTCTGTGTACACAAGCCCCATTTCAGCTGTTTTAATCTTGCTAATCAAAAGACATCACCTGGTCAAAGACGTCACCTGGTCAAAGACTATCAATTTACACCAATCTCATGAGACACAGCCTACAGTACAAATATTTGGCGGTCACACCCCTCTCCCCCAACACACAGACACGGGAGGCAGAGGGTACATCTAGGTGCTGTTACGGGCCCAGGGCCCATGATGGGGACAAAGCTGTCACCGCTAAATATGCTGCCTGCAAAGGGTGTGGGTGGGCGCTGCCACTTTTCACACTCGACAAGTAGACTAAAAACTTTTGTGTCTGTTGCGTTTTAGCTGTAGGTTATATGTGTCTGTCGAATTTCAGCTCAACCTTTTTTGTGTCTGTCGATTTTTTAGCCCAAATGTGTCCGTGAATGTTTAAAACCCCCATGTGGCGTATGTGTATGTTTTAAAAGCCCTGGTGTTGCTGTGTTGCACCTGTCAATTTTTACCCATGTAGAGGCAGGGCTCTGCCCCCCCCCCCCAACCCCTGTTTTTTCTTTTCCTTTTTTGCTTCTCTAGTATCTGTAACAGAGTAAGACCACATACAATAGTGGCGCACTGTATGGTATTAATAAGGCCACTGAAAAAAATAAACTGGTTTCACCTCACCGCGTGCATCATGATAGTTGTGATTTGGGGAAAACTTTCTTAATATTTTTGGGATGAAAAAGGGGTGAAAAAGTGTACAAATAATGGCATATTTGGTATCAAATTACAGCTTATACTGTGAGTAATGGAGTGAGACAGGAATACCATACAATATAAGAAGTTTTGTGGATGAATAAACACTTATAACTACTAAAATGTTAAAATCATTCTGAACAAGTTTAAATTTCCCTACCGGTATATATATATGACCAAATGTCATGAACGGTCTGGATTGGAGCTGGCAGGGGGACATTTGGTCATATTTTAGCCTCCAGTAAAAAGAAAATTAAGATAATCTCTCTGTCTGTCTCTCTTTGTTTTCCCTTGTTCTAATTGATTCCAGGGCTACTGGCCCCCTGACACTTGGCCCCCATAAATTTTGCCACCCCCCTGACATTTGGCCTCCCCGAACACTTAGCCCCCCCGGATCCCTGCCCCCCCCCTAGGAATTATAACTGGTCTCCTTTAAGTGAATTAGGGCACTCAGAAGAAATGAAATCATGGTCAACATACTGACCGCCATGTCAACATACTGGCCGCCATATGTTGACATAGTGCAGGGTTCACGTCTGGTAAAAAATGTGCTATCCTTATGCAATACTGTAGCATAGCAGACCATCATCTCTTTCCCACGCTCCTTTAAAGACGGCATAGCGGTTGGCTGAGTTATGCAAAAAAAGGGCCCCTTTCAGCGGGGTAACCCCTAAATTGGCAAACTGTGTACCCCCCTTTTAGCGGGAAATCACCCTTATTTCTGGATAAATTGACACAAAATATATTCAGAAGAATGTTTGGACGATTTGGTTGGATATTATTGACCAAATAACACCCCTTTTGCCCCAAAATACATGAAGCAGGGTAGGAAACGTGGTAGGTAAAGAGCACTAGGATGTACAATTTGCTTCTAGATTTTCAGAATTTCCAAGGGCATGCCCCCCCCCCCTCATACACCCGGAGGTATTTTTTGTTCCTACAACTTGATCCAGGGTCCAAAATATTTACACACTACGTTTTTTGTTGTTGTTTTATTCTAACCTGGAGGGGGGGGGGGGGTACGTGGATGTGACCCCTGTCCTCTATAGGCCTATTTTCCAGTGCCTAGGCCTCTTTCCTAATAATACACATTACATGAATGATTACTGTGTGTGTGTGTCCGTATGACATCAATTTTTGTAGAGGAAGGGGGCAGGGGATAAGAAATTGTCAGAGATAGGTCTAATTGAACAAAATTCCTTGGTGACACTAGCAACATGGGATTTTTCTTAGTGACATGGGACATGGGCTTTTCTTAAAATCGACATGTGACATAGGGACCCCCTTCCCTGTACACCCCGAAATATTTACTCACCCTGCTAACCCCCCACCTGCCCCCCCCCCCCCCCGGGACTGATAAATGAACACTCCCTTATGCCCGCTTCTAGGACATGGTGTAGAAGTGGACGGACAGCGGAGGTACCCGGTACCTAGGCCAGGAGTCAAACCTGGGCATATTGTTTTTGTCGCTAATCACTGTGTCCAATGTCGCATACAAGAAATGACATCTGTCGCTTGTCGTTTATAAGAAATGGTTTTTCACTTGTGTATTAGGCGTATACCTATGTGGGTCCCTATAGAGGGGCATATATGACTACATTTGATAGACTAAAACCGGGAGAATCTTTTTGGGAGAGGGGTTGGGGATCGATCTGGCCATGAAAATTTTGAATGTCTAGACTTGAAATGGTCCATTCTGATGAATTTTGGTACACAATATATTATGACTAAGATCTGTATATATCCTCTATCATTGGGGCTGAGATACACCATAATTTTTGGAAGGGCAGAATTTTCAGAAATATTTAAATCTAGGGCCTACAGAGCCCAGTGGTAGCAAACTTTCTCTAGCAATAATAGTTCATAAACCCTCCCCCCCCCCCCCCTGTAGGACGCATGGAAGTTTTATTGTCCCCATGCCACATGTAAAACTTTTCAAGCCTCCCCTTGCAAAAGGCGAAGACAATTTTTCGCCCCCCCCCCCATAGTAACACGCAGGCTTTTTTCACTTAAGAGGCTGAATTTTTTTTACGCTCCCCCCCCCGCCCAAGGAGGGGCCGGAAATTTTTACAGCCACCACCCCCCTCGCCCTGTAAGTAATAAATGAACACTCCCGACCCTACCATCCCTATAAACACAGATACGTAGCTTAAACGTTAATCCACGTTGGTTTGGGGTATGAACTACGTAATTTTACAAGGTTTGTGGACGTCAAAACGTGAAGGTATATTTACCTCCCACAAACCTACAAGTCTGATTTACGTTTTTCTACGTAAATAAACGTTAAAATCAAACATAAACTTGCACCTACATTCTATGTAAAAACATATATTTAGCCATAGATATATCTATATATGTGTCAATGATATATTACCATTCACAAACGAGATTTGTCATGGTAGAACTATAATTGTAAACCCCTATTTGATTCCATATTAGAACAGTTCAAGCTGTATATTCCCCCCTTGGAATAATTTATTGGACACAGTATCATCTGCATTGTATATACATGCTAAGATTTGGCTGCAGTGATGCTTTGTATGTATTTCCTTACCACAGAAGTGGTGTCCATTGAGTAAAGTGTCCAAATGTATATACATGTGTGCAATCATTCGATACCCTCTCTTTTAAACATAAATAGTCATTGATGTGCAGCTGATTTGTAATAAAATAACTCCATAGTAATTCAAAAATAAGGTACCATAATTGAGTTACATACCCATGTGTAGTTGAAAAAAGACTAATTTTAATGTTCATCTACGTATATTTGCTACGTTTATTTACGTCTGAATGACGTAGAAAAACGTAATTCAGCCATCTACGTCTGTACAACGTAAGTAAACCTTCACGTTTTGACGTCCACAAACCTTGTTAAAATACCTATTTGAAACCTTTGGTTGGAAGCAAACCTCCATCAACCTCTCAGCTACGTTGGAATTACGTAGTGTGTTTACAGGGATACTGTTGGCCTATCCCTCTCTCCAACCTTGACCGGGGTGGCGGAAGATACATAATAGCAATTTGCAAATTTAGGAATTTGACATCTAGGTAGAGCTAGGAAAATTGATGTGCTCTGAGGGAGTTTGAGCTTGTCTTTCATTTAGGATTTAGGAATTCTGCCTTTAGATTTGTTCACCAAGGGCATTCCCTAAAAGATGGGGGTGGGGGGGCCAACGGATTTAAGGGAGTGTTAATTTAGTAATTACAGGGGGGGTGGTGAGATTTTGCAGGGAGGGGCGAAATTGTTTACGCCCCCCCCCCCCCCTCGAGAGCGCGTGGAGCGTTTCATGCCCCCCTCGCGGAAGGCACAGAAAAATTCCCCCCCCCTTTCAATTATAGTAACGCGCTGGCTTTTTTGCTAAAAAGGGGCTTAGATTTTTACGCCCCCCCCCCTCAAGAGAGGTCAGAAATTTTTACGCCCCCCCCCCCCCTCAGGAGGGGTGGGAAATTTTTACGCCCCAGCCCCAACCCACCACCACCCCCTGTTGAGTATTTGATGACGCGCGAAAATAGTCTATCGGGTACCAGCGTACCAGCGTTCATCTCACTTCCGTTATTAAAATATGACGTCACTTCTGGGGCGTCCTTTTATACAAACAAGATGGAATCTGATATTTTCTCTGGAGAGATCTAAGTTAAATCATCGATCCTGAACACCCCCCCCCCTGTAACTAATAAATGAACACTCCCTAAAAGGAGACTTTGTGACATGGGGCCCTTAATTATGGCGAATTTCCGACCAGAGGGGGCGGGGGTTGATCTGGCCTTTTAGGAAAAAAATGAAAATCTGGATCTCAAACATGTATTCTGGTGACTTCTAAGAATATTTTAATAACTTCGGTTCTAGTAGGAATATTTGAAAAATTCTTTCAGCTGTGGAAAGCCTAAAACCGGGAGAAACCGGGAAACCGGGAGGCAACTGGGAGGCCACCCAAAAATTGTCCCAAAATCGGGAGTCTCCCGGGTATTCCGGGGGAGTTGGCATGTATGGAGGGGGGACACTGCCTGTAAAGAGACCGTAAGCTTGGACTAAACCTCCCGGGGTCATGGTGCAGTGAGTCCCGTCACCTAGAGGCATGCTGCCTGGGAGGGCGTGCAATACTGACAGGCGGCCAGTAGGCAGCATGTACACAGGCAAAACTGGTAATATTTGACAATGAAAATAGCATGACAGTACTCACTGAAACAATGGGCCGTCATCAACCTGCTCCTCTTGTTCCTGCGTCCTTTCTTGGTGCAGTATCTTGTTATGACAGTACTTGCTGCAGTAGTTCCTATTTAGAGTCAAGAGGTGCTTGGCAAACTCGATGTTGCTACCCCCCACACACCTTCCGTTGGAGTTCCCACTCCCCCATAGCAGTTCCCAGGTTAATCCGATGCTTTTCATACCTCTTTCTTGTTATTTTCACTCCTTGTAATCGTTCCTCTTCTGTATCAAACCAACTCCTTGACATTGTGCTAACCCCGGTGCTAACACTGTAAGTGCAGCCATGAAGCCTATCTGCGAGGTGGGGATCAAGTGGCACTTGTGGCAAGCCATTTGTTCACCCTCAATATCAAAGTTTCTAATTCAGACATTAAAGTTTCTAAGTCGATATCAAAGTTTCTAATGCCAATATCAAAGTTTCTAATTCTCATATCAGAGTTTCTTATTGCGATATCAGAGTTTCTAATTCAGATATTGAAGATTCCAACTCTCATATCAGAGTTTATTACTCCAATATCAAAGTATTAAACTCTGATATAAAAGTTGTAAACTCTGCTATTGGAATTGGAAACTCCGATATCGGAATTAGAAACTCCAATATCGAATGTAATAGAAACTGGAATATCAGAGTTTGGGGGTGAACATATGGCTTGCCATAGGCACTGCACTGATTGCTTATGTAACTCTGCAGCCAGCAGAACCACTCAGCACTCCGGCCTGGGTCATAGTGTCTGATATGGGAGTGGCCATGTATACAGCGGGGGGGGGGGGGGGGGGGGAGAGTGTGTTTTGTGTTTTGCCAGTTGGTGGAAAAGGAGGGGGTTTAGTGAGTGAGTTAGGGACATGGACATGGGTGTGACCTAGATTGGATAGAGAGGTTGACAGAACTGTGACTATATATATGGGTCCCCAATTAATTGACCGTGTCGCTGTGTCGCTCTTTAGCAAAAGGGCGGTGTGACTGTGTCGATTTTTATCTAGTGCAATATGGTCTATTTCACTGTGTCCGTCAATTTTTTAAAGTGCCTTGTCGCCCGTGTCGATTTTTATAAGTGCCGGGTCGCCGTGTCACTCGTGTCGTTTTTTAACCCATATATAGTCACACAACTCAATCTGAGGGCCCAACTGGTGGGGGGGGGGGGGGCTTTTTGGGGCTGGCCCGTCCCATACGGGGAGCTTTTGAAGTATTTTAGGCCAAAAGGGGTATGTTCTAGGCCCATATTTCCAACCTAACATTTGCAAATTTCATCTGAAAAAAAGGTGTATGTTTTTCTCGGATTTACCACAATTCAGTCAGAAGGAAGGGGGGGCTCCTCCCTTACTTGTAGCACATCTGTGTACCTATACAAAAGCGTTGGCCTACCTCTATGATACCTTCTTCCTATACTACCCCACTCCTACCTGCCACCCTTACTTGATAACCCCCCCCCCCCCCCAATGTATGCCTATATAATAATGACCACTCCCCATTCCACAAATAACACAGGTGGTGCAGAGAGGTCGCCTCAGGTGACCCATATTGTTGGGTATTTTACATAGTATGGCCAGCAGTGACCTGTGGGCGGGATCCACTATGCTGTGGGCGGGATCCACTATGCAAAACAGGGTCAAAGGTCGCCTAAAACGGCCAGCAATGGCGGACAAGCCCACGTATACACTGTCCCTTTAAAGCAAACATGGAAATTGAGTTAGTGGCATGAGCCCAGGAAGTTAAATTGACGGGCTGAAAAAGGTTACATATTATATATAGTGATACATGTAATATTGTAATCAGTTCAACTCTACCTACTACAAACCACATAACAAATATCACCTGACTACTCCCCTCCCCCTACTATAACACTGTATATGCCATAAAATGTTCAAACTGGGACGCTTGATGTGACCAGTCACATGTATAATGGAGCGCATCTTTATGGTGATGGACTCACTGAACTTCAAATGAAGTCTTCAAGTATGTCTGTGGGATACTATCACGGGGTCAACCACACCCAATTCATAATTCATCTTTTGTGTTCAGTTACTTTTGCAGTCTGCACCATCTTTTGCAGCTAAATATGATTGCTGGTCTCCTACTTGTAAACCCCTCTCCCTGAGCGGTGATTAAACTTAACTGCTGATGTGATATTGTTAGATAAGTTTGCAGGTGGGCCAGTCTTTGTTCAGTGGGAAGAACACATGTAACTTTGTGGAGCTATTGAATAAATGGGATAGGTAATCTTCTCAAATCCAAAAAATAATAATAATAAAAAAAATAATGATTGAATCAAAACCTTTAAACTGTAACTAATGTTGCTAAATATGAGGAATAAAAACAAGTGAACAAATTCTTTTAAAATTTGGTATTCAAGGGGTTCAAAATTTAATGTCTTAGTCCAGCCAAAGCCACCAAGCCCCCACCCTAAAAGATCGACTCCCTCATTAATTCTTGCACTCCTCAACAGTAAAATAAAACACTCTTCTTTTTTGTGTAACATTCAACTTTATTTGTCAGGAAACATGTACGCTCATACACAAGGATGTAAAATATAATCATTTGATATCAAATCAGTGGGGAGCTAGTGATATCTGTTGAATAAAACATTTTCTTTCTGTCATATTTGAATTATTTTAGGGTAGAAAGGAGTCTAGTAGTGGTAGTATTTCAAAGCATGGCACCAATGTGCTTTATAGACCCAAAATATTTTCCTCCGTGACCCCTTTTAACTACCCAACTACCGGGGACAAGCAGATGAATATGTTCTACTAAAACCAACACTACACAACAGATAGTGCCCTGGGACTGCATATATATGCAGTGTCGGTCTTTGGGAACTAACAGTACTGCGTATAATTATGCAATATCGGTTTTACAGTGGCACTGCATATAATAAGTATGCAGTACCGGCATGGAAAGGGTTAAGATTCCTATCATCCAGATAAAATGGATCTGATGATCTTTTATATGTTATAGGTCATATCATCTATACAACCTTGGATATTTATATTTTAGACTCCTAGTGTTTAAGCTCAACACTTGTAGAGCCCTGTACAAAGTGTATAATTAATAAAATATTAATGAATACCTTATCACAATAGTTGTCATTGAATATCGATCCTAGTAAACCCCAACCAAAAAATGGCAACATTTTAACAAGGACATCCATTTGGGCTTTAAAAAGTTTTTTTACATTCCAAATATAGAAGCTTTTCACCAAAAGTTGAATGTTTTGTGTAATCCTATTGTATTCTACAGAAAAAGTACCCCAGAGCAATATTTAACCTAATTCTTATATTTACAATTATTGCTTTTAGTTTAAAACATATCTTATTCACGAGGTGATGTTCAAAAATATGGCACAGTTCAATGAACTTGAAGTCCAAGAAAGATACGGATGTAGTATGCGGTATATCGACCATGTAAGATATATAGCACTAATATCCAGAATAGAGATATTCATACAATGTATACAGGGGAGAGCAAATTCTCTCAAATAATATACAGATGCTACGTTATGTTGAAAAGTGATTGATCGACGAGTGATCAACGTACATTGATAATTGGTTCATCAACGTTGATCCCTCACACTTGCTCTATGATAACTGGAAGTTACAGAAAATGCTCAGTCAATGTCCGTGGCCCCTGGAGATGTTGACCGCCCGCCCAGCTAACAAAAAAAAAACACTTTATTTTACGTCAAAATAAGGTTTTAAACTTTATATAACGCTATGCCATAGCAAGGAGCCTTAGAGAAACATTATATATAACATTACAAAATGTTGTATAACTTTCTCTTTGTTTACTGGGCGAGCGTTGAAGGAGGAGTGAAACATGGATGCCCAGAGACCCTGGACAATTGGTGCGGACCGAGCATATATGAAGAACTGTCTATGTTGGTGAATAGATACCTGTACCTCTATGAGAAGCACCAGTCACATAAATGAAAAACACATGATTGGAATCAACCAATCCCTCATGCATCACACCCAGCTAAAAAAAACATGGCTAACAACTTATTGCACATCTACCAATAGCCATGTATAGAGTGGGTATAGTTTGACATCCACGGTAACATACTTCAGTGTATTAAGTCCGTCTTTTTTAGTACTAATACGATGACTTAACATTTTCCAATGTGTTCCATTTCTTTTATTCCTTTTGTCACGCTTGTGTTCAATGACCCTGTATCCGGCAACATCTCTTGGGTCTCGGATAACGTCTTGGAGTTTGCTGTGACGTATCCTACTCAACATGTCATCATCCTCTCCACCCCAGCCAAAGAACCGATTAGAAAAGCCATTTACTTCTTCAAATTGTAATGGAGTGAAGACCGTCACAGCACCAAAAATGAATCCTCTCCGTATCAGTTTATATTCATGGTGATCATGCCAGGCTCCAAGATGCAAAGGTCTGTCTCGGCATCGGTAAAGGTGGCGGCCATCCTCAGGAATGAAGTCAACATCATGGAAGATAACGCAGTCAGCACTATGATTCATTACAGCATACTTATAACCAACGTTCATCATGGCAGCCTTGTTGAAGGTCTCAGGGAGGTGTTGCTCAACTACTACAATAGTGTAGTTAATCTGTTGGCCCTGAAGCATAGGGTGGAGGTGGTGAAGTAGGGTGGAGAGATGAGAATGACGGTCCCTGAACGGAACGACAATGACAACATTGTAGCGGGCTGTGCAGTTATTGGGTTCCCAGTGCCCACCAGGATGCACATTCCTATTGTTCATTGCTATTTCCCCCAAAGGAACAGGATCGAGTTTGATATCCAAATTTGCTCCCAATAGCGATTCTGGTACACAGTCACATAAATGCAATTTCGATGATGCATTCCTTACTCTCAATGACCATTCCTTTTCACATAACATTTTGTGTTTATTCAGATAACTTTGAATTTTTTCAGGGGATTGTATTCCAGCATGATGCTTTCGCTGTAAAGGGCTACTGACATTTAAATACTGGTTGATGTGCTGGAATGTTGACAAAGGTGAGCTGCTTAACACAGTGTATATAGCCACAATGGACAGAGCAGCAGCGGAGGACTTCTTCCATTTCCGATAAGGTAACCAAGTACATGAGCCGTCTCTGATCATATCCATGCCTCAAAAATATCCTAGAGCCGGCTGGAAAGATAGAAGATACAAATCAGTTAAAACGCCCCAAAATCAAGTTAGGGAATAACAATGCAATTGCTTTCATCAAGCATTTCCACAGCGTTTGACCGCATTCTTTATGGTGTCAATGTTCTCCTTTTTGTAATTTGGAGGTAGGAAGAAACTGAATGCTGTGGTTGTAGGTATAAGAGAGGGTTCGGTCAATGCTATTTTACTGCATCATGACTGATTTAGGGGGAAAACACAAAATGAAACAATTGTATTTTTTCTATATTTTGAAGTACAGAAGAGAAAGTTGCCAACAATTAGTAATAAAAACCTTATATCATATTAGCCATATATATGTAAGATCATAAAAAGGACCTTTAGAAATATCTAATATTATTTAGTGGAAACAAACCTTGCATTTAAACCTTCTAGAAAGGTTAAATAACATTCTAGATAGCAACATTTGCATTATGAAGTATACACATGTGGGGACGAACGGACTGAGTATAGACGCCTCAAATATTGTATTCTTAAAAAGTTCATATTTCCTGTAGTCTTAATCAGTTTGGAACCAGGGTGGCACCACTGTAAGTTGGTAAAATTGTTGTATATATCGGGGCTCTGCCCCCACACCCCCTTTCCTTTCTTTCTTTCTTTTTCCTATTTTGATAATTCAAATTTTTGAAACTGATGATACAACTATAATAGAACCTATTTACCTTTAGATTAAATACTGTGTGCATTCTAAAGGATTAATTGGTAGGGTATACATATTACCTATAATATTAACAGAGACTATAGTGTCCAATGTGTGAACTATAAAGACACCGATACATGGCATGATAATATTATAGGTAATATGTGTGGCGTCTAGTCAGTTGGTCATTTCGTCCTTTGTGAAGTATTCCGCACTAGCAAGATACAGTGCTGCCACCATGTGTTACTCTAGTACCAATTGTACTCTACCTGGTCATAAGCAACCAGCTAACCAAATTCCGTGGACGAGATCAGGGTAAAAGTACAGGGGTTGGTATCTTAAATTTTAGTTTGATAATTGTTATTTCCACTGGTCGGTTGGGGGAGTGGTTAGGAAACTGGCACCTCAATGCAAGGGTCTTGACTTATGAAACAATTGCCTGGGTTATTTTCCAAATATGTAACAATGAATAAGCATTTTAGATTACTCATATATGACAAAACCTTACACTGTATCTTTTCAGCACATATGATTTGGGTAGGTCTAGAACTCCTGTACCTTGTATCATGAATCCATCTGGTTTTCCGATTGCGCAACATCTTGATGGCCTCTCCCCCTGTGCTGCTATTCTTTGGACTTCTGAACTAGTCTGGGGGAGTCACTCTAAATATCTATATATTCTTATGCTGGGGCTGCACTTTTGGGAGCTGTGGATGGCAGGTAAACTGGAGCTGTGGATGGCAGGTAAACTGGGCTTGGGCTGGGCTGGGCAGGGCTGGGCTAAGGGTGGCTTATGTGTTAGGCTGGGCTTTGTTCAGATTGGCTGTGGTTTCGGGTGGGCTTTGTTGGGATGAGGTGGACTGTGTTGGGAGGGCTTTGTTGTGGGTTGAGGTGGGCTATGTTGGCATGGGCTTTGCTGTGGGTTCTGGTGGGCTATGTTAGCATGGGCTAGGGTGGGAAATGGACCATATATGCTTGGTCAACTACCTTCCACCTCCCTGAAAGAGTTCACTGAAGAGTTTTGACGCGTCGGACCCCCTGGACCCCACAGACCAGTGTTCTCCATGTTACCCTCTGTACAGTGACTCTGGAAATGGGCCATATATGTTTGGTCAACTACCAGCCATCCCCTGAAAGCGATTTGATGCGTCGGACCCCCTGGACCCCTACAGACCAATGGTCCCCCATGTTAGTCTCCACAGAGAGCAAAACTCAGAGGGAATCTCATCCTAATTATGTCATGACTCATCCTAATTTAGTCATAGCATTAAGTCACATTTTCCCAAGGCTTATACACGCGGCAGGCTTATACACGAGGAAATACCGTTCATATTTTCTACAAAAGTTTGAGTGATGTATTTAACCCCCTAAAGACAGCATAGGGCTGTAAGTGCTGTGTCTGTTGTCATGATTAGGGATGACTGGCAGGTAACGTATGCAACATGAAATTCAACTTATATTTTTCATGTCTTTAGAAAGAGACAGAAACATGTGCAACCCCCAAATGAGTCAGATTACGAAGGGCTGTGAACATGTAGAAGCGGTGGAGGAGCTAATGCTGGAGCTCAGAGAGGTGGACACCTCACTCCCCCCAGCAGCCACAATAGAGGACTTCCTACACACCATGCGAGTAATATTATATGTATTGGAACGGGACTATACTAACACGCTTCGATAACTAGATGAACACTAAAGGCATAACAAAGCACCCGCATGATGCATAGATTTACTCCACAGCATCGACTCGCAATGTATAACCATGCATTAGTAAGACGCTATCTGTATATAGTGTGTGGGAGCGCCACACGTGGCGACAGCATCCTCACACAGAACCCTGTCTTAGAAGGTTTCAACAGTCGCGACCCAAGGTCCAAGAAGAGTAACACCATCAGGGTGAGCTGAATCAGGAGCAGTCGAACCCACATCATAGTGGTTCCTCAGACCTGCTAAATGCTGTGATTTTGCTCTGAGTTCTACTCGTGTCACATCGTCTCTTTCACTGCCTTACACACCTTTTATGTGGGTACTGTCTCACGCATTAGTATATAAAGAGAATCACGTCAGGGTAGTAGCGGGGTGTCTGTGGAGGTGGAATTCCTGCTTATTGTCGAACGTGATGTCACAATCGCTCACAGAAACAGCAGTCTGCCGACACCCTCCTTGTCTCATCTCATTACGCCATCGTCCGCCATCACTCATTTTGTTTTTAAAATTAAATAATAGTAGTCAAACATTAAGAGACTCACCTCCCTTGAGGGGGGCGGTGATTCTCTTAAATTAAATTTTATTTTTTTCACTACTAGCACCCTAGGAGGGCCCCCCCACCCCACCTCTCCCCAAGGGCCCCCCCTCCCCCCCACCCCTCCACCCTATGCACCCCCCAGAGTGCCCCCCTCCCCCAGAGTGCCCCCCTCCCCCCCATCCTATGCACCCCTCCCCCTCTATTTTCTAACTAAAGAACGGTTCAGGTCACCTGACCAAAATGGAGGTCTCTGGTTGGTTGATCTAGGTCATGTGACCAACGGGGTGTGGTCCATTTTCCAAATAAGGAGCGCTTCCGGTCACGTGACCAGATGGGGGCGTGGTCTATTATGCAAATGAGGGGGTCATGTGACCAAATGGAGGTCTCTGATTGGCTGGTCCAGGTCACGTGACCAAAAGGGGCGTGGGCTATTATGCAAATGAGGGGGTCACGTGACCAAATGGAGGCCTCTGATTGGCTGGTTCAGGTCACGTGACCAATTTGAATTTCCTGCCAAAATGGTGGCCTCTGATTGGCTGATTTGAATTTCCCGCCAAAAGGGAGCTCTCTGATTGGCTGCATATCAAGTGAGTAATAACCAGTACTTAGAAGAATTAAATTACAAAAAATATTTGTACATGATAGAGCATCAAAGTAAATTCTAATATGGGTGAACAGAGATAGAGGTAGACAAGAAATGTTCATTGGATCCTTTTCTTTTGCAAAATATATCCTTAATATCCTTGGAAAAGCCTTGAATTCTGGAGGTGGAGATTTTGGACTGAACTAGAATAGAATAAAAACTTTATATGATGACATCAACAAATACTCTATTGTAATGTGGTCACTTTTTATATCCCACAGAGAATGGGAATGGAGTTGCCCCTCTCACCACAGCCACTCCCAGTAGGGCAGCCGCACAACCACTGCCGGTAGAGCAGCCGCAACAAGCAGTAGTGAACACCATCAACGAGATTCCAGCACTAAGCCTCTGTGGAATGAGGAGGAGGGGTTTGGGGAAGGCATGGTATTTATCCTATCTGTATTTGATGTTGGGGTATTTTAGAAATGTTATTTGTCTATCGAATAACCATAATGTGTCACAGAAGATCAATCTGGGGTGGAAATTCATATATTAGAATTACGTATATTTCCTACGTTAAATAACATCCAGATGTAAGGGTTCTTTTACGTTATTGCACCTAAGCGAACGTTGATGAACATCTATTAACATTATGTAAACATGATTTCCACGTTTGTTTACATAAATTACGTATAGCTAACCTATAAAAAGTAAATTAGCAGATTTGATTTTTATTTCTAAAATGTAAATATTAAAAAAGGAAAACTGTAGTCCTATTTCAAAAATGTTCTCCCTAATTAATTGCATTTTAGTCTTACCCATAGTAGTTAAACCACTGCCAGACCCCTGTGCTGAGAATAATGGGACAGTCTAGGCTGATCACGAGTCGGTAGAGTGTGCTCAGCCGTGACTGTCGCGTTGTTCTCAGTACAGGGGTCTGGAGTGGTTTAACTAACTTATGCCTCACCACTCTGTCACCAGCGTTGTTTGCTTTGTATGTAAAATACAGAGAGGTTGTTTTCCTTTGTCTTTCCACCCAGGTGTGATATAAGAATATATAAACATCTACTGCTCTTGGAAGTGAACCCTGCACCATTGGATGTAAAGTTCACTGCTTAACAACCGGTCCTAGCTTGCCTGATGATATCTGAAGACCATGATAACTTAGGGTATTTTCAGGTAGAGAATGACCAGAGACCAGGGACCTTTAGCAACCACGTCGAAGCTCATTTATAAAACATTCAAGTTCAAGTTCAAGTTCAAGTAATTTTATTGAAACTTCAAATTCATGATTTTCAGTTTACAACAATGGGTCGACCGGCTCTCAGTGAAATTCTACGCGTCTTAAGCTAACATAAAGTCATCATTCTCCAATGCAAGTAAATAAACATCCGTAGCACTACAGTTTAGTGCGTCTTTGTAGTCTGAGAACAACCAAAATACAATTAGGTGTCCATCTCATTCAGTGTACCATGACTGTGATCCTTATACATCAACTAGCATATAAAATCTGGAGAACAAGATTCACCTTTAGAGGTCTATATTTATTAACTTAGCGCCTTAGCTAGGTTTGTATTTTGCAAGTAAGGAAGTAGAAAACCTGCCTACCTAGCAATTGTGTATTGCTCTAATATACCTGTGAGGGTACCGGAGTATCACGAGTACCCTGTGGCCTGGGGGCTGCGACCAAATATACCCCTTTCCCTGTCTGATAGCTCATTAACATTGACGTAACCTAGAATTTACCATTGCCACCAATGCATGTATATGTGCCTAAGTTTGCGTTTATTGAGCTGCATTGGGTTTGCTAAAGCTGTAACTGAAGGTGGAAGGATCTAATCCCTATTGTCTTCACATTGATAGAATCATCCATACTGTAAGAGTCTGTAGGATACTGAAAGGGTACTTTGAAACGAACTTTTCCTAATCTTTTCCTCATTATCCATTCATCTATACATAAATATAGTTTCCATCCAAAAGGAGTATGTCTATGGGTTGGGATTGAACCTGGGATCTTTGGGTTGAGATTCCCAAGCTCTCCCGACAAACTACTCAGGGTGTTTGATTTTGCAGTGTGTATTTATTTCATAAATGATATTTCAAAATACATCAACAATCAAAAAATAGCGAGCGATCTTCATGGAGTAAATCCAATTTTATCACAGCCCATTTAGGGTCTCATGCCCGTGCATATTTTAGTGACACGATTGATGTATAACAACAAGTAATTTGTATGCAGCAATCATAGACAATATACTGTAAGTATAACAATGTTAACCCATAGCCGGTGACTGTGTCCGACAGTCTTCAAACAAATGAGGTGTATTATATACGTAGAAAACTTAAAGTAGTTTCAATGTTTTCCTTGACACTCAACCATAGCATTAATCTATCCTCCAGAATAAGGAGCGAGAGATACATATCTTCATAAGTTTGTAGTACAATACTACATTGCACCAGTCATGTGCCATACCATCAGGCATACCCTCTTTCCTCTTAGGCCTAACTAAGTACCTTTAGAAAATCTGACATAGCTGATGAATTAAATTCAGACGTATCAGTACTAATAACATGTGCTATGTCAACAACTAGTGATGTATGTTACATTGGGAGACTCTATTCCCTTTGAATATATCTTATATCAAATTATATTCCAATTCACAAATAAGAATACATTCCTCTGTTATAGTATAGTCGATGTATACATATCAGAGAACTAGGGATCTTAAGCAAACTTGATGTAGCTCATTGAACACAGACGTATTCTATTTTTTCAGCACTACTTCTTCTGTGTTCACTTTCTTAAACCAACCTCTACATAAATTACCTTAACTGGCCTACCCTACTCTGGGGTTCAAATATCACCAGTCAAGCTAGGTGCTCTTAGAGAGCCTGGGTCTTTAGATCCAAAGGTCGAGGGTTCTCTTCCAAGAGATGACCATACCTATGTACATGTGGAGACAACAAAACTAACAACTAAAAACAATTCTAAAACTCTACTGAAATATATCTTACTCATCTGAGGTAATACCCAGCTACAAAATTACATTATGTTACCACTTTACTTTTTAACATTCTATAACTTTTGCCACAAAAAGGAGCCATAGAGAAACATTAAATAACGTTGCATAACGTTTTTTGTTTACTGGGTAGCCCCTCCCCAAACATGGGGCCTATCATAGGTAAACATGAGAACATAAATGGTAATTTTTGTTAGTTTGAAGGTCTTTATTGCCTGGGCTAACGTTCACCCACACCATCTAATATATGAATTTCCACCCCAGATTGATCTTCTGTGACACATTATGGTTATTCGATAGACAAATAACATTTCTAAAATACCCCAACGTCAAATACAGATTGGATAAATACCATGCCCTCCCCAAACCCCTCCTCCTCATTCCACAAAGGCTCGGTGCTTGGAATCTCGTTGATGGTGTTCACTATGGCTTGTTGTGGCTGCTCTCCCGGCAGTGGCTGTGGTGAGAGGGGCAACTCCATTCCCATTCTCTGTTGGATATAATAAGTGACCACATTACAATAGAGTATTTGTTGATGTCATCATATAAAGTGTTTATTCTATTCTAGTTCAGTCCGAAATGTCCACCTCCAGAATTCAAGGCTTTTCCAAGGATATTAAGGATATTTTTTGCAAAAAAAAAGGATCCAATGAACATTTTTTGTCTACTTTTATCTCTGTTCACCCATACTAGAATTTACTTTGATGCTCTATCATGTACAATTTTCTTTTTCTTAATTTAATTTTTCTACTTACTCTGATCTGAATGGTGTGTAGGAACTCCTCTATTGCTGGGGGGGGGGGGAGTGAGGCGTCCATCTCTTTGAGCTCCAGCATTAGCTCCTCCACCACTTCTACATGTTCACAGCCCTCCGTCATCTGACTCATTTGCGGGTTGCACATCTTTCTGTCTCTTTCTAAAGACATGAAAAATATAAGTTGAATTTCATGTTGCATGAGTTACCTGCCAGTCATCCCTAATTATGACAACGGGCACAGCACTTACAGCCCTATGCTGTCCTGGGGGTTAAATACATCACTCATTTGTAGAAAATATGTACCATATTTCCTTGTGAATAAGCCTGCTGTGTGGTTAAGCCTCGGGAAAATGTGACTTAGTGCTATGTAAGCAGGGCCTTGAGTATAAGCCCGGGGGTTGCAATATGTAGTCAATAAAAAATTTATTTCAGGCCATAACTCCACTTCTACTTGGAGCATTAACGTAATTCCTTCAGCTTTGTAAACCCTATTTGCCTCATTTATGCCTACAATCCATTTAACAGTGAAATAAAGCTTAAATTTGTGAAGAAATATTGAAATGTTTCCTCATGTTTCCTCAGAGTTGTTAAAGTTGCAGTTAATTGACCGAACATATATGGTCCATTTCCAGAGTCATGACGTAATTAGGATGAGTTTCCCTCTGAGTTTTGCTCTCCCTGGAGATTAACATGGAGAATACTGGTCTGTGGGTGTCCAGGGGGTCCGACGCGTCAAATCTGTTTCAGGGGGGTGGAGGGTAGTTGATTGAACATATGTGGTCCATTTCCAGAGTCATGATTTAATTAGGATGAATTTCCCTCTTAGTTTTGCACTGTACAGAGGGTAACATGGGGAGCCCTTGTTTGGGGGGGGGGGGGGGGTCCAGGGGGTCCGATGCGTAAAATCTCTTCCAGTGGGGTGGAAGGTAGTTGAATGAACATATATGGTCCATTTCCAGAGTCATGACTTAATTAGGGTGAGATTCCCTCTGTGTTTTCCAGTCTATGTTTATTAAAATTGGGAGGACTTTTCTGCACCTTTCACTTATTTGGGGGGGAGCAATCGTTTGGATGAGTAAAAGTTTTTAAGGGGTCGATTATGCAAGACTGCACATATCTGGATTGGCTCATGTTGATTTTAAGAAATGTCAATGTCCCATTTCTTTTAAGCCTCCTCTGACATGTCACCATGTGTTTCCCATGTATATTTAATGAAAAAGGCCATGTTTCCATAAATCTAATAATTATGTAGGCATACCCTGTCAAGCCCATTCCATAAGAAAACCCTCTGGCTCTGTACCCCTATCTCATCAAACAAAGTCCATGGCTGACACTAGCCCAACCTATTAAAGCCCATCCCTAACCCATTGGCACTGCCCACTCATCACCTCCAGAGTGAACTCAGCATGTATACACAGATTGAGTGAGGAGTGGCCTCCCCAGTGTGTTAGTTGGACCAGTTAACATTAGGGCGGATGAGGGCAGCACTGATGCAAAAACCTAGAGGGTTATATAGACTGCACCCTCACACCTGAGTGGAAAGGTTTAAAGGTGTGTGTGGGGGGGGGGCAGCTGGGGGAAGGTGTGAAGATATGGTATTGGGGAGGGTAGAGCTAAAATAATGTACTACTGTCTGTAACATTATTGTAACATTATTGTAGTAATCCCATATCTAATAACATGGTCTATCTAATACATAGGCCTAATGAACTGTAAACATGTTTTCACGCATTTTCAAAATCCGTGAAAATCGCGAAAATACGTACAGCGCGAAAATATCTATGTTTACAATATGTGCCAAATAGACTATTGTCTGCACCAATTACTGTTGTATTATCCTAATGGTACACTACTATTAACTATACTGACAAGTTGTTTATTTTTCTCACACCCTCATACCTCATATTAACTTAAATAGTAATAATAACTGTTATAACGCTCTTTACCTCATCACTAGTCACATGGAAGCACTGGATAGGAAATCAGGCGAACTTTACAACAGACCCAATCCTGTGCAATTTGATGATGTAACTGTATTTTCCAGATGACCTAGCCAAATAAATGCATTCATAAGCTCAAAAGAGGCAATAGGGCCGGGCATAGAGGCAGAGAGCTTCTCCTTTGAGTAAAATCATGATAAATCATACTTCCCCCCCTTATAGGGTGAAATGATGGTAATCATGATATTTCATGACTAATCATGGCTAGGTAAAAAATCGTGGTAATTGGTATTTTTCCTCTCAATGTATAAGATCATGATGAATCTTGATATATCACAAATAATGTGGTTGAATACACATACATGTATATCATGATTTATCACCTTTGGGGAAATCATGATAAATCATGCTTCATTCTCTCAACTGGTGAGATCATCAGAAATCATGATATTTTATGATTAACCATGGTTAGCTAAAATTATGATAAACCATATTTTCCTCCCAATGGGTAAGATGATGATAACCCTGGTAACAAGTCACGAAATATTCCTGGGAATTTTTGGGTATTCTGTGAGCAAAACTTCCTGTGATATCACGGGATTTAAAGATTGGGTTTCACATGTATATTCCCCTGAAACCACGGGATTTACCCAAGTCAAGCAGTAGGATGAGGGTTCAAACCCCCAGGAATCACAATAAACGTCCATGATGACTGATTAACTTAATCTGTGCCCCTCCCTTTTCCGACAATAGAAACTGTATAGATCGATATTCCATTGTAAAATGTAATTAGATTTTGACTGCTGTACATCCTTTAATATGAAACATTTTAAAAATTATACTTATATAAAATCTAAAGTACAAAGATTTGTAGTTCCTAGCTTTCTACTAGATGGTGTCACAGTCTACCTACAATTCCATGTACAGTGCTGCCGCCTCAAGTGGATAGAATCCCTCACATCCACCCCTCCCCCTCTCACGTCCAGCCCCCTCCCTCACATCCAACCCCTTCTCTCACATCCAACCCCTTCTCTCACATCCAAGGGGTTGGATGTGAGGGAGGGGGTTGGACGTGAGGGAGGGGGGTTGGACGTGAGAGAAGGGGTTGGACGTGAGGGAGAGGGGTTGGACGTGAGAGAAGGGGGGTTGGACGTGAGAGAAGGGGTTGGGTGTGAGGGAGGGGGTAGGACGTGAGGGAGGGGGGTTGGATGTGAGAGAAGGGTGTTGGACGTGAGGGAAGGGTGTTGGATGTGAGGGAAGGGTGTTGGACGTGAGGGAGGGGTGTTGGACGTGAGGGAGGGGTGTTGGACGTTAGGGAAGGGGGTTGGACGTGAGATAAGGGTTTGGATGTGAGGGAAGGGTGTTGGACGTGAGGGAGAGGTGTTGGACGTGAGGGAGGGGTGTTGGATGTGAGGGAGGGGGTTTGACGTGAGGGAGGGGGTTGGATGTGAGGGAGGGGTTGTGAGGGAGGGGTTGGACGTGAGGGATTTGTAAGAGATAGTGTTGGACGTGATGAATTTGAATGAGATAATGGGGTCTGGACGTATGAAATGGACGTGAGATTTGTGCCTACAGACCGGGGGCCTGTAGCCAGGGTGGCCTAAAGGCAGGGGGCCCCAGATCCGGAGGGCCTGTGGGCTGGGGGCCTGTGTTCCGTGGGCCTGTGGGGTGGGGGCCTACAGTCAGGAGGGCCTGTATTCCGGATACCCCCCCCCCCATATGACACATGCAACTGATGATTTGGGGCTCATATTATGAGGTGAAACGTCTTCCCGGGAAAGACAGACCTATAAGGTTGGGGAATGGTAGAAAATGAGATGCAGGGATGAGGAAGAAGGGACTAGAAGGGAAGTGGGGTGAATTCTTTTTTCAGTCTGAAAATGGGGGTTACGGTATATGAACTACATTATCAGATCATAGAAACGGTTCTTACTCTATGTTAAACCTGCAAAACTAGTTTTTCAGATCGAAAAACTAGTTGTTCGAATTGAAAAACTAGTTGTTCGATTTAAAAAACTAGTTCTTCGAATGCTGGAACTTAGATTTCATGATTGAACATTTGGCTTGCCACACTATGGCCATATCAGGGTGATAGGCCTATTGGAGTTATCTTGAACAACTAGCTTTTTTATTTGAAAAACTAGTTTTTTAATTTGAATAGCTAGTTTTTCGATTTGAACTACTAGTTTTTCAAATACTGAAACTTCGATTTTAGGGGTGAACATATCGCTTGCCATAGGGCCTGTCGCACGCCTTCATTTGCAGCAGACTCGCGGCAGTGGATCACCGCCTAATGCCATTTTCACAGATTGATTGAATTTGATACATACCTCAGTAAAAATCAAAGACGGCCACGTTGTTATCAAAAGAAAAGTTTCCAGGTGCTTATTAGATCCTTAAAGAGTAATAAAATATGTCCAGGTTGTCATCCCAGAACACAGACTGCCCTCTCCTAGGATTGTTCAGTAAATGGCATAAAACATGCATAAAACACTGTAGGCCTATACCGTAGATCTGCCCCAACACGCACACCACACCTGACTTGGAAACAGTAGGCCTAGTTTTAAGCTGCCACCAATGTGAAAGCCCGCGTGAAAGCCGCATGCTGCGGGGGGTATAGGTGAGAGCAGGTGCTGAGGCATTGTGAAGACTTTCATCCATACATAGGGGAGACCGGGGCAAAACGGACCCCCGGGGCAAAACGGACCCGACCCCGTTCTTAGCTATAAATTGCATATTTTTGTCAAATTGGCTCATACAATTGGGGGTGCAGAGGGGGCCCGCCTCAGGTCGGAAAGTCGCCGAAATTACGTCCCCTAGGACGCAAGGTCTTTTTTAAGACCCTTTATCCTATAATCAATTTTTTGCAAAAGTCGCCAGGTCGCTTAAATTATTGCCCCAGGTCGAAAAGTCGCCTGGAAAACGGCCCAGGTCACCAGGTCGCTGAAAACCCCTCTGCAGTCACACAATTGTTAGAAATAATAACCAAAAACATAATGCAGTGGGCATAACTACTACTATTGGCAAATGAGAAGTATATTTAGATCTACGTCAGAATGGGGCACAGTTTGCTGTGAGAACGGGGCACGTTTTGCCGTCTGAATGGGGCACGTTTTGCCATGAGAATGGGGCACAGTTTGCCGTCAGAATGGGACACGTTTTGGCATGAGAATGGGACACGTTTTGGTATGAGAATGGGGCACGTTTTTGCCATGAGAATGGGGCACGTTTTGCCGTCAGAATGGGGCACGTTTTTGCCATGAGAATGGGGCACGTTTGCCGTCAGAATGGGGCACGTTTTGCCGTCAGAATGGGGCACAGATAAGAGAAATCAAAGAGAATAAGGGAGAGATTGAGCCGCCGAAAACGCGTTACGAATACGAGACAGGCCAGCTTGCATTAATAGTAATATGTTGTATATAGAAGAGGTGCCGGATTATACGCCCAGAGCGCCGGATTACACGTCCAGGGCGCCGGATTACACGCCTAGGCCCTCCCGTTGCCTACAGAGCCCATATGCCCACTGAGTGTGCATACAACCTCCCTATACCTACAACACTGGTAGACCGTATGGGGGGTATAATAATATGTTTTTAAAAAAGAATTCGATTATACCTATGGTATTCCGGATTCTATAAAGAAAAAAATGAAACTTGAGATTTTGATCTAATTTTGCAAAAATCAGTTTGTAAGCTTCTGAGAATTAAAAAAGAAGTATATGTTAATGTTTTATGGCTAAAACAATAATATTTTATAGCTAAAATATTGTGTAACATATTTCCAAGACAATATCAATTATTTTCATGAATGGTATACTTCTATGCTTTCTTGTGAAAAAATAAATGGTTCAATTCAGAGGTTTACCTCTGAGCTATATGCCATCTTCCCTAAGGGGTCCGTTTTTCCCCGGTCTCCCCTACTATATATATACATACCAACTGTGAAGGTGGCTACTGCCAGTATTTTGATAAGTTCCATTCTCGTACTCATGTAGAGGTACTTAAATGGAATATCCCCAGGTAAAATCTATTACGTCATACAAAAGGAGATTAGCATTTCCCTTCTGCATATGGGAAGGAAGGGGTCATTTTTCACAACCGGAGGGGACTGGTCTACATGTATTTCAGTGGCGTAGGAAAAGGGGGGGGCAGGGGGGCCCGCCCCCCCCCCCCCCTCCCCAATCACTGAGGAGGGGGGGCCTGAATATGTTTGGGCCCCCCCAAAATTTGTCAAGACCTGTAATATGATACACACAATTTCCAATTCTTACCTCTCCTGCATAGGGAAAAGTTGGGGCAGAGGGGCCTGGGCCCCCCAACCAGAACTAAAGGGTCCTCAAATACTACTTTCTATACAATCCAATATAAGTGTGTATATGATACATCATGCATAAAAGCTTATACTTAAAGTTGGTTGGAGTGGGCTCCCCTGGGCCCCCCCCCCAATGAAGATTTGCTTCCTACGCCTCTGTATTTAGATGTGCATGATAAGTTGAATGATTGATTGATAGGTTTTTTTTTCTGATTATCTTGAGGAGAAACATTATTCATATATAATGTGTTGTTGTTTTCCACTGCAAGTAGTATAACTATCTCATGAAGCCATAGTGATATGCTGGTCAGCATTTCTAGGATGTGGCACTGTCCCTGTTTGTAAGGGACAGTTTTATTAACACATATTTTGAAATAGATGTTATAAATTAACATTATTACAATATACGGCTCGTTTGTAATGCAGCGGCTTCTTATATACATACAGTGATGCTACACAGTAAGGGACAGAAGTAGACAGAAAACTGGGTTTGTAGGTTTCATCCTGTGCTACAAGGGGCAGCGCAGGTTGAAATCTTTAATAATAATTAATGAGCCACGCCAATGGATCCCATAAATGCAAGGGCTTTATCAGCATAGAGTTTTCTTCTTCAACATCTTCTAAATAACAAGCTTTTCCTGAAAAGGGGATTTTTGTCCCGAGTGTGTGGGCCTATAATCAATGCTATCATATTGTGATGAGGCTTTTACAGGTCATTTTACTGTAATTAGTTAGCTCTTTGTTGGGTTACGGCTAACTGAACTATTGTTTTATCACACCAGGATGGTGTTTCTCCACAAATTTGCGGACATCCGCAAATTTGCGGACGTCCGCAAATATATTTATGGAGCTCCGCAAATTATGTCTTTTTGGTACTTAAGCATACAAATACGGACCTCCGTATATATTTGCGGACATCCGTATATATTTGCGGACATCCGTATATATTTGCGAACATTTGCGGATATTTGCGGACACAAGTTGCGTGTTTCAGCGTCGAGGAAACACACACCGTCCAACCCAACCTAACATTGACAATCATATTTAACTGCTATATGCGTAGAACAGTTAGGAATGATTAAACTGTCCAATGTAAATAAGGAGCAGTTCCGGAAATGCCCTGCGTAGTTCCGGAATTGTATTGGTTCCTATTCTGCGCCTGACATCAACAGAGGCATAGAACACTCTTAATGCTTCATGCCGTCACAGATCGTAATGCTTTCAAAACAACACCCTCAGAAAAGTGAGAGTCATTGTCGCTAAAACTACCCTCACCTGAGAGTCAGGCAGTACCTGACCCTCAGGTGAGGGTAGTTTTAGCGACAATGACTCTCACTTTTTTGTGTGTGTTAAGGCCAAGCCGACTGTAATCCATCTGTTCTTGGCCAAAAGCAATACTTGGCTACTCTTGCCTAAACTTGTATAACCCTTAACGCCCGTTGTAATACAGTAAAGAAACATATATATCTTCCCTATACATTTGTAGTATTACTCCCATTGCTAAATGCATGTTCTGTATGTAACCTGCGCAGTTGCTGTCTAATGTAAATGCCCTAACTTGCGGTATGGTCTCCTTGAACATTTTGTCTGAGCTTTGGTTCGAAAACTAACTGTGCTCTTTGCTTTCGAGAAAATTTCGTTATTATTAATATTCCATTTTGTTATATTTACAAGATCCTGGTTAATAATGTTTGAGATATTCCTGGATGATGGATCAAGTAGATAGTTTCCCAGCCAGTGGTAAGGTCACCCTCCCCCACCCCCCGGCCCTCCCCTCTTTGTTGAGAAATGACCACTCTCCATGTGCAATTGTACTGTATTGTACTACAGAACTAGAAAAGCACCAGTTATAGCGCAGCAACGTGAGGGAACTTGTTCCCGGTAATAGCACATGCATGCTATTATTAGCTAGCAGGCCAGCCAAGTATTACCATAATTGGCTGGTGAGAGTTACCCATGTTTTGATTGGGGATGAAGTAGAGGTCCTCAATACAGACAAAGTAAAAGGTTTACAGGGCCAATGGAGGTCTCATGCATATCTCTTGATACTTTAATAGCTTTCCATATTAACTTACCTATGTGCCTGTTTGTGGAATAAATGTTAGTATATAGGGTGTTTACCTGTGGTGCTGGGGGCCGTGAAAACGGCCGTTTCTCTATTCTAGTCTAGTACTTTCTCTTTTTTGATAGGAAATAAAAGGAATTTCAGAAATATTATAATACCGCATGAAAGCCAAGACGTCAGGCTATCAGACTATCTATGGGGTTACCTGAATAATGCACATATTTAAAGGCAAAATATCATCATTCTGATGATAAGCTCTCCCACAGCAGTCACTGCAGTGAGTGGGCATATCTGTGGAGCCTCTGAGTTAGACAGACCTTCTTTCATCCTAAATCCGCACCTTATGGCTTCATATTAAATTATGCTGATCCCCTGGGGGTGTAGAGGAGACTTTGCCGTACATCTGAGTGTTAGCTCCACTTTCCTATCTTTTTTCTAAGTGTATCAACTCATTAAAACTATAATTAAGCAGCTCAGATCAGCATGAAAAAAACAGATAATCATAATTAATGGAGCTAGGCACCCCTGAAAATACAATGTATTAGCTCTCAAAAAGTTATTGTATGTTAGATTGTATTTCTAGTGGTTACAAGCGGATATTAGGTTATATTAGGACATATACATGGTTAAATAATGCAATCCCTGGATGTAGGGGGTAACAGAATATTTACAAAGCCCATAAATACCGATATGGGTCTATGGGCTTATTCTGTGATATCATGGCTTTCATATCCTTTTGGAATTTTTATTTTAGACTGATTATTATGGACATTATGGACCATTAAATTGGAGTAGAGTAATGACCCTTTTCGAGCTGCCTAGTCCTACAGTAGGTCTACAGCCTAGTACAGGTACTCACCCTAGCCATGGTCTGCAGTGACCACCTTTCTCTGCTCAAGTGTATGGGAAAGTTTTCCTGAAATAGCTCTGACTCTGGCTTAAAGAAACAGCCATTTCCTTATTTGTATTTCACCTTATCTCAACCTAAAGGGCCAAGAAGTGATACAGAATCATCCTATCATTTACACCTTATTGACTTGCCATTGCCCACAAAAGGGTGTCCTCATACATAATTATGTTACCAGTATTCGGTTATATTATATAAAGGTGATAATTAAGAATCAAATATATCATAAATGGAATACACCTAGTTTCAAAAGCTTTATAAAAAAAATAGGCCCCAATTATTGGCCAATTACGAGGAAAGATAATGGATCTGCTGAGAGAAATATCTTCATACAACCTTCAATGCCCTCTGGTGGAGGTGGAAGACACGATGTTGGGCCAATGCTGGAATAACATGAACTATCTTATGTTGTACCATCGTTGGCAGAACACTGAGAGTATTGCCAACGTTAATATGACATAAATTTACCAATGTTGACATGACATGAATTATCTGACGTTGTACCAACGTTGGCAAACGTTGGTACAACATAAATTTACCAACGTTGTACCAACGTTCATAGACCAACGTTGGCACAACGTTAAAATATTGCTTGCGACATGCCGACGTTGTACAAAGTTGGCCCAACGTATCCTTGCGTGCTGGGAATGGAGCTAGGCACCCCTGAAAATACAATGTATTAGCTCTCAAAAAGTTATTGTATGTTAGATTGTATTTCTAGTGGTTACAAGCGGATATTAGGTTATATTAGGACATATACATGGTTAAATAATGCAATCCCTGGATGTAGGGGGTAACAGAATATTTACAAAGCCCATAAATACCGATATGGGTCTATGGGCTTATTCTGTGATATCATGGCTTTCATATCCTTTTGGAATTTTTATTTTAGACTGATTATTATGGACATTATGGACCATTAAATTGGAGTAGAGTAATGACCCTTTTCGAGCTGCCTAGTCCTACAGTAGGTCTACAGCCTAGTACAGGTACTCACCCTAGCCATGGTCTGCAGTGACCACCTTTCTCTGCTCAAGTGTATGGGAAAGTTTTCCTGAAATAGCTCTGACTCTGGCTCACATTCTACTTGATTGCACTGGGTCTAAAGCAGATATCTATATACCGTTTTTTGCATTGCATTCCAGACATATTTCTCTTTCTGGTGATATGTTTCACATTTCTGTAGACATATTATTTATATTTGGGGGTAAACACGCTATAGTATACCAGTGGTTTATAAGACAAACCCTCTGCACACACTAGGCCGCCTGGGACATAACAGTACCCCCAATCACCACAGAAGGGTACAGTCAATTCCAAATTGACTAGCACCAGAGGTCTCGTGAGATGTTGGCTTTGCTCTCGCAAGTTAGCTTGTTCCTGGCAACCCATGGTGCGTGTGTTTATGGTGAGTTTTGCAAAAGTTTTGTTTCGTTTTGTTTTAACTCTTCCTTTACCGTACATGCATTATTGCGAGTTTACAGTACAGGACCGTACACGCATTTATGCGAGTTACTCGCCGATTTTCGGCCGATTTTGGCCGATTTTTGACCCCCTGTGGTTTGCCTAAAAATTGGTAGAATCCCATGATTTCTTCTGACAATATTCTATGGCATGATGTCCCCCCATATCCAAATCCATTTTGCACATACATCCAATAATTTAGAAATGCAGAGCATCTGAACTTGGAGGATATTTAACTCATTTTCAATATGATTTGAGCAATATTTAAGGCAAAAAACGTGAAAAATGTCAAAAACGCGTTTTGACGCGTCGGATCCCCTGGACCCCACAGACCAGTGTTCTCCATGTTACCCTCTGTACAGTGTAAAAACTCAGAGGGAATCTCACCCTAATTAAGTCATGGAAATGGGCCATATATGTTTGGTCAACTACCAGCCATCCCCTGAAAGAGATTCAAATGATGCGTCGGACCCTCTGGACCCCCACAGACCAATGTTCCCCATGTTAGTCTCCACAGAGAGCAAAACTCAGAGGGAATCTCATCCTAATTATGTCATGACTCATCCTAATTTAGTCATAGCATTAAGTCACATTTTCCCAAGGCTTATACACGCGGCAAGCTTATACAAAAGGAAATACGGTACAAATTTTCTACAAAAGTGATGTATTTAACCCCCTAAGGACAGCATAGGGCTGTAAGTGCTGAGCCTGTTGTCATGATTAGTGATGACTGGCAGGTAACTCATGCAACATGAAATTCAACTTATATTTTTCATGTCTTTAGAAAGAGACAGAAACATGTGCAACCCCCAAATGAGTCAGTTGACGGAGGGCTGTGAACATGTAGAAGCGGTGGAGGAGCTAATGCTGGAGCTCAGAGAGGTGGACACCTCACTCCCCCCAGCAGCCGCAATAGAGGACTTCCTACACACCATGCGGATCAGAGTAAGTAGAAGTATTAGATTACAAAAAAAAAATTGTACATGATAAAGCATCAAAGTAAATTCTAGTATGGGTGAACAGAGATAAAGGTAGACAAGAAATGTTCATTGGATCCTTTATTTTTGCAAAACATATCCTTAATATCCTTGGAAAAGCCTTGAATTCTGGAGGTGGAGATTTTGGACTGAACTAGAATAGAATAAAAACTTTATATGATGCATCCACAAATACTCTTTTGTAATGTGGTCACTTGTAGACCCCTGTACAAAGTGTATAATTAATAAAATATTAATGAATACCTTATCACAATAGTTGTCATTGAATATTGATCCTAGTAAACCCCAACCAAAAAATGGCAACATATTAACAAGGACACCCATTTGGGCTTTAAAATGTTTTTTTACATTCCAAATATAGAAGCTTTTCATCAAAAATTGAATGTTTTGTGTAATCCTATTGTATTCTACAGAAAAAGTACCCCAGAGCAATATATAACCTAATTCTTATATTTACAATTATTGTTTTTAGTTTTTGACATATCTTATTCACGAGGTGATGTTCAAAAATATGGCACAGTTCACTAATATCCAGAATAGAGATATTCATACAATGTATACAGGGGAGAGCAAATTCTCTCAAATAATATACAGATGTTACGTTATGTCGAAAAGTGATTGATCGACGAGTGATCAACGTACATTGATAATTGGTTCATCAACATTGATCCCTCACACTTGCTCTAAGATAACTGGAAGTTACAGAAAATGCTCAGTCAATGTCCGTCGCCCCTGGAGATGTTGACCACCCGCCCAGCTAACAAAAGAAAACCACTTTATTTTACATCAAAATAAGATTTTAAACTTTATATAACGCTATGCCATAGCAAGGAGCCTTAGAGAAACGTTATATAACGTTACAAAATGTTGTATAACTTTCTTTTTGTTTACAGGGTGAGCGTTGGGGGAGGAGTGAAACATGAATGCCCAGAGACCCTGGACAATTGGTGCGGACTCCGCCTTAATTGAAAAATTGTCTCTGTTGGTGAATACCTGTACCTCTATGAGAACCACCAGTCACATAAATGAAAAACACATGATTGGAATCAACAAATCACTCATGCATCACACCCAGCTAAAAAAAAACATGGCTAACAACTTATTGCACATCTACGAATAGCCATGTATAGAGTGGGTATAGTTTGACATCCACAGTAACATACTTCAGTGTATTAAGTCCGTCTTTTTTAGTACTAATACGCTGACGTAACTTTTTCCAATGTGTTCCAAGTCTTCTATTCCTTTTGTCACGCTTGTGTTCAATGACCCTGTATCCGGCCACCTCTCTTGGGTCTCGGATAACGTATCGGAATTTGCTGTGAAGTATCCTACCGAACATGTCATCATCCTCTCCACCCCAGCCAAAGAACCGATTAGAAAAGCCATTTACTTCTTCAAATTGTAATGGAGTGAAGACTGTCACAGCACCAAAAATGAACCCTTTCCGTATCAGTGTATATTCATGATGATCATGCCAGGCTCCAAGATGCACAGGTCTGTCGCGGCATCGGTAAAGGTGGCGGCCATCCTCAGGAATAAAATCTACATCATGGAAGATAACGCAGTCAGCACTATGATTCATTACAGCATACTTATAACCAACGTTCATCATGGCAGCCTTGTTGAAGGTCTCAGGGAGGTGTTGCTCAACTACTACAATAGTGTAGTTAATCTGTTGGCCCTGAAGCATAGGGTGGAGGTGGTGAAGTAGGGTGGAGAGATGAGAATGACGGTCCCTGAACGGAACGACAATGACAACATTGTAGCGGGCTGTGCAGTTATTGGATCCCCAGGGCCCACCAGGATGCACATTCCTATTGTTCATTGCTATTTCCCCCAAAGGAACAGGATCGAGTTTGATATCCAAATTTGCTCCCAATAGCGATTCTGGTACACAGTCACATAAATGCAATTTCGATGATGCATTCCTTACTCTCAATGACCATTCCTTTTCACATAACATTTTGTGTTTATTCAGATAACTTTGAATTTTCTCAGGGGATTGTATTCCAGCATGATGGTTTTGCTGTAAAGGGCTACTGACATTAAAATACTGGTTGATGTACTGGAATGTTGACAAAGGTGAGCTGCTTAACACAGTGTATATAGCCACAATGGACAGAGCAGCAGCGCAGGACTTCTTCCATTTCCGATAAGGTAACCAAGTACATGAGCGGTTTCTGATCATATCCATGCCTCCAAAATATCCTAGAGCCGGCTGGAAAGATAGAAGATACAAATCAGTTAAAACACCCCAAAATCAAGTTAGGGAATAACAATGCAATTGCTTTCATCAAGCATTTCCACAGCGTTTGACCGCATTCTTTGTGGTGTCAATGTTCTCCTTTTTGTGATTTGGAGCCAAATGGCGCAGAATCAGAACCAGATCAATTCCGGAACTGCTCTTGCACAATTCCGGAACTGCGCAGGGCAATTCCGGAATTCCTCCCTATTTAGATTGGGCAGTGTCAGAATTCCTCCTGTAGTTACACATATAGCATTAAAATGTATTATTCAATGTGGTTTCAGGATGCTGTGCGGCACCTTAGGGGTGTGATAACCATTACTAACAAGGCCCTATGCATCTCCTAACTCACTGCATGTGTGCAAATTAAGGTGTAGTAATAATCCCTCTGATGTGATAAAACAATGAGGGTTAGTCAAGGAGCTACTGATATGGTAAAACTTCTTTGCACATACAGACTTTACACTACTGCTCTATTTGTACGACACACTAACTTGTTTTAGAAGACTTTTTTATTAAGATGTAAAGGTTCGGATATTGCGCAAATTCCGATATTGCGCGTGACATATACTAGTACATAAGTTCTAAGCTTTATTCCTTGTTATTGAGGTTATGCTGACACCTGTGTCCTAGTTTGTAGCCTGTATAAATATGTTCAGCTTGTGTAGACACTGTCAGTGTTTGTTTACCCTACAAAGGTGTGCACAGATGCTCCACAGCCTTCTGCAGACAAGCAACCAGATTTTTGGAAAGTAATACATGTAAATATTAGCTTCAGTCATAGGTCTGAGAGAAAAATAATTTAAGCACAATAAGACTTCACCCGGTCATTTTGCCATCTATCAATGCTACATAATTCAACACTAAAATATTTAAGGTCACCCTCCCCCACCCCCCGGCCCTCCCCACTTTGTTGAGAAATGACCACTCCCCATGTGCAATTGTACTGTATTGTACTACAGAACTAGAAAAGCACCAGTTATAGCGCAGCAACGTGAGGGAACTTGTTCCCTGTAATAGCACATGCATGCTATTATTAGCTAGCAGGCCAGCCAAGTATTACCATAGTTGGCTGGTGAGAGTTGCCCATGTTTTGATTGGGGATGAAGTAGAGGTCCTCAATACAGACAAAGTAAAAGGTTTACAGGGCCAATGGAGGTCTCATGCATATCTCTTGATACTTTAATAGCTTTCCATATTAACTTACCTATGTGCCTGTTTGTGGAATAAATGTTAGTATACCAGTGGTTTATAAGACAAACCCTCCGCACACACTAGGCCGCCTGGGACATAACAGTACCCCCAATCACCACAGAAGGGTACAGTCAATTCCAAATTGACTAGCACCAGAGGTCTCGTGAGATGTTGGCTTTGCTCTCGCAAGTTAGCTTGTTCCTGGCAACCCATGGTGCGTGTGTTTATGGTGAGTTTTGCAAAAGTTTTGTTTCGTTTTGTTTTAACTCTTCCTTTACCGTACACGCATTATTGCGAGTTTACAGTACAGGACCGTACACGCATTTATATGTGAGTTACTCGCCGATTTTCGGCCGATTTTGGCCGATTTTTGACCCCCTGTGGTTTGCCTAAAAATTGGTAGAATCCCATGATTTCTTCTGACAATATTCTATGGCATGGTGTCCCCCCATATCCAAATCCATTTGCACATACATCCAATAATTTAGAAATGCTGAGCATCTGAACTTGGAGGATATTTAACTCATTTTCAATATGATTTGAGCAATATTTAAGGCAAAAAACGTGAAAAATGTCAAAAACGCGTTTTGACGAGTCGGACCCCCTGGACCCCACAGACCAGTGTTCTCCATGTTACCCTCTGTACAGTGTAAAAACTCAGAGGGAATCTCACCCTAATTAAGTCATGGAAATGGGCCATATATGTTTGGTCAACTACCAGCCATCCCCTGAAAGAGATTTGATGCGTCGGACCCCCTGGACCCCCACAGACCAATGTTCCCCCATGTTAGTCTCCACAGAGAGCAAAACTCAGAGGGAATCTCATCCTAATTATGTCATGACTCATCCTAATTATGTCATAGCATTAAGTCACATTTTCCCAAGGCTTATACACGCGGCAAGCTTATACAAAAGGAAATACGGTACAAATTTTCTACAAAAGTGATGTATTTAACCCCCTAAGGACAGCATAGGGCTGTAAGTGCTGAGCCTGTTGTCATGATTAGTGATGACTGGCAGGTAACTCATGCAACATGAAATTCAACTTATATTTTTCATGTCTTTAGAAAGAGACAGAAACATGTGCAACCCCCAAATGAGTCAGTTGACGAAGGGCTGTGAACATGTAGAAGTGGTGGAGGAGCTAATGCTGGAGCTCAGAGAGGTGGACGCCTCACTCCCCCCAGCAGCCGCAATAGAGGACTTCCTACACACTATGCGGATCAGAGTAAGTAGAAGTATTAGATTACAAAAAAAATTGTACATGATAAAGCATCAAAGTAAATTCTAGTATGGGTGAACAGAGATAAAGGTAGACAAGAAATGTTCATTGGATCCTTTTCTTTTGCAAAACATATCCTTAATATCCTTGGAAAAGCCTTGAATTCTGGAGGTGGAGATTTTGGACTGAACTAGCATAGAATAAAAACTTTATATGATGACATCCACAAATACTCTTTTGTAATGTGGTCACTTGTAGACCCCTGTACAAAGTGTATAATTAATAAAATATTAATGAATACCTTATCACAATAGTTGTCATTGAATATTGATCCTAGTAAACCCCAACCAAAAAAGGCAACATATTAACAAGGACACCCATTTGGGCTTTAAAATGTTTTTTACATTCCAAATATAGAAGCTTTTCATCAAAAATTGAATGTTTTGTGTAATCCTATTGTATTCTACAGAAAAAGTACCCCAGAGCAATATATAACCTAATTCTTATATTTACAATTATTGTTTTTAGTTTATAACATATCTTATTCGCGAGGTGATGTTCAAAAATATGGCACAGTTCACTAATATCCAGAATAGAGATATTCGTACAATGTATACAGGGGAGAGCAAATTCTCTCAAATAATATACAGATGTTACGTTATGTCGAAAAGTGATTGATCGACGAGTGATCAACGTACATTGATAATTGGTTCATCAACGTTGATCCCTCACACTTGCTCTAAGATAACTGGAAGTTACAGAAAATGCTCAGTCAATGTCCGTCGCCCCTGGAGATGTTGACCACCCGCCCAGCTAACAAAAGAAAACCACTTTATTTTACGTCAAAATAAGATTTTAAACTTTATATAACGCTATGCCATAGCAAGGAGCCTTAGAGAAACGTTATATAACGTTACAAAATGTTGTATAACTTTCTTTTTGTTTACAGGGTGAGCAGAGGGGGAGGAGTGAAACATGAATGCCCAGAGACCCTGGACAATTGGTGCGGACTCGTCCTTGATTGAAAAATTGTCTCTGTTGGTGAATACCTGTACCTCTATGAGAAGCACCAGTCACATAAATGAAAAACACATGATTGGAATCAACAAATCACTCATGCATCACACCCAGCTAAAAAAAACATGGCTAACAACTTATTGCACATCTACCAATAGCCATGTATAGAGTGGGTATAGTTTGACATCCACGATAACATACTTCAGTGTATTAAGTCCGTCTTTTTTAGTACTAATACGCTGACGTAACTTTTTCCAATGTGTTCCAAGTCTTCTATTCCTTTTGTCACGCTTGTGTTCAATGACCCTGTATCCGGCCACCTCTCTTGGGTCTCGGATAACGTATCGGAATTTGCTGTGAAGTATCCTACCAAACATGTCATCATCCTCTCCACCCCAGCCAAAGAACCGATTAGAAAAGCCATTTACTTCTTCAAATTGTAATGGAGTGAAGACTGTCACAGCACCAAAAATGAACCCCTTCCGTATCAGTGTATATTCATGATGATCATGCCAGGCTCCAAGATGCACAGGTCTGTCGCGGCATCGGTAAAGGTGGCGGCCATCCTCAGGAATAAAATCTACATCATGGAAGATAACGCAGTCAGCACTATGATTCATTACAGCATACTTATAACCAACGTTCATCATGGCAGCCTTGTTGAAGGTCTCAGGGAGGTGTTGCTCAACTACTACAATAGTGTAGTTAATCTGTTGGCCCTGAAGCATAGGGTGGAGGTGGTGAAGTAGGGTGGAGAGATGAGAATGACGGTCCCTGAACGGAACGACAATGACAACATTGTAGCGGGCTGTGCAGTTATTGGGTTCCCAGTGCCCACCAGGATGCACATTCCTATTGTTCATTGCTATTTCCCCCAAAGGAACAGGATCGAGTTTGATATCCAAATTTGCTCCCAATAGCGATTCTGGTACACAGTCACATAAATGCAATTTCGATGATGCATTCCTTACTCTCAATGACCATTCCTTTTCACATAACATTTTGTGTTTATTCAGATAACTTTGAATTTTCTCAGGGGATTGTATTCCAGCATGATGGTTTTGCTGTAAAGGGCTACTGACATTTAAATACTGGTTGATGTGCTGGAATGTTGACAAAGGTGAGCTGCTTAACACAGTGTATATAGCCACAATGGACAGAGCAGCAGCGCAGGACTTCTTCCATTTCCGATAAGGTAACCAAGTACATGAGCGGTTTCTGATCATATCCATGCCTCCAAAATATCCTAGAGCCGGCTGGAAAGATAGAAGATACAAATCAGTTAAAACACCCCAAAATCAAGTTAGGGAATAACAATGCAATTGCTTTCATCAAGCATTTCCACAGCGTTTGACCGCATTCTTTATGGTGTCAATGTTCTCCTTTTTGTGATTTGGAGCCAAATGGCGCAGAATCAGAACCAGATCAATTCCGGAACTGCTCTAGCACAATTCCGGAACTGCGCAGGGCAATTCCGGAATTCCTCCCTTTTTAGATTGGGCAGTGTCAGAATTCCTCCTGTAGTTACACATACTGTAAACGTATGTATTTTCGCGCATTAATATTTTCGCGATTTGCCTAGAAAGTACAGTGAGGTCTCGATATATCGGCCACCTCCGTTTTGAATAAAAGCGGCCGGTTTTCCAAATCGGCCGGTCCTCTGGATCATACATGGATGGTGGTGGTTAGGGGGGGGGAGGGGGGGGGGGGTTCAGGGTAGAGGGCAACTTTATGGACAATTGTGGATAAGCCTATATAACTTTGCTATACAGTTATACAGAGATACAGTCATCATGGGTATTAGAATCAAAATCAATTATCTATTGTGCTCGAGTAAGAATTTATTCTAATTTGCAGAAAATAATCCAAGCCTTCACATGAAGTGTGACGAAAGGCTAACCCAACTCATACCCAGACAAGCAGACCCTACTTAGTACATACATGGATTATATTGACAATATACATATAGCCTACATCTATATAATATTATGCTTTCATGTTATAAGTACAACCCAAACTCCATCTATATAAAGGGTAGCAGAACGCTGACACAACTAAAACCTATACAAATATTGCATACACTACTAGGTGCCTCCGTTATAATACTAAAACAACACACTAAATACTAGGGAATTTGGGGGGGGGGGGACACTATACTCTCCCACCCATCTGCTGCCCGACTTATCAAAGTAGATTATAATACAAAATAAGCACTGGGTCACCAAAATGGCTGACCGAAACCGGAAGCATGAATAACCGACTTATCAATGACAATTAGTATGTAATTAAAACCGTCCTAACTGATGAGAGACCGATAAGTAAGACAACCGACTTATCAAAGACCGATTTATCAAGGTCTCACTGTACATGTTCATGTGTACTTGAATTCGCGGATTTTGGCATATGTTAGTTATAGGATTATATTGGATAAATATTTGCGCTGTACATATTTTCGCGAATTTGAAAATCCGCGAAATTTGCGAAAATAAGTACAGCGTGAAAATACATACGTTTACAGTATAGCATTAAAGTATTCAATGTGGTTTCAGGATGCTGTGCGGCACCTTAGGGGTGTGATAACCATTACTAACAAGGCCCTATGCATCTCCTAACTCACTGCATGTGTGCAAATTAAGGTGTAGTAATAATCCCTCTGATGTGATAAAACAATGAGGGTTACTCAAGGAGTTAACTGATATGGTAAAACTTCTTTGCACATACAGACTTTACACTACTGCTCTATTTGTATGACACACTAACTTGTTTTAGAAGACATTTTATTAAGATGTAAAAGTTTGGATATTGCGCAAATTCCGATATTGCGCGTGACATATACAGTACATAAGTTCTAAGTTTTATTCCTTGTTATTGAGGTTATGCTGACACCTGTGTCCTAGTTTGTAGCCTGTATAAATATGTTCAGCTTGTGTAGACACTGTCAGTGTTTGTTTACCCTACAAAGGTGTGCACAGATGCTCCACAGCCTTCTGCAGACAAGCAACCAGATTTTTGGAAAGGAATACATGTATATATTAGCTTCAGTCATAGGTCTGAGAGAAAAATAATTAAAGCACAATAAAACTTCACCCGGTCATTTTGCCATCTATCAATGCTACATAATTCAACACTAAAATATCTAAGGTCACCCTCCCCCACCCCCCGGCCCTCCCCACTTTGTTGAGAAATGACCACTCCCCATGTGCAATTGTACTGTATTGTACTACAGAACTAGAAAAGCACCAGTTATAGCGCAGCAACGTGAGGGAACTTGTTCCCGGTAATAGCACATGTGTGGTGGTTCGTAATTAACTCTAGGTTAAAGAACAACGATCACGGCAGTTTCCAGGTGCGAGAATATATCTATCTTTATTCACAAGAATAATAACTCTAGTTCCTTTACTAGGGAACGATCAGTGTAGAATGAATACACACAGGTAAATCAGGTTTCTCTATAAATAGAGGAAACGGTCAGTATACAACTCTTAGCATACAACTCTGTCCGCACGGTTGGACATGTGAAGTCTCTCGTCAGTCGGGCCTGCACTGACTGCCGTTCCAGGTAAACACATGGGTCTTATATAACACCGGCTCTTAGGTCACGTGGCCAGGTGGGTGGGTCGGCCGCCCACCTGAGAGCGGCACACGGTCACCTGAAGAGGACCTGCGCCCTCTCCCGGGAACTGTGTGCACTAGCTCCAGGTGGAGAAGCCGAGTAAACAGACGTTACCCGGAAATACCGTGTATGAGATTAATATGTAATATCATGCCCCTACACTACCCCCCCTAGACAAAACTAGGTGGTAACGAATATATATACTGTTTTCCTAGTACATAGAAAACCTTTTAGAACAACGACTTTATAGTTATTGTCTATACAGTAACTAGGGGCGTAACATATTAACACGACACACTACACAAGCGAGATCATAAAACTCAATATAAATATGGCATTACACTGTAATAGCAACCATAATAGATGATTTAGGTATGTTTTATGACAAGGGAATATAATATCATACATACAATCGAACGGCTTGACACATTTCGATATGACTTCCTTATGAAGTTTCCTTACTCGGTTATTAAAAAATGCGCGTGGGGTGTGTATATATTTAAGTTGAACAGAAAAGTTATTAAAAAAAACCAGTCCTGATAAGGACTCACAACCACCAGCGTCTTACATTGATTTGTGATTTAATGAAAACATTCACACAATGGATAACAGTAACCACAGCCTTTGTTTTAAGCCGGGTAATCCGATTATATAACCGGAGTATTAATATCTCTCGCAACATACAACAGAGTCAACACACACGACAATACCTGGCGGTATATTTAGTATATACACATAGCCTTAACGACTTCATATAAACACTACGGGTAACCACGTTTCCTAGCTTATCAGATCTTACAATCTTCATATGTAGCATATTATGAAACCTAATTCATAAGGTAAATATGAGAATACCTTATTGGAACACCTGAGGTGATATGTATCACATAATAATGATATATTTTATATATTAAAAACGTTTTAATGAGTAACCTGGCAGTGTACCCGGAAACCCTTACAATTAAATATAGCTTACTGGTGATCTAGTTGTGGTCAAGGTGCTCTCCGCTTCTAATAGACGAATGAGTGAGGTGCTCTCCTCTTCTTAATACTGTTTCTTGGATAAATATCACCCGAAGGTAAGTTCATATGTATACAGCTCGATAAGTATCCCGTCCTCGCTCCAGTAAAGTTCATGACATATATAACTATAATCCGGCTGGAAACCACGAGTACTGTCCGTTTAACACGTAATCCTAGCTCCAGGAATGTTCATGAAATATATAAGTAGAACTGGAACCACGAGCATTGTCTGTTTGACACGTAATCCTTTGGACGGGAACAGTTTATAACTCAGCATAATAGTATCAGGAACACATCATGGTAACGTATCCCAGAAGTTATTTTCAGGGACGTTAGTTTGGTAGCTTCCCGGTGGAGTCCTGATTCCCCATCGGTAGGCCACAGTTGAGAGTTGAGTAGTTAGGTAAGTCCAGAGCTTCCACGGAAGGTTCCCCCCGCGTTGATCCATATGCATCTAAAAAGATGCCCCTCCCCTCAAAAAAGGAGACCCCGTCATAAACAATTTATGACGTCAGATTAAATGAAAGAACAATTAATCTATCCGGAAACTTATTATAGTTCCCTCCTCTATTCCTAAAAAATTAGAAATAGACTCAGAACCTTCTATTAGTCTTTTTAACCTAAAGGTTCATCTCTTGCCCTCATTAAAGCAAGCGCGTGCTCAGCTGTGCCATCCCAGGTATCGATAGTCACGCCGAACACCCCGTAAAATTTTACGTTCATGTCCTGTAACCGTTTGGTTAACTTCTCGTTCTCTTGCTGAACGAACCCTGCGGCGGCTTCAGCGGTCTTTTGGCCTGAAGCAGCTTCCCTTGACTTTTTAGCCAAGTAGTCAGCATTGCCAGCAGCGACCAATGCTTTCTCCTCCCGATGGGCAATCTTTAGGCCATGCGTGAACAGGCCTAACATCTTGGTGTTATATTCCACCGCCAGCTCGCGTTGGGACTCCTGGAATTCTGTTACAATCCTTTGTCCCACTTCGCAGCTCGCCTTCTCTTCCCTAGAGAAGTAGTTGACTATCGGGACGTATTTTAACTTTACGCCACCGGTAGTTTCAGTGCGGGAGGTGCCCGCGACTGGCTGGATGACAACCGGATCCTGGGTTACAGGAATCACGGGTTTAACATCCGCTTGCGGCGCTTTCGCAACCGCTGCAGCCTTCGGGACAGTTATGCCCCGAGGCGTCACCACTGAGATTAGTGATTTTGGCTCCGTTTTCACGGTCAAGCCCTGCATGTCCCGAGTTGGGGTAGTGGGCGACCGGACGTCCCTGGGGGTTAGCTTTGCAGTTGTCCCCAGATGGTACGTCAAAGGCAGGGAAGCCTTTGTTCTGGCAGCCGGTTCTTTAGGCCGGGCACCTCCACAGTCAGGTTGACTGGTGGCACTGTCTGAACTGCTCAGACGTCTGGAACGGTAATCCATGTTAGTCGCCGCCGCTTGACCACCGGAATCACGTTTCCGATCTTTCCGGTCTGTAAACAGCGGGTCTGGATACTCGCGATAATAGTCGCGACCTTCCGGGGCATGATAAATCCCATAATAGGAATTATCGAGATCCTCCAAATTGGATCCGGCATGTCTCCGTTTTGGTCCAGGTGAGACCGCAGGAGATCGAGAGCGGTCGCGGGCGGACCGGCTCTTCCCCCGGGAACTACCCCGGGTTTCCGGCTGACGGAAACTACCGCCACCTCTGCGGGAAGTACGGGTAGTGCATAACACCGTATACTCCTCGTCATTCATGGCGAACTTATGTCGTCCGTCCACCCTGGCAATCCTGGCTTTGAACTTCCCATCTGCGACCTCGCAGTAGAAGGGAGTTGCCGGCCGGATCTTAGCCTTTTGTTCCTCCGTGAGTGACTTGTACTGATCACATACGGCGTCATGTAGCGCATTCACACGATTGCGAGCTACACTGATTCCCATGTTATGGCAATCCTTCATGTGGCGCATAAGCTCACCTCTCCGGGGTTCTAAACACCCGTTACATAGCTGGGATTCCCTACCTACTGTGATATCACAGTGGTACACCACACAGTGGTGCATGTGATTTTCACAGAGGTGACGCAGAAACCGTTGCTTTGTTACAAACACGGTTCTGTCTGTGCCAATCGTGTTTACACATGTAGCGAATGGGCACCAATTCCTTTCCCGCTGGCTGTACCAGCGGTTAACCGCAAAAAGAAGTTTTTCCTTCTGCTCCTTACTGTAGTAAGTGTCTGGCAGGATCCTGAGTTGATCTAGCCACTGCTGATAAAAAGCAGACGGAGGACGATCCCGGGGGGTATTCCGGATCCAATCCTCATCATCACTTTGACCTTTACAGTTGGTCGCAGGTGGACATCCGAAATTGGTGGGACCAATCGGACACTGTTCCCATGAATTGGGAATAAACACGCGGAACTTATTGTTCGCGTTCTGCCAGACTCGCCTCATCACGTCATTAGGCGGGATGGGGTCCTCTGGGGCATTTCCTGGTTCCTCAGCGTTAGCCGGAACCTCTCCCTCTTCCGGATCCGAATGAGCCGGACTACGGAGAGGGCTGAGACGTGCTGGATTAAATACCAGCGCAGCCGCCACGGCGGCCGCTGCTCCCGCGGCGGCGGTCATGTCTGCCACAAGGGCCGGGGTGGTGGTGGTGGTGTTGGAGGGTTCCGGAGTATTGGCTTCGTTTATGTCCATCGCCTCATCCGTTACCTCCTCGGTCCCGGTAATAACGGGCTGTCCTCCGGAAGGTTGTTCCGGTAATCCCTCTGCTAATACAGAGTCCGGCAAGTTAGCTAATCTTGCCTTCTCGTTCCGGCGAACCTGACGTCCTCTCTCCTGGACAAACTCGTCCGACTGGTTGCTGTCGGCCGAGCTTGACCGGTTTGAGGCCCCCCTCTCACCTTTACTGCCGCGCCCCCTAGGTGTGGCTTTCAGCGCTTTTACTCGCGCCTTCTCCTCCGCACTGGAAGATCTGGTTCGTACTGTACGAACCGCCTCATCAACCAAACAAGATATGGCAATATCTCGTTTGACGTGGTGAGAATCCATGTAGTCTTCAATAGTGGCTACATCCAGGACATACGAAACTACCCCCTGCGTATTAGCGGCAGCAATCTCGTACTCCTTCCGGGTTTTAGGCTCTCGGAGTTTCCCGATTCGCGCCCGGTATCTGTTGACACCAGTCAACAACATCCCGGCAACTCCACAATTCGGGTCCAAAGACAGAATTGGGAGTGCGGGCATTAAGCGGTCTATGTCCGCGATGTGTAAATCGAAGACAGCTCGTCGTAAGCAGTAGCATACGCGTAGTCCTTTCTGGAGTGCCTCCCAGTACACAAACCAGTCCGGGGGCATCTCCTCCTGCTCCTCCACTAACAGGAAGAGCAATATGGCCTGGCTCGTGAGTGAGTCAATCCGGCGGGGAGCTCCCTCCGCCGTGAGCCTTAGCACGTCCTCGTGCAGTTCTACTTCACGTCCGTCGTAATTGGACATGAAGCCTCCCAGGGTTGGTACGGCCGGGCGGGGTTTTTCAACGTCCGTCGGCGGTTTCCCATGGTACAATAGACCCTGATCCTGATACTCAGCTTCACCGGTATCAGCGCGACCGTCAGCAGGGCTGATGGCCTCAATGTCTAGACCTTCCAAGTAATTGGCGGCGACATTTGCAGGGCGAAGCGGTGACTGAGAGTCAACGTCGACGTCCATTATCTCCCCTTGTTCCAGGAAATCCAGAGATTCCTGGTCCACGAGGTCAGGTTGATTAACAACCACATTTCCTCCGCTAGCGGAGTCGCCCTCTTGAAGAGGGTCCACCTGTTGGTGGTCTGTCTCGGAAGACATGTTGTTGTGTCACACTCAAGAAAAGTGTTTGTTGATGGATTTATAGGGGATCCACCTCCCCACAGCGACAGTGGTCGTGTCCGAGCTCTCACGTCTGCTCTGGACCGCCTCTCAACCCCAACTGGCGATTCCCGCCGCTCCGCGGGCCTTATATAAGGCGCGCCACCGCGCATGCGCAACCCCGCGCGTCCCGTGACCCAGTTCCTTGGAACCAGGTCACCGCGCGTTTTAATTGTAAACAGGTACCCTTATTCCACGTGTTAATCCTTACGCTCTGTCAACTCGTCGAGAGTATCAATGAAATATATATGAATGGCATAATAAAGCACATTCACCGGATTATCCGTCCATCACCCATGGGATCCTTGACAGGGGGACTATCACGATCATTCCGACCGTACTTACTTCCACACATAACTGATTACAACATTTAAATATTTAACAAGATTACAGGACACCACACTCGTTGTGTACCGGCTTAGGTTATACCGTCCCTGGCTAGTAACCGGGGACTGCGTCTTATGTTTTTAGGCATAACATTAGACCTGGTTCTAGGACACGCCTTTTCCAGAGTGGATTTAGCCCTAACCACACTCTTCCGGGTCCTTTTCCCTTCAGCCAGCGAGACTTTATTGGCCGCCTTCTTCCCGGATCTTTTTGGGATGACGGGCTTCTGCACCATTAGTTTCCGGGAGACCTCCTTCCGCGGCCTTCCGCGTTTCCGGGGAGGTTCCTTCACTAATTTCCGCTGTTCACTTTCCTCTATCAAAGTATCAACTTCCAACTCATACGAGTCCAGGGACAAATCTCTCCCCTTCCACTCTCTTAGTCGAGCTACATTAGATTTATACATCTTTCCTTGTAATGAACGTATCACTACAGTACTGTCACTTACTATGCGGGTAACCACAAAGGGCCCGTCCCAATTACTAGCAAGTTTCAGAGTCGATAACGGCTCATGTAATCTTACTACCTGATCACCAACTTTGAATCGTCGCGGCTTAAGGCCTAGATCATAGCCGGTCTTCTGCCAGGTAGCATTCTTCTGCAGTTCAGTTCTCACCAATTCATAAGCATATTTGAATTGATCTCTTAATGACTCCACAAACATCACATGGCAGGGGGTTTCCGGATTCATTCCGACCACCCCGAATACCAGATCCGCGGGCATTATCAAATCTTCCCCGAAAACTAATAGATTCGGGGAACAGGAAGTACTAGAATGGACAGTGCTATTATATGCATGGCATACATAATCACACTGCTCATCCCAGTCATCCATTCTATCATTCACCAGGGATTTCAAAACCTGAATCAACGTACGATTGAATCTCTCAACCATTCCATCACTTTGTGGTCGATAGGGATTTGTTCTCGTCTTACAAATCGCCAGTCGGTGACACATTTCCTGCCAAAGATCAGATTCAAATTCCCGACCTTGGTCACTATGCATCATTAGGGGAACCCCAAGATGCAATACCCAACCTGTAACAAAAGCTTTTGCACAGGTTGCTGCTTTGTGATCCGCTAATGGAAACACTCTCGTATACTTAGTATAATAGTCAGTGACGACCATCATACAAGTATTACCATCAGGGGTAGTTTTAAACCCACTGATAATATCTATGGCGACTCGCGCAAATCTTACACCAAACAACTCCTGGGACAAAGGCATTTTACCCATCCCAGGCCCAGGTTTGTTTTTACAACAATCCGGGCAAGTAGCAACCCATCTTAATAGATCACTACTCATCCCTGGCCAGTAATATCTCCTTTTCAGACGTTCCAGGGAACGTTTTTTTCCGAAATGCCCACTGGTCAGGTGTCCATGGCAATAATACATAACATCCCTCCTCATACCGGAAGGTATTACCACTTGCCGGATTCTCCTACCGGATGAATTAATCTTCCACCGGTAGATGATTCCGCTCTGGACCTCTAGCTCTGCCCATTGAGCTATTAGTCGTCTCATTTCCTGATTCTCCAGGGAAATCTCAGGCCGCGGGGGCCGTATCTTCCTAGGTAACAATACCAACAACCGGCTAAGGTTAGGATCCTTTTCCTGGAATTTCCGGATGGTTCCCATGGACCACTCCAGAACCCCAGTTCCCTTGATCTCAAAGGGAATCCTTGCTCCGGCTATGACAGCTTCATGCTGACCACAGTCATCACAGTTGGTGTTTTCGCACTTCCTGATAGGACGTCGGGAAAGTGCATCAGCATTTACATGCTTTACCCCAGCTCTATGCTGGATCTGACTTTGCTCCAAACCGAACTCGGAAAGGTGTGCTAGCCAACGTCCAATCATTCCTTCCGCATCTTTGAAATTCAATAACCATCTCAAAGAGGAATGATCTGTTCTTAGCGTAAAATCGGACCCCCAAAGGAAATGTTTGAACTTTTTAGTATAAACTATCACAGCCAACAATTCCCTTTTAGTGGTACAATAATTACGCTGGGTCTTACTCATAGTATTACTAGCAAAGGCAATGGGAACCTCCACTCCGCCTTGGACTTGACTGAGGGCGGCCCCAATACTCTCATTGCTAGCATCGGTATCCAATACAAAGTGACCATCCGGGGTAGGATACTTTAACACCGGGGTCTCTACAAACAACTTTTTTATTGCTAAGAAAGCTGTGTCCTGTTCCCTCCCCCATGGGAACTCCTCCTTCCTACTTCCGGGTGTCCAGTGTGACAAACACTGGATCGGATAGGCTACCCGGGAATACCCCGGCAGGAAATCCCTATAGTATGAGCAGAATCCTAGAAAGGATCGCACATCTTTAGGACCCCTGGGGACTTCCCATTCAGTTACACTCCTGATCTTTTCCGGATCCGCCTTAACCCCCTCGGTGGAAATAATCCGCCCTAGGTAGTTAATATCCTTCTTAAACAGATTGCATTTCTTTGGTTTCAATTTGAGACCGTTAGACATGATTCGGTTTAAGACTTCCTCTAAATTACTTAAACAATCCGCAAAGGTCTTTCCAAACACAATTACGTCATCCAGGTAAACTAGACATTTCCGCCATAATAAATCACTTAACAGCGTCTCCATCATGGCTTCAAAGGTGGCCGGCGCGTTACATAACCCGAACGGCATTACCTTATATTCAAACAACCCAATATGGCTAGAAAACGCGGTTTTCTCCATATCTTCAGGCTTCATGCCTACTTGCCAATACCCGGACTGTAAATCCAGGGTACAAAACCATTCATTCCCTCCCAGGGAATCAATCGTCTCATCTATCCTAGGAAGAGGATAGGAGTTCTTCTTAGTCAACCCATTCAGTTTCCGGTAATCAATACAGAACCGTATGCTACCGTCCTTCTTGGTTACCATACACACAGGGGAGGACCAAGGGCTCATGCTGGGAACAATAACATTATCCTTCAGCATTTTCGCTATCTCTTCCTCAGCTACAATCTTCTTCTTGAGGGGTAATCTCCTATAAGGAATCTTAAAAGCGGGGTTATCCCCGGTTTTAATTTCATGCAATACCTTATTGGTTCTCCCCAGGGGTTCCCCTGGAGCGGCAAAAGCTTGCCTGCATCTCTTCAGCATAGCTTTTAGGGCTTCCTGATCATTCTCATCCGTTATGGACGATCCTGTTAACAACTTAGTTAACTCTTCATGCAATTCCTCTTCCCCTCCTTCCTCTAACCTCAGGTCTTGGTGGCTACCGGTGACTGCCTCCGCAAGTATCACTTTCCCAACTTCAGTGCCTTTCTCAAGATATACTGTGGAGTTTCCGGGGTTGGAAATGGGTGTCACTGTCCATCTGGAATTCCCTACTAGGGTATCCGCAGATTCCAATCCCTTCCGGGATAATACAGCCATATCCGGCTCGATTACTGCTAATCCTTTCTGGATTAGCCTCCCTGAACTGACTAACACGTCACAGGTCATTCCCGGGGGAATCTTCACAGTCTGTGCCACACTAGCGACACTACTTATCACTCTCAACTTACAGAGTATGGTCATATCATACGGGTATTCAATTTTCAACTTCCCACTTTTCGGATTCAAAGTCGCACCGAAAAGCGCCGCAAAATCCAAACCAAGAATACCATCATCTTCAATCTCAGCTATGGTCGGGGCCCAAACAAATTCTTTCCCGGCCACAGAGATTATCAGAAAAGTCCGTCCAAATGTCCTCATTCTGGTACCATCGGCCGTACATGCGTTTACCCTCATTGTGAGGTTCTCACACATATTCGGCAATAAGCTGATGAATCTCTTAGAGACCATGGAGTGGCTAGCTCCAGTATCCATAAGAAACTCCCCAGTCTTACCTTGTACAGAACAGGAAACGTACCACCTCTTCCCATCAGTTACTGAGGGATTCCTAGTAAACCGGTGAAGGTCACTATCAGTGCCCAGGTCGAATCCACATCCTTTCAGGTGTTCCAGACAAGGATGGCCCGGGGGAAGCCTGGTTCCTCCAACCTTAACCAACTCTTTGGTTATTGACTCCTCTAAACTGGCACTAGGTTTCCCATACGCGCACCCCTGGGCGCCTGTTGTACCAGTCTCCCCAGCCTCATGGTTTCCGGGATGTACGGTCCCATCTCCCTTCTTGCTGGACGCATTCACTGCTAATGAATCTTCACCGCCAACGTCGGTGATAATCTGACATATTTCCTCAGGGGTTACCGTCCTGCCATCCCCGGTAACCCCCTCTAATTTCCCGAAACCTCACTTCTTAAAACGGGTTTCTCGGCTTTGCATTCAGATGCAAAGTGCCCTTTGACTTGACATCTGTAACACTGGACAGTGTTACGATCGACCCTAGGGCGGCGCCTGGTTTGATTATCAAACACCTCGTTCATGCGTTTAATCATGGACTCCATTAAGGTATTTAATGAGTTTCCTGACGCATTTGTTTTATCCGGAGTGGTCGTCTCCGGGGTCTGGGTTTTCTGACTGGGTACAGTCTGAGGCTCCCGAATGTCGGGTTTCCGGGTGGATTCCGAATAACCTTTGTTACTAGGAAGTTTCCCGGAAGCTGGGGTTGAGTTAGATTTCTGTCGACCCTTGAATTTAAGGGCGTCTACTCTCTCCTCCCCTTCAGATTCTTCCGCAGAAGAATCGTCTCCATCTAAGGAATGTTCAATTCCAGAGACGCGCTGCCCCCTATTAGCGGGTATCATACCAGCCAACAGTATCTTCTTTTTGTCATGTTGATCAATCGCCATGAACAAATCTGCTAAGGAAGACCCAGCTTCCCAAGCTCTACCACAAACTTTAGCATGTTCAGGATCACTCAATCCACTAATAAATCTTACAAATAGGGATTCTATGTAATATTCAGCATCCCTACTCCATTCTGGCCTAGCCTGCCGCAATAATCGCTGCAATTCTAGCCCAAAAATTTTAGCAGATTCCTTTGGTTTCTGCGTTCTTCTCTGAAACAGAGTCCAGTGATCTACTGTCACCATTTTCCCAAAAGTATAACAAGCTAATACTTCCAACTGGTCGTATGTAGCTTCGGGCCCGTAAGTGTCCCTCCATTCTTCAACCACTATCTTACCCGGGCCGTCACTCAACCATATCACAAAAGCTCCCAAGGATTCCTCCTTGTTCCAGCAATTGTACTTACAATCATCTAGAAGTGATTGATATTCTTCCTTCCAGGGTCGTACACCCCTGTAAGGCTTAGTCACACGTGCAGTTCTTTTAGCGGCATAATTAGAATGCACTAATTGACCCGACATGCGTCTACTCCAAGCCAGTAGGTCTGTACCGTCTTGACCTCGGCTAGAGCAATCTAGTCCCAAATTACCTATGGCGGGGTCTCGATTATGTAATCGGTGCTCCGCCGGGGTCATTGTGACTCGCCGGTTCAAAGGAACCTTTCTCTTGGGTACATCGTCAGATGATTTATCTGATTCAGATTCTGAACCCTCATCAAAGCGTGGGCCTTGATAGCCTGACAATCCCTTAGTGTTTTTATGCACCGGGTTTGATCTTCCCTTTGTTCCCAGTTGGGTCCCCTTATTCATCCTATCCCTCGGCCTAATCTCAGGATCTTTATTGACTCCCGAGTGTGTTTCCGTGGCCGGAGGTGGGTACGAATAAGTTGCATCTGGGCAATACCTATAATTACCCTTGCTATCATAACCTCCCGGATTCTCATATAGAGCCGGGTCATCTCCCGCGAAGGGGTTCAATGAGCCATAACTATGATTCACCACTTCATCTCGAAATTTATTTTTATAATGTCGAGACACTTCCTCCTCTGGAGACATTTCCCTGTTAACCGGACCAATTCTGGCATGATTAACTGGTTCCCATCCAAGAGAGCGCCCGGTAACATTCACTCTCCTTGAATCTTTCTCTCTGTTCTTATACACAGAGTCTTCCACATTCCTCAATCCATTATCATTAATAAATGGATCGAATTGAGGTAATGCTTCCTCCTTACCAGTAGTAGGAGTACTATCCGGAACAGCTTCCGGCCTGCCAGCTGGAAGTTGTTCCTCCCCCTGCTGTTCCATTGCCTTCAATAATTCACCCCGCAGGAGAGTTTTCCTAGCTTCAAGGGAACAGACAGCTTCCACCTCAGCTTTCCGTTTCCTCTCTAACTCTTCCGTTTCTTCCAGGATTTGTATCCTGGTGGATTCGTTATCCTTGACCAACTGGTCTCTGCCCTTCTCGAGCTCTTCTGTCCCCTTTTTCAAGGCATACCATTCTCTAGAGTATTTTTTCAACTCCCTCTCATACCTCTCCTTAAGAGATTCGGAATGTTCATTCTCCTTCTGGTTCTCAGCAATCTTTGCCTGAATCTTTTGGTATTCATGCGATTCCTGAGCAACCTTCTTTTTCATATACCGGTTGTCCTCTATCAACCGTTCTCTCTCTTCTATCAGAGTTCCTTTTACCCTCTGATTCTCAGAGAGAATCTCGTCCCTTTCTTTTACCAGGGAAGTCAATTCATCAGTCAATGCAGCATACTGATCTTCCATTGACTGCTTGTCCAATCGGACATTTTCCCAGTAGAGGTCATCCTCTTCCCGAGCCAAACGCTCGTCATATTCCCTCTGGAATTTCTCATCCCCTACATAGGGTTCTACCCAGGAAAGATCCTGCAACTTCCTCTTCTTCTGTCCTGGCTTCAAGCCCTCTCCAGGGTCCATCCCTGGCACCTCCAGGCGAGTTGATTCCAACTCCCCTTCACTCAGATCTGGGCCAGAGCCGCCCAGGCTACCACCGGTAGCCATTGTCCGTCCACTGAAGGACTGTCTGTCCAATCAAGGACTTCCTGTTCAGTATAACCCGAACATATTCTCGAACAACTAGCTTGTTCTGCTACCTTTGCTGCTACTGGTCACGGCACCAGTGTGGTGGTTCGTAATTAACTCTAGGTTAAAGAACAACGATCACGGCAGTTTCCAGGTGCGAGAATATATCTATCTTTATTCACAAGAATAATAACTCTAGTTCCTTTACTAGGGAACGATCAGTGTAGAATGAATACACACAGGTAAATCAGGTTTCTCTATAAATAGAGGAAACGGTCAGTATACAACTCTTAGCATACAACTCTGTCCGCACGGTTGGACATGTGAAGTCTCTCGTCAGTCGGGCCTGCACTGACTGCCGTTCCAGGTAAACACATGGGTCTTATATAACACCGGCTCTTAGGTCACGTGGCCAGGTGGGTGGGTCGGCCGCCCACCTGAGAGCGGCACACGGTCACCTGAAGAGGACCTGCGCCCTCTCCCGGGAACTGTGTGCACTAGCTCCAGGTGGAGAAGCCGAGTAAACAGACGTTACCCGGAAATACCGTGTATGAGATTAATATGTAATATCATGCCCCTACACATGCATGCTATTATTAGCTAGCAGGCCAGCCAAGTATTACCATAATTGGCTGGTGAGAGTTACCCATGTTTTGATTGGGGATGAAGTAGAGGTCCTCAATACAGACAAAGTAAAAGGTTTACAGGGCCAATGGAGGTCTCATGCATATCTCTTGATACTTTAATAGCTTTCCATATTAACTTACCTATGTGCCTGTTTGTGGAATAAAGGTTAGTATACCAGTGGTTTGTAAGACAACCCTCTGTACACACTAAGCCGCCTGGGACATAACAGTACCCCCAATCACCACAGAAGGGTATATCACTGTAAATGTACAGTCAATTCCAAATTGACTAGCACCAGAGGTCTCGTGAGATGTTGGCTTTGCTCTTGCAAGTTTGCTTGTTCCTGGCAACCCATGGTGCGTGGGTTTATGGTGATTTTTGCAAAAGTTTTGTTTCGTTTTGTTTAGTAAAGTTTTCTTTTGTTTTCCTAGATTTTTTTCCAATTCCGTAAAAGTTTTTCTTTTACGAAAACGAAAAAACATGTCTTTACAAAAGGGAAAAAACAAAACTTCAGGAAAAGTGCACGAAAATGAAAGAAACTAAACTTTTCTTGTTAAAAAAAACTAACAAAAAAAATCTGACTCATCTGAACCTATTTCATACCTGAATGCAAATAAATTGCAACAAATGTGGGTTAGAGTCAGAAAAGGGTAGCTGGTTAAGCTTTGGGAACTCTCACCATAGGACATTCCCTCAATGTCACAAAGATCGCAAATCTGGAATATCAATTACTTACCTTCATTTATGAAGACCCTCATAAAATGCTCGTCGGGTCTAGCTCTCCTGGGTGCACGGACAACAATTTTAACCATAATCTTTTTAAAAAATCGTTTAAAAACATAATCTAAAAACACCCTAACTTTGTAGGCTTATCACTCCAATATGCTGGTATGACAGTTTGAGTGATGTTCGGATCCCCATTGCTGTCACCAGTGTAAATCCAGATGTGAGAAAGCTCCCTGAGCGTAGAAGATGGTTATCTCTTTATATGGTCCAGGACTGTAGACATCAGCATAGCATAGCAGCATACTACTATGTGTCAGACTCAGAGGGTACAACATGACCCAGGTACTCAAAGACAAACTATACCTTGTCTGGTGTATCATGGCGAGCCTCTTGACTGTGAGGTCATTACGACCTTTATTGGTGGTAATATTAACACCTGCAGGAGGAGATCAGGGGGTCTAGATGGGGGGGGGGGGGCATGTCGCATGTCGAATTTAAGAAGCTACCATGTCCCATGTTGTTTCTAAGAAATACCCTATGTTATGTCACTAAAATTGTCATTCATGTCACTAAGCTCCATGTCGCATGTCGATTTTAAGAAATACCCTATGTTATGTCAATAAAATTTTCTTTCGTGTCACTAAACTCCATGTCGGATGTCGATTTTAAGAAATGACCATGTCACCATGTCGAATTTAGGCATCTACCCACATAGATCAGTCTTATCCCTTTGGTGGTAACATTATGGTGCCATAAAAGTTTGGGACACAAGGGGATTATGAGGTGAGAAGTCTGGTTTATTTGAGATCTCAATTTAACCACTCATTAGCCAAGCCCTTTGTCGGCCTTGCCAGGTTCCCCCAGACAAGGTATACAAGTACAATTCTGTTTATTGTTTATAATCACAGGTCACGACCCCCGACCCTTCCTATCTGGGTCATAATCAACATACAGAGGTCGTGACGCTCGTCGGGACACACTCTCGTTGGAACATGGAAAAGAAAATATTTCCAATCTTAAATTCGACTTATTTAAGATTATTTTAAGATTATCTACAGAAGACTGAAGACATTTAGCATACATGATTAACACGAGGTGGCACCACCCGTTTTTTTCTTTCTTTTTTGACCATTATTTGTGTATTGTTGGTAATATATTGTATCAGGGGGGCTTTGCCCCCATACCCCCTTTTCGCTCTTTCTTTTTTAAAACTGACTATCAAACACAAATATGGACAACTGCGTCAGGTATAATACAGTGGTGCCACCTGGTATTTAGAATCTTAAATTTAAGATTGTCATGTTTTTAAGATTGGTCATTTTAAGATTGGCATGTTTTTCTTTCTACGAGAGTGTGTCCACTTGTGCGGTCGTGACCCCAAACCACCCAGATGTGCCAAGTAGCTACCCAGTGGTGTATGCATGACCCCAGACCTTCCATCTCGCTGGATCATAATTAATATACAGAGGTCATAACCCTGACCTACATTGGATTCACTGCAATACACACAGGGCCATACTATATAACGTGCATACTATATACCATTTATATGATACCATGTATAATTCAATTCTAACTAATACTATACAAGTGCTCTATATCCTCCTACTCTCACAGATAAAAGTACGTAATTACGATGTCTAATTGATTTGTAATTAGGCACAGAATTACCCTTTATAAAATACCTATAAAGGGTGTTCATGGGTAAAAAGAATGCATAGGGAGACGTTTTCACTATAGTGATGTAGGATAGGGTCCGATGGTCCGTTTTAAAGCCCCTCACGATGAAGGTCATGAAGCGACGGCTATAGCTTCAGACATTTTGATATTCCAGCGAATGCATTGTTCACCACTATGAATTTCCACATCTAGGGGGTATAGATGGGGGGTCCCCATGTCGCATGTCAATTTTAAGATATGGCCATGTCGCATGTCCATGTCGCTTAAAAATGCTCATGTCCCATGTCGATTTCAAGAAATCTCCATGTCCCATGTCATTAACTTTTTAAGGCTCCTGTCGCATGTCACTAGGCCCCATGTCGCATGTAGATTTGAAGAAATGGCCATGTCGCCGTGTCGAATTTAGGGGTCTACCCTCATCATCTAAGATGAGGGATGACATATATATGGATAATGTCCTCCTTTATTGGGAAGGGAGGCCTTTAGGTACATGTGAGAGGACTGCAATAATATCAATAATATGTATTTTGTTATTCACAATATGGGACAATATGTAGGACTCATTAGGAGGGAAACAGGGTAGGCTCTATTATGGCATTCCATGAAATATCACTAATCCAATCTGAACCAATCTATAGTGATGGAGCAATCTAATGTACATTCAATATTTATAAAGACCTATGTCTATGATATGATAATTATAGAGTAGAGTTCTTTAAAGGGTTGTAATGCAGCATTGTTAGCAGCCTTCCCCTGCTATTAAAGGCCTAGTAGTACTAGGACTAGTACTTTAGATAGTATGTAGAAAGAAATGTAACATATATCCTCTAAGGACATGCGATACAGGTTAAATAAAGAAAATAAACAAACAAACAATGTGGTATATAATATAGGTATGTATTCTGAGAGAGCAGCCCCAGTCTTGAGTAGTTAAGTAGGCATACACCAGATGGCCACACTAGTTTCCGGTTTTTCATCTCTGATGAAAAGGTGGGATTTCATAACAATTTGATTGGTTGCATATACTCCTTGTAAGAAGTGACATTCAGCAGCTTCTAGTGAATGGCGTTTCTAAGGTTTTCAACCTCGTGAATACCCCTGTCTGCACTGCTAATACTCCTGTGAAGGGGCAATAATGAACTCACGTTGCTGGCGTACTGAAGTTGACATACACTATAGCCTAGTATAGGCCTCTAGTATATGCTAAAAATATAACAGTACCCTATAAAATCAAATCGACATTCTATGCTTCTAAATTACCAAGTAGGCAAGGGATATCAAATAGCAACACTGTAACATTTAGACACTCACATATACCTATTGGAGCTGTCTTGAGGAAGTTTAGCTCATTCACTTTTGCAATGGAAGCCTTTGTGGTTCGAACCAAACGGAAACAGACAAGCCAAGAGCCCAAGAATCATCAAGACTCAAAATCAGAGAGCAACAATGATTCAGAAGATGCAACAAAACGAACAGTCTCCAAGAAGCTGAAGACTGAACCTAGTTCTAGTTCCCAGAGTGACACTAAAACATGCTGTATTGAAACTGAAAACACTCACATTAAAAGAGCTCCAACAGAACTTATCTATTCAGCAATGAAGGAGTCTATTCAATGGCGGCAAATCAGAGCAGAGAACCTGAATTGTGATTACTGTGTGTTGTTATCAAAGACTGAAGCGAAAGAATTATTGCGCGCCTGTGAAGACTCGCTAACGTACAACACTGGTAGGCTTGCACAGGTTCAGATGTTTGGACAATGGAGAGACATCCCGCGAAAACAGGTAAGGCCATTTAAATGGGAGTGGACCCCTAAAATCGACACGGTGACATGGCCTTTTCTCAAAATCGACAGGCGACATGGGGCGTAGTGACAAATGACAGGAGAAATTAAAAGATATTGACAAGGGATATGGCCTTTTCTTAAAATTGACAGGCGACATGGAGCCTAGTCACAGATGACAGGAGAAATACAAAGATACTGACAAATGACATGAGCATTTCTTAAAATCGACAGGCGACATGGGGACCCCCATCTAGACCCCCATTTAAGGTTCTATGACTATGAGGAAGAGAATGGTGGGAAGGAAAAGGAATAATTCTTCTTGGTTCCTAGGTCTGTCACTCCTACCCTTTGCAGTAATGGCGAGTATAAACTCACCAGTTTCATCAATTTGAATCATAAGGAACTGATAAGAGAGTGTTTCATGTTTTACATTGTGACAGGTTGCGTACGGAGACCCGGGGCTGAGTTACACCTTCTCAGGTAACCAGGTTCCCGCGCGTCCATGGTTACCGTTTCTGGAACAGCTCCGTGACCACATCTCAACGGTCAGCGGACAGCGCTTCAACTTTGTCCTTATAAATAGGTATGCTACATTAACCCTTTAAGGACGGCATAATGCATTAATGCGCCATGCCCTTGGTTGTTATGATGCATAAATGTAGCGCCGGCGAGTAACTCGCCAAGGCTGCATTCAAGTATCATGCCAAACCTATGGCTTGAGACACTGCCGAAGGGTTGTCATGATGCATAAATGTAGCGCCGGCGAGTAACTCGCCAAGACTGCATTTAAGCATCATGCCAACCCTACGGCTTGAGACACTGCCGAAGGGTTGGCATGATGCACCGATGTAGCACTGGCGAGTTACTCTTCAGGGCTGCGTTCGTGCATCATGACGACGAATGTCCTCTTTTAGTGACATCTACCTTTAAAGAGTCAAGGGGGTGAACATCATCTTGTAATTTATTAAATAGTAGATCTTCTACCTTGGAACCAAAACCTATATTAATACATGGGTATTTGTGCTATATTATTTCTATAAAAAATTCAATTTTTTGTGCTAGTTTCTAAACAAAGACATGTCATTGAATTTTGTCTATGGTGGTACATGTATACTGACTCTCCTCCCCACAATACAGGTGGGAGTTTTTCATGCTTGTCTTGTACCATAATTTGTGTTAAGTGTTAGCTTTCACAATCAGTTGAATTTGTTAAGGTACGAGAATGGCGACGACCACATGGGTGAACATCGAGACGATGAGAAGGACCTGGTCAGGACAAGTCCCATCGCCTCCCTCAGTCTAGGGCAGCCGCGCGACTTCATCTTTAAACACGGCGCGAGTCGCGGTAAGGCTGCCACCCGCCAGATCCCGACGGTCACGGTGGAGCTGGAGAACGGGTCGCTGCTCATGATGAACTACCCGACCAACAGCTACTGGTACCACTCGCTGCCCAAGAGGAAGCGCGCCCTCGGGGTCCGCATCAACATGACATTCAGAGACTTTGTTGTCAATCATAAAACGTGAAAATGTAGAATAAAAGGAAAACTAAAATTAGCGCCAAATCCAAATGGCTTTTTCTTTTTTTGTAGTTGTGATGATACATTGACTTACAACTTTGGAAACAGATTTGTCACCCCAATTATGACACAAAAAGTCATGAACTGAAAAGCGCGCCTCAACAGAAGCATATCCCACTTGGTCTTAAAAAGCATTTCTAGCGTAGTCTTAACACCTACTGACCCAGCATTTTATATAATATAATAGATGTACCGCTAAGGACAGTATCATTAAGTATGTTGTTCATTGTAGATATAATGGATCTAGAAGAGTACAAAATCAGTTCTAATCTTCTAGATGAATGAAGCTGTAACATGCGAGACATACTTTTTAAGACTACAAGGAATATGCTTTTTCCCAAAGGTTGCTTTTCAGCTTGTTCCAACGTGCAAATTTGAATCGATACACATTATTTATAGTGTCAATGACCAAACCAGCTACCAGCACAATTCAACAGGACAAACAATCAGAAAGTTTGAGTTCTTTATTTACCCAACATTACCATACCACTAATATAGAATACAGACACTGCTTGTACTCTGTAAGAAAACACCCTTGGGTGCAACTACTACACCCATATCAAGTCGTCCCTCATAACATCTTTGGTGCACATTTCATGTGTGAGCTATAAATTACATAAATTAGCCGACATGGCAGCTCAGTTGAATGCTAACGCCGGTTGAAAAAAATAAAACTGTGATGAGTCCCAATGGACAATGTATTAGTCCCCTATTAACAGCATAAACTCCCAACTGCCCCTGAAGAGGGACTCTTCTACCCCAGCCCACATGAAGTACAATGCCTTCAACAATGTCACAACAAATCATGTCATTTGGATAATGACTAAAGGCCGCTACAAAAGAACCCGCTTCAAAGCTAGATATATCATGTTGAACTTTGTAATGGTTTTTGCATGGATGTGTCTAAGGATACAGGTATAGTAAACCAAATGCCACACTAACACGACTAAAGTGACGGTCATACAAATGCTGCTCAACACTTTAAAATGAAAAGTTACAAGGCCTAGAAAAGAATTATTGTATTTCGCCAAGAAAACATTGACTTTGATTCTATTTTTTAAATCTTTTTTTTTCTCTCACAAAGCCCCAAGAGAATAGGGTGGGGCCAAAAGACAGGGTAGGTTGGGATACCTGTATACAGGATTTTAGGCCAAGTTACTACCCGGTAGATAGCGTTAGACGACATCTTACTAGTGACATCGCCCATTGTACGGAAAGGAACTAGATATGGCATAGGAAGGCCCCACTCGTCTCAACCCTTCAAGGCAGGATAGTGCTGTAATGCTATATGCCCTGTCATATGAATGCAGCCCTGGCCAGTATTACTCGCCAGTGCTATAATTATACACGTATAATCATGACGACTCTAAGGTGTTGCTACAATCTTGAAAATGCACCACTGCAATGCTATAGACCAATGCGCAAAGAAGGGGTGACCTTTTCATAATAAAGTTGTGTTCATTTTGGGTTTAACAGAATCCTCATAACATTGTACGTAATGGCTATGTCTGCAAACATCTGATAACAGAAGATTCACAGGACAATTATCTTTGTTTTAGAACATATTAGAATGCAGAATTTTGAGGTTACATTGATTTATTTGTTGGTCACACTTTAGAAATGTTCAAAAACTTTATCAACAACTTTTCTGAAAAGTCACCCTTTATTGCAGCATTGGCCTATAGTGAGTGGCTCACTGGGACTGCATTGGTGCATCATGACATGTTGTCATGAAGCTTTGAGGCATCATGCTTGCTCTTTAATGGGTTGACAGTTTAAGCCTATCACATGGCATTGAACACATCTGGTTTGTACATACTACACAATCATCTGCAAGAGTTCTTACTTAACCAAAAGAAGGCTCATTTCATTATTGTCATTCCTTAAAAATTACAAAATTATATTAAATCACTTTGATATATCATTTTGATTTGGTAACAAAATACACATTAAATGGAACTACACAGATGAACAATCATGTAGTCGTAAAAGTAACGCTCAGTAACAAGTACTTCTAGTATTACTAGGTTTATATGTGATGTTAGCATTAGATAACCTGTATTTTATTAATAATACACTGAACCTTTTTAATCTTTCATTCATATTTTTTTCATTAAAAAAAATCTTTTATTCATGGCAGTCGAATGTAGAAGCAGTGAACAGTATTAGTTCGGTGGTAGCCTAGCATCACTAACTCTTAACCCCTTTCCGTATACATGGTATAAGACTTCTATTTTAGTATTTTTCACAATCGAAAATTTACATCTCTCGTTTTCGTGTAATATACAATTTCAAACATTTAAGGACAAAACAGCATTTCTATAAATATATATGTATATATATATATGAGACAACGTAGCAAAATCTATTGCTTTTAAATATGATGTGTCTGTATTTCATCAGTCTTATGAGTCTATTGTATCTGACTAACATTCAAAACACCTGAAGGAAATACAACTTAACTCAGCAGTACCTAATGCCCAACTATCATCCTTTTTTACAAGGTACCTCAAACCAATGTCGATCAAACCTCAATAGAATTAACCATTTAAGGGCCGCATAGTGCCCTCATGATGCATGAATGTAGCTTTGGCGAGTAACTCGCCAGTACTACACCCAAGCATCTAGCTGCCCTATGGGGTTGATCCACTCCAAATGGTCGCCACCACAGATGGATGCAGCCCTTGCGAATAAACCAGCGCTACATTCATGCATCCTGACAACAAAGGGGCATCGCACAGTGCCATGCGGTCATTACAGGGTTAAAATAAATATATACTATCATATATATATATACACACAAGGCAAGCTTACTGTATACAGATCACTGATAGCAGCGATACCCTGTGTAACGTCTGTGTATTGAACGCAAAATTTAGAAATAATTTTCCAAAGCAGACCGTCAAAGCAACTTTAATCCTGTTAATTAACGGTAATTTAGATTTCACTTACTTTAAATAATTAGGAAGACGCATGCGACACACGAAGAGCACACAAAGCACGTTAATGTCAATTCATAGCGAACCGAGAATAAAGGATCCAATTCACAAATGTACTCAATGTATCCTTAGAGCAATTTCTTATTATCACAGCTATGTTTTTTGTACTTTGAAGGAAAAAACCCTAAACCTTTGTCGGCTTTGTACAGATTTTGCATGTAAAAGCGAGAGTTTTTTAAATTTTACAACACTTTGAGACACTCCAAAAACTGGCTACATGTAACAAGTATGAGAGGTCGGCCCTGGTTTTCTGCAAACACATGAATACATGAAACAGGAGAGGCAAATACTTAAAGATTGCTAACCCTTGAAGGGCAATGCATTATACCCTTTTTCTTCATGATACATTCATGCATCAGGCCGACTCTACAGGGTAGATCGATACACTCCCCAAGGGTTCGGCATGATGCATGAATGTAACCCTGTTGAGTCTGCTCATGCTAACAAAGGATAGTACATTAAAGCACTCTGCGGCCCTTAAAGGGTTTATGGACATCAACTATAAATATGCACTTATCAAACATTGAAATCTGCTACAAGGTCAAACACAAATGCAGATGAGTCAACCTGCTGGATATGGAAGGACGAGGACCCGGACACTCTGACCTACTCCCTCCCCGACACTCGTCTAGTTATGGCTGTGTCGGTGGGGTGTTGCCGGCACAATGTTAAGTGTGAATGTCTGAGTCCTTGAATAGTGTGCTGCATGCAGAGCTGCCAGTTGCATTAAACAGAGCTTCCTCCAGGGTACTGCTCGGAGCTTATCGTCTCACCGGTGTACTTCTTAAGTAGGGGGTCAGAGACTGGGCTGGGAGGGAGGAGACGACACCTACAGGAGTTGATGATGGGTATCGTCATTGTCGGTAGCAGCTCGCGGTGTGTCCCGGTATTATCGTCCTCGTCTCTGGGCGAGCCTGGTTTCCTCGTTGTCGCCCTGATGCTGCTCATGGCTGCCCCCTGGTGGCTGGGTGCTGCACCAACATGCCCAGGTCTCTACCCGGGGGAGACGCGTGCCGTCCCTCCTCCCCCCGTATGGCTCCCACCGTACTGCCGCGCCCTCAGCCTAGACACGTGACCATGACCTTCACCAAGGTCACCTTCAACCTCAACTGACCTTGGCCCACTTGAGGAAGGCGGGGATGTCCCGGACGGGCACGTTGCGTGTGTGCGCCTTAAGACGCAGGTTACGGTCATCTGTCAATAGCACCACTTCACGCCTCAACCGGATGGCAGTGTCTGTAAAGTGATGAAAACCCAAAATAATCACATGTATCAATAGATATAGAGTGGAGTTGACCTTCCTGTATTCAACGCGATAAGCGCACACTACGCTTATAAATCATTTTTTAACTAAAAAAAAATTGTTTAATCCTATTAAGTGCACACCTGCCACCCATTTCCCCCCAGTGGTGTTGTTCTTTCAGTACCGTATTCCGCGTTATAACCACACAGTGTGCTCAATAGATTATTCTAAACACGTTTCTATTAGTTATGGGTGTATTTAAGCTAAAAAAATATTTTTAGGGTATTAAAGTCTAAAAGGGGTGTATGCGCTTATCAGGGGATGAGCTTATTGGGTAAAATAGGGTAAATCATGAAACTTTGAACAGTAGTGGATGGGAAATGTACGCCGTCTTGGTGCAATATTGTCTTGTAACAAACATGACGACCATTTTGAGAAATGGCCACCATTACTACCTGAATTATATCAAATTATCTAAGGTACAGCAGACAGCAGTGTTTTATATAGGGTGTGGTACTAACCTTTGTCTTGGGGCATGAAGTCGCGTGCTTTATCCTTACAGTAGTACAGGCAGCACGACAAGATGAGATCGTCGTTATTTCCCTGTGGAATAAACCCGAACATCAAAATCAATCTCTTTGTATATGTATCTAGTGTAGAAATGTCAAAAGAAATTCTTTTGAGAATTCACAAAAACTAGAAACGTTTCCACAAAGAACATGACACTGCAATATGTAAAGTCTCATATCAAAAGCAGCTATGATTAACTAAAGTTAATGTACCGTATTCAATGTAATAAGCGCCTATAAAAGTATTTTCATGGCGATTTTAGTACTAAAGAGTTTAATTGTCACCAAAATTGTGAAATTTGAGCCTTTGTTCTAGTCAAAAAATGGCCCAAGAAAAGGGGGGGTGGTGGTGTGCTTATTAGGGGGAGGGCGCTTATTACGTCGAATACGGTAACCCCAAGCACTCCCTCCCTCTGTGCACCCACCCTGTTGTCCCTCCCACACTTACCCCTTCTATGGTCTCCTCACTACGGAAGATGATGGTGTCCAGTGTGGACCCCTTGGAGGTCAGAGCCCTCACGCGGGGGTTCCGTGCCTCAAACTGCTTCTCTACAAAGGCCACAGCGGCCTGTGCGTGTGACGTCACCATGGCCGCGTGGGCCGCATGGGCCGCATGGGCCGCATGGGCCGCTGCGTGCTCCGGGGGGTGGTTACGCTGCAGGTCGCGGCTACCTCTGGCCAGCCCATCTAACTCGTTAATCACTGCAACAACAGAGCATGTTAGGACTGAATTAGCATTGATGGCATTGTACAGTTTTTATAAGAATATACACAGTTGATGGCTCTGGGCCTGCTTGATGATATAAAAAAAAGGTTCTACAGCTATCATTCAGGAAACCTTTCTATCATCACCATGCTAGTCATAAGCAGTTACAAACTTTATGTATTTTTCTTCAAAGGTTTTGAAAGCACTTTGAATTTTTGGCAGATTACAATATACTAGTACAGGAGCATATGTCAATACCGTATAGCGTTTGCTTTAAGTTTACGAACAACCTGGCCGCAGTACAATGTATAATTGTTAGCTGTGCCGTATTCGACGTAATAAGCGCCCTCCCCCTAATAAGCGCCCCCCCTCTTTTTCAATTTTCCCCAGAACCTTTTTATGTGTTCTTCCAATTTGCCACTGTTTTCACACTTTTATGTAAGATGGAGCGCTTCAAGTATTAATGCCAAGCCAAGTGTGAAGTCATAGGGGTGTGTAGAAGCCTTGTAGAGGCAACTTAGGTGGGCCAATAGTCTGCATATGGCAGCCAAGGGGGGCGCTTATCAGAATGAATATCTGAGGCTGATTTTTCTACTTGAATTTTTTTTACATTGAATATGGTATTGGTACTTACCAACGAGTGGAAGGACCATGGTGAACCGGTTACACTCTACCAGCTTTCTCAGACCGTTGAGGTGGTCGATGAACCCGTTTGTGTCGGGAATGATGAAGAGCGGCCGGATCTCCAACTCAATAGGCCGCACACTGTTATCACTGTAGAGATAAAACAAAGATCCAAACCTTTAAATCCATACCACTTTCTCTCTTTAACATGTGTGGGGTTATCTATGATGATTGGTTGTAAAAATACCACCCCCCCCCCCCTCCACCACCTGTGTGAACAGGCTTCTACCATTAAAGACTTAAGGGGGATTTGAATATCGGATGGGGTATACCATACATTTTAGCATTGTATGCACACCAAAGACCAGGGGTACAGGTTTACTAGTTACTTTTTTATAGATGTACACTAAAGTACTGTAAAACCTCGCATATAGGCTGCGGCCAGTATACAGGTCAGATCGGCAGCTTATAGGATTAGGACAAAGTCAGATACACGAGTTTTTAATATGTATACTATAGTTCCAAATCCTCAACTCCCCTCTGCGGCTTATATGATAAGTTAGTGGTGCGGTCTATCCGCGAGTTAGGGTTAGGGCTGTAAGTGGGTACCTGTTGAGCAGGGCATGTCGGTTGTGTCGCTGCCGCTCGTGTTCTGCCATCTGTAGCTGCAGCCGGTCCCGGTGGGCACGCAGCTGTTTGATGTGTCCCGGCTCCTCCGGGGACCCCTCCAGTAGGTACTCCTCCTCACTCTCTATAATCACGTCATCCTCCTGAAATTTGGTGATTAATTAATTGATATTTCATTTATTTATCCTGTATGACAATGGGACCAGGTCCCGTTGGCGTCATGCAACGTAGCATATCGAGCTCTTTATTCAAATATGGTAAAGTTGCCACATGATATGGCTAATTAAAATGAATTTTCTTAAGTCTAAGTTATGCCTTTGTAAAGGGTAGTCGAAGTAGACAGGCTATCCTATACCTCATTACAATAGGTGTTCTGTCCAAAGATAACAATAGACATACGGTACTTATCTTAGGCCGAAAAAAGAGGTATGTTTCTATGTCACCCGACCGCACCTAACAAAATAGGGCCGATCCTAGACATTTTTATCAAAATTTGGAATTTTGAGACACTTACCCAGTAAGTTTTAAAAATACCGATTTTGTAGAGGGTATACTTTTGTAGGGGCACGAATAATACGTGTACATATAAGGTCCGTGGAGTCAGAGCGGTAAGTGCCTCCAACGGACACTAGGTGGCAACACCTGAGCCATGTCCTTTCGGTTATCCGGTAGCGGAGCCAGGCAGGGCACTCCAGACGGCGCTACGGAGGAGTGCCACGTCGACACTGCTTGGTCCGCGCTCAGGGTATATAAGAGGCCGAGGTTGGCTACCTCACCAGTTAGTCCTAGGACGAGCTCTGACCCGCACCTTTCGTACCTTCGCTTTGACAGGGGCACCTACACCCCTCCCACGTTATGGACTCTGCACCAGCCATGCTGGCACAGAGCTTAACTGTCCGGTATCGCTAATGCTTCGAACTATCGATAGAATCCTGTGTGTCTTCGAATGGTTGAAAGACCAAGTGAACCGAGTGAGAAACCTTCGTGTACTTTTGAGGCTGTGATCGAATAAAGACCTGTTGCATTCAAACCGAATTTGGAACCTGTGTTCGTGTTGTACGCATATGAAACCCCTACATTGGTGCCGTGACCAGTTCGGGTGAAACACAGAATAGCACAGTCAGTGGGTTAACATGGCTGAACAGGCAAAGGGTGGAGCGTCCCTTCATCCTATTTCGAGTCCAGATCCGGAGGTGGTAGCAGCCCTTGAGAAACATTATGGGCCAAACCGTTCGAGTTCTACACCAGAACCAAGGAGAGGCAATCCTGATTCTATTCGAAAAGATCTGGGGTCAAACCTAGATGATTCTTTGTTTGAAACTGGTGGTTCGAAGAGACACATTGCTCCTATGCCAACACAAGGCATGAGCATACTGCATGCTGAACGACACCAGCGACAGGAAGTGACACGTCGTCATTTCGAAGAGGAGAAGAATCGGTTCGAAGGAGCAAGGATCGCAGAGATGGACAGGATGAATGAAGAGTTTGAAGCTTTGAGTCATCGGTTGGTACAGCTTCGGAACAAGAATGAAGATCTAGAAGGGGCAACGATGGAGAAACAGAACCGCTTAGACACAACGAAGGCAGAACTGGAACATATGGAAAACCAGTTCGCTCATCAACAGAATGTCTTGCGGCGACGTACTGAATCTCTAGAACAACGTCAGGATAAGACCATACATGATTCGGACGAGCTCCATGATACGATCCGAGAAGCTACCAAGGCGATGATGGACGAAAAGGATCGTCTGATCAGGGAGGTGGAAGATTTACAGAAGAAACGAGATGAAGAGGCAACTCGAGGTAGCCGTTCAGGGTTCGATCATGTCAGTGGTGGCATATACAACTCATCAACTGGTGGGGGTAGTGCCTCTACCTCAACCGGAGGGAGACCAAAACGAGTGACCATTGATACAGGGGATCCGGATGGAAGATCTTCGCGGCGTGACCAACGCCCAACGTCGTATGATGACGACCATTCGAACTCTCCCAGTCGTTCCAGCTCTCGAGAGAGACCGAGCCGTACGGGTTCGAATGAGAGATCTTCGAGATCTGATCCGAATGAACGTTCGAGTGGTCCCTCAAGGAGGCCAGGGAGATCTCCTACACATGCTGGTAGACGAGTATCTCGCCGCGAATCGATGTCCCCTGGGATGAAATTGATTTACGACACGAACCCCTGCATTGCTGAGATGGGAGTGGACTGTGTTAGCAGACAAGCTGATAATGCCGATATCGTCGACTGGAGCATCGAGCAGTCGTTTCTGTTGCACAGGGACAACCACAACGCTGCTAGACGCACTGCCAGCACTCCGAGTCCGTTCACAGGAAGACAGCCATGGCAGGACTGGTTCGCAGACTTCATGGACGATATGAGGTATAATCGATGGTCAGAAGAGGAATCGTTGGACGAACTTTTACGGGCATTGAGAAATGGCCCAGGCAAGCTAGCGGTTTCGAGATGGAGAACGATGCATGGTGCCGGATCGTTTACCCAATTGGTGGAATGCGCCAGTTATCTGATAGGTAATGTGGGTAATGAAGACCCGCTTCGATTGTTCCGGAAGCGGACTCAAAAGCCAAACGAGTCGCACCGTGTGTTCGGTCTAGAATTGCAATCTCTCTTGCAAAGAGCTAGACCAAGATGGCAGTTAGATGACCCACAGTTCCTAGATGATTTGTTCTCGCAATTCATTGAGGGATTAAGGGATTCTGATGAACGGACCGCTGCATGTGATAGTTGGAAAGCTGGAACTTCTCTCACTGATTTGTTCATGGCCATAGAAGACTATGACAGGAAACGGCATCTGCTATCTTCGAGAGTACTTTCGAGAACTTCCAGTGTGGTGCAAGACCCACCAGCCTCTGATACAGAGGAAGGTGATTCTGGAAGGGAGGAGGAGATTGGCGCAGTTGCTCAAAAGAACAGCGGCAAATCTTATTCCAATTCGAATTCGAAGCGCTATCCGAAGGCCGACAGGAAAACACCACCTGTGACCCCAGGAGTTACAAGCGCACCTTCGACTACTTCCTCAACTCCCAGTTCTATGGAAGAACTTCTGTTAAGGTTGACTGACTTGATATCTGGAAACCAGCAATCAACAGGGAGGAATTCGAAGCCGAGAGTGGACAAGACCACTAGGAAGTGTTACAGGTGTCAGGTCCTGGGACACTTTGCTGCAGAATGCCCAGCTGAAAAGCCGGTACCCAAGCCTGAAGAGAAGAAAACGGAAAACTAGACGGGGTTGCTCTGGATGGCAAGGTAGTAACCCCTAAGGAGAAAGAAAGCCAACATATCGCCAGCGGTGCAAGCGATGAAGTCCGAGGTGCAGTAGAGATTGGAAACTTAGAGGAGGGGCCTGATCAGTCCCTTCTAAGTATGTCCAATGAACCCAGAATAGTAGACGTCCGAGGAGGAAGTACTGGGGAAGCGGCGAATTGGATACAGGAGCTGGAAGTAGTCAGCAGTGCCCGATTGTCCCCGGATCACCCCTGTTTGAAGCACTTGAAACGACGGGGAGTAGATCTTGGTGTCACTAAGGATTTCGAACGTTTCACCGTCAACCCATCACCATTGGATGGGAAGAGGTGGTATTTGACTGTAGCAGTGAGGGGAAGGTCTGCAGAATTTCTAGTGGATACTGGAGCTAGTCACTCCATGATCTCGAAGAGGTTCTATGACCTTGTAGTCGATGAGCCAGATAACTTCACAACGAGGGTAACAGCTCATTCGGCCGACGGTAGCTGCATGCAGACGTTTGGTAAAGCATTTTTCGAAATCAATATAGGTGGACAGGATTACCTCCTGTCCCCTACTATTGCTGATCTGAGTGATGATGGCATCATCGGATTAGATTTCGCTGCGTTGTACGGTGCAATGTTGGAACCTTGTAGGGGGATGTTAAAGATAGAACATCCATATAGGGTGGCCGTACAATGCGTGTTGAGAAAGGTATCTTCTGTAGCCTCGGTGGTACAGACGGTTAAGATACCCCCAGGACAGACATGTGATGTCCTGTTTTCGAGTGACAGTATCTTCCGAGACCAGATGGCGGTGGTTGAACCCGATGTGGTGAGACTTGCATCAATTGGACTCGAGAGTGCAGATACTTTCGTAGGCAGTGGCAGTAGGAATCTAATTCCTATTTCGAATCCTGGTGGTGAAGTCCGTTATCTGTTGAAAGGTACTCCCGTGGGGCAGGTGATCGTTGCACAGGCAAGCACCAGTATACTCTCAGAAGATACCCAACCGAACCTTGAGGGGATGTCCGATTTACGTCCGGAACTCCAAAAGTTGGTGGACGATTCGAGCTTGGTGACGGGGGACCAGAAAGATCAGTTGAGACGGGTATTGGTGAAATATGATGCAGCCTTCGGGGAGCCCACTGGTTTGGGGCGAACTGACAAGGTGCTACATTCCATCACTACAGAGGACGCTGTACCTTTCAAAATCCCTTATAGACGCCTACCTTTGAAGAAGAAATTGATGGCCGAGAAGGAAATCGCTGATCAGCTGAGGTTAGGGGTGATTGTTCCCAGCACTAGCCCCTGGTCCAGTCCTGTTCAGATGGTGACTAAGAAAGACGGCACAATTCGCTTCTGCATAGATTATCGAAAATTGAATGGTTGTACTAAGAAAAACTCCTATCCTCTCCCCCGTATAGACGAGACTATTGATTCCCTGGGCGGAAACCAATGGTTCTGTACGCTGGATTTGCAATCCGGATACTGGCAAGTTGGAATGAAGGAAGAGGATCAGGAAAAAACAGCATTTTCGAGCCATGTCGGTCTTTTCCAGTACAATGTGATGCCGTTCGGATTGTGTAACGCCCCTGCAACATTCGAAGCCATGATGGAATCTCTGTTGAGTGACCTGTTATGGAAGGAGTGTTTGGTGTACCTGGACGATGTAATTGTCTTCGGGAAGACCTTCGAATCGTGCCTGGCTACTTTAGTCAAAATTTTCGAGAGGTTGATAACCCATGGTTTGAAATTGAAACCAAGGAAGTGTCACCTGTTTAGGACTTCTATTAACTATCTCGGTCGGATAATATCCACTGAGGGGGTTAAGGCGGATCCTGAGAAACTAGATGTTGTATCGGAATGGGAAAAGCCAGAGGGACCTAAAGACATACGGTCCTTTCTGGGCTTCTGTAGCTACTACAGAGACTTCCTACCGGGGTATGCCAGAATAGCTCAGCCTATGCAGGCTCTAGCTCACTGGACTCCGGGTAGAAGGAAGGAGCCTTTTCCATGGGGTCCGGAACAAGATCTAGCATTCGAAGCCGTGAAGAACCTATTTCGAACCACCCCAGTTTTGAAATATCCAACAGCTGATGGACATTTCATACTGGACACAGACGCCAGTAATGACAGTATAGGTGCTGCTCTATCCCAGATGCAAGAGGGGATAGAAGTGCCACTGGCTTTCGCTAGTAATACCCTCAATAAGGCCCAGAGGAATTACTGTACCACTAAGCGCGAATTGTTGGCGGTAGTGGTGTATACGAAGAAGTTTAAGCACTTCCTTTGGGGAGGTGACTTTACTTTACGGACAGATCACTCGTCCTTAAGGTGGCTGTTGAACTTTAAGGAAGCAGAAGGAATGATCGGTCGATGGCTGACCCACTTGTCCGAGTTCGGGTTGGAAAATAGCCAAATCCAACACAGAGCAGGGAGCAAGCATATCAATGCTGACGCCCTTTCGAGAAGACCCATACGGAAATGTTCTAGAATGGATTGCGATGATTGTGGAGCCCATAATGCTGTAATAGCTGGAGTTCGAATGCCGTATGATGTAGGACATTCTAAAGCAATGGAATGGTCCACCGAAACCATCAGGCAATTCCAGAAGGGTGATGCTGTCATTTCGAGACTAATAGAACAGGTCTCCAGTGGTGCCCAACCACAGAGACCAACCATTTCGATTGAGAACCGGGAAATGAGACAGCTACTTGCTCAATGGTCTGAGCTAACTGTTGTTGACGGTATCTTATGTAGGTGGAAGATAACACCGTACAAGGCCAAAATTCGACAAATCGTGATACCCACAGCTATGCGAAGGGATATCATGTATTTCGTACATGGACATCAGACCAGTGGACATTTTGGAAAGAAGCGCTCCCTTGCGCGACTCTCCAGAAGGTATTACTGGCCTGGCATGAGTAAAGATCTGCTTAGGTGGATCTCTACTTGTCCAGATTGTTGTCTGAGCAAACCAGGTGAAGGCCTGGGGAAGTTGCCACTAACTCAAGAGCTCTGGGGAGTTAGATTTGCACGCATAGCGGTTGATATCATTAGTGGCCTAAAAACCACTCCTGATGGAAACACGTGCATGATGGTGATCTCCGACTACTATTCGAAGTATACTAGAGTGTTTCCTCTGAAAGATCACAAGGCTCATACATGTGCTCGTGCATTCGTAAAGGGTTGGGTGCTTCATCTAGGCGTGCCCTTGATGTTGCATAGTGATCAAGGCAGAGAATTCGAATCTGAGTTATGGGCAGCAATGTGCCATAGCCTTGCTATATGCAAAACAAGAACGAATCCGTACCGGCCTCAGTCTGATGGTCAAGTAGAAAGGTTCAACAGAACCTTGATACAAGTCCTGAAGCCTCTGGTCAACAGTCAGATGGATGATTGGGACGAGCAATGCGAGTTTGTGGTACATGCTTATAATAGTACGGTGCATGCTTCCACCGGTTGTTCCCCCAATTTGTTGGTATTCGGAGAGGATTTGATTATGCCTGCTGACTTGGTGTTTGGCGTAGCTGGGATAAACGCTGGAACACCCTGTCAGGTGATGTTCGTGGAGGCATTGAGGGATCAATTCAAGTCCGCATACGAGATGGTTCGATGTGAACTAAGCAAATCTGCTTCATGGCAAAAAGTGGGCTATGACGTAGGTTTGAAACTTAGGTCCTTTCGAGTGGGGGATGAAGTAGTTAGGCTACACGACCCCCTACAACAGCTAAAGTTGTCACCCAACTGGGATGGTCCCTTTACTGTGGTTCGGATTGTTTCTGAATCCACGGTGGTGATCAAATCCTTGTTGGGACGCCTGTATAAATCCAATGTAGCTCGCCTACGCCGGTGGCAGGGTGATGCTTCAGCGCATTCGAAGCCAGGGGAGCATTCGAAGTCAGATAACACTGAGTGGAGAGCGACCACCCCGGAACGACGTGGTCCTGGTAGACCTAGGAAACTAGTGATACCCTCAGATGAGAAAAAACCTATGCCTCCTGGTATTGGTAAATTAAAGCGGGGCCGGGGTAGGCCTAAAAAAAATTTACCAATTCGAGCTTCTAGCAAGAAGGATAAAAAGTGCGGAAAAAAAGTCTCGGCAAATGAAGGTCTGAAGGGGAGGAGGGCTGTCCAATTGACTACTGGACATCCTGTCGAATCTTCCCGGACGACCAGGTCTAAAGAACCCAAGGTGGGGTTAAGACGCAGTCCACGGCATAATCCGGAGACTGCTGTGACCTAATTTGTATACACAACAAGAAGTTTCGATGCCATGATGGTAGTACAGACCTAATTGCTGTCGAGTGAGCAGAGCTAGGGTGAGAGTTGATCATGAACGTCCCCGAGGGTGGCAGACGGAACTATCCGGCGGGTATTCTTATGTTACCCGTAATGACATTTGCCTACACTCCTGAAGAATTCATGATTAGCGGTATCCCTGGTACTGTGGAACTGACTCCATAAGGATTACACTCCGGTGAGCTACCCGTTCGATTAGTGGCGGGAAACGCGAGCGTCTCCCGCCGGGTTATCCGTCGGAAAAGGGCTATCCGGTGAAGCGTGAACGCTGATTGGTTGACCTTCGCTCCCGCGGCGGGCGTGGCATCACGAGACAAGAAGGGCGGTCGCCATATTGGATCAGTGCCAAGAAGACGCACGGACGCTGCAGGGCAAAGGAGGAGGAAGAAGGGACTTGTAGTCGACCAAAAGTCTCCAAAACCACATCATAAGACGCGCCAACCTGGTTAGTTCCCACTCCTAGTGTCATTAGGACACGCGGAGCTTCGTACTCCGCAAATCTTCGATCATTAAACTTCGTTTTCGCTGAAAACATTCGACTGCAATGGAGGAGCAGTACACCCCCGGTGAGGGCCTCCAGTCCGACGAGATAGATCTGTTCGGGATGGACGATGGCCAATTCGACAACGCTCGTGAGTCGGATTATGAATCCGCCTCTGAATCCACCGGGAGTGCGGTTACCGTTCGTGTAGCGGGGATCGGCTCCTATTCGACGGCTGATCGGGACAGCATGACCATGCCACCCCCGGCTACAGTCAACCTAGGGCCGTTGCCGTGGCGCAATGTCCCGAAACGTGTTGCTTCGAAAGACATAGACAATTCGACGTCAACCCGGCTGAACGCAGCAGGTGATGAGGAGGAGGACGAGATGCCAGAGTTGGAAGAGGTAAGCCAGAAATTGCCTATCCATGCAGTATCTGACGAAGAAATGGAGGACTTCGTACGAATATCACTGGCCCAGCAACAACTCATGGAGGTGCTGGAGTGTGACCCGCCGTTCGACACCTCGCTGAAGCTCCATCCCACACTCATGGCGATGGTGCTAGACAAGCTGGAGGAACATGGATTCGACCACCATGAGGGTACTTGGCTAGAGAGTTACGAAGGAGCCATCCGGGGAGCATATCAAAATGAGATCTTTGGAAAAATCCTACTGCGATGTGGTACGAACTTTCGGCATCTCCAACAAGCCAAAGCTAGGGAGGAAGCAGTGCCCTCAAGTGATGGGAGCACGACCAGTACGAAGGGGAAGAAAAAGAAATTCTCCAAGACCAAAGGTAGTCGTAAAACTTCTAATGGCAGAACTCCTCCCAATACTCCGCCTAAGTCCGAGGTGTCCGAACCTGCCCCAGTCCAGTCCGAATGCTCTTCGAGTACTTCCCAGTCGGCTTCAACGTCATTCGAAGAACCAACTACGACCACCGGGACTACTGAGTCCCCATCCGAATCCCTTCCGAAAGCTCCGGGACCTTTACCAGTCCCATTCGAAGAAGATTCAGCTAGCGTGGAGTTGGCTCCGCGGGAGATCCATTCGGATACCTCAGGATCAGTTGAGCAAGAAGCCCGTTATGCTCAGGTGGTTAGAGAATCCGATGAACTCAGGGCAGCCAATGAACAGTTACGGCTAACTCTGGAGGCTATGCAAACTGCCCCCAGAACGCCAATGACTCGAGCCCAGTCCCGTAAGAACCCCAATCCGCAACAAAAAGGACGGTCCGTATCCGACGCTTCGGATCTGGAGGAGGTCCCCTTCGAACTTCCAAAGAGCCAGAAACGGAAGGCAAAGAAGAATGAGGCACGACAGCCATGTGTACCCCATCCTTCGCCTCCCCAAACTACTGCGATTAATATGTCCCCAATCGTGAGGTTGGTGGACGTAGTATCCAGTACGGCCTCTACACCTTCGACGCCTCCTAGGGCACCCACCCGGACGCATTCGACCCCTCCAGCAACTCCGACTAAAACTCCAGTGCAGGTCAAGGTACCTGCATCTCCGTCTACGTCCTCCGAGTCAGGGCAATCGAACACACCACCAGTGGTTTCGTCGCCCCCTCCAGCTCCAGCTGCAGGGGCAGGTGCCTCGGCAGACGTCCCAAGTTCTCGGGTGGAGGACATGATTTGGCGCAATGCCAGTGGGGGCTTCAAGAAATTTAGGCCCGAGTGCATGGAACACTGCAAACGATCGAGGGATATGTATTCGTGTCCCAAAGAACCGGACCATGAAGGATTGTCTGATGACGAAGAATGGATGAGATCCAATATGGGCTCACCCAGTTCCTGGTCATGGACAGAAAACTGGTTCGGTCGGCTGCTGGATCGAAAACAGTTCCCTGAGACTTACTACAACCATGAGGGCCGTCCCAAAATACGTTGGGCGATGGCCCGGTACAAAGAAGGGGTAAGGGAGGACTGCCCATTCGATTCCTGCCGCGTCTACTTCGCACACGAGAACCGCCCCATGCCTACTCGTCTTTGATTCATGCGACATCTCGTGGAGAAGCACATGCACCACCATGCGATGTATGTCTGCGCTGATATCGGCAAATCAAACAAAAAGTGTTCGGGAATGTGGACCCCTAGAAGAGGCCGAATGATCGAGCACCTGATACAATGTCATGGCCAAGCCATGATGTTGGCCAGAAAGAACGTTGGAGATCTCCATGCATCCCTGGTGGCAGGCCTGGACAAAGTCAAATTCGAAACCATTACGATTGAGACCTTCCAATTCGGAAAGGTCCAATTAACCCGGAATTCGAAACAGTCAGCTGTCTTCCAGCGTACTGATTGACGTGGTCGACTGGACCTGAACGACACCTTGTACCAGCAATTGTACGACTGGAGAGCGGCCAACCCCCTTCCAGGGAAACGAAGTGAGAACAGGAGTCCAGCGACTTCCGAACCTGACTGCAAAAAGGTCAAGTCGGAGGTTCCAGCTCCAAGAGCTCCAACTGCAGCACGAGGGCGCGCGACAACGATCGAGCACCGGTCTCCACTGAAGGACTTGCGTCCTGACTATGGTCCGGACTTCTCAGCCCCCAAGGGTCGCTCCCAGCTGCAAACCCTTCGTCCTCTGACTCCTGGTAACTTGGCCAGTAAGGCCGAGTACCCTTCAATGGACTTCCCTGGTCCGGAGGTACAAACTGAGAAGGATCCGTACAAGAATCTCCCTACGGGCATCTCTGTGATGGATGCCATCCGCCAACCGGACTCACGGGACGTGGAGATGGCGGATTCGGATCACTTTGTGCTGCCTGGGAAAAAGGACTTGGTGGTGACGACCACCAACCTCACTCCTCGGGCAGAAGACAAGGTGAAACCAAGGGCTGACAGTTCTACAAAGTCAGTGGGGCGTAAAACCCCTGCTACTAGTGCGGATTCGACATCCATAAAAGCTGAGCCTGTGGTGGACCCGGTTCCAGTGACCACTTCGAACCCAGTCACCACCACACCAACGACAACTGCTGGAGGAGGGAAGGCAGCAACTGTTGCAGCCACCCTACTCACCACCACTACTACTACTGCTACTGTGCCCTATAAGCCCAGAGTTCGTGAGGAACCAGCAGTGGATCCAAACCGGTGGTATGATCTGATGATCAGTGGTGAAAACATTCGGCCCCAGATACAGATTCCGAAGGACTACTTCGAGCCTCCAAAGGCTCCGGATGCGGTGGTGCATAAAGAACTATACGAACGATGGTTGCAGGAACACCTGGCTGGCATGCAACGATATGCAGCCGGTGTGGCGAGAGCATCAACCGACTATGCCATCACCATGCAGGGCAAGGAGGTCGAGAGGCTGAGGAAGATCTTCGAGCAGCAACGTATTGACGAACAATCGGAGCCAGATAAGGTGATCGAACTCACCAAGCAGCTGGCACAATCGAAGAAAGAACTCTCAACAGCTCGTTGTCTGCAGAAAGCTGCAGAAGATACTCTTGACGATCAGGCCAAAACTCTGAAGGCCCTGAACGTTAAGTTCATTCGGGTATTCGGTATAGGACTCACCCAATGGAGTGGGTCACTCGAAGAACTCCAGAGCGTATTGAAGGACTTATAAGCTAACTTGGGTGTTCGGCTGTTCGATTGTGTGATTGATGACTTGTGCATATGATGCTTCGATGATACTGTAATAATTGTGTTGTTATTATAAAACATCCATGATTAAGGTCATGATTCGAAGGTAAACATAAGCCGGGTGGAAAATGCATAATTGTCAAGAAATGTCTTCGTTGTCTAAAAAAAACACAAAAAAAACAAAAAAACAAAGGGTGTTCATACTTTAGGTAGTATAACTGATACTACATACTATGATTCGAACCAAAACTGTACATAATGTTCGATACCTACCTTTATCTCCAAAAATTTTCTTTTTGGACATAACAACTGGTATTCAGATTTCGAAAGTATATCTATTGTTAAAGATATAAAGGTATATATCGGTTGCCTCACATGGAGGCTAATATTACTACATTCCTTGGTTATAAGAGTTAATGTCACAACTATGTTGGTTCCAAGTATTTTTACATAATTCCAATAGTTCACGTAATTACCTCTCCAGGGACGGTTCGCCCATTTAAATATTTTCGAGCCATTACTTCTGTGTCATTCCGTCCTAAAAAAGTCACATATTGTGCAATCTCAACTTACCTTAAAATGATTAATGTAGTAACCATTATTATATCTCAACGAAAACCATACAAAACTGTGATCACTATAGTTAGAAGTAGTATAGAACATATATTCGTATATATTCATATCTTTATTAAAGATGGATACTCACGTATCTATCCTGTCGTTATAGTGTTGGATCTATAAGATCCCTGTTTTGTACATAGAGATGTAAGTGTTGTTTGTGTAACAGGTAAAATCTAAAATCTATATTTGTACTTTCTACATGTAAGTGTAAAAACGTATATCGTACCTTCAAATGCACCCCGGTATTGTCATCATGTACACTGATATTATTCTCCCATATTCGAGTATATTATATTATATCAGATGTATTTCGACCCTAGTTATAATCTGGTGGGGGTGATGTAGGGGCACGAATAATACGTGTACATATAAGGTCCGTGGAGTCAGAGCGGTAAGTGCCTCCAACGGACACTAGGTGGCAACACCTGAGCCATGTCCTTTCGGTTATCCGGTAGCGGAGCCAGGCAGGGCACTCCAGACGGCGCTACGGAGGAGTGCCACGTCGACACTGCTTGGTCCGCGCTCAGGGTATATAAGAGGCCGAGGTTGGCTACCTCACCAGTTAGTCCTAGGACGAGCTCTGACCCGCACCTTTCGTACCTTCGCTTTGACAGGGGCACCTACACCCCTCCCACGTTATGGACTCTGCACCAGCCATGCTGGCACAGAGCTTAACTGTCCGGTATCGCTAATGCTTCGAACTATCGATAGAATCCTGTGTGTCTTCGAATGGTTGAAAGACCAAGTGAACCGAGTGAGAAACCTTCGTGTACTTTTGAGGCTGTGATCGAATAAAGACCTGTTGCATTCAAACCGAATTTGGAACCTGTGTTCGTGTTGTACGCATATGAAACCCCTACACTTTGCATTAACTTTTAAACCCCTTTAAGGCTATTTTAGAGTAAATTTAATAGTCTATGAGAACAGTAGTTGACTTACCCTTGATGAGTCGAGTCCGCCCTCGGTATCCATGAGTACAGGGTGGTGGTGGTGGATGGAGACGTAGCGGTGGGTCTCCACGTTGTAGGACAGCAGCGGGGGCTCTATACCACACAGGTAGTCACCAAAGGTACGCAGCTTCTCCACACGCAGACAGTCCTTAGCCACCTCCTGCACATACCAAACACATTGACAACTACCGTAAATTCTCACGTAGAAGCCACGGCTAGGACATAAGTTAGATCGCTAGTGCGGCTTATAACATTGGCCAAACGTCGAGGTGGGGCTAATATACCAGTTTTTATACGTATGCTGCAGTATTAAATTAGCAATTTTCAGACCCTCTCTGAGGCTTATAGGACTTGTCAAAGGCTTGTTTTCAAGACTGATAATGGTATTGAACTTCATCAGACTCCGCTTTTAAAGATATAAAAGGGTTCATGTAATACACAGACATAGCTTGAGGAACCCCAAAGTTTTGATCTGAGTTGACATCACATGATCAGAGACCCTTTACAACCAGAAGACTGAGAAGGCTGTGTTTACCTTGTCGACGGTGCAGTGGACGTACATGGATATCTGTGGCAGGCTGAGGAGGGGCACGAAGCCGGCCAGCATGGTGTCCTCACTCAGGATGACCGGGTCGCAGCCCTCCTTCCGCATCGAGTACAGCTTCACGTGGGTGATGTCCACCTCCTTTAGCACGTTACACAGCTCCGCTAATGCCGACCACGGGTCTATCACCGGTCTGTGGAATGGGGCAGAGTAAGGGTCTATCACCGGTCTGTGGGCAGAGTGTTACAGGGTCTATCACCGGTCTGTGGAATGGGGCAGAGTAAGGGTCTATCACCGGTCTGTGGGCAGAGTGTTACAGGGTCTATCACCGGTCTGTGGGCAGAGTAAGGGTCTATCACCGGTCTGTGGGCAGAGTAAGGGTCTATCACCGGTCTGGATGCAGAGTGTTAAAGGGTCTATCACCGGTCTGGGGGCAGAGTGTTAAAGGGTCTATCACCGGTCTGGGGGCAGAGTGTTAAAGGGTCTATCACCGGTCTGGGGGCAGCGTGTTAAAGGGTCTATCACCGGTCTGGGGGCAGAGTGTTAAAGGGTCTATCACCGGTCTGGGGGCAGAGTGTTAAAGGGTCTATCACCGGTCTGGGGGCAGAGTGTTACAGGGTCTATCACCGGTCTGGGGGCAGAGTGTTAAAGGGTCTATCACCGGTCTGGGGGCAGAGTGTTAAAGGGTCTATCACCGGTCTGGGGGCAGAGTGTTAAAGGGTCTATCACCGGTCTGGGGGCAGAGTGTTAAAGGGTCTATCACCGGTCTGGGGGCAGAGTGTTAAAGGGTCTATCACCGGTCTGGGGGCAGCGTGTTAAAGGGTCTATCACCGGTCTGGGGGCAGCGTGTTAAAGGGTCTATCACCGGTCTGGGGGCAGAGTGTTACAGGGTCTATCACCGGTCTGGGGGCAGAGTGTTACAGGGTCTATCACCGGTCTGGGGGCAGAGTGTTAAAGGGTCTATCACCGGTCTGGGGGCAGAGTGTTAAAGGGTCTATCACCGGTCTGGGGGCAGAGTGTTAAAGGGTCTATCACTGGTCTGGGGGCAGAGTGTTAAAGGGTCTATCACCGGTCTGGGGGCAGAGTGTTAAAGGGTCTATCACTGGTCTGGGGGCAGAGTGTTAAAGGGTCTATCACTGGTCTGGGGCAGAGTGTTAAAGGGTCTATCACCGGTCTGGGGGCAGAGTGTTAAGGGTCTATCACCGGTCTGAGGGCAGAGTAAGGGTCTATCACCAGTCTGGGGGCAGAGTGTTACAGGGTCTATCACCGGTCGGGGGGCAGAGTGAGTGACTACATTATGCACATATACTATTCATGTTATACTGCAAGCGCCGACCACGGGTCTATCAGCAGTTTAGAGGGAAGCATGGGTGGGGACACTTTCTACTTTTCTTAGGGAGTGTAGGGGACGATATTATTTTCAGAGCTATTGAAACATAAATTTAATCGAACATGAACAACTGTTATTCCTCGAGACAGATAATCATTAGCGTAAAAGAATGCCAGTGCATGCCTGTCCTTACCCGAGGGCGGGGTCGCGTGAGTGTGGGGGTGGGTTCCAGAGGGTGGCGTGGCAGGTCATCCAGTCGGCCCACACCTTGATGCTGGGGATGAGTTGGTGGAGGTCCTCGTTGAGCACCTGGCAGTCGGACGAGTCCAGGTGTTGGCGCAGGAGGACGCGGCTACGTCTCACCAGCAGCCCGAACATCTCCAGCCCCACCTGCACCGCCTGCTCCTGTACCAGCGAGCGGCAGTTGTCATCCACCGTGCCAGCTGTATCAAACACCAGCCAATAATATGAAATGTGTTGTTCCCACTACAAAGGTTTGCTTTTCATCCACTACTCCATGTCATTATTATCAGTAGTAAATAGATATCTTGAAACCATTTATTTGGATTTTCCAAAAAAAAACCGCAAAATATTTATTTGGATTTTCTTTTAAGCTTTGTTGCCGATCGACTGGTGTTGTGACTGATCCTGATTTTATAAAGGGGCTCGGCATGGAGCATACCCACAACCTTTTATATTTATAAAACGGAAACTGCAAAGAAAACATTTTGGATTTCTGACAAAAGTTTTAAAAGGTGCCCTCTTTGTCTTAAGCGTTTATATCTATGTCCGATAATAATTATCAGTGATAATATGAGTTGGAACAATTTTTTTCTCAAAGTACCTTCGGGTGCGGTGTTCTCAATGGCGTACATGTTGACGGTCATGAGCTGCAGGAGGCGTTGGTTGCCGATGGGGGGCGGTGACTGCTGCAGCAGCATGTCAAACTCATACAGCATCTGGGACGACGCCTCCGGGAAGGTGTCCCGCCTACATGGGGGCAGTTAGAGCACTATCTTTACTTTGGTCATAAATGATTAAGTAACAGTGAATGCTGACTTCAGCATAGGAAAACAGGCCAAATGTGATGTTGTGGGTTGAGTTAAAAGTGTTTTAAATACATACCGGTAGTATTGTGTAACTTTGATATACCGTATATATAGCTCAACCTATATAGGCTACTATATGTACCTTATTCGATGTAATAAGCGCACACCCCCTAATAAGCGCACACCCCCTGTTTTGGGGCGATTTTTAAACTAGAAATAACCAAAAATATCTCAATATTTTACCCCAATTAAACTCTTAACTACTAAAAGGTGTACAGAATAATTTTTTAAGTGCACTGTGCGCTTATTACGTCGAATACGGTACATACATTTACACGTTTACAGGCCTACGCAGTTCTATGAGGAAAACTACTCTAATGAACAATATGAAACAGTTAAGAGACCTCTATGTATACATACCCAATTTTGGTGAATAGTTTCCCATGGACGTTGAGAAAACTCAGCACAAATCGTTTGTTAAGCTGGAAAAATATTTATCAACTATTTAGAAACATTTACCATGAGTGCGTCATGCCCAAATGTCTCAACACAACCTGCGGTGATGTACTACATGTATCGAGATATTTTTTCAAAACAGATAAAATTATTCAGTCAACCATATTTTACAAATTGCACAAACACGACAATAAACATGTGGTATCTTAAACCAGTCAGGTTCTATTCAAGAATGTAATATATTCCTAAAACTGTACATCGTGTCTAGTTTAAATAAGTGATCACAAATGAAGAACTTTGAACTACACATAGATTTTAACCAGTTGACAAGATTTGGCTGAGTACGGTATTGCTAGCCTATATGTTTTCCATTTTTACCAGTCTATTTCGCAAGCATACCTCAATGGAAGTGAGTTTGGTCAGGTCGTCACTATCGCGATCGTCACCGTAACTGCTGGTGCCGTCGGCGCGGACCCAGATCTCAATGCGGTTACCGTCACGTGACTTAAGGGTCTCCTCCTGCTGCTGCTGATGTCGCTCCTCCTGCTTCTTACGTTCTGTCACCTCGGCCTGCCACAATCACAAAGATGTTACAAAATCTGTCACCTCCGCCTGCCACAATCACAAAGATGTTACAAAATCTGTCACTGCAGCCTGCCACAATCACAAAGATGTTACAAAATCTGTCACCTCCGCCTGCCACAATCACAAAGATGTTACAAAATCTGTCACTGCAGCCTGCCACAATCACAAAGATGTTACAAAATCTGTCACTGCAGCCTGCCACAATCACAAAGATGTTACAAAATCTGTCACCTCGGCCTGCCACAATCACAAAGATGTTACACAATCTGTCACTGCAGCCTGACACAATCACAAAGATGTTACACAATCTGTCACTGCAGCCTGCACAATCAAAAATATATAGACAAAGGTGCACGAGTTTCAGTCTGTTGACTGGGTTATTTCACGAGTTGACCTTGGGCCGTATTACACGAGGCTATTAACGTTACATGTATACACTGGAATTTAAAGCTGAAATATACACTAAAATTCTCCATAAAGACCTTATGTGCTGACCTTTTTGCGTGCTTCGTCAAACAGAGACATGAGGCTCTCTCTGGCTGTCAGGAATGGATTACTTGCAGCCAGGGACCGCATGTAGTAGTACACTGCATCCAACTTACGCCGCTGTAACACAAGACCATACATTAGACTAGTATACATGTAGTTACAAAGTACACGTCCCCAGTAGCCACAATAGGCAGCACTAGTTATGCTATAGTTATGCACAGTGTATGGTAATATATTAGATCGAAATGTAGATCCATGGAAATGGTAAACCTTTCAGAAACCTTTTTCAAGCACTATCATAATTTGCAATGGTTCCTTAAACATTACGTCTGTCTCGCCAGTGATTTTACTACATGTGTATATATCAGTGCAGTATGTACCGTGTAGAGTGCTAGGATGGCGAGCTGGTTATAAGGCCGACCGTTCTTGGGTGCTATCTGTTGGGCTTTCAGGTACCAACTGAAAGGGAAGAGACAACATCTCAAAATTCTAAATTCAAAAACTTGAAAACACGTTTATAAAGAAACACACTTGTAGAAAGCAAAAGGTATATCAAATCTTTAATAATTTAGATATCTACGCATGCATTTATGGCTGCATACAACGTGCATCTACTTTCTGAAACAGATTGTATATTTTTAAAGGAAATATCGCTATTTTTTATATGTCAATATTCATCATATCATTACAAAACCTGAGTAATCACCTTCTGGCCTTGCCATAGTTTGTGGTGTGGTTAGTCTGCTCCCGGTAGCGCGCAATATCCCCAAGACAGATCATGGTGCGCTGAGCGCTGAGTAGCGCCAACTTGACCTGCCGACTCAGCGCTTCTGGTGCCAGCTGGTTAGGGTCCAGGAAGTCCTCCAGTTGGAAGCCGTAGGTGTTCTGGAGGTTCTTTAATGTCCCCTCATAGAAGGACGTGCCCTGCAGGTCACATATTATGTGTTATTAAAACCTTTACATGTAGCACTTGAGGAATTACTAAGGTGGTGCCACCTGGGGTGAAATTCAGTGTATTCTCATAGCATTGCAAGAGAAATTGGCTAAACAACATTTGAAATTACATGCTGATACAACCATCTAGGTGTAACTTCAAAATCTGTATTTGTTCAGCAATTTTGACACTATAAATGTCCAATTTAGAAATTGAGTCTATGGGAAATATTTGTCAATCACTTTAATATATTGGAACTCTGACTTATAAATACGGTGTTATTTTCCCTTCTGCCGAGAACCCTGCTATATAAAGATCAGAAAAGTGTGAGCCACCTCCGGTATTTATTAGTATAAGTACCTCCTCCAGAAGGGCTAAGAGGTGCTCCTTAGCGGCCTGTTTCTCCGTCTCCCCGGTCTGGTCGTCGGCGATGTGTCGCCTCAGCACCTCGATCACCTGGTAGAAGGCCACCTTCCACAGCGCCTGTTCTGTAGAGTGCTTGTTGGCCAGGTCCGGGTCTAGCAGCACCACCTGGCCGTACTTTACCTGCACCTCACGCCTGGCAATCAATAGGGTATATCTTTACATTTGTGCTGCATAAAGGTACTGAGTGGTCTGCGGTATTCAAGGTTACAAGACTGGTTCTAACAGAGCTTGGACGACCCTGGGATACTCATTTTGCCATCCAAGGGTTTATTCAAATCAATTCAATCATCTTTTTTTTCCTACTACAATGGTTGAGACTGCCTAGCAACCAGAGTTTGGACAGACTAGCAACAGTCTGTTTCATTGAATTATGAGGGGATGTTTAGGCTAACAATGTAGACAGCTCAATCTGATAGCCTACCTGAGACTGAGGACCTTCTGCATGCCCTCCTCCCCGTGGATGCGGCGAGACAGCAGGTTGGCGAGCTGGTTGTCGAGTGGCGCCACATCACGGAGTAAGCTCTCCGCCTTGGCGCGGTTAGAGGCACGTGACCGGCCACCCAGCTCCTGGTCGTGTCCACTACAAGACACACATGGTGCAATTAACATGGCTGCAAGTTAATTATTGAATAATTTTGAATTAATTGATTACTTTGATTTAGAGGGACTGAATAGTACATAAGCTTTTGTCTCAATCATCTTCAACATTAAAGGAACTGTAAAAGTTATTGGTTTTGTGAGCATGAAAACGTCGGGCTTTTAAAATTCACAAGTGTTCACATAATTAACCATCTAACAAACATTGTCCTCTGAATACCAGTAGTTAAATTTTTTTATGTACATACGTGTGGTAGTATGGATCCTCGTGGGAATTATCCGGGTAGGCTCCACTCTCAAAGTACTGCGGTGGGTAGTTGTAGAAGGTATCACCTGCTTGTTGGGGGCTGGAGGAGTATTCCCCATAGTCATAGAATGCACCCGGAGGTTGGAAGCCGCCCTGCTGTGGGTACTGGTGGAAGTACTCCCCATGTGGGGGTGTGAAGGCTGGGGCTGCATACGGGTCGGCGTAACCCTTCTGTATGTCGTAGGCGTCCTGGAAGTGCAGCTGCTGTGGGGAGGACGACATGGCAGCCGCAGACTTGTTGGGGTTGTTTGGGTCGTAGAGTGTTCGGTGTGAGCCGCGGCCGCGACTAGAGCGTCCCCGGCCACCCGGACCCTGCTGGCCCTGCGCCCCAGGTATCCAGATAGGATGGGGCGGGGACTGGATGAGACCAGGGCCGCCAGTGGAGGGTGGCCCGGGAGGTGTGTGCGGGTGCTGTGCTGGTTCTGTAGTCGGCTGCTGCTGCGGGAGGCGGATAATGCCTCCAGGACCCCCCTGACTGCCCGTCCAGCCGTGCTGCGGCCCTCCATGACCCGGGCTGTGTGAGCCCCCAGTGTCCGCCCGCTCACCACGCCCACGGTTATTACCCATCTTTACCTGCCGCTCGTTGTGCACAAAGGTCACCTTTAAACTCAGTTTCTTAGCGTCGCGTGCTGCGTTCTTACCTAACTCAGCGCCCTCTTCCTCTGCCAGCTCACACTCCTCATCCTCGGCCGATACGCTGTTCTCCCGCTTTTTCACCGGTGCAGCAGAATCTTTATCAATGTCCCGCCAAGGAGTTGTGTCCTCTGGCGTGTCCCCTTTACCCCGACCCCTGCGGTCGCGCCGACGACTACTTTTCCCCTCAGCGTTCCGAGCACCACTCTCTCCTCCACTACCATGTCTCACATTCCCACGCCCTTGTTGTTGTTGTTGTTGTTGTTGTGGCTGTTGCTGATTTCCACGGCCTGGTTGTTGTTGTTGTTGTTGCAGAAGTGGGTGTTGCTGCTGCTGATTCCCACGCCCTTGTTGTGGTGGCTGTTGTTGTGATTGCGGCTGATTTCCACGTTGTTGTGGTTGATGTTGCTGCAGTGGATGTGGCTGTTGTTGATTCCCACGCCCTGCTTGTGGATGTTGTTGCTGTTGTTGTTGTTGTTGCTGCTGCCCGTCCTTCCTTGGATTAAAATCTCGGTTCTGTTTGTCATCAGGTCTGTTTTGATTCTTCTTTGGCCAGTCCTCCCTGCTGTCGGCCCTGGGCCGCTGTTCCTCTGAGCCGCTACTGTCTTGGCGTCCGGCCGCCCTGCGGTTACCACCCCTCTGGTTGTGTTGCCTCCCGTCCCTATCGCCTTCTGAATACCCCCTCTGTCTGTTATTTGGATGATCTTTGTTGCTCTGATCAGACAATGTCCCCATATGTTGGGGGTCGGGTCTGTCATCCTTGTTTTGGCCTTTTCGCGAGTCCTGCTTGCCTTTCCGTGACTGTCCATCTCTCTCCTGCCGCTGCCGCCTTTGACTCTGCGGAGTATTCAGCTGGTCGTTCTCACCAGATCTGGTGTTTGTATACACAGTGGGCTCCTGCTCCTTTCCTCTACCACCTCTCTGATTCTCACCTCCGTCTTTATGGGATCTTCCTGTCCTGTTGTCTTCTCCATTGTCATCTTGCCGCCCCTCTCCCTTACCGCCCCTCCGTTGCCGCTGTCTCTGAGGCTGAGGCTCCCTCTGTGGTAGCGGCTGGGGGTCTCTCTGTGGTAGCGGATGCGGTTGTGGATCCCTCTGTGATAGTGGATGAGGCTCTCTCTGTATTAGCGGCTGAGGCCGTTGCGGGTCCCTCTGCGATAGCGGCTGAGGCTGGCGCTCTCTGTGAGGTAGCGGTTGAGGTTGTGGCTCTCTCTGTGTTAGTGGCTGTGGCTCCCTTTGCATAAGTGGCTGAGGCTGCTGCTCTCTATGTGGCTGAGGCTGTGGCCCTCTGTGTGTTAAAGGCTGAGGCTCTCTCTGCGTTAAAGGCTGCGGCCGTGACTCTCTCTGCGGCAGTGGCTGCTTATGTACCTGCTGTAACTGTTTCTCTTCCCCCTCAGCTGACCCACTACTGTAGTGCCTCCCAGGGTATACAGGCTGACTGTCCCCATCCACCTCCATGCCTGCCTCCACCCGGGGGCTCTCTGACTCGGGCTGGTTCCGGTTACGTCTGTTGTCTCTGCGCCTCCTGCGACCACCTCCGTCTGAATTCTGCCTGCCTGCGACTTGTCGCTCAGGCCTGTCCTCTGCGTGTTGTTGCTGTTGACGTTGTTGCTGTGGTGGAGGCCGATGTTGTTGCTGATGTTGCTCTTGCAACACCCGGCTGTTTGCAGCTGCTGCACTATTTTGTAGCGGTTTTGGTGGGTTACTTAACTCATCAGGGCTACCGAGATCTAAGGAAGACAATTCAGCATCTACAGATGCATAATCCCACTCCAATGAGTCATCACTGGCATCACTAAAGTTATCCGTACCACCGGTTAGGTTTCTTGAGTTAGCAGCCTTCCCTGTACGAGACCCAGGGTCGTGCTTCATGCCTGGTTTCTGCTCAGTTCCCTTCCCTTTGCGCACCCTTCCCGGGGAGCTAGCGTCTCCTTCATTATGCACGGTGATCACCATGTTATGGATATCTACCTTGCGTGATGGAGACCCCGGTGCTTGGTTATTTGACTCGGTATGACTACTCATGCCATCTGCTTCCTGAGATTTATCATCAGGCACTTTTTCATCTAGCTGCTTAGACTGGTTCTGTTGCTGTTGTTGTTGTTGTTGCTGTTGTTGTTGTTGTTGTTGTTGTTGTTGTTGTTGTTGTTGTTGTTGCTGTGGGCGCTGTCCTGGAAGCTGTTGTGGTTGCTGCTGGGGTTGATTTTCTTGATGATCCAGTTTTACTTTTGGTACATATCTTGGCATCTCCGACCGTTTTGGCCGACGCTTGGAACTTGAATCATTGTCTGAGCTTGACCCTGTCAAACTCGATTGAGATGTTTGACTTGTTAAACTTTCATCATTGTTTTTATCCGACAGCTCTGGCTCCCCCTGAGGTTGGACATTATTAGGCTGGTCAACGGGCCCTCCTGGGTCATCTGGATCGTCACCTTCTGGTCGCTTTACATTTAGTCGGGTTCGTCCGGGTTGGTAGATCTGTCGGTCAGGGCGCTTGCTGCGCCGGGCTGCTCGATCATCTCTATCATCTTTCTGTCTTGGACTGTGGCCACCTGAAAATAGATTTGATTGAGTATCTAGAATCCCACTATATAGTTGGCCTACAGTCATAGGTTCAACACTGCGCTTTGTTCTGCTGGCCGGGCCATCTATGTCTGACAGAAACGTTAATAGTCCCCTCCTTGATCAAGTCGATGGAGGGTCCCCATGGCCATGACTGTCCCCTGTCGATTTTAAGAAATGCTCATGTCACCATGTCGATTGAAAAAAATACCCATGTCCCCATTTAAAGGAAATGGCCATGTCTCATGTCACTTATTGATTTAGTCGTATACTGTAAATTCCAGCCTACTACCCTCGGGTTGTACACAAACCAAACTCAGTTTTCATTTGATACTAACATGTCTATACTAGACTATATAGGCCTACAGGAGTACAGGGTGCACGTTATTCGAGAGTTTTTATTACTATAGATCTAGTTTCGAACATTTACTAAAATCAGGGGCTCAAATAAAATTTTCTGATCTAGAAATAGATTAGGCCTATACTATAGCCTCGGCTCCTGTAACTGTTGGTAATAGATCTATCTACTTTTTTATAGTAGATCTATTCAACTTTTTTCTAAATTTAGTCTATTCTTCCAAGACTAGTATGAGTATGGCTTAGTCAGACTAGGTCTAGACCCCGTCTAGCCTAATCTAGGGCATACTCCCATACTCCGGTTACTGATCACATATTAATCATTGGTGAGACTGCTCTACTAACCTGAGTATGACAGGCCACAGAGATCTGTCCGTCTCTTACTAGTCTTAGCCTTAGGACAGACTATGTCTATATTAGACTTAGTAACTTAGTAAAGTTATCTAGACGTGCTAAAATGTTGAAAACATCAACTGACAGTGACACTGACAACCATGTTGATGATGTTCGCAAAGCCAAAGTTAGGCCTAAGTAAGGCTAGTCTGTTCGTGCCAGACCATAACAGTAGCCGGGCTGTAGACAGGGCCAGTCCGATAGCCCGCATCACAGGGTTCAGAATTCGCTGAACTAAAGTAAGGCTAGTTCCTATGCTATGCCTATGAGTATGACTAGCACTGGGGTTTATGCCTACATTTGCTATAACTTCAACTTTAATACTTGGTACTGGTAATAGTGATATTGATAGACACAGTCCCCTGCATGATAAACATAAACTTTGATTTCTGAGTTGACGATACTCGATAGTCACGATTGGGCCTCACGTCATTTTGATTTTTGTGGAGGACAACCCCTTGTCAAAACATTGCACACCGATATATTGTAAATGCAGACTCTGTCTGCTTGTATATTTTGTCAGAAGAAACTCCATACCTCCTTGTGCACGATTATCAGGCTTGTGACGATCGTCCTGTGCGTATTTTTCTGATAAAGTTGATAGTTGTTTGTACGTCAGGCGAACAACTTTCTCTTCTGACGCCATCTTGAATACATCCTCCTTTTCGACCTCCTCTTGGAGAGTTACCAAGTCCGAGATGCGCGTTCGGAAAATAGAACGCAGCCGTCACTGGGGCATCAAAGACGTATGAGGATAAGCGTATCACTGGGGGCATCGTCACATCTTGTGAAGCTGATATGCGGTTGATATAGACTATTTACTTCAGGTCTATTCCATACTACAATTGAGGTAAGTTGTAATTCAAACTTTGGGCTATGTTAAGGGATTGGTCACTAGAAGCAGTTAATGAAGTCCGTAGTGTGTGCTATATACTATAATTTTCATATTTTAGTCTTTAGCAAGGCCACCAGAGTGGTTATTTATTCCTCAAAGAGCAAAGAGCAAAGACTAGTAAGAGCGAAGAGCCAAACTTACGTTTTGCTTTTTGGTAAGAGGGTCCAGTTAGGGAGTGATCATTTTTTATCAACGGGGGGGGGGGGGGGGGGGGGGGGTTGGTTGGGGGGAGGGGGGCAAAAACATTTGGACCCCTTGACCGGGGGGGGGGGGTGTAAAAAATTTGGACCCCTCTTGGGGGGGGGGTAAAAAAAATGTAACCTGTTTTGGGCCAAAAAGCCCGCGCGTTACTATGCTTCAAAGGGCCCTTCAAAGGGCCCGCGCGCGCCCGGATTTCTGACCCGCAGGGGGGGGGGGGGGGAAATTTTGACCCGTTGACCGGGGGGGGTGAAAAAAATTCTGCGCGCTCCGCGCGGAAAACCACCCCCCCACTATTGTTAAAAAATGATCACTCCCTTAGAGGTGTTAAAAAAGGTGTTTTTTTTGTGTAGCACGGGTTGCCCTTCAGCAATCAGAATACTGGTACCTCAAAATACTCCAAAATGATAATAGCCTGATAAGGCCACACAAAAAAAAAAAGTTGGTCAATGGATTTCACTTTTCAAAAAATGGTGCGAGCGAGCGAAATTATTATTTATTTTTTTTAAGAATTTTTTTTTTCAATGGATTTTGTTGGTGGAAAACTGGAGCGAGCGACAATTTTTAATTTTTTTTTACCAGCCTCCAACAAAAGTTCTTAGTGGACCCCTAACATGAAAATTTATTGGTTGATCTGGGGGAATTACTGGAAGAAAATTTGAAAAAAAAAAAAAAAATTCTCAATTTTGAAAAAAATGAAGCGAGCGAAATCCATTGACAACTTTTTTTTCAAAAAATAAATAAATTTCCATTTCCGAAAATAAGGTGCGCGAAATCCATTGACCAACTTTTTTTTTTGGTCTGGCCTAATATTGCTTGGAGTGTACCCCCTACTTATCTCAGATTATATTTTCTCCAAATTCAACATGGGTGGGTCCCTTGATGAAGGGGGGTCCCCATGTTGTATGTCGATTTTAAGAAATGGCCATGTCGCATGTCTATGTCGCTTAAAAATGCTCATGTCCCATGTCGATTTTAAGAACTGTCCATGTCCCATGTCACTATCTTTTTAAGCCTCATGTCACTAGGCCTCATGTCGCATGTCAAATTTAAGAAATGCCCATGTCGCCATGTCGAATTTAGGGGTCTAGGGCCATATGTATAAAGTACATGGAAAATAGGCTTATTTCATATGGAGGTGAAAAACCCTTTCCAGTATTAAACTGAAATTTTGTTTTTCTTTTTGGTTATGTAGGCCTATGCCTAAAATAAGTTTTTGAGCGAAGAGCCAAGTTATATGGACTGTACACTCCATCCACCAGGGGGCGCTGTGGACTTTTTTTTTGGGGGGGACTGTAGTGTACCATCTTAGTATACTCTGCGCTCTTTGGCCCTATCATAGGGAAGGGGCCAACAACAAGAGGTGGAAGAATCTCGGTAGATTTTTACCATCTTAATTGGGGTAGCTGGGAACCAAAAGAATAGATCTACTCCTGCACAACCCCCCCCCCCCCCCCAGTTGTTAGAAAAAACAACCAATCATCTCTAGATCTATGTTATTTTGCTCTAATTTGACTTACTGGACCTTTTCTTGGCCTGGCACTAGCAGCGGAAGAGGTAGAAGAATTTAGGTAGATTTTTACCATCTTAATTGGGGGTGGGGAAGCTGGGGACCAAAAGCATTTGGATAGATCTACTCCCGCACACCCCCCTCCCCCCAGTAGTTAAAAAAGCACACCAATAATTTCAATGTTATTTTGCTCGAATTTGACTTACTGAATCTATTTTCGACCTGGCAGAGGGGGATCTAGATCCCTGGGCCTAGATCTCACCTCTAAAATTAGACACCTTTATACCAAAAAGAGATGACTCACCTCTAAGGGAGAGTTCATTTATTTATACAGGGGGGGGGGGGGGTGGTGAGATTTCGCGTGGAGGGGCGAAATTTTTTTACACCCCCCCTCGAGAGCGCATGGAACGTTTCGCACCCCCCCCCCCCCCCCCCTCGCCTAAGGCGGCGACAATTTCCCCCCCCCCCCCCCCCGCGTGAACTATAGTAACGCGCTGGCTTTTTTGCTAAAAAGGGGCTTAAATTTTTACGTCCCCCTCAAGAGGGGTCAGAATCTTTTACGTCCCACCCTCGGGAGGGGTCGGAAATTTTTACGCCCCCCCCCCCCCAAACTCACCATCCCCCCCTGTAACTAATAAATGAACACTCCCTAACAGCCATAAGTGATATATCGATAGGTTTAGGCCTACTACTTTTACGAACACACCCAGAAGGGGGAAAGGCTGCTGAGGTTACTGAGGTACGAGGTACATCACTTGTGACTGACTGACTCTGAGTGTCCTCAGTCAGATGAGGCCCAGCCATGACCACAGAGGGGCCTGTCATGATGTGAAACTTGTGAGTACCTATTCAATATACTGCTGTGTCTAGCCATATATCCTACATGAACTAACGAACCTATTTAGATATGATTGGAGCCATTTAGTCATTAGAGTAGAGTCTGCCACTGTCTGTGTAAGGGGTCTAGATGTTGTCATCCCATGCTAGCCTAGTGGTATTCAATGATACACTGTGTCACTGGTACAGGTAGATAGTGGTACAGTACTGTGCTATAGTCTAGGAACACTATACCGGTACCAGCTACCCAGTCTTTTTTTATTAGATACCAGTAGTCATGATACTCATATTAGTGACTCATTTCATACGGTATATGTTGCTCTTTTAATACTTCTATTATTATTGACTCAAGGTTCCTAACCCAGAGTAATATACCATGCCTAATTTTCATTTTAAGACATATTTTTTTTACATAGGAGAATTGCTATCATTCAGTCAGTATTGGACATTGACATGAAAGGACAAAAGCTATAGATACCGTTAGCAAAGATGGGGGGACAAATGGTTCTTTTGAGAAAACTTTCCAATACCGGTATCTGCTTTTAAAATTTCCATGTTCAATTGAGCTGTGATCTTTGACAATTTATTTCTATCTTTTGATACTATGGAACTGCACTGTTAAGGTTGATCGCTACTCTTAGCTTTTCATCCATAGAATTTCCTAATTTTTTGCCTCAGGGTTACGGAGGGTAGTTTAGATCATTAAGAAGGGGAAAATGTAAAAAAAAAAATAGGGGGGATCCCGAGCTACTTTTTTTGTTACAAAAAAGCATTTTCTATTTTTGGCAAAAAATACCAAAAATTGTGAAATTCTTATTGAACCACTGCCCACATCAATGTCATATTTTAAATGAATAATCCTATATTGTGTCCTTACATGAAGAAAATAAGATAATGGTCCAAAAACAATCCTTTCTGAAAAAAAGTGGTGGTTTTTAGGACGATTAATTAAATGATGCTAACATTTTCAACAATATCTTTAAAAAAATAGCAAAAATAATCCATAGACTTTTTTTTTGAATTTCTCAAAAAATTGTTTAGATCATTTGTTGATATAAAAAGGTATTTTTTGATACAGGGTCCCACGCATAATTTTAGGGTTTTGGGCCTTTGAATTTAAAAAATAGGACAAAAACTCTAAATTTCATATTTAAAGGCCAAAATAATGGTAAAAAGCCAAGGATCAGGGTAAAAATGTGTATATATCAAACCCTTGGTTGTTTTAAACACATGGATGAGATCTATTTTAATCTCAATAATGATTTATTGGTAGATCGTGCCAATATTCTAATTTATGTTAAAAATAGTAAATATCACTGGCTCCAAATATATCAAATATCTAAAGAGCAATGAAATGCTCAATTTTTGCTGGGAATGGTCCAATTTTTGAATATTGCTTAGTGTGCATGTATATGTATCCAGTTATGTAATATTAGCCCATTCTGAACATTTTAAGCTATATGCGCAGAGAGCTGCGCAGGAGTCCATATTCAATGAGTAGCGATCAACCTTAAATGACCACCCTGTAATGGGGGATTAAGCCAAAAACAGTGGAGAGAGAAATCAGATTCTGGTTGAAAAAGTGTTATTTCTCTCTGTGTTCATTTAAATTTTCCCTCTACCTGGGATATTGATAGGACTTTTGCCAATGCACCATTTTGGATAATCAAAGGTAGTTTAGCTATTTAAGAAATGAATTGTGGACACTACTGATGTGCACATGGGCGCACGGTAGGGGCAATTTAATGCACCATTAAAGATGTGAATGTGTCAAATGGCGCGGGGCCCGGCCCACTGAATATCCTTGCCTTACTTAAATTGCCATCTATCTCACTTAAATTGCCATCTGACATAGAAGATGATAGTCACATAGACGTTCAGAAGTAAAGATCCTTATCCCAGTGTTGCCAAAATGATGCCGGCACGCCGGCTTTTGCCGGCGTAGAATTAATGACCAGCGTAGGGCGCAGGACACAATGGCCTGCCATAATCTCAGCTTCCTAAAGGCGAAAGAATTGTTCAAATCGGCCAATTAGAAGCGAATATAGGGCCATATTTGTAAAATTGGTTTAAAGCAAATATTTTTCATTTTCTTTTAAGTTTATGCATAATGTAAAACAAGTTATAATAAAGTTTATGAAGGTACCTTGAAATATCAAAATTAATATGGCCTGCATTGGAAGGAAATGGCCTGCGTAAGATGACAAGACGCAGGCCACCTTGGCCTGTGTAGAGAAAAAGTTTTCGGCAACACTGCAAACAATAGTGCAAGCGAGGGAGTGAAAAAAAAATTTGTCAATGGATTTTGTAGGTGCGAAAGTGGAGCGATCGACAATTTTTTACCCAGTGGCAGTGTTGCCGAAAACTTTTTATGCACACAGGCCAATGTGGCCTGTGTAATGAGATCTTACACAGGCCATTTGAGTTCTACACAGGCCACGTGAAACCAGCGTGTATACGTTGATCTCATATAAAGATTTCATACTAATTTATATTCATGAATACTGATTTTTTTTAATGAGGACTGCCAAAATGTATTGAGAAATGTATAAATTCATTGAACAATGGTTATATGACCATAACTTTGCTTCTAATAGGACTATCTGAAAAATTCTTTCAGTATTGGCAGCGATATAAAGTACTATACCCCATGGTATTGGAAAGCTATGGCCATGGCCGGTCATTGTGGCCGATGTCTAAAGGGCTTACATCGGCCATTACGATTCTACATCGGCAAAAGCCGATGTGCCGATGTCATTTCGGCAACACTGCCCAGCCTCCCACAAAAGTTCTTAGTGGACTTTCAACATTTGTTGATCTGGGGGAATTACTAGAGGAAAAAATAAATTAAAAAAAATTCTCCATTTTGAAAAAATTGAGGCGAGCGAAATCCATTGAAAAAATTCCCATTTCCGAAAATAAGGTGTGCTAAATCCATTGACCAAATTTTTCAATAGAAACGCTGTTCATAGCCTATGCCACAACTACAACAACATGTCTAAGCAACTTTGTAGGACTCCAGATCCTACAATTGGAGTGACGTCCAGGAAGTGTCACCCCCTTTGCGAGGGGGGTGGGGACACTGTGGTACTGTAAACGTATATATTTTCGCTGGTATAAATTTTCACGGATTTGCTAAAAAGTGCAATTTCGCTGGGATTTAAATTCGCGGATTTTGAAATATGGTAGTTATAGGGCTATATACCGTAAAACCTTGGCTATAAGCCGACCTTGGCTATAAGCCGAATGTGAGTTTGGGAGTAAAAATTCGGCTTATAACAAAAGTGGTTGCAATTTATTTTCACTATGTTACTATATTATTAAAACCTCGCCTATAAGCCGAATGGGGGTTTGGGGCTTAAATTCGGCTTATAGCAAATAAAAACGCCAAATAAAATTCGGCTTATAGCCAAGGTTTTACGGTAGGATAAATTTTCGCTCTGTACATATTTTCGCAGATTTTAAGATCTGTGAAATCCGCGAAAATATGTACAGCAGGAAATGATGGTCCCGTTTTAATGGTGTGACAACACTGTGCTGTGTACTACACGTGCACAGACTGCACGTGATGTTGAGCAGGGAGGAGGGGGGGGGGGGGTTCCTTAGGTGACTGATGTCCAGCTGGATGCCCCCTTATCAGGATGGTCAGCCTTATCTGTGATATCAGTGCTACCACTCACCAGTGTAAACCCTACTGGTGGCACTCACACTTAGCTTCCAACACAAGAAAGGACACCCCTTATCAGCCTATTGTGTATGTACCATAAATTCCTGCGTATTACCCGCATCTCGTGTATAACCCGCACCCCCAACTCAGGAGAATCCTAAAGCCCGTTTTTGGATCTGAAAATCTCAATTTTAGTACTGTTCTATAGTAATAAAAACCCTTGTATAACCCTCACCCTATATAGGCATGTTTGGTATCAAATGAAAGCTGAGTTTGATTCGCGTAGTACCCGCGGGTATTACGCAGACATTTACGGTAATATTAAAGATGTAGCAAGCTTTCGGACACATCTAGCATAGATACCTTGATCTATAACGTAAAGTCCCCATGTGCCCAAAGTCTAGGTGCGGGTTATACGGTTTTTATAAAGTGTACAACGGCATTAAAGTATCCAAAATCAGACCTCAGGTGCGGGTTATAGGATTTCCTCAAATCTAGATTTGGGTTATAAACGCGGTGCAACATTATGGACAAATTGAGAAAAGCATTGCATCCATTTTTAACTTCATGGTTGTTACGAAATTTCATTCTACAAACTCCGACTCCGACGTACGTTATTCAAAGATACAATATCCTTTATAAATGTCACTGATGGTGACTTACAACCATAGTACTTATAGAATTATTTTAAGGGGCAATATCACCACTCGCACTTAACCACATAGCAGACTAGAACAGTACTAGAAATGAATGGGATACACTTGGTGATAATGCCACTTTTAATAATCGTGAGGAACAATTATGGAAATAAATCTGAATGTAGAACAGGGTATAAGATAAGAAAACACGCAAAGTATCCACTTAATGTGATACACACACATAATCTGCTCTCTTTAAAAAACAACAACTAGTAGTACTTTAAATATTTCATGTATCATGTTTTTGGAGCGATGCCAGTGAGACGGGGACAGCAGAATTCGTGTTCTTAGAACATACCATCTGATACATGAGGCGTTCTGCAGAGAGATATTTGACTGTGCTAAACATGTAAACTATGACCTGGACTGCTTATTATGATGCAATTAAAGTGTTATGCTTGTGATGCTATTTGGTGCATGACTGGGGAAACATTGAAATATCGGCAAAGGTCACTTGTAATGGTATGTCCCGGTTTACGACTGGTGATAAGCAGACTGGAACCCAAGCCACAACTGTGAGGTACCCAAGACTAGCAGGGGCAAATCAAAGGAGCTAAAGCTAAGCACCAAGTCGTATGTTGGACTCCTACATTTTGGAATTTAAAACCATATAACATACAGGTATGGCATCTTTTCTTCACATTTCCCTAGTCTAGAGGGGCCAACCTGATTGTTAGAGATGTATTTAGGTTGTATTTGAATATTTATAATGGACTTGCACTTGGTTTTTGGCGTTGGAAAGTGCCCACTCCTTGTAGACTGGCAGATGGGCTGTTTAGTTTTTTCCTTGTAAACACGGTCCCATACCTGACCCCAGTCCAACACGTCCCCAGGCCATCCCCCATGTGGACATTACAGCCCTCCACCACAGGGGCCACAGACTGTGGTTAACCCTTTAAGGACGGGGCGATGTCCCAAAGGTGTGTGCTGATTTGTCATGATGCACCAATGCAGATATGATGAGGTAGTCGACAGCCCTGTGTTGGTGCATCATGACAACCCTTTTGGAGTGTATCAACTCTGTCAGTATGATGCATGAATACAGCACTGCTGAGTTACTCCTCAGGGGGCTGCATTTATGCATCATGTCGACAAAAGGGCACCATGCATTGAAGTGGCCTTCTCACCAAGGGACTGCATTTAGTTTTTCTAGTACTTTTCTATTAAAAAAACAAGTGATATGTTAGTGGTGAGACTCAGAAGCATTAAAGTGGCATAATCACCGAGTGCATCCCATTCATATTTATAGTACTGTTCTAGTCTGCTATGTGGTTAAGTGCGAGTGGTGATATTTAAGGGCCCCTTTAAAGGGGCATTCTCACCACTATCACTTACCACATAGCAGACTAGAACAGTACTAAAATTGTGAGTGGGAAAGGCTCTGTGAGAATGCCACTTTAAGGCCGTATGACATGAGAATGAACCTTTAAAGGGTTAGGGTCCGAGTGGAGGTCATGGTGCACAATGTGTTTGTCATGCATCACCTCACGTAGACAGACCACACCTGTCACCACAACTGGGGGGGGGGGGGGACCTTAGTGTTAGGTCAACATGAAATAAAGGTGTGTATCCTCATAGATCTATGGTTGCATATAACATAGTGCGGCTAGATCTAAAAATAAAAAGATAGTGACTTTGCACAGTACCTGGGAAAATTAACTGATAAAGGCATGGTTCAGGTGTGCAATCAGTATTCATTCTCGCAGTACCCTGCTCTATTTCTCATCTTAAAGACATCAAGATTGACAGGTGTAATATTGAGGAATGGCCATTTTAACAGCAGGGGGAGGAAAACAGATCCTATTTATAAATGTATGTAAATCTCCTCAGACATGTCATGGGAGCTGAAATAGATACCGGTATAAACATGTGATTCCAAAGCTGTATAGATCTATCAGCAGCCAAAGTGCCCCATGTGGTCTGTGATAGTGGCTGATAAGGTGGAGTGGAGAGTGAATTGGTGCAGGGGTCAGACAGTAGGATACAGTAGGCAGATCACTTATATCACAGTCTGCAGGTGCAAAACATATCTGGGTTCTACCCGTTATTATTGGAATTATCATTTTCTCAATTTTTTAATTTCTTTGTTTTTTAATTCCCAAGGCCTGTATTTGGAAGATTTGGAAGATTTGTTATAATTCTCTTTATATCTGTATAGAGAGGTTACTTTATGTCTGTGTAGAGATTTGTTGTATTTATATCCATGTAACATGTGTGTCTGTTACAGACCTGTCTCCGTCTGCGGGTAGAGTGACCGCCGCGCGACATGAGCGGCCACAGCGGGGACCTCAGCCCCAAGCAGCAGGCCGCACTCACCCAGGTATGGACACCTGCAGCCTCTTAACTAAATAGGGCACCTAAGTCTTGCGATAAAATGTTGTCGTAATTTTTTATCCGGTTCTAACTAAAAATACCCACATCTAAGTTGGCCTAAATAGGTCCCAGATCTGAAATTTTATAGCCCAACTCTCTATATTAGTGGAGATATATGGAGACAAAAAATTCCGCCCATCCTTCAGGCCTGCGGGCGATAGTCGGGGGAGCCCACAAGGGCCCGGAAGTTGGTGATCACGTGACGAGACTTCGCTGCCTTATTATCTGTTCATGTTCGAGGGAAAAAACGTGGGGTTCAGAGGCAAACCCAGGAATTTGAAAGGGGGGTCCACCAAAGTACCAATACCGTTGCACGGTGACTGACGGCAGATTGCATTATTATGAGAATAGTCTTTTAAAAATCCGAAAACCCCCTCCCACCCTACATCCGCCTTCGGGGTATTATCTACACACAAAATCTGTATCATTGAAAGTGTAGCATATCGTGATATGTATACATCATTTCAATATGTTTCAAAATACCGGTAGTTGTTAATCATATGTTATGGTGCATGGTTTAGAAAGATAGGCTAGATAAGCTGACATACATTCTAACCCCAGTACTAAAGTATTGATTTTGAGACAGCTGTTTTAAAAACATGTAAACAGAAGCCTGTTGATAACACTTTTGAACTGTTAATGACTGGAATAGAGAGGCCTGACATGACCTCTCCGATTACAGATTGTGAGCACTTTATTTACACCGTCTTACAACATTGCTACTTGATTATTGTTCAACGCAGGGATACCAAGTGTTACGATTTTTTCGTAATTTTACGATTTTTTACCCCAATTACGACCATTACGATTTTTACTGGCAAATTACGACTTTTAGGAATTTGTGAAGAGTAAGACTAGGGCCTTCCGTAAAACCTTGTCTATACTTCGACCTCACCTGTAACTTTTTTTTTTAACTCACACTTTTTGGTGGGGCGGGGGATGCAGACTCTAAACCCAACAAATCACCATTTTCTGAAAACAATCCCCGAAAAACGGACTATTTAGTTAAATCAATCACTAAATTTTTTGGGTCCCTAAATAACTTTTTTCGAACCTCACTTACAAGTCAAATTTGACTTTTAGATTGACTAGAATTAAGCATTCTCAAGGTCATGTAATTGTTACGATTTTCGTTACGATTTCAAGCAAGAATTATTACGATTTTGGGGTGAAAACATCGTAGAAAATACGATTTTGGGGGTGGGGTAACTTGGCATCCCTGTCAACGTTACACATGCGTTTAGGTATTGTATGATATCATATTCGCCGTTATCAAATGCTAGTAATTTTAATTTTTTTTTCTTATACTGTAGCTGAATTAATTTGTAATTACCATCCCTTTTTAAACATCCACTTAGTACCGGTAGCTGATTAATAATCATACCGGTAAATAAAGTCTGACCAGTATTGTAAGGAAGCTTAACATCTAGAACAGTCTTCAACATGCATGTATAAATTCGATATCATATATTTCCATTGGTAATCAGCCCTCGTGGTATGGTGTCATGTTTTTCTATTCCCACTGTTACTGATTGTCCTATTGTCTTACAGTTACGGGACAAAGTCAAGGACGTCCTAAAGCCGCACCACGATGACGCCTACCTGCTGCGGTGGCTCAGAGGTACATGATGGTGGTTTTCTTTTCCCTTTCTTGATTTGCAGAATACAATAGAACCTGTGGGTCAATGTATTGAAGTGACTCGCCCCTTGCCCTCAACAGCTCATTTAAAATGGGGGCTCTGGGGAGGGGGGGGGGGGCTGTATATGGTAGTGTGTTGGGGGCGGGGGGAAAGGGGAACATAGTACAACATATCTCCCCTGCTGTAGTTTGTTATGAGGGAATCGCTACGTACCTAATTAGCGCACATTCCCTAACAAGGCTAACTGTAGGCTACAACCCTCCTTTTGGCTATATTCTATACTAGAAATAGCCGAAAATATTACCTTTTCTTTGTTTAAAAAATTCTATTGGTAGATGGACAAAACGTAAAGATACTTAAGTACACTGTAATGTAGTATTAGTGTAGAAATAGAAAGAATAACATAGTTTAATTTTATTCTTGTTTTCTTGCAGCACGGTGTTTTGATGTCAAAAAAGCTGAGAAGATGCTTCGAGATGTAAGTTATCCTTTATCAAACCACTAGAGCTTTGCACTTTGCATTTTATATGTACATCTGAATAAGAACGGGACTTTGGACTTGGACCTTTTCCCCTTTGGACCTGGCCACTTTGTACTCAATACATTTTTGACCGCTTCCATGTTTGACCTCTTACCCGCTAGTCCCTAACAACAGATATTTAACGCTATTTCCAGTTAAAAGTTCAACTAAAATGAGGGATCTACACTTTTGCGTGTATACCATCTACCGGGTAAATGCGCTTGCAACATAAAATATGTGACTATACGGTACATGGGTAAAAATCAACACAATAACATGGCAATCGCATGGTATAAGTCAGATATGCGTGAGTATCTGCATAAGCGTTATGTTCAACTTATGGCCACACCAAAAAAAAAAGTTGGTCAATGGATTTCACTTTTCAAAAAATGGTGCGAGCGAGCGAAATTTTTTTTTTTTTTTTTAAAGAATTTTTTTTTGTCAACGGATTTTGTTGGTGGAAAAGTGGAGCTAGCGACAATTTTTTTTACATAGCATCTGACAAAATTCCTTTAACATAATAATTTATTGGTTGATCTGGGGGAATTACTGAAAGAAAAATTTGAAAAAAAAAAAAAATTCTCAATTTTGAAAAAAAATGAGGCGAGCGAAATCCATTGACAATTTTTTTTTCAAAAAAAAAAAAAAATTTCCATTTCCGAAAGTAAGGTGCGCGAAATCCATTGACCAACTTTTTTAAGCCTATAAGCCTTGGACAATAGTAATCATCCTTGGCTGGTGCCTTGGACAATTACCCTGTCCTTGGCTTATAAAACTCACCTGTACCACATCTATTACATATATGGGTTATCATTTAGCTAAACTCTTCCTGTTGCCCTCAGAGCCTGGAGTGGCGGAAGAAGGTAGGAGCAGACGACATCATGAACTGGACGCCACCGGAAGTGCTGCAGAAGTACTACCCAGGGGGCCTGTATGGGGTGGACAAACAGGGGTTCCCCATCTGGATAGACGCCATGGGCTTCTTGGACCTCAAAGGTACGGCCATAACTAGCACTATCAACTCTAGACCTGTATTACTAGACTATGAGTGTAGATATTGCTATATAGATAAGGCTAGGCTTGAAACAAATGCCAGCAATTTGTTATGTGAATTAAGTGAATCAACACGAATACCGGTAACCTTTCTTATACTTTATTAATTAAAGCCGTAAACATGTTATTGTTAATCAACACAGAAATGTAAATTTGTGTACCTCTCACCTACGCTCATATCGATAAACTTTACGAGTAAGTTCCACTTAGCATACTGACGCTTATTATTATATCACCGAGGGTTGGTCGGACCATTATTCAGACTGCATAACATGTATATGGTGTTCTGAATAACATCTATGGAACCTTGAACTTGAACTTGGTCATAACATGTTAATGGCTGAGACCCAATGTGTGCCTGGCGCCAGCCTCGTTATGTCCCATGACGACACTACTGGGTAAATACATTCCAGGAGGGTCGGTGTGATGCATGGGCGCAGCCCTGACGAGTCAGTTGCCAGGGCTGCATTCATGAACCATGACAACCAAAATGTTATTACGCCCTAGTTCCCTAAGCATCGTTTTTAAGGATGGCATGTCGCTAAAATATCACATTTGTCGTCATGATGCACCAATGCAGCCCCAGCGGGTAACTCGTCGGTGCCACATTTGTGCATGCCGAACTTTCAGAGTGTCGACCCGTAGGGTCGTCATGATGCTTGAATGCAGCATATGCGAGTTACTTGCCAGGGCCGCATTCAAGCATCATGATCGACGACCAGGGGTATGATGCATTATGGCATGATGCCGTCCTTAAAGAGTTAAAAGTTTAGTAGTGTTATGAGTGCTAATTACTGCACCTGGTTACCTTTCAGGTGTCCTGTTTTCTGTCAGGAAGTCAGACATTGTAAAATACAAGGTATACTGGACAGAGCGGATGTACATGGCGATAGACGAACAGAAGAAAAAGGTAACTCATTATGATTTTTTTTTGTATATTACCGTAGAGAAAGTTGTCCCTTATGTTACTGTAAATTTTTGCAATATATAATCTTAGGATCTCCGGTTAGTTCCTAAAATGGATGTATGATGAAATGACTCCTACTTTTGATAGGAGTCTCATCTCATCAAATACAACAACTACTACCGGTAACTATCAGTTTGATGCCAATGGGTAATACCAAACTACTTGGGCCAACATGACATATGTTTACAGATGCCACTTTTCCTACTTTTGTAGGAATTCCTACATTTTGCCTAGAATTACAATATTCAATTATCTTTATTTCCCATAGACATTTGGATAAATCAAAAGATGTCCTACATGTGTGGTCTCTGTTTACTAGAAACCTACACAATGTTAATAACGGACATAGAGGGCAGTTTTGCCTTAGACTGGTGTTTATTCTAGGGTGGGGGTCCTGTCTATACTAACACGTAGCATCCTGTAACCCAGCTCTTGGTTGGATTATTCTACACATCGTATCATATGTATTGAAATACAATATACGCCCAGCGACATGTACTATACCCCATGATACGCCCTAGAAGTAGTTTGTTGTACGTAATTGAAGGAAGCAACACGCAACTACCCACTGATTCTTGGGAACCATGTACACAGCAACTTTAAAGGAACCAAGTTCATTATAAAAGAAATAAAAATCTCACCAAAAGTTATTGCAGCTGTATTGTATTGTTGGTTAGCAATCCCCATACGATTAGACATAAGGTGCGACATGTTAGGCTGTTTTAAGACACCTGTGTGAAATTAAAATAGACCGCAAAGCATTGAAAATGTATTGGTATCAAAGCAATTAGAAGTTATTCGGTATTATAAATTCCCAACTGTTTTCAGCTTGGTCGGGAGATAGATGGAGTGGCACTCATCTTTGACATGGAGGGAATCGGCACAAATTATCTGTGGAAACCAGGTAATATTTTAGACAGTTTTTCACACTTGTAATTGTTACTTAGGCCATAAAAAAAGGTTTGTATCAGGTCACCCGACCGACCCTATCAAAACAGGACCGACCCTACGTTTTTTATGCAATTTTGAAGAAATTTTCGCATTTTTACCCTTTTTTGATCGATTTTAGGGTATTCAGAAACATTGACTATAACATGCATGTTAACAAAAAAAAACATTAAAAAAAGAAAGAAATCCGACCTACCGACCCTACATTTTTCTCCCATGTTACCTGAAACAAGCTTTTTTTCTTGGCCTTACTGTAAAGGCGACAATCACTTATGATGGATTTGGTAATCTACAACAAACTATACGACATCTACGGTAGTACATTATTAAGTTTCAGTCTCCCCCACCCATATCATTAGCATTGTAGTGGAACTGAATGGATGCCATGAAATCCACATGCATTTGTATGCCCTACTACCGGTACTTGCTATTGCATATATATTAGTATAACTGTAGCATGGTGAGCTGAAAAAGTTTACTGTACGGAAATAGATTGTTATGAGACAGATGAAAAAGACAAAGGGACCATCTTAGGGAGTGAACAATAAGATTAAAAATACATATATGTAAAAGACATTTTCTCACTGGAAACGTGTCGGCTTTCTGTGTCGTTTTAACGTCCATGTGTTGTCCCTTGCAGCTGTGGACGTCGTGTCTGAGATTATGACAATGTTTGAGGCCAACTACCCGGAAACTCTGCAGTATGCCCTCGTCATTAACGGTAGGTGGACCAGCATCAGTCTTTGCAAAAACTTCCCACAGGACACTCGGTCTTGCAAATTTTCAATGTTGCAGGACCGGCTATATTTGGTGCACTTAAAATAGTTTTGTCCATTAAAAATACCATTTATTTGTAATCATTTATGGCCAAATAAGGATAGAAATATAGTTTTACACAGTATATAGAAGCCTAACTGAATTCATCTAGTTCAGAAAAGCCTCACAGGTGACTGGATATTCGGTCCTTCTACACTTGTAAATCTGCTGGACCGGTTACATTTTAGGTCATTGCCACTGTCCTGCATGTTTTCGCAAAGACTGCAGCATTGGACAGAACATAGACTCTGTGCCATCCTACCTTACCACCTGACACAGTGTGCTAGGGAGGGGTATGTAGTTCTGCTAGTAACAGGTTCACACACTTCTTAAAAAGTACTAATTTGTAAATTTAGGGGAAAAGTATGGAGTCACACAGGAATTCCTGGAATTTCACTTATTAGGAACCTTTCTATACTACAGTGCTCCCGGCCAGCAAAACAGCTGTCCCAGTGCTTCTAAGGCCCTCCCCGCCTCCCCTGCAGTGCTCCCGGCCAGTGAACCACTGGGAAGATTCCAGGAGGGTCAAAGAGACCGACTGGGGGCGTTCTGCTGGCCGGGAGCACTGCAAGCAGGGCCTGGTCCGACTTCCTGTCTTTTTTCACCTCTCGTGACTTACATCCCTGGGTGTGTGCTTATTAGGGGATTTGTGCCAATTCTGTAGCATAAGATTTACCCAGTAACATATATTAAATTTATCAAAACCAGTTTGTGCTCTGTTTGTTTGTCTGCAGCACCAAAGGTATTCCCTATAGTCTACAATTTGACGAAGCCCTTCCTCTGTGAAGACACTAGGAGGAAGATCCACGTGCTCGGAGGTGAGTCTGGACAATCTAAGCTCTGGGATATCATTACAACTTAACATTAGTTTGTCTATATATAAGTAACTTTCTCTCATTTACAAACACATTGCTAATCCTGACTACAGTAGTGTCTCAGAAAACACATTGACCATAAAAGCATTGGCCAATAGTGGCCATTAAAGCATTGGTCAACATTGGTAGAGAATAACCTGATTATTTCCTAGTGAGATCAGGTTATATTTCAAATACTTTTTCCTGAACATTACTTCTGTTAGCCAATTTAGTGTGTGATGGGACTTTCACTAATCTGACTCTTCTTTCTGGCACCAGTTATTACAAATATTTTAGTTTAGATCCCAGGGATGTGATTTACCTCGCTCTTTAGGCTTTAACATCACTTTAAGGACATCTTCTAACATTGATGAGGAGCAGCATTCTATGGTATTTTAGGGGAGATCACAACCCAATTTACCTTCCTCAACTTAGTTTTCTTTTCAATAATGGACATTTACCTTCTATAATAGAGTATAAGTGTGTAGTGGTACTTGACTAACCTGACTCTGTCTCTCTCTGTGGGCACTCCTGGTGTGAAGATGGTTGGAAGAGCACTGTCCTTAAGCACATAGATGCTGACCAGCTGCCGGTAAGGTGGGGCGGGACGGCCACCGACCCGGACGGCGACCCCTGCTGCCGCTCCAGGGTCTGTATACACTCCACACTTTACCACCACTATACCTACTCTAACATATGGAGCCAAAATGGACACAACTTTTATCCAAAATATTTTTGAGAATTAATTTTGAGTTTCTTCTCTTTTTAATGCATGTTCCTTATAGGCCTTACGGGCCTATGTAGAAGGCACTTTAAGTGAAGCAATTATAATGGGGGTCAGACTAATGCAAAGATATTAGTATGTGTGTATATATTTAATCTCGCTGCTTTCATAATATCTAATGTAGAATATGAATGTAGAGCTGTACCCTATAGTGTACTCCGAGACATATGCCCCTGCTGCGTCCCACACCCTTGTTCTTACCTACCCATTGCTTTTTTTCAGGTCAACATGGGAGGAGAAATACCAAAGGAGTACTATATGGAGAAGCCCACCAAAGTGGACTTGTCCAATTTCTCATCTGTGACCGTGGCGCGTGGTTCGACCGCTCAACTGGAGTATACGGTAGTTGAGTCAGACAGTGTGCTCAAGTAAGTCGCATCAAAGTCAACTACAACTGTACATTGGGCAAGGGCTGGAGGAACTAATGCTAATGCTGAATATGCTGACACAACCATCAATTGGGTTATAAGAGGGGATGGATTTTTTTTTTAAATAAGGTGGGGTGAGGGGGGGAGAGCAAAACAATCTTGGCCTCTCTCGGGAGGTGGGCGAAAAAAAATCACCTGTTGAAAAGCCTGTGCATGATAGTGTTCATACACAAATTATTTCTAATTCCTGGGTCCAGGCTGATGAGATCCTTTGTTTCCGCACTGCGCATGAGAGTCCTACAATAGAGGGGTGGCCATTTAAACTTTTCAAATACCTCAATAAAAATTACAACTTTCAAACTTAGAATTTACTGATAAGTTATTATCATGATAGATTATTCTAAATTGACAAAATTATCTTTAGTAATGGAATCGTCCTTGTGTTAAATGTTTAGTTGGCAGTTCTGGACAGAAGATAATGATGTAGGATTTGGGGTGTTCCGGCGAACATGTAGCACGCGTCAGAAAGCAGGCGACATGGTGGAGGTGGTGACATCACAGCGTGTCAACAGCCACTTTGTACCCGAGCATGGCAACGCCATCTGTGAAGTACCAGGCACATGTAAGTAAACCTTTCTACTACATAATCTAGTAGCTCACTGTGCAGTTGCTATAGGCTTTCACTACTGACATCTAAGATCTGGATAGTACCAGTGAAACTTTGTTTGCCAATATACCCCTAACACACAGGCAGGTTGCTGAAAACCAGGTATTTATGGGATACAATAATGGGGTAATGATGGCCCTTGCAAAGGGAATTCCCTACATTCCACTTTTGTGATGCAGTCAACAGAATATGTCAAAAATATGATGTTTAGGACATAGAAATAGCTTTTTTCATGCTGATCATATTATTGTATTGTTATCTTATTTTATCTGGCAACATGCAGAATTTAACACTTTCTCAGAGGAGAGGACAAAAGTAAAGAAACTGAAACCACCTCACATCTTGTATAAGAAGTATATATAATGTGTCCTTTTTTGACCATTACAGATGTGATCCGCTTTGACAACACATACAGCTGGATGCGCACCAAGAAGGTCTCATACATGGTGGAAGTACTCGCTCCGGGAGCCATGAACGATATTGACATCAAAGGATCGCAGTCCTTCCAGAGCTTCTACAGCGCCAACAGCGACGTCACGAGTAACACCAGTGTAACCGTTAGGAGCTGACCCAACCAGTAACTGGTGATGTGGGAATGGTCTCAACTATCTGTTAGGTAGAATAGCACTGGTGATATCTGAATTTTGCAGATCTGTATATTATAAATGTACATAATGTCACTGTGGAAGGTCTGACTTTGTAGTGGTACAAGGAGAAATTGTTTTATTTCATTTCTAAGGTTCCAATAACAGCCGGCTTTATTTTAGTGGTAATCGTCAGAATGACAAAATTGTTCTCGAAAAGGTTATGCATAATTCTGTGTCGGTTGAAGTTTCTGAGAATGAACAGCAAGCAGCTGCTAATAATACAACAAAGATCTACTGGTTCTACTAATTTTACTAATTTCACTAAGAGTGAAACAAAAAGTGTTGTCAAAAAAGGTGGCCTGGTATCACTTGGAGCCATGTATGTGACTAACTAGTGTTTGTAGATGTCTTAATGATTACAAAGACATTTCTGTGCTTCAGTTTATGTGTATATATATATGTATGTCAATAAATGTTGCTTATGTGTTAAGATAAGAAGAATATCTATACCTGTGACCTGGCAAGTGCCTGAACAGAAATTAGCATCCTCATATCTAACAAAGACAAAAAAAATAGCAGAATGATAAAGGCTCTGTAAACTTTGCAATTTGATACTAATTGACAAGATAACAAAATGTATAGGTAATGCACTATGGCACTATAGTGGTAAAACCTATATCATATAGTCTCTGGCAGTCACCTTGCCTGGTGGGTCCTATATGAAAGGATGAGGAAATGGAATGTACTATAAGTCCAACTGTTGAATATTTGACCTCGTATTTTTTCAGATCAGGTTTCTGCTATGCCTGTTCAAAATGAGAAAATATGTCTCTGTTATAATTGTGATCATAGGGAAATCATAATGCATGAGACAATTTCTATTTTTGCCATATTTCTAAAAGTAGTGTATTCACATGTCAACCTTACACCAAGATGATATGCCTACTTCCTTATGTGCCATGATGTTCTCATTGGAGAGAACTGTCATACATGATATGTTCAACAAAATTGTTTATAAACATGTGTATTTAATTATGTTTAATCAGTCTTAAAACATTGATGGATCATACATTTTTACAGGATATACTTTTTTCTATCAAACTGCTTTATATATTGTGGATTAAATTGGTCTCTCAGCAAGCGTTGACAGAAATATATGATATTGCTTCGGCAACATGTCGTTGTTAAAAAAATGCTACGTGTGATGAAAGGATTACTTTCCTATTGATGTACTTATTAGTGGTCCTTCTTTGATGAACAAAGCAATCACTGGTCATTGGTGAAACATTCAGATAACTGGGAGAGGATAAGGGGATTACCAGCATTGCTGCCTGCTTGCACTGTGGTTTTACGAGTACAAGTGTAGGTTTTATAACGAAGATAGCCAGTTACCCTTTGTTTTGTTTGTAGAGATTATCTATGGAGTTTTCAGTAACATGTAATGAAATAGACTATTAAGACCTGGAATATATTATGGATTACAGCCTAGATTGTGATGCACAGGAAATAATGTATACACTTGCCATTTTTATTATTTAACTACTTTACCCTCTCTTTTATCATTCCATGTTTATGGAATCAGGTTGATGACACTCCTAGGTTGTATGTAGTCAAACATACCCAGCATTATAATAATAGTCCATAGCCCAATTCTTCCCCATATTGTCTTGATTCGGAAAGCAGAAACTTTGTGAGGTAGATATGCATTGTTCCTATCCATGTGTATCCTGTAATATCTGCTAAGGAATATTTTTTTGAAGACTCAGTTTCATAGTATCTCTTCATTCCACACAGTCTGAGGCATTCCAGACAGGAATACCTCACAGACACTTTGTAACATTCACAAGGAGGGGCATTTTATAATGATAAGAGGGGTCCCATAAAATGCATTGCTCTCCTGAATTGGGCTTTGAAAAGATGTTCAATTACTATTACCGTATTCGACGTAATAAGCGCCCTCCCCCTAATAAGCGCCCCCCCGCCCCCTTTTTGAGATATTTTTATACTAGAACAAAGGCTCAAATTTCAAGATTTTGGAGACAGTTAAACTCTTTAGTATTAAAACGCCGTAAAAATAATTTGATAAGCGCCCAGGGCGCTTATCACATCGAATACGGTATCAGAAATAAAGGCCTGCTGATATAGTTCATCTATATTATCTGATGCTGTATATGTAAATATACACCATCAATAGACCAACCACTACCGGTATGTCTTTTTTTGCAGTTTCCAAAAAATCTTTTATAAATTCCTCCAATGTGGGTGCTGTTTGTATTATAAGTATTAGAAAAAGCTTGCGTAACTAGTGTTCATTTATATATTTTACCAAAGGTATAACATTATATGCATTGTACCTTATATAGAATCCTGCCATAATTTACATTGTTTTATGTAGTAATTATTGTAGCAGTTTTCTTGGTCTCACAATAAAGTATTAAATGCATATCTAACAATTGACCTATGGCCAGTCACAGATTGCACTGATGCTGATGATGATGCTGTATCTGAATCTATTTACCAAAGTAGGGGGAACTATATATATACATATCCTGGTCTAGGTATGATAATACTACTCTGATTATAATAAGTATATCTCAATGATTCAGTGTTTATATTGTGGATGATTTGTCATATTTATTGATTCAATCAAAAATAAACGCAATGATGTTCGGTATATTGTATCGCAAAGCAAGCCATACAAGGCGGTTATTTATTTTTCTCTGACCTTTTTAGGGTTTTTGCAGGAAATTCCATAGGTGCAAATTTGGTGTGGGAAAAAACAACCTTGTGCACTGTATATATTCTCTGTTCTTTTTGTTTGATAGATGTAAAGAAGACTGTAAAGAAGACTGCTGTGCTTAAGGATCCACACATGTGGCATGTTATTGTTTGAGTACATAGTTTTACATCATTTTATAGAGCCGTCCCACCTGCTTAAACTAAAAGCACCACATTTTCTGTTTTGACTTTATTATCTACTTGATGAAAACACAATTGTTACAAGCACTGCATCATAATGGTTGATACCTAGAGGGGCAGACTGTGTGATAATATAGTTACTACTGTTGTTGCTGTGTGTATACCATTATTGTTAGTGCCACAAACCTCATGTTTAACATGGTGCGTCTTCTGTGATTTTCAATTAATTGGATAAGACTTAAATGAAGTTGTTAAATACTGCCATTGTTCATACAATATGTGATATATGATATTATTACACCGAAATATCTGGTGATTGAAACGCTTAATTTCTAATGTTGGCTTTTGATGTAGTCATTACTTTGTTATATAATTATAAATGTTACTGCACGTAGACATTCATGGTACTTAACTGGCATAGTGATTGCAATTTAACAATGGTGCCTGTAGTAGTTAAAGCTGGTATAGGAGCTGGCACACCCAAGTCTACATTTTCTCCCATTTGTATCTCAGATGATTAAATACACCTTTTATTTTATTCTGGCAAGGAATGAGTCTTAGTTGATATACACAGCGCAAAACTCCAATTGCAACTATTCTCTACCTTCTGATAGGAAAAGAGACATTCATAGATTTAATATTCAGTAAAACATCAGGTAGCAGCGCTGAGCTGTCTGTTGCCCAGAAGGCCTCCATTGCACAAATCTGAATATCCTGTATAGAATACTAGTGTCTGATGTGTGACTACAGATATGACTATTGGGCTTTTGCAATCAGGTGCTGCAATGAAAGCCACCTGCAATCTATTATTGTCAATATTTGTTTCCTTGAATTTGACATGATTAAAATTTGCAAAGTAGGTTTGAGATCTTACCAGTGCACCCCACAAGGGAGGCTGATAGTTATGTATACAGAAAGTGAACTTTCTATATATCCCAGGTCTTATACCAGCTTTAATATTATGATATCAGAGAAGTGATTAATGGTTTACTTACTATGTTTGGAAATAAAGTAAAAGAGATGTACTTTGTGTAAAATGTGTTGCATTAAGTCTACCGGTATTTTTCTTATTGCTACCTGTGCAATATGTGGACACTGAATAACCCATGTTTCTAAAAGATTAAAAGTTCTTGCACTTGAACCAAATTGCCTAATTGTTCTTCACTTATTCTATCCCACAAAAAAGATGTAAAAGAATTAAGGCCACAACTTTTTAGCCCCACCCCGTTACTGACTGTCACTAGTCAGTATGCTACTTACATCTCTGAGCTTATATCCTTAAAGGGTCTAACCATTTCCTGATAGATTGCAGAAATTTGATGAAGGCAACCCCTATGAAATGAACTTTACTCGTGAAATAACCCAGTCTACAAACAAAGACTCATGGCCCTTTGTCTATTTGTTTGTTTTAACAATATTAATTGAATCAAATCATTCAGTTTACAGACAAGCATTACATATATCCTGTTTTCTCATGTATGTTTTGGAGAATACAGGTGACAGCTAGTATAGTAGATCCTTGAATTCAACAAGACCGTTTTCAGTAACCATAAGTGACTAGTGATAAGGGACAAGACCCATATATTATTTAACCGTGACAAGCAACACATGCATCTGCGATGAGACGACAAAACTATTTTTGAATGGCGACAATGTACTCTGCCATTTGTTGCCATGATGCATAGATGCAGCGCTGGTGAGTCTACATAGCAAGGCTGCATTCATACATCATGCCAACCATACGGGAATGATGCATTGCTTGTAGCACTGCATCATTATGCATTAAATTATGTATGCCTTGGGTTGTAATAGCCAGAACATGTAGAAACATTGAACGAAAAATGATACACTGGAAATCTGCATAGAATGAGGATTGTCTTGTGCCAGATGGGGCTTTGGGTAGTCCAGGTTTACTCAATTCCAGTTGCCAAACATGTAGGATAGCAGGTGGAAACACAATGGAAAATGCATGTATGAAAACTAGGATCAAGTTTACCTGGACTACTTGAGACCCAGTCTAGTGTAGATAAACCTCGGGTCCTTATTAGTTAAGGCGTAGATCTTTCCTTCCAGAAGAATGACACATGCAAGTCAAACATAATATGTACATTTAAATATAACTGTCATATATGAGTATTATATTTGGCATCTTGGGGTAGAGATTTACAACAAAGCCTTTGATCACAACTGTACACAGAGACACTTCTAGGATGCATAGGCACGAATACATATTAATAATGACACCTCCAATACTGAATACTGCCCTGCAATTATACTAAGTGTCAATATCATACTGATCTTCAGAGGTGCTTTGATTCCCAGTTGGACATTTTCTATGCAGGTCAAACAACACAATTCAACTACCGGTACTGATAACATTGTGAGATTAGGAGTCAGGTTAAATTTGAATAGAAGCACCATATTTACAACTGTCTGCTTTGGCTTTAGCAGTGTTTGCATAATATATAAATACAGATATCAAGCTGTTTGTTCTCATATAGAAGACATGTATAAAAGCTAAAGCACGATATAAATGGACATAGAGATTTTTCTCAATTCAAGATAGTATTATCACATTAGTTATTACATTATCATGCTTAGTGTAACCAGGGAGCTTTATTCAATACCTGATAAGTTTTGTTGTGTACAGTGGTGGATGAATACATTCCTGTTCAAACATATATATACATACAGGTTATCAAGATTCTTTTACATCTTTGGTCTATATTTAGGACGACTATACTTGATCGCTCAACATTGCTAATGGCGAATTTTGTACTAGAGTATACTTCTAAAAACCCTTATGTAAGCCACACCCTATATAGGCATGTTTGCTATCAAATTAAAGTTGCTTCTGATTTGTGTACAAGCCACATCGAGACTGTATGGTAATCGTAATAAGTTTGATAAAGGTGTAGATCTTACCCAGCTAACAAAAAGCGTTTTGCAAACGTTTTTAAAATGTTTTGATGCAAACCTTTTCTAAAGGTATGTGTACTAAAAAGGTTTTCCTCCAAAACTTTTGCAAACGTCATGTTTGCAAGCATCACAGCCAAAATCTCATTTAGTTCCTATTCACATTTTGCCATGTTGTTAGGACACAATTAAGGTATGGTATCTTTGACTGGTTGCCATGAGAAACGTTTTGACATTTCACAGATGCCACTCTACATTTTTATGGCTCAACCTATTACAAAAATATTATTGGTCTACTCCAAACTTTTTCAAAGTACCCCTCTTTGGGCTCTGTGCACATAAGCTCAAGTAAGAATGGAAAAATAGCTATTTATACATTGCTTAGTTATTTAACAAGCATTGATTACTTATTTCATTGTTATTATGTAGTATACATCACTCGTGATGACTTAAATTTATGAAACAATTGTTAAATGCATTTTTTTCAACTGGAATAGCTTCATATGCTGGAGGCATGGATTCTGGCTCTTTAGGTCTAGCCAATGGGTAGTTCATAGCATCTTCATAGGCAGGTGGTGCACCTTCTTCCATCAGTCTCTCCCCCTGTGGTGGTGTTGGTGGTAGGTCTGGCAGCATTGGTGCTGATGGTGCTGATGCTGATGGCGCTGATGGTTCTAAATGTTCATTTGTATTAGGAGAGACCGCAATCCATACCCCATCTGAATTTGCTTCTGTACGAGTAGCCTGAGGTTGTCTTTTCTTCCGATGTGTGCGGTAACACATTGCGACTATTATCACCACTATGAGGACTGCGACAACTATAACCACGTATATGCCTGCACCCAAAGGCTTGGGTTCTGGATTGACTGAGTAGGAAATGAATAATTATTTTATTGATAGACATTGCTAGAATATTATATTTTAATTGAAAATCAACAGGTATACAGGATCTATAATAAATTATCACTTACATAAAAGCCGTCCCTGACTTTGGGCCGATCCTTTTAGGCTCACTGGCGATCTGACTTGCGTACTAGACCTGGCTTCTATGCAAGAATTTATGTTCCTGATCAAATCATGCATTGATCCCTGATTTCCTTTTATTGTAATTAAATCTGTTATAAATATATTAGTTTCTATCTTGTAAAGACACTGGAAAGGAGACCTAAAGGCAAGAACTTACTGTCACTCTCAGAGTAGGATTTCTCTGAGTATGGTATGTCAATGCCACACTTGTACCAGCGAGGCCTCCGCTCAGTCGTGATGACAACTTTCTTAAAGGGTTCTCCCCAATTACTCCTGCTGTAGGCCGTCTCTACAGGACAACATAACCAAATATATATAAAATCTATTGACGCTACTATGCAGGCGTCTCACAATACTAGAACACATATAATGTGATCTGCACCTGTTATTTTGATACCTTCCCAGTAAGCATATCTGATTTAGTTTTTGAGCCTTTTCACTCATTAGATATGAATAATATACATGTATATGAGTGGTCTTCTGCTTTTCACAATTTCATCAGTCTATCCTAAATTCAAATAAGCAACGTACTTAACATACCTGCAGTAAGAAATTGATACTCCAACTCTATTTCCACATTAGGTGTGTACCTTCTGTCACTTCCAACCAATTCACAATGGTCCTCTCCTCCATCTTCAGAATCTACAATGTGGAGGAACCTGTCCTGCAGTGAAGTACTCATGAACAGCGAATACCTGGGGGGTAATGAAAGAGTGTAAAAACAATGTACATGTACGGAAAATATGTACAGATATTTTGGTTATTTTCCGTGAAGCTGTGTTAAATCAGTCCCACAGACCTACAGAACTAAATATGATTAAGCATAGGCATGTATAGGATTGTGAACACCATGGTTTGTGCTGATGTATTACAGGTTGAGGAAAGGTTTAGCAATGCAAGTGGTAATGGTCACTCTGATTCTTCTTCCCCTGACAAGAAGTCTATCTGATAAATTTGGTTTGAAAAAAATCTCAATGCATTTGTGATAAATGCTGTTTGCGTTATATCATTCCTATACTTGTAAAAGAAATACAATGATTTTACTTTGAGTTTGTGCAGAGTATGGCCCCAACGTAGTAAGTTGTATCCTCTATTTTGTACCATGTAACAAACCGGTCACCATCACATCGGCTTCCTATGTCCTTCTTTGGGAGACGAAAATTATAGTTGATCCAACATGGAAGTTTGTCAGAGCATTTAGCTGAAATAGACACAGCCATACAATGGAAGGTATCTTGTTAATACAAAATGATAACTGCCCAGACCAATGAAAGCCTCTAGATTTTTGAATTTCCCAGTCAATTGTTTGACATTTAGAGTAAAGGTTTAGCATGACCTAATTAGGGTATTCAATGCCTTCATATTAGTTAAAATGATAGGTACACACATTTGTATTATGGCCAAAAACACAATGATTGCGAATATATCTATATGATGATTTAGATTCATAAAATTGAAATATGGTGAGGTATACTTAGATCAGGTGGTGTCCTTATTGCACCCGGAAGTGGAGTGGATGCACTTTGATTATCTAGAAATATTGATGAAACTACTCTTTACAGTGAAAGAGAAATTTTGTGAATGCTGCGAATGCTTCAAAGGAATGTACTAATGAAATCACCCAATGGCCTTTTTAACAAGTCTTATGCGCAACAAGGGACAAACTTGCGGAGTCACTAGACGCCACCTATTCTGTGCGTAATCTTAAATCGCCACTTTTGGCGTAATCTTATTCCTTATTTGATACACATCTTCCTTATAAGATTACGGGTTGAATGTGTATTAGTCATACATGCAAGAAAGGAAAAGAATATATAAAACACCATCCATATTAAGATTACGGGAAAAGTGGGCTTTTTAAGATTACAGGTGGAATGGGTGGCGTCTAGTGACTCCGCAGGTTCGTCCCCACGTGCGTCTTATGCAGTAGGATGGGTGTGGACCACTAAAATCGACACGGCGACATGGGCCTTTTTTGGCCTAGTGACATGCGACATGAGGAATTTAAGAGATAACGACATGGGACATGGCATTTTCTTAAAATCGACATGGTGACATGGTAATTGCTTAAAATCGACAGGGCGACATGAGCATTTCTTAAAATCGACAGGGAAAATTGGGACCCCCCATCCAGACCCCCAGTAGGGCCAACAAAGTGTTGGTGCTTCACAGTTTGTAACAGAGGGATCAGGTATATGGTTCCAAGGCACTGTGGAAAAGGAAAGGATTATATTCATTGACTGGTGGCCTATCGGCAGGGGGCTTTACTCAGGGGGCCTATCATCATGTGGTCAGACTGGTGGGAGCCCTGATGTGGAAGCTATTTATACCAGACCTCCAGGTGACCTGCCACCATTTAAACAGGGGTGGGCAGCTGTCGCCATGTCGCCAAAAAGAGGCGACACTGACCTTGATACTGGCGAAAAGGCCCTCCTGACCCCAAGCTTTCCAAAACTGAAAGAATTTTGTAAATTGTCCAACTAGAACCAAAGTTATAAATTTTATAACTAGCTGGAAAAGGCCGGCCCCGATTTTAAAGGAGGGGGCTGGTGGATTTTCTCAGAATAACTTATTACCCTCTCATTGATAAGGCCAGAACCCCTACAGGGAGGTATATCAAGATTTGGCCCATTCCACATATGACGTAAAACCTCACGTAGAAGCCGCGGCTAGTACGTGAGTCAGATCACTAGTGCGGCTTATAGGATCGCCCCAGAGTCGGGGTGCGGCTTATACGCGAGTTTTTCCAAAGTATTATTTCGGGAATCACCATAACATGCCTGTATAGGAGCTACATAGACTAGTGCTGCCTCTGCTGGGGTTGGGGGGGGGGGGGGGCTAAGCCAGTGACAAAGCTAACTCAATGCCTCCTCTTCGCACCTCAGCCCAAAGACAATGCGCCAAAGGTTGGGGGGGGGGGGGGTGACTGCCACATGTCTACTTTAGATGGGGAGGGGGGGGGGGGGGTTAAGAAAGCTGTCACTTCTCATGCAGCCCCCCACGGGCTCATAGACATGTGTGCTCATAGACTCAGGCTCAAGTTGGGGGTGTGGCTTGTATGCAAGTTTTTTCTATGGACCATTGAGAGGGCCTCTGCGGCTTATAGGATCGACCCAAAGTCGGGGTGCGGCTTATACGCAAGTTAGGCTTATACGCGAGGCCACTTTTCAGTTATGACCCCTGTATATCCACCAGCCCATCAAAAAACCACCAGCCTTGTCCTGATATGTACCTTATATTATGTAATCATATTTCATTCGTAACTTATCAATTAATTATCATGTAACATTCAAGAGGTAAAATAATATGATTTTATTAATAAAAGTCAAAATACCTGCTAAAGAAGGTTCACAATTTCCAACAGTTTGTAACCAATATCCACATGTTTCATGAACAGTTGTATACGATGTTACTGGCCCGAGGTTCCTCCTTGCAAAGTCAATAATGCTGGTCTCGGGCAGGAGCGGGAAACGCCTTGTTCTCTTGGTTACATTCAAGTAACCTCCATTCTCCAAGGTAACACGGCAGTATGCACTGAGGACACTGTTCTATAGATGGGAGGATAATTGTAGAACTATCTTTTAGATGTTAGCAGTTTATCTTATTAATGTGATCCATTATTACACATGATTCTATTACGCCTTTGGGGGCGGCCAAAAATTGTTATATTTAGCTGGGAGGGCAATGGCATCATCTGTAGTTGATGCTCTCTCATCCATGGCATAAACAGTTGATGCTCATCCTCAAAAGGGTTAAACACCCATGTATACAACGTAAATGTACTATTGGAAATCATTCTACTGATAACATTATCAATCAATGTCATGATAAATATGGTGTGGCCTTCACTCCTGGACAACAATAGGTTGGGCAGGGGTGAATGCCAGCCATTGGCAGCCGTAAACAATACACCAGTGTGACTGGGCCACGGTGATGATAGTCAAGCGTCAAAGGGACTCAGTCACTTGTATGTAAGTGATGTATTGCACTTGACTATAATTCCCAAACTCCTATGATCCAGGAAATTTCTATTTTAGTACTGTTCTGTAATGATTTAAAAAATCCGTGTATGAAAAAATCCTTTGTATCAAATGAGAACTGAGTTTGAGAATTAACGGTAGATTGTATTGGCACGACACAAGGGTACTATCAATAAAAGAACATCCTTCTTACTCTTTATAGCAGAGTGCATCTTCTTCTTTGCTATTTATATACAAATGCGACAATACAAGCAGAATTGATTGAAGTAACCTACCAGAATAACCTGAGATATCATGACGGAGGTAGGTTTGTTGATCTTCCAATGGACTATCTGATGACTTGACAGTAGTAGTTTTATTCGCACAGGTTGATCGGCAAAAAGGGTAAGCTATGAAATTAAAAAAAAAAGTCATTTCAACAAACCTTATTTTTCTTCACAAGACATGACCAATTTAGACCCCCTAGTCCTGTTGTGATAATGTGCGATTTTATGCAATTAATCACTCAAGAAATTAGACATTTCCACTGTCATTGTGAACCTGTGTCCATGTCTTACCTGGACATTGTTGCCTCTGTATGCATGCCTCATGTTGATAATGTGAACTTCTCCTCCTTCGGAAATGCCACACGGTCTACAACTGTAAGTTGGGTATGCTCTATGTCCCTGGGCATAACAATGATCAGTACTAGAAGAGTCAAATTGTAGGTTGCATGTTCTCTCCCTTTGTAGGTTTCCTATTGTCAAAAATACAATCACTTTATAAGACAAGTAACCATAACCACAGAATAATGATTCAATATTGACATGTTAATAATGTAAAACATATTAGTAAATTACAATTAGGAACATCTGAATATAATTATAGCAGTAATAGGTCACCTGTTAATTACTAAATCTAAGTTCAACAAAAACAAGGTTTAAAAGAAAGTTTACCTTCAACTGCTGGGAAAAACGTCACCATGAGAAGAGAAATAGTATACACTTGGAGCTTCATCATCATCAATTTATTCATCTTCCTGTATAAAATGTCACAGAGTAAGGATTTCGAAAAGTGCAAAATATTCCTTTAGTTTTATATACACTGAAAATCCATAGGTTGAAAGGGTTAGTCAGTACAGACTAACCTAGGTTGATCATATGAGTGTTAGTCATAATGGCAAAGTTATATTAAAAAATGACCGAGGGGTCAGTCAGTAGTGGCTAACGCACGCACGGGATAGCTCTCCTAGGTGAGAGGACAGACGTTTAGATCGTTATCTTATTAAGACTATTAAGACAGTCTTATTGGTCTTAACTTTAGTAGAGGCCGCTTATGTCATTAAAAATAAATAATATTTTGAAAGTATTACTATTATGACTAGTATGTAGCCCCCCAACCCTCGTTTCTTTTCTTCTTTTTCTTTTGGAGTGTAGGAGAGTCTTGTTAAATTGTGTATGCTATGGGGGGCTCTGCCCCCCAACCCCCGTTTCTCTTTTTTTTCTCTTCTTTTTTTCCTACCTAACTCCTACTGTAAGTATAACTGATAGTGGATCGACCCCAGTATCATCAACCTTTCTACCTACCCAAACCTCACCCTAATCTATTAGCCCCCCCCCCCATAACATCACCCTAATGTATTATAACTCAAAATAGAAATTGAAATGATTTATTTTTAATGATGAAAGCGGCCCTGGGTAAGACACTGAATTAAGACTTTAAGACTTAAGATTAAGATAACGCTCTAAACGTCTGTCCTCTCACCTGAGAGAGCTATCCAGTATCTGCATGGCTAACCTAGGTTCATCATTAGTGTGTTGTATTTGTACACCACTAGTTGGTGCCACCTGTGATGACCACTCAGTGGCTCCCCCTGGAAATAAAAAGACTAAGGTGGGTTGGTCAGTGGTGACCAACCTGACAGTAATAACTAATCTAGGTTGGTCATATAGGGAGCCAAAAAATGACTAACTAGGTTAGGCACTAGTGACTGAGAGATTGGTCGTATAGGGAGCCTAGGAATATCAGTGTAGGATGATGGGTATGGGTGCAAGCTAATAGGTATTTCTAGCACAATTTAGAAAAGACACTGCCAGACTCTGCAGGCTGAAGAATATTAAAAATCATGATACTGACAGCCATGGTATACAGTGATGAAACTCTAACTAGGTCTGAAGCTTAGAATATATACTTTAATAGATAGATGACCCCAGTTTAGTGAAGAAATCTTTCGATTTTCTGGAAAACAAGATTCTATTCACATTATACTCTACTCGGATATGATTCAAAATAGAATAACTGCTTTTCCATGATGTGTAAATTCAAGAAATTTTAACTCAATGTATACACCATAAAACCTCGGTTATAACCTAAATTTTCTTGGGCAATATCTTTAGTTGTAAGCCAGTTTTTACCTCTAAAGTCCCATTCAGCTTATAACAGAGGTCAGCTTATAAGCAAGGTTTTCCAATATATGTCATTGTTTCTCTCAGTTTTGGCACTTGATTTTCATATCAATGCAGCATAATTTTCAATTTGTGAGTACTTATTAAATGACTTTACATTAAATTTGCTACAGCCAGCAGAAGATAGCAGTAATTTTTCACCAGCATACAAAGTGTTACCCCCCTTACTATTACAGTACTTAAAAGAGGAGAAAATGTTGACCACTCCCTCAGCATTATGATGTGAGACTATACATTAGATGTTTGTTTGTCTGACTCTACATTAGATGGCAGCACCAGTATGGTGCTTACCTTATTGCCTCAAGCTCCATGGTCTCTCCTGCTTTGTCTCAGTTATCTGCTGAATCCCTGCACCTTATACACAAGGCATGCAGACATGAAATAGAGGTACACATGCCCATGTCTGTTAGTATCCAACCAACAAGATGACAGGATGGGGTGTCTTATCCATCCTGTATAAACTCCTCTCACTAACTCCCTTCACTCAGTTGCCATTTTGGTTGGTAGGCACACTGTACCCCTGTGCCACACAGTATGCCTACTGCAGGGTAGGAGTGTGTATACCACAGGAGGTCAGTAGCCAGGATGTGGGACAGTGGGAAAAGCACAAGCTCCACCTGGGGGCTTGTCCCGGAACTATTTAGCAGCTACTCAATATGAAACGAACAAAAACGTTTTTCTTTTAACTGTATTATAGATAGTGGAATAATTATGGCCCCAGCCCCAACGAATGAAATACGTCAAAAACAGTATCAATGGGTGTTGGCATTTGTCATGAATATGCAATGGGCATCGATACACACATTTCAAAAGAAAATAAATAGGGTATCACAGTTGAAATGAGAAAGATATTCATTTTCCATCAATATATATTTTGCTATGGGTGTCCAGGCAGCTATTAAATATGATAGATATCATGACCATAATTATATCAATTAAAAGCGGTTGATATAGAATTTAACTACTAAACGTAGGAATGGTAATCAATTTTACCTAAAAGAATAGTTTTCAAGGGGATCGAGATGGCCTCTCTGTAGTAACTTACCTTTGAATCATTCGGTTTGTTGTTTAGGCAGAGACCTATTCTGAGGAATGTCCTGTGCCTTTTCTGTAGTTCTGGTGACTTCCCCACATTTACCCCCGTTGCGAACATTGAATTCCTGCGTGCTGTGTTTGAAGGGTTATCAACTATAAAATGTCTAAAGATGTTCCCCGATTGTCTGTGAAGTGTTTTCTTAGAATACATTTTTCCAATTGTGACTAGATTCAAGATAGATATAATGCAAAATGGTATACATGTATATGTATATATGAGTACATAGATCCAAGGATATATAACGTACATTCTGGTTTCTAACTTCACCTCGCATGTATGAAACGTTGCTAAATGGGCAGTGTGAAGCACAATAGCCAATAGGTACAGGGATAGCTACCATCTTCCCTCGTGATACAGTATAGATTTATACATTTTCAGTAGCCAATATATATACAGTAATGGCGCATTAGAAGCAGTGTAGTGGGAGAAGAAATACCATTCTGCCTGTCGATCCATATTGATGAACAAAATGGAGGGAGGCTATGGATAGCAACAGGATGGCAGATCATAACAATAAGAAAAACCTGCAACTGCCAAGTACTAATAGCAGCTGTGTACATGAGTAAACCATTCGCTACCACAACAACAAGGTTATCTAATATTGTTTATATTCCAGAAATAGTTGCAATTATGTTCACTAGTTAGCTCAGTTGTTCTACAACTTGGTAATATGGGTAATGCATTTATCTCTTGGTTTCCCCATAATTGCTGGGTGATACTATTTGTTAATGCATTAGTAGACATGTGCGTTCATCCATGTATTTTCATGATTTCCCCAAAGCTAGAGGTATTACGCGTGCTAAACTACTGAGATATATAGTGCTACTTCTGGCGTATTTATCTCTGATTCCTTGGGTTGTCTAGATTAAGACATTTTTGGCTTCCTATTGGCTTTTAGCAAGTTAGTAAGCATTTACTGGTAAGAAGTTACTTATTAAGGTCTGATTCTATTTTTGAACGTGTATCTTAACATGATCTTGTCAATTCAGATTTCTGCAGGACTTAAACAGACCAATAAAGGTCTTCCTGAATAACGACCCAGTGAGACAGTACAGCAGGAAGTTTACACTGTGGTTTATAAAAGCTATTTTGTGTGTCACAATTTTGAAACCTATACTCATGCCCATTGTAAAATCTGTCCCTTTGAACTCAGATATTGTTCGAATAATAAGAATGATGTGACTAGGTAAAGTAGTCACCACAAAGACAATGCATACTGCAAACATTGTGACAGTTAAACTCATGTTCTGAGATTTGTTCTGATGCGATGTTTGATGTCTAATTCTCAACTTCCTTTTAGAACTAATGTTTTTCATTGTTAGTATATTTAAGACTGAGATAATACAAAAAGGAATAATTGAGTACACACATGCGAGAAAGATTGAATATAAAGCTTCAATCTGTGAACTCAATCCATATGTGTTACACAAGAAGAATGCATCTTTACTGCTAATTCTACAAGTAAAGAAAAGGGGCAAGTCAACAACAGCCATCACAATTATTAGTATCGAAATAGCTAAAGACAACCTCGTTCTCGTACAATAAATATGTGCTTTCAATGGATATAGCACAGCTATGGTGCGTTCGGTTGTTATCAATACTATTAACCAAGATGATACATTGGAAGTAGTAAACAGAGCAAACACAATTGTACGGCAGAGCCACAGAGAAGATGAAAGAGGGAGAAGACCATATATTCCACCATGTCTGAGTAATCCAAACCACAAGGATAGATTATCAAAAACAGCAAGGACCATTAGCAGGATCATAAAGACGGAGGTCTTCATGAGGGAGCCATATGTTATCACAATGATGATGAGAGTGTTCAGTATTGTTCCAACTCCACATATAGTTACAGTTGATATGAGGTTAGGGAGGGCCAGTTGCCTGTCATGCTGATTCATCGCAAATGAATTATTTGCAGTGAAGGTAGTGTAAGAGCCGTTGCCTGTAGTTGCTGTATATTCCATGATATCCATGTTTGAAACTGATGGTTATTGAAAGATCTGAAAGTCAAGTCGGTTGTGATTTTTTCAGGTTTCCATGCATGTCCATGAGAGCTGGTAAAAAGAGAAGCTGATCAGTCCATATAAACTAGCATAAGAAACTCTGGGCCATGCGTGAAAGTGTTAGTTAGCGATGAATCTGGAAGAAGAGGTGATTGTGTTTTCAATATGTGTAAGTCTGACAATGCCTTGTTCCATGGTGTGCAGGCATAGATACTGGTGTGAGAAGCAGAGAGCCCAACCTGGGTAGTCATGGTGATATGGGAGACCATTAGCACCTACCATGAAGTTATATTGACAATATCATCTTCTATGTTGACACAGAGACTTTGTAAATGTTGGCATTAAAGGCGGAGCTGGATGCTAGATATGGCTCATGTGTGCATCTTATTGGTTCTGCTAATGGTTGGATTTACTTCAATCACACTAAAAGGATTCCAGAAGGTAACTGGAGAAGTGAGTACCACAGATATCTGAGCCCCTGAGAGAACTGGTACCAAAGAGAAGTACATGCCCCATTTACCTGCATTACCAGTTAATGTTTAAATGTGAAAATTCTGCTTTTTTTCTGATCTATCGGAGATATAACATTATAGTATGCAGCTTCAAAACTATTTTGGTTATGTGGTTTTGGGGAAGGGGGTTAAATGTGAAGATTCTGCTTTTTTTCTGATCTATCGGAGATATAACATTATAGTATCCAGCTTCAAAACTATTTTGGTTATGTGGTTTTGGGGAAGGGGGTACAGGCCCCCAGGTAGAAAAATACTATAGTAAAACTATAGTATTTACTATAGTAAAACTATAGTAAATTTACTATAGTAATTTCACATACTATAGTAATCACTATAGTATACCATTGTAGATTTACTGTAGTTTACTATAGTATACTATAGTATTTACTGCAGTAATTTTTACTATAGTAAAACTATAGTATTTACTATAGTAAAACTATAGTAAATTTACTATAGTAATTTCACATACTATAGTAATCACTATAGTATACTATAGTAGATTCACTGTAGTTTACTACAGTATACTATAGTAAAGTATAGTGTAAACTACAGTAGGCCACCAATAAATTTACTATAGTATACTACAGTATACTATAGTAAATCGTAGAAAATATATGATAGTTTTACTATAGTTTTTATTGGGTGGAGCTGGTATTTTATTTGGGGAGGGGGGCTGTGATATTTCATCACCATCAGTTTCATCAATTAATGCCAGGTCCTGGAGCCTTGAGGCTCGGTCCAGGAGCCTTGGGGCCGGGTCCAGGAGCCTTGAGGCCGGGTCCAGGAGCCTTGAGGCCGGGTCCAGGAGCCTTGGGGCCGGGTCCCGGAGCCTTGAGGCCGGGTCCAGGAGCCTTGAGGCCGGGTCCAGGAGCCTTGGGGACGGGTCCTGGAGCCTTGAGGCCGGGTCCAGGAGCCTTGGGGCCGGGTCCTGGAGCCTTGGGGCCGGATCCTGGAGCCTTGGGGTCGGGTCCAGGGCTCCAGTCACCATGGGGTCAGTAAACAGGTAAACCTGGAGAAAAAGTTATTATATATTATAACAAATTATGACAAATGACATATGCATCGATGGTTAAAATGGTCAGAGATTCGATAACTAATATCTATTTTGACTAATAATGAGTTACAGCGGGCTGGACAAGCAGTTATATCTCAAAATACATTACAAGTATTGAGGCCGGCTCCTGGAGCCTTGAGGCCGGCTCCTGGAGTCTTGAGGCCGGCACCTGGAGGTCCTGGAGCCTTGAGGCCGGCTCATGGAGCCTTGAGGCCGGGTCCGGAAGCCTTGAGGCCGGCCACTGGTGCCTTGAGGCCGGCACCTGTAAGAGAGAAAGAAGGTTGATATTTAATACTCTTTTCAAAAAAATCGATTTCCCTGGTTTTATTTATGGGAATTCATTGATTCAAATGGGAATATAATAGCAATGACTAATCACTTCATATTATTATAACCCCCAAATTGATGGTTATATACAGATGATCTAATGTCAAACAGTTATAATCTATAGTGAATAGTAATTGTTAGAGCTATTACTAAAACTGCATTAGATTTAAGAATTATTCTTGGTAAATAAACTATAATATTATATACTATATCAAATTTCAATATCAACCGAAATGTACTCACCTTCTCTTACCCATGTGTCCATGACCATCACCAACGGTATAATAGTTCAAACTGGCACTCAAACCTGCTACTGGATTCTTATTGGTCGTTTATAATGTATGTAGGTCACCACCAGTACATGCAGCCAAATGTGGGCTATGCCATATTTAGGTCAAGCAGTGTTTTATTAATAGGGGTCAACCTCGCACCCTGGTTGTATAACAATAGCAGGGTAGGTCGGGGGGGGGGCGGAGGTGCGAAGATTAAGTGGTGTGCTGGGTGGGGGGGGGGGGGGTATGTCTCCTTCTCAGCTACAGTAACTTTTTTTCATTATTAGGAATTCGTCGTTGAATATACCATATTCTAATTCTATACATTGTTAGCATTATAGAGGTATTTTTATTTTCTGTCTGTGATGATTTGAAGCAATTATACTAATTAGAAAGCACCATGCAGTATTTTCCCCTGAGACATTAATATATGTGTAAGGTGTGCAGGAAATAAACATAGTAAACTATGGTAAATTAATTATACTACACTTAACTAAAGTGTCAAGGTGTGCGGGAAATATTATAATAACCCATAATAAAACCCATAATAAAATATACTACAGTTTACTACAGTGTCAAGGTGTGCGGGAAATACTATTGTAAACTATAGTAAAATATACTACAGTTTATTTAGTTAACATTATGGAGGTTTCCTTTTCTCCCTGAGATGATTAGAAGAAATTGCGCTACCCATACATAATCTACCCTATTCCCCCATGTATAGAGGCCCAGGCTTATACAATAGCAGGACATACTATGGTAAAATATAATACAATTTACTAGAGTGTCAAGGTGTGCGGGAAATACTATAGTAAACTATAGTAAAATATACTACAGTTTACTATAGTGTTGAGGTGTGCGGGAAACACTATAGTATCAGAGTATACTATAGTAAAATATACTACAGTTTACTATAGTCAAGGTGTGCGGTAAATACTATAGTAAACTATAGTAATATACAATACAGTCTACTTTAGTGTTGAGGTATGCGGGAAACACTAAAGTATACTATAGTAGAATATACTACAGTTTACTATAGTCAAGGTGTGCGGGAAATACTACAGTAAACTATAGTAAAATATACCACAGTTTACTATAGTGTTAAGGTGTGCGGGAAATACTACAGTAAACTATAGTAAATAAACTACAGTAAACTATAGTATAATATACTAGAGTTTAGTAGAGTATCAAGGTGTGCGGGAAATACTATAGTAAACTATAGTAAAATAGGTAAAATATACCACAGTCGACTATGGTGTCAAAGTGTGCGGGAAACACTATAGCATACTATAGCATGGAGCTTCCATTACAGTATTAAGACCCGGATCCCTTCCCCCATGTATAGAAGAAGGAGGCGGCGGCTTGGATTTACATAACATTTATTATAAGAATTGGTATATTTGGAGGATGTATAGGTATTATAACATATACACGTGAATTGATGATGATTGATAAGAACATGAATAAAATATTACACATGTATACAAATATACCGGTATGTGAATAGTTGAATTAAGACATGTAAACAGTGACATATGAATAAATATATTATAAAATTCACACACAATGTAAAATAGTATAAAGTTATGAGATTTGACATAGATAGTAATGCGTACAATGACTATTGTATATTGGTATTATAATGGTAGGTGTGGGAGGGTGGGTGAAAAGATACGTGTGTTCTCTTCGGGACAAAACAGAAGACTGGCTTCCATGGGAAGGGCAGGAGAGTGGAGTTAGGTTAGTCGGCCAGGGGGCGCTAGTATGGAAGGAAAGTTGTGGTTGGAGAGTGATCTCGCGGTCGGCTGCAATGACCCATAATTCCCTGTCGGAATTATATCACCATTACAGTATTAAGACCCGGATCCCTTCCCCCATGTATAGAAGAAGGAGGCGGCGGCTTGGATTTACATAACATTTATTATAAGAATTGGTATATTTGGAGGATGTATAGGTATTATAACATATACACGTGAATTGATGATGATTGATAAGAACATGAATAAAATATTACACATGTATACAAATATACCGGTATGTGAATAGTTGAATTAAGACATGTAAACAGTGCCAAACCGCCAGAAAATAGAGGGAGTGTGGGTGGGTAGTAACACATCATGGTATTACACACGTTGTTGAGTTACAGAGTTTACTCTATCATTAATGTCTAGTGATTCTTTGATATGGCTGATACGAGAGTCTGATTGACTTTCTTGGAGTCTGTCTCTGTGATGTATACTCTGTGGGCGTTGGATGACCAACCCCCGAATCTCTTGACCGCCAGTTCTGAGCAGCCCTCCTTGAAGGCCACTGTAGATGCAGTCTTTCGAATAGAGTGGAGACTGTACTTCTTGGCGTCCAGTCCCAGATCTATGAGAGTTTCTCTCCACACCTGTCTGACCCTGGTCAGTGGGATGGGGATGGTAGTGCCCGGCTTTGGGAACATGGGTTGCCCCACCATAGTGGTGGGTGAGAACTGTGTCACAAGTGAAATGTTGTGTAGAGGGCACAATGTTTTGTTGGATGCTGGGTGCAAAGTCACTGTCTTTGATTGACCCGCTTTTTGCATATTCTTGGCGTGTTTTATGTGGACTGATACCACTGATGATAACACTACGTCCTCCCTGGTGAGGTGGTGGACTGGATTGAATGATTTGATTGATGGGGGGGCGACTTCCGACTGGCGTAGGCCCGCAAAGTATATTGTGAGCAGAATGGCCCTGATGGTAATACCCTCCCGGGTGTATGGTAGGGCCAGTATCACTTTCTTGAAGACGTCCAGGGGGACTGCTGGTTTTGCCCTGGACTTGTACTCGGGATCGCGCTCCACTGCATCCATGGCTCGTCTGACCCGGAAGTTGTTTATGCCGGCCATGTGTCCACCGGCCATGGTCAGGTACACTCTCACGTGTGAGATTTTCCCCGTGAGTGTGCCCGGGGCCAGTTTCTCGAGCATGAGGTATTCTATGAAGATGCAAATGTCCATTGTTGTAGGGGCGAATATCGGCACCATGTATTCCATGCAAAACCGTATGTATTGCTTCACCGACGCCTCGTGGTTCTTCATGGTGCCGGGGGCTCTGGCCAAGGTTTGCCTCTGTTCTGCCTTCACCGCCAGCTCGTTCCTTCTTTGGTCTGTAAATGGAATTGTTGAGTACGTCAGTGATAAAGTACATACAGGGTTTGATCTCGGTCAGATTGTATTGTTCAATGAGAGAATCAGCGACCTGTTTATGATGACTAGATAGGTGAGACCTGCTCAGAGCATCTGCGAGATAGTTACTCTTGGTGTCAATATATGTAAAGGTCAGTTGAAGCTCTAGTTTGGCTTGTAGTGCCCATATACCTCTAGAACATTCGTTGAGTATGGTGTTTTTGGCTCTACCATATTTCAGGGCGTTTACCGCCGACATGTTATCACAGTGTACAAGTATGTGTGACCCTTTGTCACATTTTCCCAGTAGGGTGTGGAGGGCCACAATTGACTCTGTCTTACCAAAATGATGCAGGTCTGGGACTCATTGGCGTCTATATGACATGATGGCGTCTATATGACATAGTAACTTGTCAGGGTTATATTTCCTGCTCTAATTGTATTTGCTTATTTCCAACTTATATAGTATATGGCCCCACTAGTTTGTTACCCACATGTGAAATATCATGTTCTTACCAGTATTATATTCAAGGGAAATATACCATTATTGTGGAAAAGAAGTCTATATGACACAATGGCGTCTATATGACACAGTAACATTTCAGGATTATATTTCCCATCCTTAATGTATTTAATTATTTTCGAGTCATACATTATATGGCCCCACCAAAACGTCATCCACATGTGAAATGTTATGATCTTAATATTATTATAATCAAGGGAAATACAATATTGGGGTGAAAAGTGTGTCTATATGACACAATGGCGTCTATATGACACAGTAACTTTTCAGGGTCATATTTCCCACCCATATTGTATTTGGTAATTTCAAAGGCATGCATTATATATAGCCCCTCTAGTTTATCACCCACATGTGAAATATCACATTCCTACTAGTGTTTTATGCAAGAGAAATACACTATTTGAGTGGAAAAGGGATCTATATGACAAGGTGGAGTCTATATGACAAGATGGTGTCTATATCACATGATGATGTCTATATGACAAGGTGATATATATAGGTCTGTACCTTCAATTTTTATAATATTCCGTTATTTTCAACTCATTCATTCCACATATGCAATAGATATCTGGTCATATTGCAAATATCATGGTCCTCCCACCTTCTAGCAGTGAGTAGGGTGGGGAGGATGTGACATAATGGCGTCTATATGACATGATGGCGTCTATATGACAAGGTGAAATGAGCATTTGAATATCACTGTAGTAGAAGATTATTCATTTCTTGGGCATCATCTTACATACCTACACGCAGGTAAGGGTCTCTGCTATTACTTAACCAAGGAATAATTGCCATAGAACAATTAGGGTAGATACAATAAAATTGCAAATTAATAAAACAGGAAAAACACAAAAATAAAGAAAAGTTCAATTTCCATCCCTTTATCCTGTTTTCCTTAACAGGGTTTAGCCTACATATTTTATGTTACTTGAAAGTATATAGATATACCATCATTTTTAAATCAAAGTAGACAGGCGTTCATCAATTCTTTTTTGTAATAGGCCTCTAAAGACATTTGGACTAGCTTGTCATATAGACGCCAGTAACCACAACATGCCTTGTTTGGGTTGGTTACCATGGCAACCATGAATATATTTAAGAAAAAATAACCCCATGGTATGATACCCCAATACCTGTAGTAATTCCATGTAAATGGATTATGTCTCATTGTGAAAAAAAAATTTCCTTCCTCTGAGCCCCAGACCTGCATCGTTTTCATGAGACATAGTCAATTACATTTGCAGCTTCAAGTTCAGTTATGATGGTCTCTGTGCCTGGGGGAGCATGGATCTCTTGTCTATATGCTGATGAAGCGTCGGCAGCACCAATCCCTGTGGGGCATGCGTCCACCACTATCTCTCCTGTAGGTACAGGGGGGGGGATGAGGCTGACGCCGTTCCATGAGTCACACAAGTCAATAAATACGTCGAGATCAGATCTCATGTCGGGGGTGATTTTTCCCCAGTCCCCTTTCATGTCTCTCAGGGCCCCTAAGAGATTATGCAGGAAGGGTCTTGCTGGTGCAATGCACTGACACACATGTAGCAACCTACCGAGGAGTGACTGTAGTGCTTTTTTGTTGATACTGTGTTTACCCATAGTGTTCAAGATGGCGAACTTTATCTCAGCCAGTTTATCACTGGGCACTGAGATGGTCATATTGTTTGCATTGATAATGACACCGAGCCACCTGATGGACCTAGCTGGTGGTTGTGCCTTGTTTATTGCCTCTGGTAGGCCTAGTTCTTCAAAGAGTTGTTTTACCCTCCTGTACTGGGTCTGGGCCGTTTGCAGGTCGGGGGCTACTACTACTAGGTCGTCCAGATACATGATTGCTAGAATCTTTTCCCTGCTTAGGATTTCACATATAGCTTGGGCGACTCTTTGCATATGTGCTGACGACGCTCTAGCGCCAAATGGCATGGCCACCTCTACAAAATGCTTTCCCTCCCATTTTAGAGCTAGTAGGGGGTAGTCTAGTGGGTCCGTCTTGAAATTCTTATAGGCCCTTTCTAGGTCAAGAGTGAACATGTGGGCATTGGGTCCTGCATGTGTGAGAAAGTTAATGAGGTGATCTACTGTGGGCAGCGAATGTTCTCTTATTTCCCCCATGGCTGTATTTTTCAGTATGAAAGCATTTACTGAGAATTCTGACGGGAACGTGAGGTCTGAGATGATTCTCCTTTCTTTGGGATCTGATTTTGGCCTTGACATTATGGGGGCGGTATGGTACCACCCTTCAAATGGGGCTTCTGTAAAGGGACCAACTATGGCGTTCAGTTTGGTCTCTTTTTTGAAGAATTCTTCTACTTGTACCGGGAATTTTGTCCCACTAGAGTGGTTATCCACCCCACCGTTATCAGTGACTGGGCCTAGATATCCAAGTGGGAAACCATATTTGACATAATCTAGGAGGCGTGCGTAACGCTTGTCTCCCCCCAAATAATATGTCCAATTGTCTATGTTTAGATTTGTGGGGAGTTGCAGTCTTGCCCCAAGGCAATTGGGCAATCCTGTCTCCTTAACCACTGAGTAAATTTGAGCAAGTCTATGTGGGGTATCCCCAAGTGCTGACCAGTCACTAGACGTCGCCGGCCATTTATCAATCCTGTGCTGCTTGAATGCAGCCGGAGAAATGTCGACGTCGTCCAGTATAAAGTCAAATTCACACATATGACGGATCTTTTGGAAGTCCGGATATGTGTCAGTTCGTCTCATACCACCCTGCGTGTGTGTCTTGTATACATTGCCTGAGTTACAGTTAAGCCTGTCAGTGGGTTGTGGTTGTATCACCACCTGTGGGGGTTTTGGAGCGACATTGGCGTGTCCCTCGGGCACTGTGTCCGCTGGTATTGTTATTGAGTGGGCGTGGCCAATATTTGTGTATTGGCCAAGTTTTGAGTCATGACTAGAATATTGAACATTGTGACAAGCAATATTAGCGTGGGCATGTATTTTATCATCACACATAGGAATGTTTTTGAGACTGACCTCTTCAGCTTGGAGCGCTGCCATGCTGCCTTGTAGGCATGGTGCACTCTCTAGGCGTTTTTTGGAGGGTAGAAGGGGGGAGCCCCGGGCCGCAGCGACTGTTGAGGCTGGTGTTGTTGGGGCTGCTGTTGTTGTTGTTGTGCATACGGCTGGTGTTGTTGTACCAGGTTATGCATGGTGTAGGGGTTGTACTGGTGTGTGTTTGCATTCTGGTGCTGTTGGTGCTGGGGGTTTCTGTTACGGCAGTCAAACACTGGATGTGTGAACCTTTTCCATCCCCCCGCGGCACTGTGACAGTGGGAGCAGTAATGCAACATCCTACCATTGTTTGTGTTGTGATGTGAGTCGGCTGTGCACCCTTTATGTGAGTTGAAGGCCACACAGACGAGCTCCTTTTTGTTGTTAGAGCCTGAGTTGGGTTGTTTATCCCCTCCTGATTTACCCCGTATGGTGGCTTGCATTCTCTCATTTTGGGCCCTGGAGTGATAGTGTTCCCACCCATACTCATCTCTTTCCATCTGGTCAAACATCCCTTGGGACCACTCCCTAGCAATGTCACCGTCCACCATGGCATCCTCGAGCAGGTGTTCCAGATGCTCGAGATATTCCGGCCACAGGGGCTCTAGACCTGCTTTGGGATCCCTTATCATACGTACATAACATGTCATGTATTCCAAGGCAGTGAGGGTAGAGCGTAGCTCTAATTTCTTTTTGGATGTGTGTACCCCGGAGCGTTTGATGTACATGTATGGTTTTGGGATGGGATCAGATACAAGTTCAGAGAAATCCTTACCGTCAGTGCGGGGTATGTGGAACCTTTCCGCCCTGAGTTGCTGGTTGATGTATTCCTCTACCTCTGGGGAGATTTTGGACTTAGATGATCTACCACCTCTGGTATCCCTGGAGGAGGTAGATGCGGCATCAGAGCGCTCAAAGCGGTCTGACAGTCGTGGGATCTCCGGTCGTCGTCTCTTTGTTGTCGTAATGGCGTCCCTCTGCCGATCCCGTGAGGGCCGGCGGGGGGTTTCGTCGCTGAGTCGGGGAGGCCGCTCCGTGCGCCTCTCCCTGTCGTCGAACCTGGGGGTTTTAAGGCCCCTAAGTACCGTAGCTGGCCCTCTACCTCCCTCAGCCATTGACTCCTGTTTAATCCTGGCCGATTTGAGGATTGAGGGCGTAGGAACTGTCGTGCGGGGCAGCGACTCCTCGTGGTTGCCGGCGCGGGAAAAGCCGCCATCTTGGGCGCCATCTTGAATCCCGGCGTCGTCTCGTGCTGCGTGGGTTACAAGATCCACAAAATCGTTAAATCTTGTGGCCATATCTTGAACAGTCTTTTCCAAACTCCTAATCCTGTGGGAGTCAGTCCTCCCAGTGTGTTTAGAGTAGGATTTATAGTCCTGTTTACCGTCTGTATGGCGGCGTCTCCGTGAGTGGGGCTCGTCGGGGGCGTCGAAACCCAAGTCGTCTCCATACTCGTCTGTCGAGGAGAAGTCGTCGTCGGTCACATATGGCGATGCGTCACCCATGTTATCACAGGTATGGTTGAAATACATAAAATAATGTTCTAAAAACTGGATATATATCAGCCAGTGTTGTAGCCTTCAAATTGCATGTTGCCCTCCTGAAAAGATACGTGTGTTCTCTTCGGGACAAAACAGAAGACTGGCTTCCATGGGAAGGGCAGGAGAGTGGAGTTAGGTTAGTCGGCCAGGGGGCGCTAGTATGGAAGGAAAGTTGTGGTTGGAGAGTGATCTCGCGGTCGGCTGCAATGACCCATAATTCCCTGTCGGAATTATATCACTATGTACTATAGTGACCTTTAGAAAAAAACACTCCAGTTTACAATAGTGTCAAGGTGTGCAGGAACTATACTACAGTCTACTATAGTGTCAAGGTGTGCAGGAAACACTATAGTAAACTATAGTGAATAAACTACAGTAAACTATAGTATAATATTATAATATACTATAGTTTGCTAGAGTGTCAAAGTGTGCGGGAAACACTATACTATATCAGTATACTTACTTACAGTTACTTTTACTGTAACTACAGTAAACTATAGTAAAATATACTATAGTTTACTATAGTGTCAAGGTGTGCCGGAAACACTATAGTATACTATAGTAAACTACAGTAAACTATAGTAAAATATACTATAGTTTACTATAGTGCCAAGGTGTGTGGGAAACACTATAGTATACTATAGTAAACTACAGTAAACTATAGTAAAATATACTATAGTTTACTATAGTGTCAAGGTGTGCCGGAAACACTATAGTATACTAAAGTAAACTATAGTAAACTATAGTAAAATATACTATAGTTTACTATAGTGTCAAGGTCTGCGGGAAAAACTATAGTATACTATAGTAAACTACAGTACACTATAGTAAAATATACTATAGTTTACTATAGTGGCAAGGTGTGTAAGGAATACTACAGTATACTATAGTTTACTACAGTAAACTATAGTAACATATGATATAGTATAACACCATTTAAGGCCATTTCAGGAAAAACTATAGTAAACTATAGTATACTATAGTAAACTACAGTAGATGGGGCACCACTATACTATAGTAAACTATAGTATACTATAGTAAACTATAGTAAACTATAGTATACTATAGTAAACTATAGTGTTTACTATAGTATTTTTCTAGCTGGGGGAGTATACATGAGCCTACTGGTTGACGTTTCAATGCTAATTTCGAAACTAGCACCAATGACTTTTGAACCCCAAATGCCCGAACTATGTGTGATCAAATACTAGAAGCATTTTACTCTAATAAAGAATACAATATCATTATAACTTTATTAAAAGATCTGAAAGTCAAGTCGGTTGTGATTTTTTCAGGTTTCCATGCATGTCCATGAGAGCTGGTAAAAAGAGAAGCTGATCAGTCCATATAAACTAGCATAAGAAACTCTGGGCCATGCGTGAAAGTGTTAGTTAGCGATGAATCTGGAAGAAGAGGTGATTGTGTTTTCAATATGTGTAAGTCTGACAATGCCTTGTTCCATGGTGTGCAGGCATAGATACTGGTGTGAGAAGCAGAGAGCCCAACCTGGGTAGTCATGGTGATATGGGAGACCATTAGCACCTACCATGAAGTTATATTGACAATATCATCTTCTATGTTGGCACAGAGACCTGGTAAATGTTGGCATTAAAGGCGGAGCTGGATGCTAGATATGGTTCATGTGTGCATCTAATTTGTTCTGCTAATGGTTGGATTTACTTCAATCACACTAAAAGGATTCCAGAAGGTAACTGGAGAAGTGAGTACCACAGATATCTGAGCCCCTGAGAGAACTGGTACCAAAGAGCAGTACATGCCCCATTTACCTGCATTACCAGTTAATGTTTAAATGTGAAGATTCTGCTTTTTTTCTGATCTATCGGAGATATAAAATTATAGTATGCAGCTTCAAAACTATTTTGGTTATGTGGTTTTGGGGAAGGGGGTTAAATGTGAAGATTCTGCTTTTTTTCTGATCTATCGGAGATATAACATTATAGTATCCAGCTTCAAAACTATTTTGGTTATGTGGTTTTGGGGAAGGGGGTACAGGAGTATACATGAGCCTACTGGTTGGCGTTTCAATGCTAATTTCGAAACTAGCACCAATGACTTTTGAACCCCAAATGCCCCAACTATGTCTGATCAACTACTAGAAGCATTTTACTCGAATAAAGAATACAATATCATTACTTTGTCATTTAGCTGCTGGCCCAGCACCTTGTCATCCACTTTAAGTATCAAACTATTTTACATTGATCAACTTACCTGACTAAGGTTGATTGTAAGGAAAGGTGTTCACTTCTCTGTGGTACTCAGATATCACTTCCCCATAGTATTCAGATCTCGCATGGGTTCACTTTTCCATGGTATTCCGTTTTTCATGGGTTCACTTCGCCATGGTACTTACTTCTTCAGTATTCGCAATCTTAAGAATGAATAATGAAGACAAGATTGGTCCAACATCGGAAATAACATGATGGCCCTGAAATGTTCAAACACTGGACCAACACTGAGTCAATATTCGCATCTACAAGCATGGGACCAACTCTGGGCCAGTGGTCAAGCCATTGTAATGTGTATGTGGAACCAATGTATGCCTTACCTACAATGGGTCATGGTTGGTACATTTGTATAACGATTGCGATGGAGTCAATCATTACCAACATTGGCCCAATGTACCCTTGCTACCTGGGAAGCATTCTGTTATTACGTTGTAGTGGTTGATTGTTGCCCCCAATCCCTAAACTAGATATGAACGACCACGATGGTCTGACTACATGAGAAGGGTGAACGGACCTATTGTGTCTAGATTGTGTAAGGTATATTATGGGGTGACAGCTTTTTGTATGATACTTGTCTCTTTTTCCCCCGAATTGGCGATATTGAAACGCTTTTGTGTAATCAACATTACATGTTGGTCAAATTTAAAAAAAATCTAATTCGAACAGTTTCAAATCGAAGTCTCATTGCAAGGACACCCTACCTAGCCTGGCTCATATACCCAGTGGGCACAAAATCATTTACATATGTACTTTTATAGTAATGTATGTGGCTTGTGAAACTATTGAGAGTACTACATGTAGGATTAGTGAAAAATACTCATGTACTGTGTACTGTCATTCTGACGACATACCAGAGAGCCTTTTCATAAGAAATGTGTTTTTTGCGTTAACGCTGCAAAGTTATGATAACAGAGTTATGGTGGCGTAAGTGACCAAATGTCAATGTCTTTCTAAAGCAGTTATCTTAACTCAAATATTTACGAATCCATAAATAATATTTAGGGTAACATGTAATGAAAGACTTTTGACTAAACGCAGGGTGTCTAATAGTTGTGGGAACATAACCAGCTTCGCTACCATAACTTTATGGGGGACCATCTTATGCAGCTTTGGATGATTCAAATTCCCAACAAAGCATGGGAAAGCCCAGGGAATTCCGTAGTATAATGTCATATCTCCTGATTTAAGGCAGCGAAGGACACGTTTATGTTTACACTATAAGGTCACGCCTTATGAAACACACTTTTTTTTACGATCACGCAAATCCAGCTTATGAAAAGGTTTTCAAATAATATATCTTCCATGCCCACATACATCACCTATAATAATGAAATTTACGTTGCCGTAAATGGATACATTCCATGTTCAGGGAAACGTACACAAACGTTCAGTATTTGCGATTTTGGTGAAAAAACAGAGTCCAACAAAAAGTTTAAACATCAAATATAATTCTTATTTACAGCTGCAATTGTCTCATTTTTTATATGCTGCATTACTATCACTGCATACACATACCCCAATACTTTTTTCTATCAATATGTATTCAAAATGAATTGATCACCAGGGGTAGGGCAGCTGATAAATATACTTTATGAAAGACAAAAAATGCTCCCTTAAAATATTTTACATTCTCATAAAACATGATCGCAAAACCTTATGAAAGACTTGCAATTTTCCACTTTTATGACAGCGAGCCAAATTTAAGGCAGCGAAATGTAAGGATGCGTTTACGATTACACTTTTAAGGCTACACTTTATGAAACACACTTTATTTGCGACCACGCAAATCCAGCTTATGAAAAGGCTCTCTGGAGGGCGTTTCTGGTGGGGACTTATGGAGTCAATAACTTTTTTCCATAAACTGTAACGTTTCCCCCCATAAATCATAACTTTTTCATTTCTTCCATTTATCTTAATTAAAGCTAGGAAGACCACTGTTTTTGTATAGAAAATGAGGTGTAGCATTAGTGGTCCACATTGCATAGTTTATAACATCATAGGAATACATTTTCAAAGCTCCTTTTCAAAAGTATAGGGAGAGTCAAGCTGACTCTTTTTTCTCGATGTGTAAGCTCTCGATATGCCATCGATTGTGGCTACGGCAGCCTCCCTATAATGACCTAGAATATACATTCGAGTGTGGACGTTTCAGCAATTTCATGAATCATATACAGGGAGCTTATAAACGTGGGTCGATTTAGATGACACTGCAATAAAAAGTAAAACAACTCAAAATGTCAGAAAGGCACCAGTATGACGGCGTATTGCCCATGGCTAAGCCCCGCCCTGCATGCAGAGTCTCGCGTGTTAATGGGCGCGGTAATTACTCCTCTTATTCCCCAATTTACTTCCGTTTGACTGCAGTCCCGACGTCACATTATAACGGCAGGCATCACGCATGCGCACGGCTAGTCTTCTTGCCATCCGTTTTCAGAGCCACTACCGGCAAGTTTTGGAACTATCGAGGAGAGGCATACAGGATAGTTAGCCCCCACTGATATCCGCAGCTTCTACTTTCTAAGTATACGACACATGGGACTTACTAAATATAAGTGGAATTATCTTAGCTTCCCAATAGGGTGATCCTATGTAGGAATAATGTGCACAAAGGATATCACCATGATGACAAGTTGTCCACCGCTAGAGAGAAAATAAGAGGCATTTGGATTATATTGATATCAGGAGCACGGATGTATTGTGAGCAGAGTGGAATCATCATATTGACGTCGATTTGGGACCAGGTGAGCTTTGCCCACCTGCAGACCCCACCTGTGAGTCACCTAGAGAGCTGGCACTAGGTCAAAGTGGTTAATACTTTATGAACAGTGAAAAGCATGCATACTGCTGGTTTTTAGTGCTGGGGTAGAAATGCTGACATGGATAGGCACCTACATCCACATGGGATCTATTGTATAGCGTGGACAATATACATGCATAATAGGATACCCATGTATAGGTCACTCACACCTACACGACTCAGTGAATTCACTCAGCTGCCCTCTATACCTTAAATTAACATGATAATAAAGAGAGCTCACTATGAAGAGCTCTGAAGTTTGCAAGGTGTCCATCATACTTTACGGGTTTTCAAACGCAAACCATCAGAGCAATAGATGAGTAATAATAATTATCCATATTGTCTAGTTCATACACATGGCAAAAACTAAGTCCATGACTAAAATTTAATCTGCTTGAATTACTAATTATAATGCAATTTATCAATATAATTAGGTTCCACGTCTATGTTGCATGATCTTTCCTGAATATGATTTGCCGGTTCCCGGCTCGTTATTGAGGTTTTAATAGTTACATGATAGACAGTGGAATGTGCGTGAGGTCTGGGGAATTAAAAATGGTCCGATGTTCGCCATCAATAACAGTTATCTAGGCCTATATAATCGTAACATGTTATCAAAGGACCAGATTAAATGAGAACATCGCCATCATGTCTACACTAGGGGATGATAAATCTTATAATGGTCTCAGAACTGTAGGTGCAGAAAAATTCTGAAAATATTATGATCAAATACTTCATTCTAGTAAGATTTAAGTGTGGCTCATAAGTTTAGTTCTAATTATATTAGAAAGCCCATTTCTTATCATTGCGCTTACCCATAAGCACTGGGTCCCTCTCTGCAGCAAAGGAATGGAATTTCCATGTCCCTTTGTCGATTTTACCCTTCTGTAGTCCTGGTTTACACTGAATGTGCTAGAAATAGAATCTACATGGACCTTCTGTAGTCGGTGGTGACCTAGGTTATTCTTTGCACATTGAATTGGCACTAAAATGTCCACATTGCATGATGTTTGAGACAGGGCCGAATTTGATCACATGAAATCCTTTAACAAAGACAACACTTTATTTCATGTGGAGAAACGAAGTTACTAAGTTTAAGTACTAGAATGGCCATGCTCCACACCCCAGTGGAGAAACTGACGCTCATTCGCCATGGGCTGTTTCTCCACGATGATGTCACCAAAATAGCTATGAAACCAATCTTAAATTGTATATTTTGATGAAATTAAGAATTGCATGAAATAACTACAGAGATCCACTCTAATCAGACCCACTCTAATCGTGGTGCATTGGATCACATCACACTTTGCTCCGCCTCTTGTGATACAATTCAATGCACCGTGTGTGGAGAAACCTGATATTCAGACAGATTATCGTGGACCTCTGTCTATTTAGCACACAGCTAACACTTCCCCTTTACAGCAGTAAACATGGCATCACCAACACCGACATACGTCACAACCTACGTCATCACCTACGTCATCACACTACTCCTGTCTGTGTGCCTTCACGTCACCTATACGCATGCACAGACCTGTACACCGGAAGTAGAGGCGCGCACGCGTGGTGACGTAGTTCTGGGCGGGTTTTTTAACATCCACATTATGTCACGTGACGGACGTGAGTGCGGCGCCTACGTCGACCTGCACGCCATCGAGCGGCTGGAGGCGGCACTATTCGCCATGGACCTCATCAACACCGTGTCCTTCATACCTGGGGTCATCTTTGGTAAGTGAATGAAAAAATGGGAAGATATTTTTCAAAATTTTGGATACCTAAAATCGACCCAAGAAAAGGGTAAAAATGTAAAAAAATTCTTCAAAATTGCATAAAAAAGCGTAGGGTCGGCCCTGTTTTGATAGGCTTGGTCGGCTGACCTGAAACAACCCTTTTTTTTTTAGGCCTGACCAATTACTCAATATGTATGTACACATCTATCATACATATTTTGATGATAGAGGCGTATACCTCTCTCAATATAAAAGGAAATCTGACCGATGTAACGGCCACCTGAACTTTGGGGTCAGTGCCGTGGGTCAATTGAACCTCTCACTCAAGACTACCGGCTTTGAGGTAAAAGGTCACCCCACAACTAGATAGGGTTGCTGGAAGCTATGACCTTTCGGCCAATGCCCAGTTCAGTAATCTTAGTTTAAACCACTGGCTCCCCATAGTTATTTTATAGGTATTCAGTAACCATAATCACGTAAATCCAAATATGGGTCAATATTAATTATTATGGTTATTGGGAAACCTCACGCAGATTGAAAGTAATTGAAATGATTGAAACGAATGGTCTCTGTATATTGGAATTTGATATGTGGACATATTTAATTTTCTCATATTTGCCAATGAATTAGTGAGTGAGTCTATGCTGTAAGTGTTGAATGATTAAATAGAGAAAAGAAATAAATGATTCATGTCGTTATAATGACTCCCTTATCAGAGTCCATACGTCTCTCTTACCTGGTGAAGCATTGCACGATTCCACCCTAAGCCGATCTAGAGCCATCAAATATACTCCGTTCCAATGCAACATGCACTATTCAATGGTTCAATTTCACGGATTATATTATAGGACCATTGTGCAGGTATACATTTAAAAAAGGAGAGAGGATATAGAAGCCACAAACCAAAGTCCACGTGCAAAATGAGTTGTCCAACTTTTGTTCCTTTTGGTTATTACACAACTTTTATATTGAGGGGCTACGGCGGAGGTTACAGTTTCGGCGGGTTAGTGCCTTCTTCAGACCCCTAAAAAAAAGTTATTTTGATTGAATTTGTTATTGTCCCCTGATAGAATTTCATGCTGAAATAGGAGAGGAACATGATAATTTAACACTAACTCTGCTTCCACCACAGGTATGATTGCCATAGGAGAGGAACATATAATAATGAAACACTAACTCTGCTTCCACCACAGGTATGATTGCCATAGGAGAGGAACATATAATAATCAAACACTAACTCTGCTTCTACCACAGGTATGATTGCCATAGGAGAGGAACATATAATAATGAAACACTAACTCTGCTTCCACCACAGGTATGATTGCCGTAGGAGAGGAACATATAATAATTCAACACTACATAATAATTCAACACTAACTCTGCTTCCACTACAGGTATGATTGCCATACCCAGTGGGCACAAAATCCTGTTCAATGTTGAATCAACGTGGAATCAACATCGAATCAACATTAACGACTATATATCAATGTTGATTCAATGTTCTGTGCCCACAGGGTAGGAGAGGAACATATAATAATTAAACACTAACTCTGCTTCTACCACAGGTATGATTGCCATAGTAGGAACACATAATAATTAAACACTAACTCTGCTTCCACCACAGGTATGATTGCCGTAGGAGAGGAACATATAATAATGAAACACTAACTCTGCTTCCACCACAGGTATGATTGCCATAGGAGAGGAACATATAATAATGAAACACTAACTCTGCTTCCACCACAGGTATGATTGCCATAGGAGAGGAACATATAATAATGAAACACTAACTCTGCTTCCACCACAGGTATGATTGCCATAGGAGAGGAACATATAATAATGAAACACTAACTCTGCTTCCACCACAGGTATGATTGCCATAGGAGAGGAACATATAATAATGAAACACTAACTCTGCTTCCACCAGGTATGATTGCCTATGACACGTGCGGACTCCGTCATACGGCCACAGACAAGGCCCTGCGCTGGCTGGCCGAGAGACATTACAGACCAAACAAGGACACATGCCAAATTACCCCAATACATTTAGGTAAGCACTTTTTCAAAAAGTGTGTTATAATCAAAAGTGTGTAGAGATTTAAGGTGAGTAAAATGTAAAGTGTGTAGGGAAAGTGTGTTAGTGATATATATGTGTGTTGCTTTATAAAGAGTTTTCAACATTGCCTGGCACAATCAGCTAGCTTAAACCCCTAGTGCCCCTAGCAGGCAAAATTTCATCAACCACAACATGTATGACCATCAGCGCAATGGTGGCCGATTGTGGCAGCTATCCTACATAATAAAGCCTTGTAAGGAATGGCATTAATCAGGTTGTATTAAAGCTGAACACACAGGTTATTCAGTCTTCAAAAGAATTCAAAATACTTAGCTTTGTCTATGCATTGAAGTAATGTCTCATTTTATCTTTAACGTTTGAAATCAAATCATTAAACATGATCAAAAGTACAATTACAATCTTGAAGTGTGACTTAAATCTCAGAAAAAGTGCTGGTGGTGCCATCTGGTGTTATTAAAAATGTGTCTACACACATTTTACCAAAAAGTGAGAAAAGTGTGTTAATGTCCATAAAGTGGTAACATTTCAAAGTGTGTCAAATAAATATGTGTGTTAGTCTTTTTCCATGTTCCCACAGCATACTTTTTTTTTTACAGAGTATTTAGTTTGTATTGTATACCCAGTAAACAAAAAAGGTTATACATAGACAAAGGCCCATGGCTAGTAGATATTTTGGTATCGTTCCCCCCGAGGTGGGGCTGGGGCCGTATCCCACGAAGCCGTAGGCTGAGTGGGATGCGACCCCAGCCCCACCGAGGGGGGAACAATACCAAAATATTGTCTAGCCATGGGCCTTTGCCTTTATTTCATGCCAAAACTATCTAAAAGTGAAGAATAACAACGATATTGACCTCGTAGTGACGCCGTGGCCTCATTATGACGTCAAGCTCATTATGACGTCATGGGCCATGGGGAATGACAACACTGTATCCCATGGGGGCCATGTGATACGAGAATTCTAGTACTTAAGCATAGTAATAGCCATTCCTGGTATGAAATAAAACGTTATAACGTTTCTGTATGGCTCCTGTTATGACAAAACGTTGTATTATAACATTAAAAACGTTATTTTGACGTAGAATAACGCATCTCTGTTAGCTGGGTACCTTAATCTTCAAATGGCGTCATCCCTTGTCCCTCAGGTGTGATAGGCCCCATGTACACGGGACCTGCCCAGGACATCGCCTCCCTGCTGACGTCCGCACAGATGACGCAGATCTCGTACAACGCAGGGGGCTCCAGTGTAGACGACCGGCTCACCTACCCCTACCTGCTGCGGACCGGGCCCAACGGCAAGGTCGCCTCCAAGGTGGGTTCACATGAACTGTATATTTTGTTGATTTCGAGAAAATGAATTTTAAGATTGAAAGTGAACTGAATTGACCGTCTGATGGTGGATTATCTAATCCAGTTAATAATACTGCAATTTTCTGATGATCTAATCCAGAAAGTGTGTATATAGCCCCCCCCCCCCCCTACGCGTCCCCCCTCCATCCTCACTCCGATAGGGCCTATATCATATACTCATCCCTTATTGAGTTGTTTAAAACCAGCTGTGAATCATCCCTGACATCAGTCTACAATGCTCCTGGAATTCCACTTCTGAACTATAATTTAAAAAAAAACAGATAGTGACATGGGAAATTTCTTAAAATCGACATGGGACATTGAGACCCCCGCTCGCCCAATAAAGGGCCCTATCATGGTTGCAAATCCAATCCGCCATTGGTCAACTCAGAACCCCCCTGTATATAACCCCTCTACCCCCCTTGTAGGTGATCCTGGACATCCTGGAGGAGTATGGCTGGTCAGACTTCGTGGTGGTCACAGGGCACGGCGTGGACGAGCAGGACAGGAAGAGCGATCTCTACCAGATGGCCGGCTCCAACGGCAAGTGTGCCATGCTTGAGATCACTGTGGACCCCAAGATCTCCAACTTCCCTCTCATCGCTCAGCAGTTGGAGTCTGCCGTGGCCAAAGGTGAGTAGCAGTCAGCATAGAGGACCTATGCTGCTATGCCTTTACCCAATGCCTCCCACACCAGTCTCAGGCCCCGACTCTACAATAGTAGAGTATGGGCAAACTCATATAAAAAACTTGTTTCACCAACTTGCCCTCAAATCTTCTACACCAATTCCTGTGCACAGCCTAACAGGAAGTAACAATCTATTTATAGCAGTTTCACCAGTCCCATTTGCAGCCCTTGTGGTGGAGAAAGGTACTGGTTGAGCGAGTCTGCCCACACCGGCCTGCATGGCCTCCGTGACGTCACAACATGGCTAGCTGATAAGGCTGGGTGCATGGGGGTGTGGGTGCAGGGTGTAGCAGTGAGTGGTCCCGTGAGTGGTGGTGTTAGCAGTGTCCCCACCCTTATGTATGGCACATTTACATTATGGCCTTACTGTATATATAATAATTTAAAGAAGAAATAACGTAAAAATCGTGTCACAGGTCCTTTAAGACACTGCTGGATATGGTAAAGGGAGTGCAAGTATTGGAGGGTTTACTCTGGGGTTTCTTCAACAAGACAAAGTGAAATTGCTGACTGTAATTGTCGGAAGAGCTGCATGACTGAAACATATAATATAAACAGTGTTCAGTTAAGTTACTTTAGAAATTATGTATAAATTACATTGAAATTCTACAAGTATTGTCATTGATCACATCTCACATCATCAGTGCAAATTGCAGACTGCTGGCTGTGTCTCATGACCTTGAGCCAATGTTTTTGTCTCTGACGGGATGCTGTCTCTGACCAGGTGCCGTCTCTGACCAGGTGCCGTCTCTGACCTGGTGTCCGAAAAACGTGTTTTTTAAATATCAACCCATACTCAAATATATAAGGATATGCAGGGGTAGACACTAACGCTGGCCCGGGAGTCAATGGCCCGTAGTTTTGGGTCCGGGCCCGTAGTTTTCTTCAGAATTACCTTCCCATGGGCCCGGGTGGCCCACAGGAAATTTTGCAAGATATTTCATAGGAATATAACTGATCAGTATAGACATGTAATATGCCGTCGGAAAGAGAAAAATGTGAGGAAATGAAGCAATTTGGTGTCATTTTAACATTGGCAAATCAGGAATTTATATGATTTTCTCTTTGAAAAAAAGTGAAATATATTCCCTGGCCCACAGCTAAAATTCCGGGCCCATAGATTTTTGGAGCTACGGGCCCGGGTGGCCCACAGCTCAAAAAGTTAGTGTCTACCCCTGATATGTAGAAACGTTATGGCAGCTGTTATGTAATTATTATTAGCCTCATGCTGTTGCTAGAACATAACTAAACTCCCAAAGTGACATCCGGTCAGAGACGGCACCCGGTCAGAGATGGCACCTGGTCAGAGATGGCATCCGGTCAGAGACAAAAACATTGGCTCAAGGTCGTGAGACACAGCCTGCTATTTTGTAGCGATACTGAGCCTAACTTCCACCCCGGTGTGTGTTGTATCCCCCTGTAGGTGTGACGGGTGTGGTGGTCCTCCTGCTGCCTAAACCCACAGAGATCTTCTTTAGCCGCATCCAGGGGTCTCTGCTGGCCCGCCCCGCCCTGTCACAGCTACACTGGGTGATGGGGCTCCCCTTCACCGACAGCGTCACCTACCACAACCTCAAGGACGCCATCAAGGGCATGATCACCTTCAGCATCCACCCCCAGCCTGTCAGGGGCTTCAAGGTAAGGTCTATACACAATGTATACATGTAGGGCACTCACCCTCAGCCTGTCAGAGGCTTCAAGGTAAGGTCTATACACAATGTATACATATAGAGCATCCACCCCCAGCCTGTCAGAGGCTTCAAGGTAAGGTCTATACACAATGTATACATATAGAGCATCCACCCCCAGCCTGTCAGAGGCTTCAAGGTAAGGTTTATACACAATGTATGTACACATGTATATAGTGCACCCACCCTCGGTCTGTTAGAGGCGTCAAGGTAACGTTTATGCACAATGTATACATGTAGGGCCCTCACCCCAGCCTGTTAGGGGCTTTAAGGTAACGTTTATGCACAATGTATACATGTAGGGCCCTCACCCCAGCCTGTTAAGGGCTTCAAGGTAACGTTTATGCACAATGTATACATGTAGGGCCCTCACCCCAGCCTGTTAAGGGCTTCAAGGTAACGTTTATGCACAATGTATACATGTAGGGCCCTCACCCCAGCCTGTTAAGGGCTTCAAGGTAACGTTTATGCACAATGTATACATGTAGGGCCCTCACCCCAGCCTGTTAGGGGCTTCAAGATAACGTTAGTATACATGTAGGGCACCCACCCCAGCTTGTTAGGGGCTTTAAGGTAAGGTCAATATATATGTAGGGCCCTCACCCCCAGCATGTTAGGGGCTTCAAGGTAAGGTCAATATATATGTAGGGCCCTCACCCCAGCCTGTTAGGGGCTTCAAGGTAATGTTAGTATACATGTAGGGCCCTCACCCCAGCCTGTTAGGGGCTTTAAGGTAACGTTAGTATACATGTATAATATAGGGCGTTCATAGCGTTCATATACACCCACAGCCCGTCATTGTAACGCTAATTAAGTGCTGCTATGTCTATTAAAGATATTACAGGTAGATAAATGGTTTAAGGTCAAACGATATTAAGGCAAACATGGTGTTTTTTCCCTATTAAAGGCACCATTTGTTTAATTATCTCATAATGATTGTCTGCTCCCAGGAGTACTTCACCAGCCTGACCCCTAGCGGCAACCGGCGGAACCCCTGGTTCCGGAAGTTCTGGGAGCAGACGTTCAACTGTACCGTCAACAAGACGTGTGACGCAGGTCACGTGACGACGTACCGTCAGACGTACCGTCAGGCGGCTGGAGTGGCGCAGACCGTGGCCGCAGTGTACGCCTATGCACAGGGCTTCAAGGACGCGCACAGGTGGGTTTAGTTATATTGGTTACAGTGGCGTAGGAAAAGGGGGGGCCAGGGGGGCCCGGGCCCCCCCAATCACTGAGGAGGGGGGGCCTGAATATGTTTGGGCCCCCCCAAAATTTGTCAAGACCTGTAATATAATACACACAATTTCCAATTCTTACCTCTCCTGCATAGGGAAAAGTGGGTCAGAGGGGCCTGGGTCCCCCAACCAGAACTAAAGGGGGCTCAAATACTACTTTCTATACAATCCAAAATAAGTGTGTATATGAAACCTCATCTAGAAAAGCTGATACTTAAAGTTGGTTGGAGTGGGGCCCCCCTGGGCCCCCCCAATGAAGATTTGCTTCCTACGCCTCTGTGGTTCTAGGACAAGCACCCCCTGGACATCTACCCCGGACATCTACCCCCTGCCATTTACACCCCGGACATCTACCCCCCTAGGACATCTACCCCCATGGACTTTTACCCACCTGGACATCTACCCCTGGGAACATCCACCCCCTCCAGATGGCCATATGGTTGAGTCACATCATGTGGAGGGGGTAGAAGTCCTAGAGGGTAAAGGTTCAATGGGCTAGATGTCTGAGGGGGTGGATGTCCTAGGTGGTAAAAGTCCGAAGAGGGTAGATGTCCAGGGGGTAAAAGTCCTAGGGGGTAGATGTCCTAGGGGGGTAGATGGGTAGATGTCCGTGGGGGTAGATGCTAGGGGGTAGATATCCGGGGGGTAGATATCCGGGGGGGTAGATGTCCGGGGGCTACTTGTCCTGACACCGTTATGGTTCAGGTTAAAGTGTAACCCAGTGGGCACAGAACATTGAATCAACATTGATGAATGGTTGACAATGCTGATTCAATGTTGATGCACTGTTGATTCAACATTAAACTGAAATATGTGCCCACTGGGAAGGATGTTTTGTAGGTTAATTCGGATCAAGACATTTCCATGCCTTATAACTATGTATAAAATGAACATTAATTTCGAATTAATTCCATATTCATATCATGGACATGGAATACAATTATAATTAACCATTATTCTCAGATGAATGATTGGCAACTGATGTGATTTACTGGAGCACTTTTATCTTGATATTTCAAAATGGATCTAAGTTTATAGAGCTGTTAAAATATAAACAGACATTGTTTGTCAGTTTTGTCAGATCTACAACTATATGGATTATAAACAGACATAATTTCTGGAAAATGTTAAATTAAGGAAAATGAGGAAAATCGACATAGAAAACACAATGTAAAATACCAGTTGTGCCCCCCTACAGAGACGTGTGTGGCGCTAACTACACGGGGCCCTGTGCCGACCTGGCCTCCATCTCCACCCAGCGCCTCATCCGCTACCTCTACAACTCGACCTTCGTCAACCTGGACGGTCAGATCGTGGCCTTTGACAAGAACGGCGACCTGGCCGCTCCTGTCTTCTCCATCTACAACGTGCAGCTGGACGGGGTCTCCTACAGCATGAGGAAGGTGGGCAGGTCTTTAGGCATTTAAGGTTTTTACACAGCCAAAAATAAAGATCTCATTTCAAGGAAATAAGATTACTAGACTCGTCTGGCGGACAAGCCACTTGTTTTAAGAAAAAAAAAGTTGTCTTAATAACAAGTGATTTGTCCGCCAGACGATTTTTGGCTGTGTATCCCTTTAAGGACGGCATGATGCATTAATGCATCATACCCTGGGTCGTCATTACGCACCAATGTAGTACTGGCGAGTAACTCGGTAGTACTGTATTCAAGTATCATGATGAGCCTGCGGTGTTGTGACGCTCGCAAATCGTCGTCATGATACACCAATGCAACCCCGGCGAGTTACTTTCCAGGGCTGCATTGGTGTGTCCTGATGATAAAAGTCATATTTTAGCGGCATGCCATCCTTAAGGGTTTAAAGGGCTTATCAACTACGTAACTTCGTAAGGCTAACATTATGTATAAACGCAGTGCTGGGGAGCAGACCCGGCAGGTCTGCATCCAGTCATCAGAAGTCATAGAATGCATTGGTTACTGTTGTTACTGCGCAGCAAAACCATCGCAGATATACTGCTATGAATATGATCGAGGCCCTTGCACTCAAGAGGGCAGCACAGCTGCACTCTAATGCTCTAATTGCAGCTTGGCATAAACATCTAAACTGTTTAGGTTTTCTGTTGTCATTCTGCCATCAAGTTGTAAATATGATATTTCCTTTAACTGGAAACCTCTGAACGCAGAATATCTGACTGTTCTGATCTGTATGACAATTTACCTTATTTTCTTTGAAACATGGCAGTGTTTCACAAAATAGCCAATTATAGACTGTATACCTGTATATGGCATCCTTTCACAGATAGGTACGTGGACAGAGGGGCAGGGGCTGCGGCTACAGACCCGCATTAAGGTGTACGACACGAGCGGGAGGAGCAGTCAGCTGTACCCCGCCTCTCGCTGTAAATACAGGTGTACCTGCAGGAACCAACTGGACGACGACAGGTGAGGGGGTCATGGGTATAACCTGGGACTTATAGTGTATGTGTAGGAACTAACTGGACGATGACAGGTGAGGGGGTCATTGGTATAACCTGGGACTTATAGTGTATGTGCAGGAACCAACTGGACGACGACAGGTGAGGGGGTCATGGGTATAACCTGGGACTTATAGTGTATGTGTAGGAACCAACTGGATGACGACAGGTGAGGGGGTCATGGGTAAAACCTGGTACTTATAGTGTATGTGTAGGAACCAACTGGACGACGACAGGTGAGGGGGTCATGGGTATAACCTGGTACTTATAGTGTATGTGTAGGAACCAACTGGACGACGACAGGTGAGGGGGTCATGGGTATAACCTGGTACTTGTAGGGACAAGTGTATGTGTAGGAACTAACTGGATGACGACAGGTGAGGGGGTCATGGGTAAAACCTGGTACTTATAGTGTACTTGTAGGAACCAACTGGATGACGACCGGTGAGGGGGTCATGGGTATAACCTGGTACTTATAGTGTATGTGTAGGAACCAACTGGATGACGACAGGTGAGGGGGTCATGGGTATAACTTGGTACATATATAGGGGCAAGTATATGTGTAAGAACCAACTGGATGATGACAGGCGAGGGGGTCATGGGTATAACCTTGTACTTATAGTGTATGTGTAGGAACCAACTGGACGACGACAGGTGAGGGGGTCATGGGTATAACCTTGTACTTATAGTGTATGTGTAGGAACCAACTGGATGACGACAGGTGAGGGGGTCATGGGTATAACTTGGTACTTATAGTGTATGTGTAGGAACCAACTGGATGACGACAGGTGAGGGGGTCATGGGTATGACCTGGTACTTATAGTGTATGTGTAGGAACCAACTGGACGACGACAGGTGAGGGGGTCATGGGTAAGACCTGGTACTTATAGTGTATGTGTAGGAACCAACTGGATGACGACAGGTGAGGGGGTCATGGGTATAACCTGGTACTTATAGTGTATGTGTAGGAACCAACTGGATGACGACAGGTGAGGGGGTCATGGGTAAAACCTGGTACTTATAGTGTATGTGTAGGAACCAACTGGATGACGACAGGTGAGGGGGTCATGGGTAAAACCTGGTACTTATAGTGTATGTGTAGGAACCAACTGGATGACAACAGGTGAGGGGGTCATGGATATAACCTGGTACTTATAGTGTATGTGTAGGAACTAACTGGATGACGACAGGTGAGGGGGTCATGGGTATAACTTGTACTTATAGTGTATGTGTAGGAACCAACTGGATGATGACAGGTGAAGGGGTCATGGGTATAACTTGGTACTTATAGTGTATGTGTAGGAACCAACTGGACGACGACAGGTGAGGGGGTCATGGGTATAACCTGGTACTTATAGTGTATGTGTAAGAACCAACTGGATGACGACAGGTGAGGGAGTCATGGGTACTACCTGGTACTTATAGTGTATGTGTAGGAACCAACTGGATGACGACAGGTGAGGGGGTCATGGGTATAACCTGGGACTTATAGTGTATGTGTAGGAACCAACTGGATGACGACAGGTGAGGGAGTCATGGGTACTACCTGGTACTTACAGTGTATGTATAGGAACCAACTGGATGACGACAGGTGAGGGGGTCATGGGTATAACTTGGTACTTATAGTGTATGTGTAGGAACCAACTGGACGACGACAGGTGAGGGGGTCATGGGTATAACCTGGTACTTATAGTGTATGTGTAAGAACCAACTGGATGACGACAGGTGAGGGAGTCATGGGTACTACCTGGTACTTATAGTGTATGTGTAGGAACCAACTGGATGACGACAGGTGACGGGGTCATGGGTATAACCTGGGACTTATAGTGTATGTGTAGGAACCAACTGGATGACGACAGGTGAAGGGGTCATGGGTATAACCTGGTACTTGTAGGGACAAGTGTATGTGTAGGAACTAACTGGACAACGACAGGTGAAGGGGTCATGGGTATAACCTGGTACTTATAGTGTATGTGCAGGAACCAACTGGATGACGACAGGTGAGGGGGTCATGGATATAACCTGGTACTTATAGTGTATGTGTAGGAACCAACTGGATGACGACAGGTGAGGGGGTCATGGATATAACCTGGTACTTATAGTGTATGTGTAGGAACGAACTGGACGACGACAGGTGAAGGGGTCATGGGTATAACCTGGTACTTATAGGGGCAAGTATATGTGTAGGAACCAACTGGATGACGACAGGTGAGGGGGTCATGGGTATAACCTGGTACTTATAGTGTATGTGCAGGAACCAACTGGACGACGACAGGTGAGGGGGTCATGGGTATAACTTGGTACTTATAGTGTATGTGCAGGAACCAACTGGACGACGACAGGTGAGGGGGTCATGGGTAAAACCTGGTACTTATAGTGTATGTGTAGGAACCAACTGGATGACGACAGGTGAGGGGGTCATGGGTACAACCTGGTACTTGTAGTGTATGTGTAGGAACCAACTGGATGACGACAGGTGAGGGGGTCATGGGTATAACCTGGTACTTGTAGTGTTTGTGTAGGAACCAACTGGATGACGACAGGTGAGGGGGTCATGGGTAAAACCTGGTACTTATAGTGTATGTGTAGGAACTAACTGGATGACGACAGGTGAGGGGGTCATGGGTATAACTTGGTACTTATAGTGTATGTGTAGGAACCAACTGGACGACGACCGGTGAAGGGGTCATGGGTATAACCTGGTACTTATAGGGGCAAGTATATGTGTAGGAACCAACTGGATGACGACAGGTGAGGGAGTCATGGGTATAACTTGGTACTTATAGTGTATGTGTAGGAACCAACTGGATGACGACAGGTGAGGGGGTCATGGGTATAACTTGGTACTTGTAGGTACAGGTGTACCAGCTGGACGACGACCGGTGAAGGGGTCATGGGTATAACCTGGTACTTATAGTGTTTGTGTAGGAACCAACTGGGTGACGACAGGGGAGGGGGTGTCAACAAGGGGGTCATGGGTATAACCTGGTACCTGTAGGGACAAGTGTAGCTGTAGGACCAACTGGACGACGACAGGTGAGGGGGAGGACATGGATGTAACTGGATGGCGACACCTGTCAGTGGTCAACCTGGTACTTCAAGGTACAAGTTTACATTTAGGAAGTTAACGATAACCGGTAGGGGCTAGTCTCCCATATAAAATGGTACTTATCCGGACAGGTGTGCGCATAGGAACTAACTGGATGACTACGGGTGAGGATGATCACTGGTAAACATGCTCATACATACATGTATGTACATATCTAAGCGGGAATCAATTATATGTTTATAAGAGACAATATTACATTATACCATCACCAGGATGTCATAGATACTCTTTTAAAATCTGTCCCAGGTACGGCGTCATGGAGGGTGGTGACTTCATCCTCCAGGGTATCTTCGACATCCATGGGGGTAACTCGCTGCTGCAGGCGGACCCTGGAGGGGAGCACCCGCTGGTGAGTGAGTGTGGTGGCCTGCCCCACCTGGAGGCAGTGCAGGCCATGGAGGCCCTGTACTATGCCATAGACCTGGTCAATGAGGACAAGGACATCCTCCAGGGGGTGCGGCTGGGGGCGGCTACATTCGACTCGTGCCGCAGCCCCCAGAGGGCGGTGAGGCACACCGAGAACCTCCTCAGTGGTAAAGTACAGGTAGGTGTATATAATAGTTACTTTTTGAATGCACTTTGTGAATATATGTAAAAGAACATTATACAATCCTATTACAGATCACCCAGATTCTGATGTTAAATATTTCTGAAACAAGCTCGGGACTTTTAGAATATTTGGGGAGTATATACCCTTAGGGTCCTGTGGTAGGAATATGGTGAACTTGTAGTTACTTAAACCCTATGCCCGCTGCCCACCTTAATTAAAAAGAGCTGCTTGGAAACCTGTAGCAACAGGATGGTAATTATCAATGAGATCTTGTCTCATGCCATATAAAGCATAGGGTAGATTCACCACTTTCGGACGCTCGTTGGCATTGCAAACGTGACCCCTTTTCTCTGAGCTATACCTCTGTTAATATTCTATACAAAACGGGTATAAGGCCACATATTGGAAGAGGACTATTGAGACTAAATAATCATCCAACAATTAATGCTTTCTATGAAGTATTGAAGGAAATATTTCACATCAAAGTTACGGAATTTTATGTCTCGATTTCACCTGGTGTCGGACACTTTAGAATTCTCTGTTTTTTAACAAGTAATATTGACTGATTTGTCTTAATAGTATAGCAGACATGACAAAATTTATCAAGGGTGAGGATATAATCAAAGGTACTAAATATATCTAACATAGAAACATATGTTTAATCTCATTGAACCTGCCTCATTTAGAAAATCTATTTAATCTTCATTTGTATACAGATAATGCATAATTTTCTAGCCAATGGCATTTGAAAATATATTTTTTGTAATATGGATTTCATAATATTTACTTGATGAATTAAAGCATTGCTTCCTCTATATTAAGGAGAAAGAGAAAGAAACAGTATATAGTGCTGTCCGGCTCATGGTGTAATTATATCAATTATTTGAGAGGTCTTCAAATAGTTTCTCCTGGTAACTATCATGTACACTGTTCTACAATCTTCTTTGAAATGCATATATATTACTCTCTTGGTCCGGATGCATAGCCTGGGTGTACATAGAACAGCAGAATTTAGCATGATATCTCCCTGTCCGACTTGAGGTACATGACAATGATACATAATCTGCATGATCTCGTTTCCTGAAAACAGGCTTACTTCAGGACATTATCAGACACATTTAACACAGGGTTAAATATTTCTATTTCCCTTTGTTGGTAAGAATATCACTTCCTGTTTACTGAAATATGTACATATATGTCATAGAATATGAAATATATTACGTATTTTAATGTCAAAAGTGTCCGACTTAAGGTGTGTGTCCGTCTTTGGGCGAATCTACCCTATGAGCTATTCCACAAGGAGCCTCCACAATATTATCAAAATGACCAATATTCTAACTAAATGCGCAATACCAAGACTCCACTGAAAATTTAGGTGCTGGTTTAATCATATATATGGGATCTAACTAATACTTAAATACCACTGCAAAGTGGTACATATTATTTTGAGCCTAGTATACCTAGTTGTATTTTGTCCTGTGTAATCTCCGGAACAGTATCACACTAATTAAAGGAAGTTGCTTGGAAACATGTCAACATATGAATAGTATATTGCAGACAGAAATGAACCCCTTAATAGCTAATTCATCATGTTATTTTTTCCCAATCTTTTCAAGCTTCCCTCATTTGGCCATCAAGGTGTTCGTCCCATAGCCACAATAGGTGGCGCTACTAGTGATGTCAGCATGGCCATAGCGAGGCTGCTGGCTCCATTGAAGGTCACCCAGATCAGTTACGCTGCATCGGCCACCGAACTGGACGACAAGACCAAGTACCCCTACTTCCTACGTACCGTGGGGGCTGGGTACAACCAGGTTCAGGCAGTCATCGACCTCCTCCAGGAGTTTGACTGGAGCTATGTCAAGGTCATCTACTCCAACAATGCCTATGGCAACTCAGCAATGAGGGACTTCCTGGACCAGTTGGCGGGGACGGAGATTTGCGTGGCCACCCAAGTACGCCTGGATAATTATCTCACCCACAACAGTGTTGCCATGGCAAACATCATTCAGTACTACCTCCTGGAGGCCTATGTAGAGGCTAGAGTGGTGGTCATGTTTGTCACAGACAAGCATGCGCAGAAAGTCCTCGAGTCACTACGCCAGTTGGTTGGGCGTCCCGGGTCACATGATCTAATCTGGCTCGCAACCGACCAATGGGGCACGCGTAGTTCAGTCACAGAAGGATTCGAAGACCTCATCAATGGAGCGATGACCTTGGACTTCACTGCAGAGCTGATCCCGGACTTTCTGACCTACTTCCAGAGTAAGAAGCCCTGGACCAACGACAGGAACCCGTGGTTCGCCGAGTACTGGCAGCACCACTTCCGCTGCTACCTGACTGGGGACTTTGCCCGGCTCTACAACACCTCCTGCAGCCCCTCCCAGACGCTGGAGAATGACTACATCACCATGGCCACCCATGTGCCTCTGGTGGTGGATGCAGTGTATGCTACAGCCCTGGGGCTGCACAACCTGTTGGTGGACCAGTGTGGGCTCAACTACACTGGGGTGTGTAGGGCTGGCAGCAACAAAGTGGACCAGCTACACACCTACATCAAGCAGATGCACTTCTACAATGGCATCACCAAGACCGCTGTGTCATTCGACAAACTCGGCAGCGCCACACCGCATTACAAGGTCAACAACTACCAGCAGATAGCAGACGGCCTCTACGAATATGTCAAGGTGAGTGCTTTAACCCACTATTAAGGACAGTCTCTTTTCAGGCTGAGGCATGCTGCCCTAATGATTCAAAATGGATCATCTTCCCTGAGTTGGACCAGAGAGACATTAACCTGACTTCATCCACTGCTGCTCATCCTCAGCTTTCATAAGCCCTGCATTAAATACAGTCCTAATGTTTCTTTAACCTCAGAAAACAAATATGTACAAATACATTAAGTATATCCGATGGTGATGTCTCTGCTAGGTGGGGAGCTGGCAACTAGAAGAAGGACTCAGCATCGAACCAAATGATGTTCTAGCTGCTTCTCATTACAATGTCACGGTCCCAATGAAGTCGGTGATGTCAGAATGTACGCCGACACCCAGCCAGCCGTGTATTTGCTCCAGTCGCGATGTCATGGACCTGCAGTATGAACTCAGGTAATACCTTAAGGACCATTCTTAGTTTGTATACTCCTTTCAGCCAATCTGAGGCCATCTGGTAGGTGCAATTTTACCAGACATCCTGGAATATGTTGTCATCTGAATAGATATGAGGTAAATTAACTGCATCATTTATGTTTACTACTTGGTATAGGACCCAGTTAGAATGGGGGTGAAATAATAGAGGAGATGTCAATAACTGGTTTATTGGTTATATATGGACAGAAATCCTTATTTTACCAAACACCATTATTGATCCTCAGGTACGACCGGCTGACCCTGCTCGGCTACTTCCCGGTGCACGAGGCAGGACCTGACGGCCAACACTGCTCCCAGTTCAGGACCAGGGAGGGCTTTGAGACCCTGATGGCCTTCAAGTATGCCATAGAGAGGATCAACATGGACCCCCACCTGCTGGGTAATGTCACCTTGGGCTACATGATCTTTGACACCTGCTCTGACCCTTCCACTGCCCAGGTGGCCTTTAATGCCTTTGACCGGAGCCTGAGGTTCTTCAGCCAACCATCCCAACTGCCAGTTATCACCTATGTGCAGGCCTTTGTCGGCGGGTTAGAAGACAGCGTCAGCAAGATGCTTCATGACACCAGCATGCGTGGGCAGCATCTTGTGCAGGTACCCTCTAAAGATATACATTTACTGTAGCTCAACATCATTTCAATGTATTGATGATAAAAATAAATACTTCTCCCATTCATAATATTACTAAGGTCATTCAGTAACCCCAACCTCACTACGGTAAAACCTCGCATATAAGCCCCAGCTTATATGCGAGGTTTTACAGTATGAGCATGGCCCACTAACAGGTGTTTTCAGATGATTTGTCTGAGGTTTTATACCAGACAATAAATATAGCTTGAAAAGCATGAGCTTGCAAAATATTACTTTAATCACTTATGGCATGTACTATAAGTTATGACTCACTCTTGCAACTCTTATATTTCATTATCCTCAATCTCAGATCAGTCCTGGTGCAGCATCTGAAGCACTAGGTGACCGAGAACAATACGGTCGCTTACTGAGAACCATCGCTCCAGAGACGGAGAAGGCTCGGGCCTTAGTGGCTCTAATGAAGGCCCTACATTGGAGTTATGTGGGTCTGGTGTTTGATGAGTCTGCTAAGAATCAGGAGCTCAACAACTTGGTGGAAAAACTCATGTATGAGAATGGACTCTGTATGGCAACCAAGCTAGCCCTGAAAGGACCTGAGGACAAGAAGGCCTACAATAAGGTCATACGCGAGCTGCTTTCAGCCAAGGGAGCAGTTGGGGTGGTGGTGATCGCTGGCAGAGAAAAGACCATTGCCCTTCTCACTGCCATCCAGAGGAACAGGGCAGTGGGTAAGTTTGTACTCATCGGAACTGACCTCTGGGGCCTCACAGAGGACTTGTTCTTTGGGTTTGATGATGTTGCAAGGGGTGCTCTGGCCATCGTGCCAGCAATAACAGATGACATCTACTTTGACTTGTACATGAGGAGATTGACTCTGAGTCAGAGCAACTATAACCCCTGGGTGAAGGAGTTTTGGCAGAACCACTTCAAGTGTGACCTCACCTATGGGGGACCGTATGGCAGAGCCTGCACTGGACTGGAATCTCTGGAGAATGCTACTTTCTCTGCCAATCCATATGTGATCAATACCATCAATGCTGTATACTCCTATGCATATGGCATTTCTCGCCTCTTCCAGGAGCGCTGTGGGGGTGTGGTGATTCCCCCTTGCGATATGCTGAGGGGCGGTCCGAGGACAAGTGCCCTCGTGTATGACTACATCAGTAATGTCAAGTTCTCTGGGGCTGGTGGAAGTCTCTTCAAGTTCACTCAGACTGGAGATGGACAGGCAAGGTTTAGAGTCCTCAATTATCAAATGGAGAGATATTCTACAGAAACTAAGGGCTATGAGCAAGTAAGTGCACATATTTAAATCTACAAAGTTCTCCACCAGCGAGAAATGGGGACAGATGTCAGTATTTTACAATGTCAATTTGATGGAGAATTTCAATACACATTGGTCTAAATACATATCAATTAATTACCATATTGAAACTTTCCTTTTGGAATACTTCATGAAAACAACCATATCTTACAATCTTAACAGTCTAAATACTCTTCTTCGAACCATGTCTTCCCCAATTTCCTTAATTGTTTATAATCAGATAAACACATTCAATGACATCTTTATCCACAGGTTGGTCACTGGGCTTCTGGGACTCTTCATTTGAACAGCTCTATGATCCAGATGTACAACACAGAAGGCAATGTGGTCCCTGTCAAGTCTGAGTGTCCAGGCACATGTAACTGCTCCAAGAGTGATGTCCTCTTTGACAGTGCCTCTATCCCACTGGAGTTCACAGCGCAGCGCACCATCTGGGGTATCCTCGTGCTCACCTTTACCTCGATGGGTATCTTCTTCTCGCTGGTTATCATTATTTTCTACATCTACAGGTTCCAGCATCCAGTGGTGGAGGGTGCCACCTGTAGTGTCAGTGTGATGTTGTTACTCACCATCATCTTCCTGTATCTTCTTAACTTTGCCTTCATGTTCTCTGAGAACCGAGTCACCTGCGGCATACGCCGGTTCGCGTTTGGATTTCTGTATGTGACGATGGTGAATGTTCTGCTTGTGAGAGCGGTGATTATTCGTCGGATGGTGGTGAATGCCCAGGGAGGTTCAGACCAGGTCCAGCACCAGCAGTTCCAGCAGAGGGGGGAGGGAGCCATCAGTGGTGCTGCCCAGTGCCTGGCTGTGGTGGTCCTCTCAGGCATCCAGTTTGTTCTCGGTGCGCAGTGGTTGATTATCGCTCCTCCAATGACAACATCCTACCTTCACGACGTAAGTGCCGAGGGACACTACCCCATGTACGTCATTAGATGGCGCTGCCAGCATACACGTCAAGGCCTGGTGGCCTCTGCATCCTACGTCTTCCTCCTTCTGATGATAGCCTTCGCTGTGTGTCTCCGGACTCTCAAAGCCAGATACTTCCAGCACGAGTCTATTTACATCATATCGAGCGTCATCTGTATGTCAGTGACACTGTTCACCTGGGCCCTGGTGTACACATTGGCTGATGTGGAGTACTCCAACCCTGCCACCTGTGTTGCCATCACCACCAGTGCCTCCCTCACATTGACTTTCATCTTTGGTAGAAAGATGCTAGAGCTGACCGCCTCACCTACCAGAGTGAAGCGCTCTAATTATGGTGACCCATATGATGGCCAGTATGCTGTTCCGCGGAAAGGGAAAAAACCATCATCAATCGGTAAGTTTGTATGACATTTTATGTATACCCAGTTGCTCTTTGCACATAAAGAAGGACGAATGCTGAAGGTGGAAGATTTTATGCTACATGGATATCCTGAATTATACACCTGCATTAATTTCCAAGCTATTGCTCCCTTACCCTTAGTTATAACTTGTGCCAGTTAGATCCAATAACTTGTCATTAATAAAATAACAGAATACCAAATCAGCAATTTGCATGCAAATATTGAAGTTGCCATCGAAGATGCCACCAATTAACAAGAATTCATCATCGGGAAAAATTAATCCCATAACTTTTCCACATTTTCTCTATTCTTTTCCTTTCCTCTCAAAGCATTATGTTACTAACGGTAATTGTGAACTGTATTTATGAAACATACCCTTAGGGTCCAGGTTTTCTGTAAATAACATTCTTTGTGCAACATGCCGTAGTGTCGCGGCGACAGCGGTGCCAGATCCCAGTAGATGCAGTGGTAGGAGCATGTGAGTAACCTGCATCCATTAACAATCCCAAGCATCCACTAGACTGTCAGACCTACCGACTAATATAACTTTTAAAGGGAATAGTTAAGACGTGTATATGGAACCATACTTTATGTATATATAATTACATACAGCTATAGTTCTTGATAATGTGAATTCTTTAGCAGCTAATTCAACATGCATGATCTTTTATACTAATGACACTACTAACATTTCTTCGGGTGCTAACCGCATGCCAATCTAAAGGCTGAATTACACAGGAGCTGAAAGAGTAAAATCTAATACAACGTATAGAAATCTATTTCACCAAATTGCAGTACAGAATTTTCCTGTTGCCCAACTGAATATCTTGGTACCAATTTGAAGCGAACTTACAAAAGATAGAATAACAATGTGTAACTGACAATGGCTCTAGTGGAATTTTGCCTTAAGATATGATAATGTAAAGGCTTCTGCTTGACCCACCCAATCCCTAATCCCCCTGCTGCCTATAACCTGATACAGGGAAGACACCAACAAGCAGCACAGACACAGAGCTCAGTGAACACTCCATGTATAGTCCACATGCAGGCCGCCAGATGGCATCCTTCTAAAGCTCTACCAAGGTAACTTAGGTCGAAAGTATTTTGTATGTATGAGTAGTAGGTATAAGCATATCACTATTCTATTTTGTTCCTACTGGTTTACTATTTAATTAGCATTGAATAGTGTCTTATAAGACCCTCTGTACATAAGCATACCTTGAAATGCTCCTTAGAGGTTCCTCTGGGACTAGGCTTATGAACATTAGTCTGTGCAGTGTTATGTGAATGTGGTGAGATTCATGTCGACTTGATATGACACAACAAGGTCTAAGCTGAAATAGTGCATCATTGCTGCATGGTAAACAAGGTCTAAGCTGCAATAGTGCATCATTGCTGCATGGTAAACAAGGTCTAAGCTGAAATAGTGCATCATTGCTGCATGGTAAACAAGGTCTAAGCTGAAATAGTGCATCATTGCTGCATGGTAAACAAGGTCTAAGCTGCAATAGTGCATCATTGCTGCATGGTAAACAAGGTCTAAGCTGAAATAGTGCATCATTGCTGCATGGTAAACAAGGTCTAAGCTGAAATAGTGCATCATTGCTGCATGGTAAACAAGGTCTAAGCTGAAATAGTGCATCATTGCTGCATGGTAAACAAGCGCACTGCACTAAAGCACTACGCTGCCCTACAATAAAGGGTTAAATATGTGTTATTTCTCAGTGCCATTGGGAACAGATCATTAAAATATATGAAAATCCCTAAAGGTATATAGTGTTAGTATGTTTACAATATTTACACAGTGCACATCTTCATTTCCTGTTGTCTTTGCAGGTCCAAGCCTTGGCACCACTGTGTCTGAGTTCCAGATGTCTGATGAGGGATTCATGTAACTCTACCAGAGTCTCTTGGTCATACTAATAATTTATGCTGTTGGTCTTTGGCTATACATATGTATTTGATGTTAAGTGTATACATGTACATAGATATGCTGTTAAGGGCTACACAGGTAAATACGTACCAAGTATAACTATAATATTCCTGATACCATAGGCCAACGTCACTTTATTTCATGTGGACTGACAAGGCTACTATCCTTAAGTACTATACACTCAAAAAGTAAACTCGTCTGCAGACTCTTCTAAGTGACAAGAGAGTGGGTCCTCTAGCTGTAGTTGTCAGATAGAAGATACACTTGGTATGTGCCAGCCCAAAACCTGACTCATGCCAGCCCTAGACTTGTCAACCAGGGTCTGATTCAGGATTTTCCCTGTAGGTGGCATCAGTATAACATGCATTCTGTATAAAGTTGGGGAATGAATTGCATAATTTCTATGTAGATTTTAATCATATTTATGGGAAGACACATTCATGTTATGGAGAATCCTGAGATCTATCTATTGGGGATGCTAGAAAAGGTAAAGGAATCAATGTTTTGATATGATTGAGACAAAACAAATATGTGTAGGGCACAGACACCTCTTTTGTGGTTATTTCTATGGTACAATAGCTGCAAGGAAACTCCCATTGGTATGACATCCACATATGTGTTAGCAGTCTGTAACTAAAGGGTAGAAATACTCTCAATATAGACTTGGGGATATGGCAGGAATTCCCCTAACCTACATACCTCTATGTTTGTATGAATTAGCTATTATAAACCTAAAAAATATAGACAGACATGAACAACAATTATGCCTAGGCAGAACCCAGTTAGCTCCACCTGCAGTGAAGTAGAGGTTATATTGCACAGGTCAACCCTCTAAGGGGTGCATAGTGCTTTAAGGTGCCATGCTTTATGTGATCATAATACATGAATTCAGCCTTGGCAAGTATACTCGCCCAACTGTTGATTCATTTCCAAAGGTGCATGAATGCAGGCTTGGCGAATAGACTCACCAGGGCTACATTCATGCATCATGCTGACAAAGGGATTCAAGCACATTTAAAGCAGTTTGCCGCCAATAAAGGGTTAACTCTTCTGGGTTGTGAATTTGACGACCTTAGACTTGTCACTTGGAGTGGGCCACTGCCTGGGCTAACATTGTCAGTTAGATGACCCTAGTCTTGTCTTGTGGGATGGTAACCGGACAGTTCATCAAATAGACAACCTTTAACTCGTTTATTTCATGACCGTCACTTTAAAGACCCTAAACTCTTCTTATAAGACAACCTTTTGACAAGTTTGGATCCCTTCATTTTATCAGTGTAACGGCTGTGGAGAAACTGATGCTCATTCTAAAATAGCTATGAAACCAATCTTTAAATGTCGTTTTTAGATATCATTTATCGATAATTACATGAGATCCACTCTAATCAGTCTGAATTCCTGATTTCTCCACTTGTGGTACCTTGGGATCATTTGACACTTGGCTGTGCCTCGTTTGATATGATCCAAGGTACCACTGAGAAACCTGTCATCCAGACAGATAATTGTGGACCTCTGTATATGTAGGGTTAGCATCAGAGTTTTAGGTATGCGGTATTTCAATAGTTATTATGTAAAGTTATATTAGATCTGATTCAATGGCTTCCAGGGTTATACATATCTGCTCATGCAAACATGGACAGGAATTGAGTGCCTTATTCTGCATAATGTTATGCCAAACAACAGTTTGGAAATATTCACATAGATGTTTATATACATGACAGTATAGTACTAAATGTTTCAGAATATGAATATTGAGCAGCCACGAAATGCTAAATAATTGATTTTATTCTTGTATATACTGTTGTTTAGAGGTTATTTAATAAAGGAATAATGTAACACTTATCATTCCACCAGAATATCTTTGCTTAGATTGTTAATATCAACAATTTGCCTGTATTATAATCCAGCTGTGATTGAGGTTATGGATGTTTTATTGAAGTGTGTGTACTTATGCGAATGATATAATGAAAAAGATTGATTAATTTTTGCTACATAACTCGTGGTATGATAAAAGTGTAACTCAAATATATTTGTACACTCAGCAAAATGAATTACCTCATTCTATGATTATACAATAAAAGAATTGATGATATTGAACTATTGCTGCCCTTTTCTTTAGTTATCGGTAGTTAAAGGGACAAGGAATTATCATTTATGAGTACTGCTTCCACAGGTGAAACTAAAAACACACACTCCATGTTAGTGCTTACTTTTATAATTTAGCTATGGCATCTTACCCTTTCAAGGGCAGCATATGATATAGTGGTTATTTAATGTGCTATGCATGTACATGCATTTAGCCGACATCAGAGGCAGAGGGTCGCCATGATGTAGCAATGCAGTGCCAACGAATGCTTAAAGACATGTGAGGACAATATTAACATGAAGATTTCAGTCATCATGTCAGTCATAGAGTAAAGTACCCTAATTCCGGACAGTTAGTGTAAATCTTCAAATTTCTCTGGTTAGGAAATATCTGTCATCGCCAAAATAGCGGCATATGAAAGGCAAATATGTAGTTATTAAGATGCATTAGGTTTGAAATTGTTACCTCCTAGGTTATATGGGTCAGGTGTGATTGATTAAAGGTCAATCTGGCACCTAATTCCGGACACAGGTACCTAATTCCGGACACCTTACAAAACACCCTTGGTACAAGATACTAGGATTTCTTTTTCATGTATTATATATTCAATTCAATTTGAATCTTCATTGATGCACAGATGCAATAATATGACCTTGCATTCCTAACAGACATTGCAAAATCGACCATGAATAAAGAGAGCTAGGTTATGTATGCAACTAGTAGAGCCATAGCATGTCCCATCTGGTTATATATAGCCTGGGCTCAGGGTGTCCGGAATTAGGCACCCACACTTGAGCCCAGTGTCTAATTCTATATATGGTTGAATGATATCAAGACAACAATCTATCTATAAACCGGCGGACACCATAGAAGGTCAATATTGTATGTAATCATATCTGGTGGGTTATGCATGGATTGTCTGCTTTGCAGACAATATAACCCAGTAAACCTTGTCTTTGAGCTTAGCAGCACCGCTAAGGAACATGGTGTACAGCCTTGGGTTGATACATACCAATAGTTAAATGGAATTTAATCACATGTCTTTGTGTACTACCTTCCAGTTTCTTCAGTTGTGATGAGGTTGCATATAAGACAATTACCGGGTATTGTCACATGTCAAATTATGTATATATTCAGTACCACAATCATCATATTATTGCAGAGTGTCCGGAATTGGGGTCTGTCCGCCTTTGGGTACCTTTACTCTATGGGTTTAAATCTTGTGCATATCCACGGTAGTCAGGAGGAGACCTTCAGCATTGGCCACTCACAAAATGGTGGTTATGGCTGTGTCTCATGAGATCGGGCCAATGTGATAGTCTTTGACCGGGTGCCATCTTTGACCGGGTGCAATCTTTGACCGGGTGCCATCTTTGACTGGGTGCCATCTTTGACCGGGTGCCATCTTTGACCGGCTTGATAAAAAATGGTTTATCTAGGGCAGATGATGATAAAAATGAGCTGAAAGGGTTAATGGACGTTATAACACTTTGAATTAGTAAATAGTATACCCTTTAATATCTTCATCTGCCCTAAATAAACCGTTTTCTATCAAGCCAGTCAAAGATGGCAGCCAGTCAAAGACTATCACATTGGCTGGTCAAAGATGGCACCTAGTCAATGACGGCACCCGATCAAAGACTATCACATTGGTCGGTCAAAGATGGCACCCAGTCAAAGATGGCACCCGATCAAAGACTATAACATTGGCCCGATCTCATGAGACACAGCCTCATATTGAGGCGCGATGGTACGTTCAGTCTTTCCGAATACACACAGGGAACAGGAACGCAATTCACCATTGTGACAATAACACTCTGCAAATCTACTGTTATTTACTTTGTAAATGCTACCGTATCTTCGTGTATAAGCGCTAGGGCGATCTTCAATTTGGCGGGGCTCTTAGGCCCAGCACTTATACAAGACAGGCGCTTATTCAAGGTCACGTTTTTAGTGCTTAAGAAAAATTTGGAGGCATCTATACCCCCAGTGTTTATTCAAGACCGGCGCTCTTTCAAAACCAGGCGCTTTAATCGCGACGGTACGGTATATCGACATCTGTACCGTGTAGTAGTAGCAAGAACACCAACCTAATGACATCATTATTCATCATATATACGTGTCTATACTTTTGATTTTAAACGAGTAGCTTGCAATGTATACATTGTATGAACCAAATAATGCATGAACAACCACATAGATCCTGAATTCTTTATTCAGCGCATCACTACAATACTTAGATGACAACAGTATATCTGGCGCAAAAATAGATCATGCCTAATTAGCTCTAGCCTACATGCATTATTGCTACAGGTCATACACACATGGTTACGTACATTTACAATGAGTGGCAGGACAGTTACCCAGAGCACAGTTGTCCTGGCACCATTTGGTCATGCCGGCCTGCCCTGTCCACGCCCCATTGGCTCTACAGTTAGTGCCCCCTCCGTTAGACCTCCCCGTCCCAGCCTCACCCACAGCAGGCCCAGCGGCCATCTTGGCGTGCGGACGCCGCTTCACTGGGGCGCCCCCTGGACGATCATCAATAAACTGTGCCTTGGCAATGAGTTGAGCGTCTCTGTTGTTATTACTTGTACTACTGCCTCCAAACCGTCCTGGTTTGTTGTAGTAGCTGTTACTGCTGCTGGAGGGGTAGTAGCTGGGGCTCTTATACTTTGGAAATGAGCGTCCTTGGGGACCCCACGGGGAGCTGCTGTATGAGCTGCCCGGTCGGAGTCCGTAGCCATCTGCTCGGTGGGGCCTCCCAGTGTTCCTACCACCCCGATACAGGGACTTACGGGGCGGTTTGTTGTAGTAAGGGTCTCCATAGCTGCTGTCGTAGAAGTTGGGGTAGTCGGGTACCCCCTTTCCCATCACTGATCTGTAGGCCGCCTCGGCTTGGTCCTTAATGCTGTTAAAGGTCTCCTGACTGTAGGCTAGTATCTCATCTATGTCCCCATCATCACCCTGCGAACGTTTAGATTTACTATTATAGTACCTATCACTATTACCATAGCCATACCTGTCATCATGATCCTTATTATCACTTCCCCAGTAGGAGGCCTCATCGTCGGGCGCACTACTCATGTGTCTCCTGGATCGGCTTGGAGCGTATGGAGACCTCTGGGACCTCGTCCGGGGTCTCCCCCACCTTGTGTAGCTATCGCTGCCCCTCTGAGAGTCATAGGTGGGGCGGTACTGCCTGGGGCTCAGGTTAGTGAATGGGGTCCAACCCTTGCGGGCAGGGACCGGTCCCGGTCCGAGTGGCTCCCTTGGGTAGTCCCTTCTATTAGTACCAGTGTGTCCCTGTTGTCCCCCACATAGACAGTGGGACTTGGGGCAGTGGCCACGCTCACAGTTCACCTCACACCAATCGTCCATGGCCGCCTGCCCCTTCCAGGCCCCCGTAGCATGGCAGTTAACCACCAGGCTAGCCTTAATCTCCTTCAGAGAGTCCAGGGACTTGGGCTCCAGGGGCACAAACAGGTTCCTGTCTCCATTATAGCCCACCCATCCTCTCCCAAAGAGTCTGGAGTTTGGAGGGGTGTATGGGGACTTTACCCAGTCATCCTGCTGCTCCTCACTAGAGGTATCAGCTTTAGCTTCCTTTATCACCTCATTGGTGCTGGAAGCCTCTAAATAGACTTTCGCTGACTTTTGACCTTTTTTGACCTTGCTGAGACCACCATCTTGGACAGTGTTGGTGGCGCCGCCTTTAGGGAGGATGGTGATGTCAGAGCAGCCGTAGAACTCCTCCTGGGCCCCACACCCTACGCAGCGCGTACCTGTAGCAGCGTCCTCACCCCAGCTGTTAGCTGCAAGGGAAGAGTAATGATTGCTTCAGTGGTATATAGACAGGAAACATCACTGCATGAACGTTGGCATTCAAGCACACGTGATCTTGCTTCCAGAATGTTTAAATGCAAGTAAATGTCATATAAAAGTCATGAAGCTATAGTTATAACATTGTCATGACATTTACATTACTTGTAAGGTGTTTAAATGACAACGTTCATGCAGTGTATCCTATGGCGAAAAAGGTAGTCACATCAAGACTATTGACACTTTGCCATATATCGGTTCTTATAGATTATATTACAAAGCCAACATGCCGGTGCAAAATGTTATTTGGCTTTTGCTTGTACTGTTTCTCAACAACTTGTGCTAAGGTAAATACATTGATATTCTTTTTTTTCAGTTAAGTAAAATACACCGTTTATTGGGATTATTTAGCGTTTACCTGCGTGGTATTTCCACTGTAGGATACACTGGTCACACGTGACAGCTGAAGGCAGTTGTACTTTGAGTTGGACAAGGGTGATTGAAGGGTCAGCTGGCAGCTTCTACAATATAGGAAATACATAGGGTCAGGTGAAGTCTCTACCAGAGCGTTGGTGGTGGTATGCCCTGTGATGTTAACGACTGTCGCCAGTCAATTTAGATAAAGGTCAGCGAATTTTAGTACATTTAGAGCATATAATATTATAAGACACGACAATTTGAATAATACTACAGAGTTCATGTAATGGCAGCTTTTACAGTCCAAACTAAATACATGTGAGAAGTCATCGCAGCAGGACTTGGGCTGCTCACACCGCCCTAACATGTCCCTAACATGGAAACTCCTTAGTTCCAGTGTGAGCAGCCAAGTAAAATGCATAGCCTTTGCACAGAGCATCCTTACTGTGTGGCAGCTTTCAATGTACTCACATATCGTGTTGGTAGTCCAGACGCTGAGGGGGTGATCAGGTGTAAGGGAAGTTTATCGAAGCAGTCCTGGCCGACAGTTTGGTTCCGGTATTCAAGTGGACATAAGCGGAATTCAAAATATCCATAGTGAAAGGCGGTCAGCTCCACCTCCACGCCTATCACCTAAAAATAAACACCACCATTTGGGAGTCACAGAACTGATTGATTTAAACCGTGCTATTCAATATACGGTTATGGTTGTGCAGATACCTCAAATTGCTGCAAATAATAACATGTTAATGGCCCAAAATGCTATGATTTACAATGACCAAATAAAAAAGAACCCAGAGTACAATATAGATTAAATTGATTATGGCTATCAATTGAATGAAACTGCTTCAATATTTACCGAGGGAAAAGGTACCCAAAGGCAGTGACCTGTATATTTCCAGACCAGAGGGTACATGTATTTCAGCGTTATAAGAATGGTCTAATTGGTTTTACAATAAGATTAGCCCTATGTTGAGGGGTGTTGAACATGGCGCTGGTATGAGACTGACCTGCCCCCTGGTGAATGTCCTTGTCGTTATCCCTGTATAGTACTGGCCGCCCGGCTCGTGGTCACGTGGGCCGTCATACGGGTCTCCACAGATACCACAGCGGCCATCTTGGTCTTCCCACTGGTGCTGTTTAGTAGAGAGGTAAAAGTGAAACGCTAATTTTATTGTTATGTATGATGTTCCTGATGGCAAGTGTATAGTAGTAGATATATGAAAAACATTGGCACATCTTGCAGACAGTGTGAAATTTGCTGAATCCAAATCTCACTAGACACACATGTATTGACGAGTTAAGTACACTGTGTTTACTCTTTTAAATTGATGTTGAAAATGATAACTTGGGAATTACTATCTACTTCAATAAAATATATAATTGGATTCCATAAGAATCACACAAAGGCTCAATAAACATGGCTGTCCCTATATGTACTTATTCTCCAGAATCCCAATCACCAATCTTGATATTGGGTGAATGCATAATACGTGATTATTGATGCTCTAATTGTCATAGTAGAATTATCAATGTCTAATCAGGGTAGTGTGGTAAGTATGTGAATTGCGCATAATCACCCAGTATTTATGATGATCAGATGGTGCATGTGAATCAAACGTGCTTGTTATTCTCCCTCAAGAATTGTGAAGAAAGCAGTCTTCTTGCACTTACGGAATGATATGTTAATGAAAGTTTCCAAAATGAGCTTATCTTCAATAAAATGTTCATCAGGTGCACAGTAAGCGTGACCTGTGTTTATTGTCCTATCTCCCTTAATGACCTCCACCGTCCTGCACACATACACACATACCCTGGGGCTATTCCTGTTTGTTATAAGCCACTGACCCACATAATAAACAACAGGTTCTATATCTGGGGGAGTGATGCCATGAAATGACTATTTCATGACCAATGTGTGATAAAAATCACTGCAAATTTAGTATTGCTTTATGATTATTGTCCATTTCCCAATTAGCCTCACATGCAGGAAATATAAGAAGTTTTATGTTAGTTTGAGTAAAATATGAGAAACATATATATATATACCCCAATGCCTCCCGCCACACTTAGCTTACAGTAGTTGTCTTTAGTTATCTATCATAATCTAATTCTATAATTGGACCTCCCCACCTTTGCTCTGAAATTGTACCAGTCTTTGTATTCAGGAGATTTTTTCTGAATTTGTTGTCACGAGAAAACATACATTTAAAAAAATTTGTTCTTGTACTAAATGATATGAGATTTAATCTGGGATTTAGCAGTTTTATATCATCGCCTATGGCCGGATAAAAGAAGGACAATTCCCCCAATTTTTTTTTTTTTGGGGGGGGGGGGGGGGTGCGTAAAAAATATGCCCCTTTTTAGCAAATAAAAAGCCAGCGCATTACTAAAGTTCAAAGGGGGGGGGGCTCTGCGCGAAATCTCACCACACCCCCTGTGATTTATAAATGAACACTCCCTAAAGATGGAAGCTATGAACATAGGGCACTACAGTAGCTGTTGCTAACCTTGAAGCCCCCACAGAAGAGTTGGTTGTCGGCGTAGTTGATGGGACTGGGGAAGCCCTGCCGCCACATGCTGCCACGTGACGGTGGCTCCATCAGGCGGCCATGGCCTGAAGCAGTGTCCAGCAGTGGTGCCACCAGTGTCAGTAGCACGAACCATTTGTACAGCCTCAACATCATGGAAGTGCTTGATGTTCCACCTGTGGGAAAAAGACATAAATAAACTCATTTAGATAATTACATGCCATGAGGGGGTGATGCAGAGCCAACCAAGTGTAGCTATAAACACACCATAGGCCACTTATACCATTAAACATATATCACACATGAACTTATCAAGTGATCAGTCAACCACCTACAAGTCTCTGTATTATATCCAATCATCATGAAATGAGGACAATTTCACCAGTATAAGCAATGCTCAAACCCTTACTGTAATATTAACTAGTGTTAGAGATACCTGACTATTATTAAGTGTATCTACATAACTCCTGTTTTGTTGTTACAGACAGGAGTTGTAGGCTGTGCCTCATGAATGTGATAGTCTTTGATTGGGTGCTAGACTTGCTCAAGTCTTTGTGTTATGATATACTTTCTGAACTGTAGAATACAAACAACTAGGGGAGAGGAATGGGAGGGCGTGGGGAGTGGGTGACAGAGTAGGAACTCTCACTGACGCAGGCCAGTCTAATCGGGTCCCTTCTTTGACCAGGTGCCATCCTTCACTGGCTGATGGAAAAGGGTTTATTTAGGGCAGAAAAGATTATATAAATGGGCTGCTAACTACTAATTTAAAGTGTTATAACATCCATTAACCTTTTCAGCAGGGCGTTTCTGCAGAGTAGTTATGGAGTCCATAACCTTTTCCAATAAACCATAACTTTTTTCCATAAGCCACTTTTTTTATTTTTTCAATTACTCTTAATCTAGGCTAAAGAGAGGCCATTTTTTGCAAGAAGTAAGACCAGGCTGCAAGGTTCCCATAGCATACTTTATACCATCTTGGTCATGCATTTCTAAAACATATTTTTAAAAGTCCATAGTCTATAAATTGTCTTATGGTGTCCACATCTTTCTTCACTGAAAGCCTCAGGGTCATCATTTTGACAATACCAAAGTTGACAACTTTAGGTAAAGGTGACGACCTTAGGTCATCATTGTGATGACCTAAGGTAGGCCTAGTCATATCTGATCCATATAGGCCAAAGTTGTCATAATGACGACCTTAGGTAGTCACATGGTTTTGGTAGTCAGAATGACTACCTTAATGTTGTTGATTTAGGTATTGTAAATTTGAAGACCTAAAGTCATGAGTAATGACAACTCTCAACACCATCGGGTAGTCATTTGGACAAACTAGGGCATATCTGGGTGTCGCAGATGGGACATGTCCTGTCACGTGCTGCCACCCAGGGTAAATTGAATGAAAAAGATTTTCTATCATGAGACATAAACTGGTGACAAAGAGCAGAGTATACATAGTCTCTATACCTTCAAGGCAATCATTCTCACACATACACAACTTATTTATAACAAGTAAAGTTACTTATGTGATCTAGAGCAAACCAAATATATGAAAGGGATGCCTCTCGGTGAGAGGTGAACTTATTAGAGACTATATTCATACACCATTCTCCACAGCACTTTCCATTAGTCATTATGACAACCTCGGTCGTCATAATGACTAGGAACCTTTCTCTGGGTTTTCAGTATTATGTAGGTCCGTAAGTCAGTTCCATAAACGAGAAACGTCTTCCTGCCCATTTTTATCGTCATCTTGCCATTTTGACAATACCAAAATTGACAACTTTAGGTTGTCAAAGTGACGACCTTAGGTCATCATTGTGACTACCTAAGGTAGTCATATCTGATCCATGTAGATCCGTATTGTAAATCTGAAGACCTGAAGTCATCAGTAATTACAAGTCTCAACACCATTGGGTAGTCATTCGGACAACCTAGGGTATATCTGGGTGTTGGATATGGAACATTCCCTGTCACGTGCTGCCCCCCCAGGGTAAATTGATTGAAGTAAATTTTCAGCAATGAGATATAAATTGGTGACAGGGAGCAGAGTAGTCTCTATACCTTCAAGGCCATCATTCTCACACATACACAACTTATTTATAACAAGTAAAGCTACTTAGTTTAATCAAGAGTAAAACAAATATGTGAAATGGATGCCTCTCGTTAGGAGGTGAACTAATTAGAGACTATATTCATACACCATTCTCCAGAGCACTTTACATTAGTCATTATGACAACCTAGGTCGTCATAATGACGAGGGACCTTCCTCTGGGTTTTCAGTGCAAATAAATCGTTTTCTATCCAGCCGGTCAAAGATGGCACCAGGTCAAAGATGGCACCCGGTCAAAGATGGTACCCAGTAAAAGACTATCACATTGGGCCGATCTCGTGAGACACAGCCTGTATCACCATTCTCCAGAGCACTTTACATTAGTCATTATGACAACCTAGGTCGTCATAATGACGAGGGACCTTCCTCTGGGTTTTCAGTGCAAATAAATCGTTTTCTATCCAGCCGGTCAAAGATGGCACCAGGTCAAAGATGGCACCCGGTCAAAGATGGTACCCAGTCAAAGACTATCACATTGGCCCGATCTCGTGAGACACAGCCTGTATCGCATATGCCTCAGGGCAATTACGTACCGATCTCAGGATACATACCACAAGTACCCACAGGGGTTACTTATGGTTGTTAAAGTTATAGCTGGCTCGTTACCAACACCTTTTTGTCTTTTTCCCCTTTATTCAACTACACACATATTAATGTACTTCTTGTCTAACTGCCTCAGGAAGATGGGCACGCACGGGTTAGCTCTCCCAAGTGAGAGGACAGACGTTCAGAGCGTTATCTTAATAAGACTTTTAAGACAGTCTGAATAGTCTTAACTTTAGTAGAGGCCGCTTATGTCATTAAAAATAAATAATATTTTGAAAGTATTACTATTAAGACTAGTATGTAATGGGGGGCTCTGCCCCCCAACCCCCGTTTCTTTTTCTTCTTTTTCTTCTTTTTCTTCTATTAGAGACATCCTGAGTTCCTCTGAGCTGGTTGCTGGCTTGAAATGATTTATTTTTAATGATAAGAGCGGCCCTGGGTAAGACACTGAATTAAGACTTTAAGATGTCTTATTAAGATAACGCTCTGAACGTCTGTCCTCTCACTTGGGAGAGCTATCCAGTTTTTGCGGAAGATGGAGAGCTGGGTGTCAGGTGAGGCCTTCAACCAGGCATCTCTCTACCCACGGGTGAGTATGTCACGCACAATATCGGAATTTGGGCAATATCGGAACGTTAATATCTCAATAACAAGTCTTATAAAATAAGATAATGCATTGCACAAACAGAAAGGTAGGGTAAACATTTTTTTTTACAAAGACATGGTACAGTATTAATTAGCTCTTTGTTGGGTTACAAGCAACTGAACTACCATTGTTTTATCACACCAGAGGGATTACTACCACACCTAATTCACACCTACAGTGAGGTGTGGGATGAATGGGGACCTTCTACTGAATGTTCTCACACCTCCAAGGTGTGGTACAGCATTCCCAAACAATATTGAAAAATGTATCTAGTGTTATATGTGTAGATTAGCTAGGAATTCTTAAACTGCCCAATGTTAGTAGTGAGCAATTCCGGAATTGCCCTGCGCAGTTCCGGAATTGTACCTGGGCAATTCCGGAATTCGGCTGGTTCCTATTCTGCGCCTGACAGTACACTGCCAACTGCGCCATCCCAATATTGGCTCAACACTCTGAGGAATGTTTCCACAATAACATTACCTACACTTGGTATTATTGTCACACCTGTTATAATTGCCAGGACATCAATTCATGTATACCTGCAGGTCAGCCATTTATATAAATCAGCAGTGACATCCTGTCAAAGGTCCATGAATTATTAAAATCTTTCCAATTATCATAAAATTGACAGCAAGTGATAGATTTGCATGTATATAATAGAGGAAGGCTAAGGCTATGAATACTTACAACCTATAGCCAGCAGCAATACGTCAATCTAAGCCTTAACCTTGTCTGGCTTGGACACTTGATAGTTACCGTAGAGTCTCCGATACAACCCTATAAACTGGAACTAGACTTTGAGAAAATGGTATAACTCACACCTGCATGGGGTTTGATGCGGGTCTGATTCTAAATATACTTTAGTACTTTTGTTCTACAAACCCTATTCCGCATTAGCAAGATGACCTGTGTAGAGCGCCATGCTTATTGGTACCAGTGTATATCCTCTAACCTGCAGCAACCAGCTCAGCCAAATCTCATGTCCGAGATTAGGGTACAAACAGGGTGTGAGTTTTGTGAGTGGTTTGTACCTTGGCATTCCTCATGTCATCTGTCCCTCATAGAGTGGTGGTTAGCATGGTGAATCCATGATGCAGAGGTCCTCAGGTCAAATCCCTGTCAAGTCATATCTTGGTAACCATACCATCAACAACCGATACCTTTTCTCATTTATCCAAACATTATTGATATTTCTTTGCTATAATTTCAAGATTGTTACTCACTTCTACATATCAAAGCAAAATATATTTGATATATAAGAATATAAATGAATCGTATGGTCACCAAGATATGACTTGAATCCACCATGCTAACCACTACTCCATGAGGGACAGGTGACATAAGGGATGCCCAGGTACAAACCACTCACAATACTGACACCCTGTTTGTACCCTAATCTCGGACATGAGATTTGGCTGAGCTGGTTGCTGGTGACTAGGGGGATACAATTGGTACCAGAGGAACACATGGTGACGCTACCAGTATCTCGCTAGTGCCTAATATAACCCGGACCTCCAGCCACGTAATTGTGTGAAAAACCGCACCTACCATCGATGCGCTTCTGTTAAAAACCAGCACCTTGTACATGAGACTCTACGGCGCACTATAGCTCATGCTTGCACATCGACAACGTGAGAATCAGCCAGGCACTCCCTCCTCCGTCAACATAGTCTCTTCCCACAATCTTCCATAGCTTGCATCTCTCTCCAGAATGCATCAACTTTTCTATAAGTGCACTTTAATATTGTGTGCAAAATCAACATCTAAATGGAATTTGACAGCTAGTTGGACGAGTATTCATTGGCACTGATGACTAACATCCTATATATTAGTTTGATACTGTTTGATGACAGGGAAGCCTGTTGACATAGAATAGATAGAGCCCTGTTAGACACTTCTCGATGTTGTGCAAGACCACAACATGATGTGACATTACCACACATCATGAAGCACTTGGAACCCAGTCATGTACACCCTCAGAAAAGTGAGAGTCATTGTCGCTAAAACTACCCTCACCTGAGAGTCAGGCAGTGCTTCTGTGTGTGTAGGCGCTTATCTGCCCGATCTATATCTACCAGATGTGTGTGTGTGTAACATAAATGCATATATTGTACGACCTTCTTTATCTGATGTCTTTATGAAATGGAGTTACTGATTCTACTTGTTCTATTAATGGTAGAAGCAATGCGCTACACCAGAAATCATGCAGAATCAATATGGTAAATTGAGCTGCAACTTCCAGTGGTTCAGATGCATGCCTCGTCCCAGCAATGCAACAAAATAAAGATCCAAAGTAATTATATAGTATGGCATAAGATGTCACAGGGTGTATATATGTGTTATATTTGCGTGCATCCCGGCATTCCCCCAATGTAGTCATGGTGAGTGATAATAGTATAAAAGAAACCTACCTTCTGGTCCTCCATGGCTGACTGCCGAGAAACACGGCCCTCCTCGGCCTCTTAGACTCCTAAGACGCCTACAAGGTGCGTGAGTAGCATCTTAAGACGTACATATTGTGTTTGGATTATCCTCAGGTTAATACATATCTAAAACCACGTGCAGTGGGAGGTCACGTCCAGCATCCGAGAACCAGAGACGCTACCTGCCCAAATACTGGTGACCAAATCGCATCTGTGCGCCCGAGGCAAAGACTGCATATGGAGCTTCCCACTCCAGGCAACCACCAGAAATGGCCACAGGCTACAACGCAGCGCTCTATGATAGTCTCCTCCCCAGTATAAAAAAAGCAGACCTTATGCCGTCCATGGTGTCAAACTCAGGCCAAAGAAAGGAAATACTTCCGTCTAGGCATATGGATTTAATGAAGGACATGTTCGGTGATGCCATCGACCTTCGCAATGATGAATACAAACATGCTAAACATTCTCTAGAAATATATCTGAACGATCAGCAAAATAACCCAAGGTTGACTCTAATTTGCCTAGAAAGCTTAAGATGGCTAGACCTGAAACGATTGCCCGATTATGTGTGGCCTATTTTGGAAGCTGGTGGCGAAGGCATAATTGCCGTAGGCATGTGTTGAGTTTATAGCCCATTTGATACAGTTAAAGTTTTAAAACAATAAAACATAAAACACAGGGCCATCACCGACGGTGCTAATTTTCAAATGGGGTGATGGGCTCTGTGAAGTGCCCTGCCCCCTACTGACAAAAAAGTATACTACCACAGAGGTACATGAATGTCACAACAAAGGCCTCAGACAGAGCATCTGAGAGGGGGACTTAGGAAAAAGTGTATTTTATTATTGGAAACAAATGACGTCTGCCTTTGTTAAGTTATTTTTTCCTATAATTCACTGTCAGTCACAGATTGACAGGTATGGACTGGATGTAGTTTATGCATATTTTCGTCGTTTGGGTGGGGTTGGGAGAGGTAGCCGAGGTGCATATCGGCTTAGAAAAGCTTCACCTCATAATTGAAGCATGCTGGGGAGTAAACGTTTGTCCACATATCAATGACAATATCACGCATTGGAGATTCATAGGCGAATTGCTCCAATATATTAGATGAATGTGATTGGCCTTCAGACATAATGTATCTTCTTCATCGTCATTAGCCTTGAATGTTGAGCTGTGCTGTGCTCACAAGAACGGAAGTCGTAACACTTTCTGCCACACCCAGGTATTGTTTTAGACACGTGTAAATGTCACAGGTGACAGAATAGAAAGCAATCACCAGTATTTTTCCCGGGATGTTTTTCTCTGACAAGTGCTATATGTGACACATAGAATGGTACTGGGAGTGTAAAGAAATAACCTATATAATGTGACATATTGAAACGAATTGATAGACATATAAGTACATATACATGTTATTTATATGCGTTTTGGCCGTTATAATCAGGGATATGGAAGATACATAGCAAGGACCTTGTGGAAGACCCATTTCCATATATAGTTAATCATCAGACCGTGTTTGCGACTCTTACTGGTTCTGGTTTGTTTTATAAGCTCATCATCATACGGGAAGCCTCCCAATAGTAGTTTCCCCTCACCCACCTAGGTGACGCCACCAACAGCCTCCTGGACCACTTTTGTTCCTTTGTAGGCCCTGATTCTACATGAATGCAAGGGCATTTTCGGCATAGTCCATTTAGCTATTATAACTATAAGGACCCAATTCTAATTGAGGCGTGCACATTATCATGCATTTTCGGGCATACATGTGTATATAAACATTGTATATCGATTTGACCACATGTGCTAATTCCCTTTTCAGTTTTAATAGTTCCTGTTTTTGAGGAGTGTGAATGGAATAAGGACGTTCTTCTCTTCTTTTCCTTTGAAAAGTGAGAGGTGGAAATGTAATACACAGTAAACCGCTTTGCTAGAATGATTAGAAATAAACTAAGGTGTTTTTTTCAAGGGCTCTGTTTTCCTTTTATCCGTACTTAAAGTTGCAAAGTTTACCAGAAATGTCGCGTTTTAGCGATTTTACCTTGAACATCGCCATACATTTACTTTGGTAACTAACCCTATCAACCCTTCCTTTACCGTACACGCATTATTGCGAGTTTTCTGTACAGGACCGTACATACATTAATTCGAGTAATTCGCCGATTTTTGGCCGATTTTGGCCGATTTTTGACCCCTTGTGGTTTGTCTAAAAGTTGGTAGAATCCCACATTTTTTTCTGACAGTAGTCTATGGAATATTGTCTCTGCCCATCTTAATCCATTCATACAAATGTAGTGGTTCGGAATCTCAGAAAGAGAACAAGAACGTCAGTTTCCAAGTGCGAAGTAGAAAGAGTGTTTTATTCAACGTATCCCTGTTACAATTGAATCTGGTCTTAACCCGAAGGGTAAGACGAAGCAGTACTGCTGGTTCAATCTAGCAATTGGGGTAGGGTAATGCTGGGAGTCAGCCGGGCCTGCACTGACTGGCGACTAGACGAGGAGGGGAGGTTTATATACCCCCTTTGGATGTGAAATCGACATGATCACGTGTCGGTTGGCTCCCGCCTGAAACGTGGTGCGCAGTACCCGAGAGAGGACAGTCGCCCCCTCTGGGATACCGCCCACACTAACGCCAGGCGGGAACAACCCGAACTAACCCTCCTCGGTCACCTGGATGGAAATGATTACAGTAGTAAACCCCTACACAAGCATCCAATATCTCATAAATTCTGGGCATCTCAACTTGGATGATATTTAACTCATTTTCAATATGATTTGAGCAATATTTAAGGCAAAAATAAAAAATTAAAGGTCAAACAATACAGTTTTTTTGGTGAAAAATGTTTTTGTCCAATTTTTCATGCTGAAAAAGATGATACCAAAGGTTAAGGTCCATTTTGATGCATTCTGGCCTAAATGTAAGTTCCGATGGCAACATATACACTAAAATAAGTTATATTTAATTTCAAATAGGGCTTTATCTTCCTAATTGGAAGACTTAGGGCGATTTGGCTATCTTACTTTCTGGTTATTCAATATTGTTCATTTTGTCATAGATGTACTTCTAATTTAAATATGTACAAAATTCTTTCAGTTTCCAAAAGGTTAGGCCATCCCCTAAATCCCAATATCCCATTTGAAATCTGGAAAAATCTGGTTTTGGGATGGGTGTCTTAATGTGGAGCCTGGTAAAGGAAGAGTTAATTAGAACAGCTCTGTAGAATTATTATGACCTTGGTTTTGACACCAACTTGGTGTTTAGGTATTGGTTTATAAAGAGGTAAAGTGGCTGTCGTGTGGACCACATTTGATACCATCCTGCAGCCAAGAGTTCATTCAGCCATTAAAACCGGAACTACGAATGGAGAGTGATAGAAAGACTACACTGGGTACACTGCACAACGAGGTCGATCGCCGGGAATCGGCTTGCATCGTGGCATATGACGACAATGACGGCACGTCAGGTTGGATGACGTCACAATGGTGGTGATCCTCAAGTGACCAATTAGCGGACAGTATCTACCCGGGGGGGGGGGGGGGGGGGGCTGATTGGGCAGGTTCTATGGCGTGGGATTCATTAAGTACAGTTCTTTATCTCTCACCTTTTACCACCAGGAAGGATTATGTGAAACCAATGTCGGCCAATATATATTACTGCCCCACAACGCTGTCGCCGACCTTAGGAATACTTGTAGAACTCCCACCTAGTCTATAACTAAAGGCTGGTCTTATGTAGGTCGACATGGTAGCTTTCCTGCTGAATAAGCCTATCTGACTGGGATATCGATAAGTGGATTTTGATTTGGAAGGAATGGTTAAGGAGTATCGAGGATACGTAGTAGTTAAAGGACTAGTACCAATCTGTACGCGAAATACAGTGAAGGAGCCTTATAGGCCTTATAGGCTCCTTCACTGTATTTCGCGTACATATTGGTACTAGTCCTTTAACTACTTTATGCCACTAGCTGTATAAACAAAGAGGTGCAGGACTTGTGACAAGAATGCCTGGCTAATACATGTAGCCCGTCTCCCATCTTTTAATTGCCAAATGCCCCTTGAATCCGTTACTGGTACCTATATAGCTTAAAAACGGCCACAAAAATGCAAGAAATACACTACCGTACCGTCGCGATTAAGCGCCGGGGCGCTCTTCAATTTGGCGGGGCTCTTACACAGGCGCTTATACAAGACAGGCGCTTATTCAAGGTCATAAATTTAGTGCTTAAGAAACATTTGGGTAACCCTATACCCCCGGCGCTTATTCAAGACCGGCGCTCTTTCAAAACCAGGCGCTTTATCGCGACGGTACTCATCGAACTCGCACAATGGGGGAATGTTTACCAATAGCTTTGGCAGAGAATTTAGATTATAAAAAAAGTGATGGACAGGCCATTTTATTTGTTGATATAATCTGAGACAAACATCAGAGACATCGGAAATATAAAGAAGAATTCTCAAGCATGGAAAGATGCACTTTATATCCTTGGTAATCATTTTACTTTTAAAGGGACATTGACTTAACCGGCAGCTGTTTAATCATACTATTCACTAAGTCACTGCCCCATCCGTACACTCATGCAATTATATCTGGCTAGAAGTCAGGGTTCCTTAAAGAAACCCACTGCCCTGCCAGCCCTAGTGAAATCTGCTGACCCAAATCAGGCTGTGCCCCATCTGTACTCTCATGCACGAGCGTTTCAAGTCTTGTCTTTGGGCGTCATTTCCGAGAGCGTCGATAAAACTCTGCTTTGCCGCACCCTCCCCTATTCGGCCTGACGCCGCCTATCGCGACCTGCCATCTCGCGCTTCCTCGCGAGACTTGTGACGCCATATTGGAATCTCGCGAGAGTTGCCCCGGCGACGTGGCCGGTCCGCTTTTGGAGCCCGATACGAATGCTGATGGGCTGGTCGGGGTGGGGGTAGGGTGGGGGATTGACCACCTTCACTTCACCCTTTCCTCCCTATATGTATGGACGATTTGGAGTAAAGTGGGGAGCTTAATAGTCTGCTGGTCAGGGTGGTGGAAAAGGGCTGTTTTCATGACCAACATGGCGCTGATAGTACAATTTAAATGAAAATAGTTCTTAGTAGAGTCAATTTGGGCAGTAGACCTCAAGACGAAGAAGTAGTTCCTAACTTGATGAATTACTTTTAATGGTACTAGTGTAATGACTCAAGTACGAATAGGTCCTTGCCCCGGGTCCTTGCAATAAAACACCATGTCAATTTGAGCCCGAGGAGGGGAACATAAAGCAAGCACAATATGCCCGACGCCGACTGTATGGATTGTAGAACTAGACTAAGGATTAGTTTATCCCAAATCTACTGTGGACAGTCACCAAAATAATCGAGAACAAAATAAACTCATACCAATGGAGACTCTAAAGAAGGGCTATAAACATCAAGTGGCCTGAAAAATCTCAACCAAAAGACTAAACGAGACATCAGAGGAGAGAAAATGCAGTAAAACCGTCAGAACAGATAGTTCGGGCATGCAGTAAGACTGGATAGCTACACTCCAGCCAAACAAGCACTGGAGGAAGCCATAAGGGAGCGGTCATTTTTTAACAACAGGGGGGGGGGTTGGTGGATTTTCGTGCGAGCGGGTCGAAATTTGTTTGGTCCCCTGCATGGTAGGGGTCGAAATTTGTTTGCACCCCCCCCAGGCAAGTTGAAATTGAGCGCAGCTGACTCCTTTGAGCTATATTCAAGGGGTCCTAATGTTTTTGGTCCCCCCAAATCCACCAACCCCCCATGTTGTTAAAAATGACCACTCCCTAAGAAACATCAAAATGCTGAGATGGGGACAAAGACCAACCTGGATAAAAAAACTATAGAGAAAGACCTCAAGAAACTGGGAATGACAATAGATGTAATGCAAAGGAAGTAGCAGAAAGCTGAAAAGAGAGGGTAAATGGACAACTCGATGGCACATGCACAGCCCCGTCGTGCGTAACGGAAGAAGTTATAACAAGACAGTTAACTGGAGATATTGAACTTTCTTCAATATGCAGAAATAGTTCTTCCTGTGTTTTCTCCCAGAAACTGAGAGGCAACTGTAGGCTAGCCTTTTTTCACCAGTTAATGTACGATGGTATCAGAATAGTTTTCAGTGGAATATACTACTGCATTGGATTAAGGGTATTCTGCTGCCGACAAATGCTAATCTAGATCTGTTCCTCATCGGTCAAAGTTTACTATGTTAAACTTTGTCGGATGAGCAACAGTTGAAATGCCTCCGGTCAATTTATTGACAGGGGAATACTTCTGTATACAAGAACTCCACCTAGCAAACTCACCGATGTTTTCTGAGGAGACTCCATTGTCGAATAATTTACTTGTTTGTGTAAACATTATTACACAACACGTCAACCTTTCCATTTGTGCCAGGCTGAACATTACATAGAGCACACCTCACACAATATACACTTCCTAGACACACGGTCTACTACACTGACACAGGCCCGCACATTTTTTGCCAGGATAGAACATCTCATATACCTGTGATATTTCCAGCTTCTAGCAGAGATGCCATGTTTAATAAAGACTCCCCACCAGAGGGGAGTCCACTAAGAACCTGTTTGGAGAGTGTCAGCAAGGTTTGTCGGCCATTGGTATTCTGCACGGGGCGCGTCCACCAATCAGCATGCAGCAGAGGGGTGGGCTAATCAACTGGGGAAAACAGGAAATGATGAGGAAAAGTGAAAGAACAAATGGGATGTTGTAGCCACGCAAGATGTATGCCCCTAAACTGTGTGCCTTGACTTTGTTTTTGGTGCTCCATATTGAGTTCCAGGTATTTGATAGTGCAGTGTGATGCTTTATATGGGAGCAGGCATGCAGAAAGGATGACCCGAGCATGGCACGTGGATCGTCCTTCTATACTTGGGTGCTCACCTTTTTCTTAATATTTCCTCAGGATGACATTTTCGAAATAAGTATACTTCTTTTTTCAATTTCTTTATTCATGACGAAAATGTGAACAAGATGAATTTTCTCCTTCTCATGAAGTATCATGTTATAATGACAATCTGTGATTTACAAAACTATTGTATCAGAGATATAATGGCTAAGCTGAACTATAACCTGGATCAGACATGATTTGAATGATTACTAAAGAATTTTTATTATAGTCACTAGGTGATATTGCGACTTACTAAATACCCTGCCACTATGGAAAAAAAGTAATATAATTCATATAGCTGTCAACATCATGTCAAAATCTGAATGACAATTACATCAACCTCTCACCAAAAGCAATTATCTGACATCAGAGCTGTGACAACGGTGTCATTGTGATATATAAAACACTAAATGACCAGATTTAACACCTGTTCCAGATGTGATATGAACGAGATATGTCATAGTGATTGACACTGGTGAGCCAGTCCGGCCTGGCTGAGGGTGAGGAATTTTCACAAAAAAAGGTGATACCCATAATGATGGACACAATGATGCATATCGAACTAGAAAACAAGTTTTTTTAAAGCCAATGTCAGGATTTTCATTGTGCCTGTATGTATCTATCGCAAACTCCACGGAAACCCAGTGTTCATCATTGTCACAGGAACAAACATAACTTGTCTTGCTTACACACACAGAAAAGTGAGAGTCATTGTCGCTAAAACTAGTTTTAGCGACAATGACTCTCACTTTTCTGAGGGTGTACTTTGCTGTCACCCACTCTCCCTCATCCTCCGCGATTTCACCTTTTCTAAATGAAAAAGCCTGTGCATGACTTTATGCTTCAAAGGGCCTACGCATGCGGCGATTCTCGGACCACAGGGGGTGGGAGGTCGGCGGTGGTAAAAATGTCTCATGATGAGGAGGTTAAATATCGCCACCTTCCCTCTTGTTAAAAATTGATCACTCCCTAACTCATAGTTTCGCCAGTCAATCCCTCAATTTCTCCATCTGTTTCCCTTTCTCCTCCTGCCAGCCCATTTCACTCTCTTCTCATCCACCTTTCTTCAAATTGCTGTCTATGTTCCTTTGCTTTCACCCCGGGGGAGACAAGAACTGGGTTGTCTCCCCTGCTGCAACCCCTGAAGCATGAACAATGCCGCATGGCGCCCCCTGGTGGAGCAAAACAACACTAGGAGGTACTGGGGGCTGGGGCAGCCATGTGCACGTGATAAGGTATCACAACACAGAATGTTGTGTCTCCCACAGCCCCAGGCTACATGCAGGAAGCTAGGGGACACACAGGCAACTGGCCAGCACCCTAAGGCAATGGGGGCCTGAAACAAATCAATGGTGGGTGGGTGGGAGGACATGCATGAGCAGTGCAATATGGTTGGTACCCAAAGACTCTGCTAGGGTTTGTTTTGAGTTAAAATTCTAGGGTTGGTATAAAACAGGTCAGGGAAGAACTCACTGAATTGAAGACGCCAACATTGGCCATATTGTTCCAAGTGCCGGTATTCCCTTTCAGCATATTGGAGAGGATGTTTGAAAAGGTCCACCCAATTTATTGAACAAATTAGAATTTAGTAGCAGCATATTACATGTATTTCTTTTGAGTTTTAATGCTTATTTAATCATAAATGCTTGTTGTCTCTTTGAATACAGACGCAGTGCGAACCTTTAGCGGCTCACATGAAGTGCACTCTCTTAGTTTTCTTCGCTCTTTGCTGCCAGCAGGACTTGATGCCGTTTTGCTCATCCCTGTGTATACTCAGATATACACAACCCCATTTGTATGCTGTCCATGTCGGCCTCCCGTCTACATATTGACTTACCACACCACTGTCGCATAACATGCCATTACGACACCCCTTTTTACGACAACCATTATTCGGCAGATTTACATGCGCAGTACCCCTTTCCCATCAGGCATTGCGCGGGGTCAGGCCTATCTATAGAGACTAAATAGTTTCACAATAACAGTGCATCCAGAACTTTCAAAGTAGTGCATAAAAACCTGAGTGCACATGGAATAAGTATGGACATCACATCTATATAGGGGGGTTACCAGTGTAGCCTGCATCGTAATAAAGAGAGGATTACAGTATAATTAGTGCATTCCATAAATGTCTCCCCAGTGGCATAATGTACGAAAAGTCGGGGTTTCTTGAAAGCCTACTTGATGTATACGGAAATCCTATGTTAAGCTGATAGACTTTAATGGGGTTGAAGTATGCACGAAGGGGCCTTCATGAGCTATTCAGAGGGGGTCTTACCTAAAGTGAAAACTTTTGAATGAGAAAAATCAACCTTCGTATAAATACTCGGACCCAATGGAAGAACGGCCCAAGACGGAGGCTGTTCACCTTTGGCCAATAATCCTATAATAACTAAAACACATAGTGCTTCAATGATGGGCCGTAGAAATTCATACTAAGGAACCACAGACCGACTTTTCATGAAGGGCAGCTTCTAGAACACACTATAGGCTACTGACTCTATTATCGTCCATCATGCGCCATATATGGACATGGTGAGTACTAGTGCTGCATTTCAATCAGACTCCTAATGCCACAAAATGGCCGTCCACTTTGGCGCGACGCGATAAGGAGCACCGAGTGAAATGGCCTCGCTGCGTCTTACACGTCATCCCAGCGTCTGTTCGTGATGATAAATACCTCACTTTTCTTTATATATAGCCATATTTGTACATATGGACCAGGCCAATAGTGCTCATAAGTACTTATAACTCATTCAGTCCCTTATACAAGCCATCTAACCATGCATGGTATAATGGCAGGTCGTGATGCCTGGGAAATTAACAACACCCACTCTGGCCAAAAGTCAATATAACTGTCCCATCTATCAAGGAGGGATCTGATTCCCATAACACAGTATCGTTCCAAGTTTTCTAATGGTCTCAATGGTATTGTAATGTTACAATTCCCATTATTTTGAATCAAGCTGACCAAGGTCTTTGTTTAAGATTCACTATACTACCAGTACCACTCAGAATGGTGACCAATTGATTGGTGAGTACTTTTAAATACGACCACTCAGAGCAGCGATCAAGTTAGTATAACTTTTTGTAAACTCAGAACGGTGACAAAGTTATTAGTCAGGACTGCTGTTCACTCTCACCCACAACGCTGACAGCATGCTAGTTAGGACAATTAATGGTGAGCAAGATTTTTTTAGGATGTTGTTTATTACCCTGTCAAATATATACAGCGCTACGCTGGTATTTGTAACAATTCAGCAGCGTGCCATGTTTGCTCACAAATATGATGTTTCAAATATTTCCAGGAATAACTAAAGTTATTTGTTAGGACTTCCACTACCATGAACCACTCACTACTGTTACAAAAATATATGTTAGTACTTCCACGACGACCACTCAGAGCAGTGCGCAGGTTATCATTTAGGACTTACACTGCCAACACTAAGAGCTATCACCAACCGGACATTGATTATCTAACATTACAATGTGACCAAGCTCTTGGTAAGGATCTTCATTATGCCAATCAGAACAGTGAGCAGTTTCATTTTATATTAGTTACCTAGGACTTTCCCTACTACTCAGTGAGCAGTGAGCAAGTTATGAACCAGGATGTTTACTACCACTCACAACGCTGGCCAGGTTATTTATTAGGACCACTCAGAGCATTTGCCAAGTTATTAGAAAGGACTTTCACTACTACTCAGAACTGTGACCAAGTTATTAGCTAGGACTTCCACTTGTTGTCTAAGACCACTCTCCCCAATAGTCCCCTCTCAGACAGGCACTATCAGCGTACCAGAGAGGGTTGCTAGTCTCCACCCTCCCCTTAATACCACACACAGCTTTGAAGGCTACCAGCTGTCTTTTTATGTTACATTAGCGGGCCTCCTTGGGTCCGGCCAGCTGCCCTTTCTCAAGTCACCGTTTTGAAGGACGCGCTGCCATCTGCTGGGCAGCTGCGGAACTACTGGCCGGAAGTGTATGCTGGGGGAATTCACTGCGGGAACAGGTGTCGGCGTAATCATGGGGAGGTCTGTAGCCTGCAGTGTCCCGTCTTGTGTTAACGAGATCTGATGTGAAGTTTGGGATCGCGAGGTGGAGGAGGGGTGGAGGGAGGCTAGGGGAAGGGAAGGAGGAGGGGAGGGGAGGGAGAAAGAGAAGGAGGGAGGGGGGATCAGAGAGGGGAGTGAAGGAGAGGAAGGGAAAGGGGGCAAAGCGGGAAGTGAGAAGGATGGGAGGGAGGACAGGGAGGTAAGGAGGGGCAGGGAGGGGCAGGGATGGGCAGGGAGGGGTAGGTAGAGGCCGAGAGGGGCAGGGAGAGGCAGGGAGAAGTTCTAAAAGAGGGCAAAGAGGAAAGAAGTAGAAAGAAATATGCAGAGCAATGAGACGAAAAATAACACTACGCAAAACTTTAAGTGAAGCTCAATCCTCCGAAATGTTAGTCCTATGTTCAGAAACGTCTGTTTTCCTAATGCCTATGAATGTGATGACTGTGATGTCATATTTAGGAGACTCATCACACACAGATAAACAACATAACTCAACAGTCCACACATTGTCCTGAGGTCATGGCACATTTCTAGTGAGCCAGGTAAAAACTGATTCTGATGTTAGAATGGGGAGATGATCATATTTTTCTTATCCTGAAATCATCCATTCCATTGCATTTATACACCTGAACTCCTGTGAATTCCCCCGTCCTCCCCACCCCTGCCTCACCTAAAGGTCATCTCCGGCCACGTGGAAAAATAATTTGCCTCTGAATATTTCGCAGACCACCCTTAGGGTATAAGTGGCCTTGGACAGGGTGAATCTTCTCCGAGTGATTGGGTGTCGAAGTGGTTAGTTTTTAACACAGGTATGCCTGTTGTGTGAGCTATTCTGCTGTTATTACCCAGCATTACCAGGGTATCAGGAGATCATGTTCCTCCGTGTGAGTGGCCTTGTAGGTATATATAGGTACCCTCTGTTATCTGCGTCTTACTACAGAAAGTCGGCCAATGCCCTCCAGGAGTATCAGCATCGTATCATAAGGGTGTTTGTGTGGTTGTCAAGTGGGCATACTTCACTGACCTGCAGCTGGCATAATACATTACACTGTGCTTTTTCCAGGGGTCTGATATACTCAAAAGGGACATCTCAATGATATATGTAGGATTTACATTGCCAAATTCGACCAGACATAGTATTCGACTGCACTGGGGAAAATACAGCCCATGTACACATAGCCTACCTTTATATACCCAACATTATAATCTTATTGTTCAAAATGAAAGAAAACATTACATGATGAAAATAAAATAAAAATTCTTAATTCACTATAAGACGTCTGTAGGCTTATACATCCCAGCAAAAAGGCCAAACGGTTGTCGTCTTTAATCTTGGCTTGAGGCCGACCAGAACGACTGCTCCCCTTCTCTCTAAATTGAAGAAGCCAACCTCTCAGAGCCCCCTGGGACAAGTCCTCCCCACCTCATCCCTAGAGCAATCTCTATAAATTTCCTCTCACACGTTACACTTTACATCTCGGTCTCAAGCTCCAATTTGAGGGGTTATGTAGAAAAGCGCATAGATCATCCTTCCTGCTTGACTGATGTTCAAGCAGGAAGGAACAAACAACATGTGGTAAAAAAGGGACGGGGGGGGGGCATGGAGATAGGAAGGTCCTGCCTCCCTCTCTCTGCATGCACCGTATCCATTCTGTGTGACTGCTCCAAAGTCTTCGATGGGTGGCAAGAAAGGACAGGAAGAGGGACTGATCAGAAACTGCCCTTCCGGCGCCATACCCTCTGTTCACTATAACCAATGTTCTGATCCAAACAGGTGCACTCTTTAATTGTTTAATCAAGAATAGCAACAAACGGATATACAAATGTATGAAGATTGTCTGTAATCACTTTGCAACATTGTGGAAGACAACAAAAACCTTTCCAAACCAAAATTCTCGGGTTATGATGTCTGACATTTTTGGGACAGAGCTGACCAAAACAATGCACGCGGTGATCTCTGTCAGGAGAGTGTTCCTTCGGGTGTCCATGCAGCACCCTGGAGAGAGAGGTAAGTATGCAGTACGACCCAGAGGTGGGTCACTCCAGGGGGACAGACTTCAAACGGCTTGTGTCAAACATGTAGTTGATTATGTCGGCCGGGCGGTCAGAAGGAATGAGGGATGACACCCTGGGGTCTGGGTCCCCGCTGGTTAGCGGTAATGGCTGGGGATGAGCGGCATAGATGAGATACAGCATACTTATATAAATGTAATTCTATCTTGGAGCACTTCTGGACTGTTTCAATTGAATGCCTGTCAGTTCTGGAATTTGTAGGTGGAAGAAACTGACTTGACATCACAGGATTACTGTCAGAGGTAACATCAGAGGAGAAAGTAAATTTGAAATAAAGAGATGTTTGCAATGGTTCAATTTAAACATTGAAATACATTCCTGAATACCACAATATGCCATGCAACCATGCCTGGACCTTTGACTGAGACTACCCCTGAAGACCACTGTGTTCCTGAATATACTACTGCTATTTATTTTTTATCAAATACGACTGTCTCATTGATTTAACCAAGGAGGGCCGTATTACACACCACCTGTTAAATAACCCATGGCCGTATTACACGACCCTTTGACGTCATCAAAATGGCGGTTTGTTTACATTTGAACGGGGTAGAAAAAAGCTACCTTAAGCCCTCTACCTCCTATAGGCCCTAATAATTCTGAATCGAAAAAAAGGTAAAAAATAAACACATAGGCACACTCGATTTTGGTCTGTTGGAGGGTTAACTATTTCACCTGTTGAATGTCAGGCCGCATTTCACTCGGCCTACGGCCGCGTGAAATACAGCCTGACATTCAACTCGTGAAATAACCCTCCAACAGACCAAAATCTTGTGCACCTTTGTCTATATATGCTTACTTCCTCCTACCACCCTGAATAGTAGGCTTACTGATATTCGCCTATATTTCCCTCTTCCACCCTTGAATGCCACTGTCTGCCTGCCCCTGCCTACCTCTATACCTACTCGATCTGAATACCATGTATGAATCCTTCATTCATCTCTAAACTCAAGTCTTCCTGTCATTGCTGAATAGTCCTCTATGTCTACTCCCTGACACCCCAAAATAAATTACTACCACCGCTGAATATCCCTGTAAGGTAGATACACCAGGGGATGGACACATACCTTGAGATGAGACGGACACTTAATTTTGTGAATAGTAGTCATATGTGTCCGACTCATGGTGAATCTACCACATGTCTACCACTGCCAACCCTAAATACCGCTTTACACCTACATCCCCTGAATATATACACCCCTGAACAACAGCCCCCCACTCGACATCCCTGAATGCCCCTGTATTTCTGCCTCTTCACTCCCTAAATACCACTGTCTGCCTGCCACCCCTAAATACCCATGTATGCCCATGTCCCCCTGCTACCCATGACCATTGATCCTGAGATGCTCAGAAATTCCGAGTGAGCTGCTCGGGTCAGCGCTGTATGAAGAGTCCACCAGCCTCCAGTCGGCAGAAACTGTATTTAATTATATACACCAGGATGATAACCGGTCAATTCTGTCCTGCGCCCAAGGTTTCCGTCTCTGCTTCCGAGCGGACCCGGCATGACCTCTCTCTATCGATCCCTAGTCGACTGGTACACACTTCGGCAAGGGCTGGCCGTGGGGGGGGGGGGGGGGGGGGGGGCTGGGAGGAAGGGATAGGAGGATGAGAAATTGGGGAACAAGGAAAGACCATCTCCATACAGGGATTCAAGCCAGAGGAGGGGGGAGAGGAACATTACAAGGCTAGGGAAGAGAAAAATATACAGGATAGACAGAACTTATGGGAAAAAAAGGGATAGGAATTCGAGAAAGCAGGAAAATACACAGATAGAAACAGAAGAATTGCATAAGAAAAATGACATTGTTCAGCATATTTAAGAAACAAAAGCTTTGGCCGACTGATGACCTCGGGTGGCCAGCATTCAGCCATTTCCTTCCGCCAGTCACTGGGGGATGACACTGATGGACAGATGTGAGCAGCTATGCAGAAAGGATCCCCCGTGAGCAGCTATGCAGAAAGGACCCTTCCTTGCACCTCACGCCGTCCAAGCTTGTATCCTTTTTGTTCCCAATGGGAGCAGCCAAGCAGAGAGGATATGGGGCATCCTTTCAGCGTGGCTGCTCACAATTACTCATTTAATGGGCCCTAATGAAATGAAATAATAAAATTTAATGATTAAATTGAAACAAAATGTCAATGAGCACTGATGGAGCCATGTACCATCAGATGGGCAGTGGTGGTTATGGCGCAACAGAGTTTGGGTTTAAATTTGACAAGTGTTTGATCTGGGATTCAACATAAAGTTTCCTAAGATAAGATTGGTTTTCAGTGAATAACAGCAGTTAAAACATTTATTGTGATACAAAATATCAAATAACATACATTGTTACAACACAACCAGACATAATTTCTCTGTTGGTCAGGTGGGAGATGATGGATGAAATGACACCAAGTACCACCCGAATATAGCACCTATAGGTAGAGTGCAGGAGAAGGGGCTTTAGTATAGGAGATGAAAACTGTAGATAGAGGTGAAGAGAAGAAGGTGTCATCATGTCTGTAGTTAAAAGGATAAGAAGAGAACCAATTTCTATCGGCTTAAAAATGTGCCATCGGAATTAAGCCGGCAGTGGCGGCTGGAGGGGGCGTCTTGCCGGCGGGGAACACGACTTCTGGGTCGATACTTACATATATGTCTGTACGTGTGTGTGGGAGGGGGGGGGTGAAGTAGAAGCCCCCCCCTCCCATCTTCCCAACTCCCCAGCACCACATTGACTGGGCTCAGATGGTGAGGTGCACAGACAGTTTGATCCCAAAAATATCACGGCATTACTGGCCATGTTTTATATACAATGTACAGAATTCGGATATATTCTGATATTACATGCTTAAGTATTCACCAGAAAATGGGGTTTTAGCAGAATATTATCAGTAACCTTTATAAACTTACATGTGGGTGAGATAATGTACAGCCGCCTTCTGATAAGTTCTTTAAGACATTGGTGTGAATGTAATTTGTTGCTGGGTTTATATAATTGCTTTTTCCGTTTAGAAAGGAATGCCATACTTCAAATTAAAAAAACACACAAAAAAAACAACGATGCTATCGACTAATATCAGTTGCATATCAGTCAACACAAGCTTATCTCGTGGAGTACTGCGAGTGCCATGCACTTTTGTAAACAATTCAGAAGCCCTTTCTTGCAAGGGACGGGGCGGGGTTGAATGACCCATGCATTGTAAATAGCTAAACAGCAACAGCACAACCTACCACAAATGCAGGTCACCCAAAGTTTCCTTCGGTGCTGCCCCAATCTGGTGAAGTGTACATACAATTCCCTGCCCCTGACCACTGGCCGCCAGCAGAGACCAGGCTAAATAATGAACGCTCCCCTCCATGACAAAATGACCGTGAGATAGATAAGGCAGCCCCGCAGGAGCCCCCTAGACAGTCTGAATATGGAGGGAATCACAGATAAGGGCTGGGCCGCGCTGATTCCATCCCCCACTTGTTATTAACCCAAGTTACAATGCGCCCGGATGCAATCTGATCTGGGTCAAAGAAAACGTCAATTGTCGCGTAACTCGCTCGAGAAATCTTAATAATGGGATATAGCAGATAATAGATATGAAATGCTTTGCAGAGGGGCTTCAAGGTGTTGGCTTGATTTTGAAAAAAGTGAAATATTTGCACTAAGAAAAAGTTGAGGCCGGGCCTGCAATGTCGGGTGAGCTGAACCAACTGTTTGTGTTTGGCCTAAGGCGTCATGCATCCCTTCACAGACCACCGGGGGCAGAGGCACTTTTTAACAATAGGAGTATGGAGGGGGGGGGGGGGGGCGATTTTTTTTCCACGCCCTCCTAGAGGGCTCAAACATTTTGCCCCCCGGCTAACAGGTCGAAAATCGGGGCCTGCGCGACCTTTGAAGCATAGTAACGAGCTGGGTTTTTGTTGCTATTGCTGAAAACAGGTTTTTTTTTGTTTTGCCCCCACCTCTCAAGAGGGGATGAAACCTTTATCCCGCGGACAAGGAGTCCAAATGTTTTACCCCCGCCCCCAAGTCACCCCCCCCCCCCGTATAGTTAATCAAGGAGCACTCCCTGAGAAGTACTGGAGGAACTCAGGAGCAGTCAGGCAAGACAGGGTGTCAGCCATTAATACCTTAATGCGTTATGTCCATTGTCATCTTAATGCAAGAATGACGCCGTGGTAGGTCTATTCACGGGGGCTGCATTCATGCACCATAATGACCCTTCAGCAGTGGCGGGTTACTTTCATTCATGAGGATAAAGGGGACAACATATTAAAGCACTATCCTGCCCTAAAAGGGTTATCTACCAAGTGTATATCTAGTATTAGCCCAGTACACAATTAGCCCCCTATTAAACTGTGTCGGAATGAGAAGGATGACTACTATACAGTTGTAGCTAAAGGTCCTGACGAATTTTTCTTGGTGTGGTTGATTAGAGACGTAACATTTACCCATAATCGGGATCCATGGGCTGAATGATGCAGTATATATAGGTCGTTTAGATGATACTTCACTTCTTTTGTTCTAGAGTTGGGGTTGGTGAGGGGAGGGGTATGTAAAGAACAGGGTACAAATCTGATACGACCCCCTTATTGATTTGTGATTTCCCAGTAGCCAGCACATTAAATTGGCAGATGCTTGGACACCGAACCCCTATGGTACATGTGTGTTCCGCGTGTTGTGAGTAGTGTACTGGGAGTGGGCATGGTAGCTGGTACCCGTGGCTTGTACTATACACTTAAAGGGTGGGGGGAGATCTCTTGGACTCAATATCGGCTATAGATATAGTAGTAAATGATGTGTAGATCTGGTGTATGGAGCATGAGGAAGATTCAGTACTTGAAAGTAGAAAGATACTTCTGTAATAACGAGTTGGTTATCTTCTGAAATCCATGCCTGTAGAAACCCTGTGGACTTCAGTTCCTCTAATTGCCACAGGTCGTCACCTATGCCCCACTCAACACAGACGTGACTGCTATACTAGAGACCTGATGATGTCCATCACTGGTCACTTCAAGGTATGGAAATATATTGGAAACATAGCTGGTTATTGTGTTCTGATGTATCAAGACTGTAACCAGCACAGCACAATGTATATTGTGGACGTGTGTCTGACAAAGTGAAAGTGAGAGGGAGAGGGAGAGGGAGAGGGAGAGGGAGAGGGAGAGGGAGAGGGAGAGGGAGAGGGAGAGGGAGAGGGAGAGGGAGAGGGAGAGGGAGAGGGAGAGGGAGAGGGAGAGGGAGAGGGAGAGGGAGAGGGAGAGGGAGAGGGAGAGGGAGAGGGAGAGGGAGAGGGAGAGGGAGAGGGAGAGGGAGAGGGAGAGGGAGAGAGCAGGCCGGAGGCTGTGTCATTGCAAATAACAATAATATGTGGACACTTACAAATGCTCTGCGTGACAAATGGTGCAATGTCATGGAGTGTACCGAATAGCCCATATATATTTACGACAGCTTAAATTAATCATCGGGGTGCATGAAGCATTTACAAAGGTCCACACATTTTTCTCATGTATGGTGAAACAGCCACCTGGTTTGGGGGCCGTGGGGGGGGGGGGGGGGGGGGTGATCTGTGACTGTTTCTGAGGTGGACGTGGATGATGAGAAGGGTGGCACAGGTGACCGAGGCTGGCGGAGGGATACATGCCCACCCTGATAGCACAGTTACCAATTTACATTTCGTTGTGACGGACAAGGACCGGATTTACCCTTCATTTCTAATTGCTTCTCCATCCGCAATCAACCCCACGCCACTCCCTCCAAAGCTACCGCCGAGCTGTTCCCGCCCTGAAAAGAGCGGGAAGTCTTCATTGTCGTCTGCTAGACTGCAGGCTGTTTGAAAGGGCGGCGTAATATCATATAGTGGCGGGCCGGGCCGCGCTGAAAGACTGCAATTGATAGGCGAGGGAAGGGGATTAGGCGGCAATAATGTGTTTAAATTACAGTGGTTACTCGGGTGAATGGACGCGGAAATGTGGCGTCCCCGTACACACTTATGGACTTAATACAGCCTGGATTGTGGCATCGTTAACTATTCCCGCCACACCCGGACACTAATGTCGTCTGCTGCAGGACCACGCCAAGATGGCCGACGTGGCATGACTACCGCGCGGACTACTGTATAGAACGTGCCCTCTGATTGGTCAGATCCTTCGCGGCTGATAGTAGACGCCTCCTGATTGGTCGGATCGCTCGCGTCTCGTGGCTGTGAACTCACGTGTGGCCTCACGCATAGTCTTAACCTTGAATAGAGAGAAAATAAAAGCTAAATATGGTGTCATGGTGTTGTATTGTGAGTTAGATTCGCCACTAGTTTTAGTAGTTTGTCACCTGCACTTCACGTTGCATATAAAGATCCGAGGATAGACGATTGATGTTAAAAATAATGAAACTGGCTCATATTCAAAAACAAGGCTTTAGTAGGTAGTATTTATTTCAATACCACTGTTCCCCAAATGAACGGTTCTTATTCAAAATGCAGCGCTTCAGTCAGGCATTAAGGTATATGGCTCAGTCTCATGACTTTGTAACAATTGGATCGTCTTTGACCGGGTGACGTCTTTGACCGGGTGACGTCTTTGACCGGGTGATGTCTTTGAACGGGTGACGTCTTTGACTGGGAAGCGTTATTATAGCATAAATAATTAGACCTATATAGTAAGAAATGGGTGGGACAAGTCAATGGATATTTTCACACTATATGAAAGGAAATTTATCTAAAGTTTGTTACATTTATATGTAGGCCCTTTTACGTGCATTATAAGATAAGATTTTTTCCTCTGCCCGGTCAAAAACGTCACTTTCTATATCATGTGGACTTTGAAGGACTACACTGTGCAAAGCATTATGCAAAAACCATTGGCATATTTTTTCAAATAGCAGAGATATGGAAATAGATATAAGAATTTAAAAAAATGCCTTTTCTAGCCTCAAAGACGTCACCCGGTCAAAGACGTCACCCGGTCAAAGACGTCACCCGGTCAAACACGTCACCCGGTCAAACACGTCACCCGGTCAAAGACTATCCAATTGTTACAAAGTCGTGAGACTGAGCCATATGCCAGTTGTAGTAGCTTACAAACCTCTGTGCTCTACCTTTGACCTTTGACCATGTGACCTAGTGACCTCCTATATGTTATGCCTACTGTGTGAGCTATCTTACATACAGTAAAATGATCTGTAATCTCTGCCGAAAAGAGATATTGGGTTATACTACACACTGTACTATATGCACTGGTTGTGTTCCTCTTTGATACAATTAAAACTGGTGAGCGGAACAACTGGCTCATGGGTATCAACCCTAATACAATGTCGGTTTTATATGTATACACTGCTGCGTAAGCCTTTCTATAATCCCTTGCACTTTACCATGCAATGCTGTTTGCACTGTTATGTGCATGCTATGTATTGCTATTTGTTCTGCTGTGTGTTTTTGATAACGCTGTGTGTACTGCTGTGTGTTTTGGATAATGCTGTGTGTACTGCTGTGTGTTTAAGAGATTGTTGTGTGCACTACTGTGTGTTTAGATGATGCTGTTTGCACAGCTGTGTGTTTTAGATATTGTTGTGTGTACTGCTGTGTGTTTTGGATAACGCTGTGTGAACTGCTGTGTTTTTGGATAATGCTGTGTGTACTAGTGTGTGTTTTGGATAACGCTGTGAGTACTGCTGTGTGTTTTGGATAACGCTGTGTGTACTGCTGTGTGTTTTGGATAATGTGTGTGCATTACTGTGTGTTTTGGATAACGCTGTGTGTACTGCTGTGTGTTTTGGATAACATGTGTGCATTACTGTGTGTTTTGGATAACACTGTGTGTGCTGCTGTGTGTTTTGCATAACGCTGTGTGTACTGCTGTGTGTTTTGGACAACGCTGTGTGCACTGCTGTGTTTTTGGACAATGCTGTGTGCACTGCTGTGTATTTTGGATAATGCTGTGTGTACTGCTGTGTGTTTTGGATAACGCTGTGTGCACTACTGTGTGTTTTGGATAATACTGTGTGTACTGCTGTGTGTTTTAGATATTGTTGTGTGCACTGCTGTGTGTTTAGATGACGCTGTGTGCACTGCTGTGTGTTTTAGATATTGTTGTGTGTACTGCTATGTGTTTTGGATAACGTTGTGTGCACTGCTGTGTATTTTGGATAATGCTATGTGTACTGCTGTGTGTTTTGGGTAATGCTGTGTGCACTGTTGTATATGTTGGATAAGGCTGTGTGTTCTGCCGTGTGTTTTGGATAATGCTGTGTGTACTGTCCTGTGTTTTGGATATTGTTGTGTGCACTGCTGTGTGCACTGCTGTGTTTTGGATATAGTGGAGGGCCAATCGTAGGAAAACCAAGCCCCGTGGGAATTTCATGATCATTTTAGTTTCTCTACTGAATTCTATGCTTTGAAGGGTGCTGAAAAAGATAGGATGACCGCTCCAATTTACATTTCACTTTTTAGGCCCTTTCTAGGCAAATCAAAAAAGTTACCATAGCAACCAGTTAATTCGGGCTATAACTCTACAGGAAAATGAGCTATCCAAATTCTAAAGATACCTACCCCCCCTAAATTGAATCCAAGGAATCCACTGGTATCAACAGTTTTTATCTGTGCTCATTGGTTACCTAGCAACGGGCTCTTATTGCTATTTTTCCATAGTAACCATGGCAAATATGATAGTAAGACAGAAAATATAAAGACAAATGGGTCATGTACGTCAAATGGAACAACCTGCACTATCACAGTATACTTTAAGATGATAACACTTTAATATAGCAGCACTAGTTGTCTAGCAACACAGATCCCATGTATTTCTTTCCCTAGCAACCTCTGCCATATTGGACAATATCCAGGTATCCGGTTTAGAATGATCAATAATTATGATTAGATACTGAACTGCCTAACTTGGTATGGCTATCAAAAACTATTTTTGATGTATTCACAGAAAGGAACAGATTATATTGCCATACAGTTGCCTAGCAACAGACATATTTTGATAATTCTTGCATAGCAACCATAGGAAATATGATAGTAGTTCATACTCTATTAAGAGATTCAGGCAATATCTATTAAATTGCACTGTACTGTGCTATTTTCTGTTAGAAAGATCTGCTTAGCAATGCAAATTCCAAGGATAATTTGATCTAGAAACCAGATCAGTAGAGATACATGAAATCCAGTGGTATCAACTAATGCTAACATACACGCATTTGGTTACTTTTGCATTGTACTGCCAATGGAGATGTCTCCAGTCAATCTGCCTATCAGATAGGCAAATCAGACACTGACCAGGTCCTTGGCATCCAGTGGGCAATATTTGTGATGGAATGCCTCACATGGAATGACTATTCTAAACTAGTACTGAATTGTCATGCATGATGCTGTATAAACTGATGCTTTGCCCAACTGTATGCCTTGATATCTTTGCAATAGCAACCGTGATAGTTAGACCAATAGTTACAGCAGTGCACATACAACAAGCTAGGTACAGTTAACTCCCTCTGATACAACGACCTCCTGATACAACCACCTCTCCATTGTGACCAGTTTTGGAAAGTGTCAAACATTTTCCCTTTTGTTTGAATATACAAAACTCCCCCTAATAAGACCACCCCTCTTATGCAACTAACCTACCCTCTGACCAATAAGGTCTCGTTTCCAAAGTATATTTTAGTTCCTCTCAAAAATATGACCACTGTGACAGAAGAGTTGAACCAAACCCTTTTAAAAGAAGTAATTATCATAGAAAACCAGGGGTAGAGGATGATGGGGGCAGAAGCCCCAGCTACCCTTACCCATCCAGGGGATCAGACGACCAGAAGCCCCGTTGCCCTCACTCATTCATCTGAAGGGCAGAAGCCCCTCCACTCATTCACTAGTAGTCACACATTAGAGGGACAGATACCCACACATCCTGCACTCACACACCTGACTAGTTGTCATATATCAGAGGGAGGGGCATAAAGGAAATACTGGAATAACTCTACATCATTTACACTGACTCGCTCTAATTTGACCACCCCAGTAATGCAAGCACTTTTAGATAGTAATCACATTAGAGGGAGTTTGTCTAGTACAGACTGCTTGATGGGCTGCATAATTTCTTACCAAGACCTGGGTTTAGACCACTCTTGTCTAGGCCTGCTAGTGAGAACCCATATGATCCTTCTCTCTGTATAACCTCCTAGAGATGTCTCTTGCCCTCCTGCTGCCCTCTCCCCATGTATAACCTTGATGATTTATGAAATATCCATCCAACCTTCCCTTGTATATTTTTTGAGACATGTCCTACCTTCATTCCCTGTTCATCCAAAGATATGTTTCACATTTCTATTCACTCCTATTTCCTCTCTCTCCATCTACAACCTCCTAAATACATGTCCTAGCCTCCTACTGCATCTCTCTCCATGTAGGTTGAAACCTTGCTGTACTATTATGAGTGAGTCCACAGTTCTAAGATACTCATAATGGAGGGGGGAATATGCAATGGATTCAGTGAGTATCCATTTATATAACCAAGTGAGTACTCCAAAGCTGACTAAAGAATACAGTTGTGTGACAGGCAGAGTGACTGGAGACATCTCCGTTGGCAGTGCCACGCGCAAGTAACAAAATGCTGTAAGTTTAATACATGTGAGATAGCATTAGTTGATACCATTGGATTTCTTATGCATCTCTGCTGATCTGGTTTCTAGGTCAAATTATGCATGGAATTTGCATTACTAAGCATATCTTTCTGACTTAAAATAGCTCAGTATAGTGCAATTTGATAGATATTGCCTGAATCTCTTAATAGAGTATGAACTACTATCATATTTCCTATGGTTGCTATGCAAGAATTATCAAAAAATGTCTGTTGCTAGGCAACTGTATGGCAATATAATCTGTTCCTTTCTGTGAATACATGAAAAAAAGAGTTGATAGCCACACCAAGTTAGACAGTTTAGTATCTAATCATAATTATTGACCATTCTAAGCCGGATACCTGGATATTGTCCAATATGGCAGAGGTTGCTAGGGAAAGAAATACATGGGATCTGTGTTGCTAGGCAACTAGTGCTGCTATATTAGAGTGTTATCATCTTAAAGCCTACTGGGATAGTGCAGGTTGTTCCATTTGACATACATGACCCATCTGTCTTTATATTTTCTGTCATACTATCATATTTGCCATGGTTGCTATGGAAAAATAGCAATAAGAGCCCGTTGCTAGGCAACCAATGAGCACAGATAAAAACTGTTGATACCAGTGGATTCCTTGGATTCAATTTAGGGGGGGTAGGTATCTTTAGAATTTGGATAGCTCATTTTCCTGTAGAGTTATAGCCCGAATTAACTGGTTGCTATGGTAACTTTTTTGATTTGCCTAGAAAGGGCCTAAAAAGTGAAATGTAAATTGGAGCGGTCATCCTATCTTTTTCAGCACCCTTCAAAGCATAGAATCCAGTAGAGAAACTAAAATGATCATGAAATTCCCACTGGATTACAATTGGCCCTCCACTAATAGGGCTGTGTGCACTGCTGTGTGTTTTAGATAACTACTGTGTGCACCTCTTAGTGTCTTAGATACTGCTATGCGCCCTGTTTTGGTTACTTCTGTGTGAGCCGCTCTATGTAACGCTCTTTACGTCATACTGTGAGCGTCTGGAGCAGCTCCGAGCAGGTGGACGGGAGCAGGTTCAGGGAGATCGAAGTGGCAGCCAAGCCACTCCTACGGCGGGAATTAACCCTTATGTGTCACATGGTGCTTTAATGTACCAAGCCCTTTGTCATCATGATACATGACTGCAGCCCTGGTGACTAGTTTACCAGTGCCGCATTCATGCCTCATGCTGACCGTTTGGGGAGGGGATGAACCCTGTTGTGGTTAGCATGATGCCTGGATGCAGTCCTGGCTTGGATGCAGTCATGCCGAAAAGGGTATGATGTATTAAATCACGATGCAGTGCTTAAATGGTTAAGAGGGCCCCACCCTGGAGTGACCGGTGAAACCACTTAGACGGGTCTAGAGGGAGAGGAAAGGGCGGGGCGCGAGGAGGGTCGAGGGGAGTGGAGTGTAGGCCAAGGGGGGAGGTATAGATCCCAGAGAAAAGTGTCAGATAGGTCAAGGTCACTGCAACCTGCACACTTAGAGTATGGTGTCGTAAATAACTGACTATTCTATATTATAAGTGATATCAAACCGTTTATTTAACAGCAGACACATACTTAATTCTGGTTTCTGGTAGGCATGTTTGCAACGGGGAATGATGATATACCTACACTTATAAGATGTATTGCCCTCCTTTCAAATATTGAGATGTGTATCTTTTAAATATCCATACATTAAACTTAGAAAAAATACCAAAATTTACATTTGATTATTCGGCTGTATCACCAAGATCACAACAGACTCCTTTTATACATTGAATAGTATAATCTGACCCATATTCGGCATAACCAACTATAGATGCCAGTGATGATACACCCAATCAAAATAATGATGCAGAAATTCACAAAGTCAGTAGAGAGTGGCAATTATCATTCTGGCCTGTGTTATACTTGTCAGATACATGTATTATCGTCCACGGGTCAATGCCGTGATCCATCACTAAATGGGGTTACTGGATATGATTTGGACACTTCTCAGGGAACATGGTTCATGGGGGGAAATTGAGCTGTTTCCATATTCATTTTTTTTACCAAAGGGCGTCATCCAAATAAAATATATGTAGAAATTGTTGATCGATTTATATAAGAATTCCTGTTTTTGATATAAGACAACCCCACTATATTGGACGTATATATCATGAACAATAATGTGTGTGGTCCTTTTACATCATTCCATGTGTGCAGTAAGCTTCCCATCCCTTTACCTGATGCATGTCTTTGGTCACTGCCCCTCCTGATTCGTGAGGGGAATAGCAAATTTAGGTGACCTGTGTGTGTGTGTTCTGCACTATGTTTCTACCTGCGCGACCAGGCTGTCTGTGGGCCAAGGTAGCATAGGCCTTTAAACCCGCAGATCTTACTGCACGTCCAGTAACAGTCAGAGTGCAGTCGGGACAGGTACTCAGCCCTATATATAGGGGCGCTGGGCCTTTAAGGGTAGCATACCATAATGTCTGCCAATGTTACTTTGCATACCAAGATATATGCAAGTGCTGGTGAGATTTTATGTTTGTGCTCTTCCCACATGTGCAGACTGAATAACATAAAAGCTTTTTAATGTTCGCCAAATTTGTACACATTAATGGTATCCAATGACATTAGGTCATTCCCACTAAATATTTATTCAAGTGGTCAAACTGTTGGCCGACTTGTCCCACAGTCTCTAGCCTCTAAATTCCAAGCCCCTGATGAATCTACAAGGAATTAGTACTGCTCACTCTTGGACAACCCTTAGAAACAAAAACACCAATACAGCCACAATGGTAGTGCAAAGTCTATAGGTTAACGAAGTTCACGAGTCTTGACAAAACCAATCTTTACCTCCACACAAAATAGTATAGCCATACAGCAGCCTGTATACATACCACAGCACTGTGTCAATGTTAGTGCTGCCAGGGGGTCCTACTATAAGCAGGGCACTTCTCCTGCCCAGCCTTAACTCCTGTTGTTGTAGCAGATTGTTGAGAGACCACTCTATGCATCAACTCAACTTGCTGATGACGGCAGCGGTTTGGTTCACGCTCCAGTGGGGGTGGATAATGTATGCATAGTTAAACATAAGAGCCCTTTAAGGGCGGTATGGTACTTTTTTTGTGCTATGTCGTCATGATGAATGACTGCAGCCCTGGCAGGTAAAAACTTGCAAGGTCTAAAGTTCTCCATCACGACGACCATGAGTGTAGCACATTTATGCGATAGTCAGCCCTTATAAGTTACAGGGTTAAAGAACCAACCTCCTCCTGTACCCCTCCAGTGAAAGCAGTGACTACACAGAAGATTAAGATTAGGACACCGCAGGGCAGTCATCAACTGTCCAGACTAACTACAATAGGGAGATTAACGAAGAGGAAGGTGTTGGCTTGAGGATATCAGGGATATAGGATGAGTGTTATCTAAGGTGCATAAAACGTCAAGTTAATCCCTACTATAGTATAGTACAAGCACTCCCAGGGTTCTTCAGGTCATTTACAAACACTGGCTGAATAGGGGCGGTGTACCGGCGGGTTAAGCCTTTACGGTCATAACGACACATTTGTCATCATTATGCAATAGTGCAGTGCTGCAGTGTAGCTCGGCAGCACTGCGTTGGTGTATCATGACGAACTGTAGGGAGTGTACCAACCGTATAGAGTCGGCATTATGCATAGATGCAGCCTTGATCAGTTTCTTGCCAGGACTGCTTTTCTTTTGCATTATGATGACAAATAGCCAAGCACATCAAAACGCTAGGCTGTCTTTAAATGGTGACTAACAATGGGTACATGTGCATTGTGCGTCTAGCAGGGGTTAGAGTACCACTCACCAATTATATATGTAAACCTTCCGTATCCCACTGCTCCAGTGTATCTTTACGTGTAACTCTAACTCTCTTACACATCACTGGATATATTTATTTGGTGCACTTAAGAGCCACCAACGTAGTGTGGATAACTAGAGGCCAGATGGCGGAGTTCTTGCACCATTAGAGTCAATGAATATCCGTGCTATTTTCTTTTATGAGCTGCTGTATATACTTGAGTACTTAATAGTCACCAGACCTTAGAGTTCTAAGGTGTTGGTATTCTAAGTGAATCACTTACATCGCCCAGGGTTATATCACAGGGGGCGTTACAAGTCTGGCTACATTATTCATGTCTGGCCATGTAAAAAGGGTCCCGTTAATTGGTCTAGGCATAGCAGCAAGTGGCATACAAAAAGGCCACTCAGTTCCTCTCCTTGGCCGTTATGCAAACTTTCACAGCTATAAAGCATGACTTCAAGACGAACTGATCATTAAACGATCTCTGTAATAGCTATGATAATGAGATAAATAGACTTGCATGAGTGTATATATTATTCATGCATTTAGTCATAGTAACATTCCCGTCACCATGCATGGGTAAACATATTATATGTTCAACTTTAATGTCCATACATAATAAATTTATGTACCTGTAATTAATGTTCCCAAGTTTACTCCTTAATATTTTGTGTGTGGGCAATATCTTCAATTTGAGTTTTTCAGCCTATCCAGATCCTAAATGTGTTCCATATTTGGTAGAGTTGGCTATTAGTACTATTAATTTTATCTCCTGTTTATTAGCATAGTCACGTGCCCCAAAATGAATTATCCGTCTTTTCAATTTGAACATATTACCTACATAATTATACAATCTTATATTCACAGTATGTGTAAGCTGATCATAAATTTAAGACCTTATATCCTATAGAATATTAGTATAGACCTACCACACTACGTGCCAGTTCACAATACATGTACACAAAATGTATGACATGCCTCCTAATTATGACAGCTCTAGTATTTATGTGCTTCCTGTTGTGTTGGTCCGCGCCCATTACCATTGGGCACATTGTATTGCTGCCTTTGTGTGTACATGGGCCTCCTGACAGGATAACACCAGTGGGTTATGTAGATGTATAGTATTAATCTGACCACTTTATTCTTTGAGGTGACCAGGCAGAGCTGCATTCATGCATCATGTTGATCCCACAGGTGTGATACACTCCCAAGGGGTCGGCATGATGCATCAATGCAACGTCCGCATGTTGCTTATCACTGCGGCTGCATTCATGTACATCTATCATGCGGATAACAGGACAATGGAATACACATAATGTTGTGCTTAAAGGGTTAAATTGGTAGGAGTCAGGTCTAATCATGCCAGATGCCATTCATCAATGTTCAGACTTGGTCAGGAGACTCACAACACCCAGTCCCATATTTTGATCCTAAACTAGTTTCGGACACGTAGCTCTCTGTATTTCATTTAATTGCGTTGGTTTTTGGTCCAATCAGAAGCTGACGTATGATGAACAGAAATATCATATTATAGGTTATGTGAATAGAAAAAAGTCAAAAGGAAGTCTGAATCCCTGCAGAATGACCCCCCTTTTGACTCTTCTCTTCGTCTTCTCCTGCGGTTATGTGACTCCCTTAGATGTGCTCTGTCTCTCTTACTCTTAGGATGCCACCTCCCCCACCCTTTAGGGCTCACTGACGTACCTAATGGGCTCATATAACTCCAATAGGAGAGTCAGAGAACACTAATTGAGAGTGGGCTTGTTTTATCGAGTATCTTCCCTTATTATTCCTCATAGATAGCACGATCTTTGAAATGTCTTTTACACATATATGTAAATGCTATTTAAGATTTTGATTCCAAAACACAATTAATCTATTTCAGAATGAAAGCATATTGTGCCTTTTGTACAAATATCATTTTAGTGTTGAAAACAGCTCACGTACTAAGAAACAAACTATATAATCAGCAGGGGTAGACACTAACGCTGGCCTGGGAGCCAATGGCCCGTAGTTTTGGGTCCGGGCCCGCAGTTTTCAGAAGAATTACCATCCTATGGGCCCGGGTGGCCTACAGGAGTGCAAGGGGAAAATTCAGGGATAATATGTTTTTGTCAATATGGTCATGTTATATGTCGTTAGAAAGGGAATATCACGTGGAACCAGCCATTCTGGTACGGTCTGAATTCATTTTAAATGGAGATACCTGTGATATTCTCTTTACGAAAAGTAAAACCTATGTTCTGGGCCCATAGTTTTAGGTGCGGGCCCATAGATTTCTGAGGCTACGGACCCGGGTGGCCCATGGCTGTAAAATTAAGTGTCTACCCCTGATCAGCTGCCGATCCAATGAAACATAACTCACTGTAGGGAACTGCTTTCGTATTGCATTTAACCATTCTTTTGTCAGATTTTGGTCGGGTTAACCAAATCAATGCTCTAATTGCTCTTCACTTGTGTACCCTCAACCACCAACCACCATGTACCACAGGAATAGGATAAATGTGACTTACCCTAGTTGAATGATACCCTTTATGTCCTGTTTACAACATGTATTTTAACAGTAGGCAGGGCCAGTACTGCAGTGTGATGTGGTGTGGGCAGTAGGGTAGCCTGACCTAGAGTCAACCATTACCTTGAGATGTCCACCTCGATATTTGTAGTCATTCATGTATGATAATCCCTCTTTTTGTGTATTACAGTACGCGTTAAGTATTACTTCTTTCCATCAAAGGGCAAAGAGAGAGAGTATCATGCATGAATAGCCACATAATTGAGGTGGACATCTCAAGGTATACTATAGTTGATCCTAAGTCAAGCTATCCTATAGCCTACGCCAGGATCCAGGGGTCACTGAAAGTTGGTGATTATCCGTGATTGTGTGTAATGGGTGTGAAGTGACTAGTCATGCAGTAAGTAAACTAGACAACTTAGAGGTTAGACACTAGGTGTCAGGTATTGGCTAAGTATACATGAAGTAGCAACAGGAGGGTGGGTTTGGGAGTTCTAGGTGCCCCTCTCCCTTCTTATTCTTTTGATAGAAATAGATCTTCAGCAATTTGTGAACCACTTCTCCCCTTCTTTTTCTTATATCCGAGCTACAATGTTTCTATATATGCCCCTTACCTTCTTGGAATCAGGATTTAAGGGAGAAAATGCGCTTCCACTAGTGGTCTTTCTACAGATAAAGGAAATGGTCAAGTGAGCGAAAGTTGATTGTCTGATCATACCGGTTTAAAATATTGCTGCTAGATTCCACACGTTCTTACCCTATACTGGTAGGATAAGGGCGATCTTGAAGGATAAGGACTTAAGGGTACCAAGTCATGTCCCAGTCAAAGTGACCTTGATCCTGATTTTAAAGGTGTTAAAGACAATTTCGCGTTTCTACGGAAAGGATAACACCAAAGGGAGTGGTCATTTTTTAATAACAGTGGGAGGGTTGGTGGATTGGGGGGGGGGGGGGGGCGGGGGGTTATTTGGGACCCTTGAAGGGGGGGGGGCAAAAAGATTACTATGGCTCAAAGGGGTCGGCCGCACTGAATTTCAACTTGCCTGAGGGGGGGGGGGACCAAAAACATTTTGACCCCTCCCGTGGGGGGGACGAAACATTTTTCGACTCGCTCGGGCGAAAAACCACCAACCCCCCTGTTGAAAATGACCACTCCCTAAGCTCAAGTGTACTTTTATGTAGTTTTCATGGTATGCACCCAGGGTATGCACTGCCCCTCTATAGTGATAATTCTGGTGGCTCCATATACGCGGCCATAACAGTTCTGTCCTCCGAATATCACGCGAGATTTATCTTGGTAACAGATTCCCACACACCATAGCTTGCAAGAAACAAGTGATGTTCTGTGGACAGAGCCAACTTCTCACGAGAGCTACTGGTGGCAGCATGCAGATGTTATGCTGATCACGGGGACAAGTTCCCTCCCGTTTCATCGTTACACTTATAGACCTGTGCTAAACATAGAGCCGCGTCTGCTATAGTCTACATGGCCGATCCCTGGACGCCGCTAATGAGCCGCTGGTACCCTCAAGGACACGTGGTGAGACGGAACCAGCGGTTGTACGTCACAAGACGCCGCGTCTACCGTCACGGGCGTCACGGGACGGCAGAGCGTGACGTAGTGAAGGAATCAGGGGATAATGAAGCGATGGTATGAAAAGGAGGGATGGTAGGAAGGGAGGGAGGAAGGGAGGGAGGAATGATGGAGGGAAGAGAGGTAGGGAGGGAAGGACGGAGGGAGGGAGGGAGGCAGGCAGGGAGGGAGGGAGGGAGGGAGGGAGGGAGGCAGGCAGGGAGGGAGGGAGGGAGGGAGGGAGGGAGGGAGGGAGGGAGGGAGGGGGAATGATCGAGGAGTGGGTAGTTAGGAAGAGAAGAATACCAGAATGACGAAAATAAAGAAGGAAGGAAGGAAGTAAACGGGGTGTTGGATGGAAGGAGGAAGGTTGTCAAAGAAGAGAGAGGAAGACAAACTATGATGATCCACAGAGGAGGATGGAAAAGGTAAGGTTTGCTGCAGAAGACGGCATACAAGCATGCGGGGCAGGGGACGGGTGGGGAGGGGCTGTCAAAGACAATGCTACAATGTAGTCATGTGCTTGTTCGTGGGTGGGTGGATGGTGGCACTGTATTAATTTACTGAATACAAGGAAACTTAATTGGTGCAACAAGCAATCTCCTAAACGTCAGAAATATACCTGCCATTTCTTTGAACATGTTTCTCTGAACATGAATTGGATGTCTACGTTTACATTTCCACAAACCATGCCTGAGGCACTCCCCGCAGAGTCAAATCTTAATAACCAGTCCTTATCTTTATTGCCTTTTAAAAGGCAAGTCATGTTTTAAGTCTAGGTACACATAGGTTGGTCTGGAGGAGCTGGAGTGGATGGAGGGGGGGGGCAATACTGTCCAGAAATAGGTGCAATCACCAACATGACTTAAGGAAACTAAACAGACGTGGTGGCGATAATCAGTCGCTACTTAAGCCACTGGGAACCTTGATCCGGGAGGATTTCAGCACAGATCTACACTATAGGGCACTGGAGGAGAATCTATAGCCTTAATACACTACCACCCTCTACACCCTACTGGAGCTGACTGGGACTGGGGGTTAGTACAGCAGGTGTATGAGTAGGTACAGGAGGAGATGTGGGGGTTGAGGGGGTTGACCAGGTGGGGTGGTCAGTCACCAGTATACTGACCACATAGCATTGACCACATTCTGAGCTGGCCTACTGACCACTGTTCTACCATGGATGTATAGGTGGGCGTGTACCTAGTTTGGACTATATATAAGCATACATGTATACATACATTACCAGCACAGGGAGAGGTTAATGAACTGGAGGAATAAGCTGCGGTGGATGCTGCCACTTAAGGCTACTACTACCATATAGGATTATTACCACCCCATCGTTGGAGGCAGTGCTCACAGATACATCGTCCAAGGTAGGCGTTGTTATTAGTCTCCACGCCCTGACCCATCGACTCACGACCAGGGCGTGTCTGTCCAGGCATGGATAGGGGTTAAATAATGTGAACCATGAACCCAAGGTATTTTGATGCTTTTCAACATATCTTATAGGGCGTCCATAATGTATGTATACACGCTAGGGAGGGACCAGGAGCGGTAGGGGTCCATTGTCCTCTTTATACTAATACGTATAAAAAGCTTCAGGGGTGGGGAGAGAATTTCTGGAGAAAATGTACACATGTTTTCTTCATGTAAGACCCCCTAGCACATGGCCCAGGCTCTAGAGGGCACATAGATATACTTTCCCTGTGTCTTATCTGCGGTTGCTCAACAATTCAACGTTACTGTATTCCCATGTCTTTGTACTGATATAATGAAATATATTGTGCTACGTAAAGCTGACGCTTGTAATTACGAGTTACACAGGTCCATGGAATTTGCCTGACCATTGTTGTACACCCTTCACTTGTATTGCATCATGCACAACTACCAGGAGTGAATCATACCTGCAGGGTGGCAATGAAGCATGGATACCAGGGCTGCATCATGACGACAAATCACTTAGCATATTAAGGAGCACCGAGAATTAAAAGAGCAATGATACAGACAACAAAACCCACCAAAATCAGTTAGGATTGTGACGTCACATTCTCCCACGCAGATATTAACTCAAAACATGACTGCTTTAAATGGTTGGATGACTCAATATAAAACATACTTAAAGCTAAACACTTTTGGGAAATTCCCCTCAAAACGTTCTCCCCTTAACAGCTGTTGAGGGTGATTCCTTCTCAAAGGCTCCCTGAAATGGCAATTGCTATAAGAGATAACTGATCTGCATTCATAATAACCCTCAGCAACTTTCTCCAATCGTGACTATCATCAGGGTTGAATCACATAGCTCCTCATTTATCAATAATATATGATTGTTTGTTAACCTGAGAAAGAAGAAGTTGCAGAAGCATTATAAGGAGTACCTATAATTGTAAATGAAAAGAGTTACAATTACCACAAACCCATGCCTAATTCTCAATGTGCTGAGTTTTGATCCGTCCTGGACATCGTGAGACAAGTACACACTATTCTAATTAGCACACCCTCAGAAAAGTGAGAGTCACTGTCGCCGAAAGCACTCTCACCTAAAAATCAGGCACTGCCTGGCTTTTAGGTGAGGGTGCTTTTGGCGACAATGGCGCTCACTTTTCTGAGGGTGCAGGTATGAATAGAAGAGATGCTATTACACGAGTATCCTAAAAATAATGTTATCAGGGGTAGACACTAACATTTTAGACCATGGGCAACCCGGGCCCGCAGCTTCTGAAACTTGTGGGCCCGGGATTAATGCTGTGGGCCCAGATATTTCTTAGGTAAAATAGTTTATTCTCTAGAAACCTTGATAATGGTCCGATTCACAAGCCGTAAAAACTGGCATGTAGAGCAAAATTAAGTTTTAATATATCTCTGCTGAAATATACAACATTTACTGTTCTCATGGATCTACCCTATTGTGCCCCCCTGTGCAGTCTGAGTGAGAATCTCACCATTGAGCTGCATGCATGCATCATGTTGGCATCACAGGGCTCATGCACCATGTTCACCCTATATGGATGATGGTTGTGTCTCATGAGATGGGGCCAAGTGTGAACGTCTTTGACTGGGTGCTTGCTTTGACCGGGTGCCAGCTTTGACCTTGGGCCAGCTTTGACCGGCTTGATAGAAAAGGGTTTATTAAGGGCATTTGAAGATAAAAATTGGCTGAAAAGGTTAATGGATGTTACAACACTTTACATTGGTAGTTAGTAGCCCATCTATATATCAATCTGCCCCAAATAAACCCTTTTCTATCAAGCCGGTCAAAGCTGGCCCAAGGTCAAAGCTGGCACCCGGGTCAAAGCTGGCACCCGGTCAAAGACGTTCACTCTTGGCCCCATCTCATGAGACACAGCCTGATACGCTCTTTAGTGGCGGACATGATGCAACAATGTAATGCTACCGAGTTACTCGTCAGTGATACATTGATGCATTTTTACGACAAATTAACATAAAGCATTGAAGCATCATGCCGTCCTAACAGGGTTAAGTAGATTAGACAAAGTGAAACTGAGACTCCTGATTTCATAATGGACAAGCTAGTTCTGAGGATATGTTACCAATAGACTCGTTCCAGTCCCACACTCCCGCCTAAGGCTGTGTCTCACGACCTTGGGCCAATGTTTTTGTCTCTGACTGGGTGCCGTCTCTGACCGGACATCACTTTGGGAGTTTAGTTACCTTCTTCCAACAGCAGGAGGCTAATTATAACTGCCGTAACGTTTTTACAAATCCTTATATATGTGAGTATAGGTTAACAATTAAAAAACACTTTTCTCTGACACAAGGTCAGAGACGGCACCCGGTCAGAGACGGCACCCGGTCAGAGACGGCACCCGGTCAGAGACGGCACCCGGTCAGAGACGGCACCCGGTCAGAGACTGCACCCGGTCAGAGACGGCACCCGGTCAGAGACAAAAACATTGGCCCAGGGTCATGAGACACAGCCCTAAGTGAGAGCAGAGCGGGCAGGGAGGAGAGCGCAGGGACTGGGATGAGTCTAATGTTAAGGTCAAATCCCACAACGCAAATGAGGCTGAAAAATGTAGTTTATAGTGAAATCCTGATCACTTTGCCAATATTGGTTGCTTATATCGGCTGAAACAAGCCCAATGTTGCTTATAACCCTTGTCCAAGTCTGATTATGCTCAAATATGTTGCTTATTAGAATATGCCAATGATTTTGTTTATACAGGGGAAACTCCAGATATCTTTTGGCTAGTTTAGAGGGAGTAATCAAAACAAATCATACCATGAGGTAACTCCCCTCAACTAGTCCTGTAGGCAACATTTCCTTGCTTATTATTGACCACAGTGGGATTTGGAGAGGCATAAGATCATGGGGCAAGTGTTGCGATTCACAATATTGGCAACAGTTGCCCCTTGTTTTTGTGTCAATAATCAACACTTTCTCACCCATTTTTCACGTTGTGGGATTTAATCTTTACCAATAACTATGTGCCTCCGTATAATGCCCCTGATGGTCAATGTTTCAATTAATTGTGAATTAATTGTGAAAACAGTTAACTTATGGCCCCAAGTATTGTATTATGCCCAGCTGTTTCCTGGAGCGTTATTTTAAATTGTGAGGACTATGATGTCAACAATAAAAACACATATTGTGCAATGAATTGTGCCTTTGGCCATTTTGCGTTATTTCGCAAGCATACAGCGATTTAGTATGGTACAATTGGACGGTGTACTTTCTATTCTGTACTTCGCTATTTGAACGTTCACCACTAACAGCAAGTCTTATTGAAGTGTGCTGGCGAAATCTTAGAACTTCCTTAACGTGAGAATCGATTTATACCAGATCCATAATTAACCTGAAAATAATACCCATGCCACACCCTATGTAAGATATGTAGTTATATGCATTGTCCGCAGGGGTGGGTATAATTGCGGTGCTCGTCCTTTGTGATCTGAGGCACCTCTTGCTAATGTCAGGATGCAACCCTGTGACCTTACACAGAGAAATAAGGTGAGAGTCAGCTTGCCTCTCATCGCGGGGTCAGACTTATGTTGTCAAAACAACACACTTCTGAGAGTCCGACTGGCCTTCACTGTGAGCAGAGTCCAGCATTGCCTCACTCTCTTGATATAAATAGCCAGGCTCTGTATTACGTTCTTCCTCTTGTCAGAGTCCAGCATCGTCCTTCGGACGGGAGTCAAACAATAATTGGCCTTCTTTACAGTGACTCTGGGAGAAAAGGCAATCTCACATGAAGAATTGTCTTGCCTAACCTTTTTTCCAAAGTCAGACAGAAAAACGAGTCGATTCATAGCAGCTTTGAAAGAGCGTCAGCCTAATGCTTGCTAGAGGGCAGGGTGAGTCAAGCGTTAGGTAAAAGACTGAGTCTGGCAATGTCTGATCATGGGGAGGGTCCAGCTGACTCTCACCATTTCTCAGTGTACGTTACCTAAGCCCGTGAGGTGTACTCCCATATCGCCACCCATTCATATCACATGCCCCTAGCCGTACTCGGCGTGTAGGTGGTCCATCTGCCCCATGGCCAAATATGGTCATGATACACAATGGTACATGACCCTATCTCCTCTAAACATTTATTTCTGTAAGGACCCTAGCCCCGACATTGGCCCAAATGCCTCTGCTATTTGTTACTCCTTATCTAAATACTCAAGGCCTTTTTTATGTCTTGTATATCTTGTATATCAGGTTGTTATTTGACAAGGCTTGTTTATGGCAGTTTGTGTTTGTATATAGTTTGACAATGCTTTATAAAAATGCTCATATTCCGGAGCATTGTAGGTCTATATACTGCATGTAGGTACATATCTTATAACCCTACATGATCCTAGCGTTCACTGGTAACCAGGAAAATATATGCGAAGTGACCCCCCGCCCCTCCTTCGTTTTCACATGTTTGTAATAAGTTGAAACCGTTGGGATTTTCAGGTGAAGCAAGGGCACATATATAAACTAATTAATTAGATCCATAACAGTTAGGCCTTCTTGTTTTTGTAACATCCTTTGCGATAAGGGGGGAGTTCCCCAATACGCATAGATTTCATAGCATAAACCGCCCTGTGAGTTTCGATCTTTTACTGGCTGGAAAGATCCCACTTTTCTTCATCTCAAAGATAGAACAAGGTTTGAGAACTGCATACTTTCGGCGGAGGCGCTGCCGTCGTGCCAAAGGGCATGCTCAATGAGACTGGAACGTCTAATGGAATGATAATAATACACAACTCTTCCTGTGCGCACCATGATTACTTGGAGCTGCCGCCTGTGAAAACAGCAAAGATCAGATAGCAATTCACAAGGGAGACTGCCACTGTGGCTAGGGGTGGTGCTGGAGGAAGACAGACTGGTGCGTGGAAGAGGGGGATGTCGGAGTAGGGAGGGGGGTGCCAGAGAGAAAGTCCGATCAGAACCTTATTAAAAGTTTGCACCATCCATGCCATGGAGAATAATTGAGCGCGTACATAGTGTATGCTAGACACGGGTCTTATTCTCTAAGCTCATATTCTGTAGCCCTTTAAGTGCAGGATTAAGCCCCATGCTGTTCATTTGATGTTACCACACAGTAGTGCCCATGACAATGTATATTACTCGTGATCACAGGCTCTACATATCATGATGACCATTCAGGAGCGTATCAACCCCATAGGAAGGACATGATGCAGAGATGAAGCACCAACAATGTATCCATTGCCGCTGCATTCCAACAACATGCCAATGAAGGGACATAGTGCATTAAAACACTATGCTACAGTAAAGGGTTTACAATAAGTATAAGGACATCACTATTCTGCCAGGTATTTAGATGGAATGAATCTAGATTGTCGATAGAAGGATAGAGGCAGTACATGATTATCTCTTGAATGAATAAATGAAACATTGTATAAACAAATGATTATACTTGAAATATTAGATTACAATTATGAATACCAAACAGGTGATTCTTTAACTTTAGGAAGGAAGCAGCAAAATACATTTGCCTTATTGTATATTATATATCCTTGTGACTGTTTCAATACCCTCACACACAGAAAAGTGAGAGTCATTGTCGCTAAAACTACCCCCACCTGAGGGTCAAGCACTGCTTGACTCTCAGGTGAGGGTAGTTTTAGCGACAATGACTCTCACTTTTCTGAGGGTGCTGTATGTAGTATATTCAGCTTTCACCTATAGACTGCCGGGTAATGATAATGATAAACATTAGGAAAACACCACGATAAGAAGCATTACTTCTTTGGTCATAAATTCTCCCTAGAATAGGCCAAAACAAAGAAAGTATATTTCAGGTTACATAGTCTGAAAATCTAGGTAGGGTAGGTTGGATTTTATTTTTAAACTTTGGACTGAAAAGTACCCCAAAATTGACTCACAATCTTCAGCGCTGACTCACTGACAACGGTGTCGACTCGTAGACTATCAAATTGCCCCTGAAATAGCTCTAAATCCCTTAAAAAATAAATATTTTTTCAAAATTGGATAAAAATTTTAGGGTCGGCCTTGTTTTTCTAGATAGGGTCGGGTAACCTGAAACACACCTTTTCTTTATTTGGCCATATCTCAGTGTGAGTGGGTGCAGGGACTTACGTAACCCCAGCTGTAAGCCTGGTATCATGAATAACAACACATGGAAATATATAAAATACTAATTACGCTGAAGGCTTAGGCGATCACCACAAGTATGTTTATAGCAGGTCCTAGTGACCCTCGTCTCCACATCTTAGAGCCTGAAAGAAAGTAGGCAGGCGTGTATGTAGTTTGTACAAGGCTGTTAAAATGTTACATCTTAAGAAGCTTTGGGCTTGAAAGGAGCTGTAGCACAGAGCTCTAGGTTTCAGCCGGGGCTCTAAGTAAGTCCAAAAGTACACACGCCTACTGCGCAGCCGCAGAACTCACTCACAGAGAGGAGGTGGCCTATTTGACCCTCTTCTACTGAAGAGTAGCTACTCCATTGCCAGATGGCACAGTAGCAATCTCCAAGATTCTAGATAAAATTAATTAAAGTTTAACAGTATAAGGCTTGCTTATAACAGGATAAGGGCACTTGTGGGACTAAGGGGTAGCTTTTGGACGCTGACAATGAGTGGTGTTTCAGAGTGTATTAGATGAGCTAAAGTCACATTACCACGAAGCTGACCAGAATAATGTTGTGGTGATATAGCTTGGCGCATGCACTTGTGGAATCTATGAGAGACATTTGGTACACAGGATAACCAGGCAGTGTGCAGAATTTATAGACCCCCGCCCTCTGAAACAGAGTCCTCTATATACCATCATAAACTAGTTCGTAAAAGTATATATGTGGCCAATGATATAAATGTTTACATGAATCATGCGGTTGACACTACAAGGTTTTGTCGAACATTGCAACCCTTTATCAGACCACCTCGAGCCATCTCTAGAATCTTCTGTAATACTTCCCAACTCCTAGTAATACTTCACTTGTTTTACGTACACAGACCAGGAAGATATATATCAACTTTGGCTGCTTGTTATGTCACAGTAGTTGTGTGATGATTGTCTGGGTAATTAATGACCAACACTCTTGTATGTACAGCGCTGCCAATCACTGTGACTAGTGACAAGAACGTGGTAAACAAACAGAGTTTACCTCCAGTATGGGCCCTTTGTCAGCCGTATGGAGGTGATTACCATATCAGATCTACAGGGGCTACTTACAGCCACCACTTGGCAGCTAGATATCTAATGGCCGCATAGTGCTTTAATGTTTAATTCTTGTATCTTCCTGCAGGCGTCATGATGCGTGAATGAAGCCCTGGTGAGTAGACTGACTAGTCAGTGCTGTATTGATGCATCAGCACGACCATACAGCCCTGAAGGGCTGGCATGATGCATGAATGCGCTTATTATGAGTAGACCCTACCATGGCTGCATTCATAAAAGGACATAGAGCATTAATATATTATGCTGTCCTGAAATGATAAAGTCTCCTGTGGAACTCTCAGCCCATCCACTTTATTATTGGTCCACTTGGTAAAGCCTCCCTAACATGATTACCTTCATAGAGAACGGCGTGTGTGCCTCACAAAAAGGTACAACTAAAAGGGCCGCGTCTCCACTAACCTTTGGTACCCCTACAGCAGCAGTCGGAGATGAGCGGGGACAGGTACTCAGCCCTATATATAGGGCAGGTAGGGGGTTAAGGGCCACATAAAGTCTTTATGTATGTACACTGTGCTTCGTGTCGTCGTGATACATGAACAATGTTGCCCTGCAACTCGCCAGTGCTGCAGTCAAGCATCATGACGGCCTTATGGGGTTGAAACACTCCCAAATGCTTGGAATTAATGTCGCACTGGCGAGTCGACTCACCAGGGCTGTATTCATGTATCATGACGAAAAAGGGAATATGACATAGAAGAACTGAGTGGCCATAAAGGTCTAAAGGGACATGGCCTTCTCTGAATCTACGCCCACCGATGCATGGGAAGGGATCAGAGCTCTATCCTTTTACACCTGTATGGCTTTATAATTCATTCCTGTTTTTGGTGGTGCAGACTTAGGAGCAAGTCTTACCCAATGCCCTGTGTATGCCTCCAGTGTGCACCTATGTCGTGGGGTCTCGGCAATCTGAGCAACAGTTAATGAGCTCAGAACAACCTCATACCATCTGATCCTCAGCTAGCCTCACCGGCCGGCACACTAAGTCTGGCCCTTCCCCTGCCACCATTGGAGCCTTTGCTACCTACAATGCCTTACAGTGGGGTTTAGCAGTTATTAACAGGGAGAGAGGGGGCGATCCGTGGTAGGATACCAGAGTTATAATCATACATAACTAACAGGGACCAGCCATGCAGTGTATAACTGCCTTTGCTAGGTCTGGTGAGATGACCACCCACTGCCCCACGTGCCTGGTTCCCATCCTGCGACCACCAACTTCTAATTAGCTGTTACCTACTGGGTGCAGTACAGGGTCTATAGAGAACCACCCCCCCCCCCCTTCCACCCTAGGCTAAGTTATTGAAGCAGCTGACGGCCAGTTCACGCCCAGGAGGAGGACATTGCACACCTGGAGACACCAGGCCTACTCAGAGGGGGTGACCACCTCCTCCTACCTGTATACCTGCCTCCACACACCTACACACACACCAGACACACGCTCGGCGAGTTTCCCACACCCTGTGAGTTTTCCCACGGTGGTGAGCTGCCACTACCAGTAAGGTGTAGTGTGGACAGCAGCAGAGGCAGGTACATCAAATTGGCAATACCACAACTCTAGTTCTGCAGCACCAACTACCCATACCTCAACCATTATACCTCAACCAACAGCTGCTCAGCATTGCCAGAGGCACAGGTAGGAGATACATATATTATACATCAATTAATACAGCTGTTTGTTGTAACATTATTGCAGCACCAGATGTCCATTTGTCAGTTTGTAAAGTACTTACACATACTTTGTCTTCTTTAATCACTTAAGAAATGTCAATACTATGGGAATTTCCCACCAACGGTCAATAAACCGAATATCATGTGTTATAAATATAGTTTTTTCCACATTTGTGCTTTATGCGGTGGCAATGTCAGTGGGTGGGCTTTCAGAACAGGTCACGATTTCGTGGGCATTTTTTCCTGTAGGGTTTATATCGGATATTTCATTCTCACGACTGTCGAATCAGCTCTCAAAGAGCCTCCTGGCTTCATTATAGATAGGAGCAGTTTAGGGTAGTCTTTGTCAAGGGCGCAACTCCATGGGCTAGGACACTTTAGAGTTACCAGAAAGGCATTGGTGAGGTATTGTGCACGCGGGACTATAGCATATCACTTGCATGGAATGTACCCCTAATAGCCCTATTGCTCTATCCAGACGGAGATTAGAGCAAGGTGTATTGACAGGTCTTATCCAGGGTCGAGAACACTGACCATAGTGAAGTTTAGGTATGCTCTAACTCTTAGCAGACTTAACACTGGACAAACTTGTATTCATAACAACTAACAAAATCAAGGATACCCATTACTTGGGCCATTGCTATTTTAAATGTCTATTCCAGGGGTTTTATACCCCTCAAATATTTGCAATAGTAATCTTTCAAAAGACAACTTAAAAACTGCAATGTGGCAGTCATATAGCACTCATACACATGGTAGGCTAATCATCTACTATATTTCTAAGGTGGTGTATATCATAAGCTCTATACAACATGGCATATAAAGGCATGCCTTCCGATAGACCTCCACCCACTATTGTTAGTTAAGACGGGTCAGGCCATGCTTCTCAGAGGCCTGCGTATAATGAAGGCCACATAGCTTTAGTAGGAGTTACAATTCACATGAATTGTAAACAGGTCTGATTTGTGATTGGTATATATGTGTACAGGTTTAGATAGACAGACTTGTATAGGCTCTCGGGTTTTAGTGACTATACTACAAAGCTTGGTGGTTGACTGATATATTTTAATCACAGAGTAAGAATGATTTTTCAGCTATCTATAGTGCAAATAGTTCCAATTATTTCTAATGGCCATCGTCCACTGGGCTGTATACGGCCAGCATATACGCAATATATATGTTAAATGTATGGCCATTTTAGTCAGGCCAACCCCTGTGGACGGTGGCCACAAATAAACCCTAACCCAACTTGAGCTACAAAAACACTTGTCAAAGTTGAGATATTTTCTCTCTCTATAACGTGCACTTACCACTCACAAACACAGATATAGTTACCTCATTTTCAATACTGTTTTGATTGGGTTTGACATAAGTGGCTGGTGGTGAAAGTCTTATAGATCCATCCCTCAGCTCCCCAGTGTTGATATGGCGACTTTACTCTATAAAAATAAATTCACCTTTCAAATTCGCACCCCTCAACGTGGCACAATATCCCAGGCGTTCATGATTATTTGTTTTCATAATACACCAACGTAGCGCTGGTGAGTAGCTTGCTGGCACTGCAATGGTTTATTATGCCAACTTCTAAGGAGTATATCAACCCATTATTCAATCCAATTCAATTCTCTATGAGATAAGGGATGAATGTTATCCTGGCAAAAAGGTATGACCTACTAGACCAATATTAAATGACTATGCATCCCTCAAGGAGTTAAGGGGTGCAACAACGAGACCACATGTAAACTCCCAATACTACAGTCTCCTCCTGTACACCCCCATACTGCAGTCTCCTCCTGTACACCCCCATACTGCAGTCTCCTCCTGTACACCCCACACTGCAGTCTCCTCCTGTACACCCCCATACTGCAGTCTCCTCCTGTACACCCCCCATACTGCAGTCTCCTCCTGTACACCCCCATACTGCAGTCTCCTGTACACCCCCATACTGCAGTCTCCTCCTGTACACCCCCATACTGCAGTCTCCTCCTGTACACCCCATACTGCAGTCTCCTCCTGTACACCCCCATACTGCAGTCTCCTCCTGTACACCCCCATACTGCAGTCTCCTCCTGTACACCCCCATACTGCAGTCCCCTCCTGTACACCCCCATACTGCAGTCTCCCCCTGTACACCCCAATACTGCAGTCTCCTCCTGTACACCCCATACTGCAGTCTCCTCCTGTACACCCCCATACTGCAGTCTCCTCCTGTACACCCCCATACTGCAGTCTCCTCCTGTACACCCCCATACTGCAGTCTCCTCCTGTACACCCCATACTGCAGTCTCCTCCTGTACACCCCCATACTGCAGTCTCCTCCTGTACACCCCCATACTGCAGTCTCCTCCTGTACACCCCCATACTGCAGTCCCCTCCTGTACACCCCCATACTGCAGTCTCCCCCTGTACACCCCAATACTGCAGTCTCCTCCTGTACACCCCATACTGCAGTCTCCTCCTGTACACCCCCCCCCCATACTGCAGTCTCCTCCTGTACACCCCCATACTGCAGTCTCCTCCTGTACACCCCCATACTGCAGTCCCCTCCTGTACACCCCCATACTGCAGTCTCCTGTACACCCCCATACTGCAGTCTCCTCCTGTACACCCCCATACTGCAGTCTCCTCCTGTACACCCCATACTGCAGTCTCCTCCTGTACACCCCCCATACTGCAGTCTCCTCCTGTACACCCCCATACTGCAGTCTCCTCCTGTACAGCCCCATACTGCAGTCCCCTCCTGTACACCCCCATACTGCAGTCTCCTGTACACCCCCCATACTGCAGTCTCCTCCTGTACACCCCCATACTGCAGTCTCCTCCTGTACACCCCCATACTACAGTCTCCTCCTGTACACCCCCTACTGCAGTCTCCTCCTGTACACCCCCATACTGCAGTCTCCTCCTGTACACCCCCATACTGCAGTCTCCTCCTGTACACCCCCATACTGCAGTCCCCTCCTGTACACCCCCATACTGCAGTCTCCTGTACACCCCCATACTGCAGTCTCCTCCTGTACACCCCCATACTGCAGTCTCCTCCAGTACACCCCCATACTGCAGTCTCCTCCAGTACACCCCCATACTGCAGTCTCCTCCTGTACACCCCCATACTGCAGTCTCCTGTACACCCCCATACTGCAGTCTCCTCCTGTACACCCCCATACTGCAGTCTCCTCCTGTACACCCCCTACTGCAGTCTCCTCCTGTACACCCCCATACCGCAGTCTCCCCCTGTACACCCCCATACCGCAGTCTCCTCCTGTACACCCCCTACTGCAGTCTCCTCCTGTACACCCCCATACCGCAGTCTCCCCCTGTACACCCCCATACCGCAGTCTCCTCCTGTACACCCCCATACCGCAGTCTCCCCCTGTACACCCCCATACTGCAGTCTCCTCCTGTACACCCCCATACTGCAGTCTCCTCCTGTACACCCCCATACTGCAGTCTCCTCCTGTACACCCTAATACTGCAGTCTCCTCCTGTACACCCCTATACTGCAGTGTCCTCCTGTACACCCCCATACCGCAGTCTCCTCCTGTACACCCCCATACTGCAGTCTCCTCCTGTACATAGCTAGTATTGCATGATGAGGTCACGTATGGGCCGTACCAGCCCGAGGTGCATCTGCCTTTATAAGGCAGATGCACCGAGGGCTGGTGCGCCCCATGCGTGACCTTATCATGCAATACAAGCTTTATTACACGATCAGAAGACAAATTCTCAGCCCCCCTACCTTTTAGTTGTTGTTTACATCGCCAATTTAGTTGTTTATATCGTTAATTTGCATCGTTCACATCGTCGTCTGCTTTGTTTACATCGCCGCCATTGTTGTGTCACGTGACCAACATGCTGGCTTCTGATTGGTCTAGAGCACCAAAAAGCGTACCACACATAGGGTTGGTATGCAAAAGCGTACCACACCTAGGGCTGGTACGTTTTTAATGGTTAAACAAACACAGGATCGTATTGATAACGTTAGGTCGTGTAATAAATCCCCATACTGCAGTCTCCTCCTGTACACCCCACACTGCAGTCTCCTCCTGTACACCCCCATACTACAGTCTCCTCCTGTACACCCCCATACTGCAGTCTCCTCCTGTACACCCCCTACTGCAGTGTCCTCCTGTACACCCCCCATACTGCAGTCTCCTCCTGTACACCCCCATACTGCAGTCTCCTCCTGGACACCCCCATACTGCAGTCCTCTCCTGTACACCCCCCATACTGCAGTCTCCTCCTGTACACCCCCATACTGCAGTCTCCTCCTGGACACCCCCATACTGCAGTCCTCTCCTGTACACCCCCCATACTGCAGTCTCCTCCTGTACACCCCCATACTGCAGTCTCCTCCTGGACACCCCCCCCCCCATACTGCAGTCCCCTCCTGTACACCCCCATACTGCAGTCTCCTACTGGACACCCCCCCCCATACTGCAGTCTCCTCCTGTACACCCCCATACTGCAGTCTCCTCCTGTACACCCCCATACTACAGTCTCCTCCTGTACACCCCCCATACTGCAGTCTCCTCCTGTACACCCCCCCCCCATACTGCAGTCCCCTCCTGTACACCCCCATACTGCAGTCTCCTCCTGTACACCCCCCCCCCCCCATACTGCAGTCTCCTCCTGTACACCCCCATACTGCAGTCCTCTCCTGTACACCCCCATACTGCAGTCTCCTCCTGTACACCCCCATACTGCAGCCTCCTCCTGTACACCCCCATACTGCAGTCTCCTCCTGTACACCCCCATACTGCAGCCTCCTCCTGTACACCCCCATACTGCAGTCCCCTCCTGGACACCCCCCCCCCCATACTGCAGTCTCCTACTGGACACCCCCCCCCATACTGCAGTCTCCTCCTGTACACCCCCATACTGCAGTCCCCTCCTGTACACCCCCATACTGCAGTCTCCTCCAGTACACCCCCATACTGCAGTCTCCTCCTGTACACCCCCATACTGCAGTCCCCTCCTGTACACCCCCATACTACAGTCTCCTCCTGTACACCCCCATACTGCAGTCTCCTCCTGTACACCCCCATACTGCAGTCCCCTCCTGTACACCCCCATACTGCAGTCTCCTCCTGTACACCCCCATACTGCAGTCTCCTCCTGTACACCCCCATACTGCAGTCTCCCCCTGTACACCCCCATACTGCAGTCTCCTCCTGTACACCCCCATACTACAGTCTCCCCCTGTACACCCCCGTACTGCAGTCTCCTCCTGTACACCCCCATACTGCAGTCTCCTCCTGTACACCCCCGTACTGCAGTCTCCTCCTGTACACCCCCATACTGCAGTCTCCTCCTGTACACCCCCATACTGCAGTCTCCTCCTGTACACCCCCATACTGCAGTCTCCTCCAGTACACCCCCATACTGCAGTCTCCTCCTGTACACCCCCATACTGCAGTCTCCTCCTGTACACCCCCATACCTCCTGCTGCACCCACATGTCATGTCTTATCAGCATCCAGACCCTGTGAAACCGGACGCTAAAGACGCTCTAGATTTAATTAAAAGACACCCTGCCTTCTCAGCAATCAGTTACAATAAGCTGCTGGGGGACATGACAACTTCCTCACTTGATTGTAATGTAGTCTGAATAGAAGCCCCCTTTTTACACTGTCCCCACCGGCCAATGGGCACACATATATATCTTCACTTATATAATTATGTGAGTAGCTACATAGAAAGGATGCTTTGTTCATGGGTTCATAGATTAACCATTCTTTTTGGCTTTTCCCATTCTTTCTCATTATATGAAAACATTTTGAAAGAAAAGTTAGTTTTCTTTTCAATAGGGCGAGCAGCCACATAGCTTGGATGCTCCACGCGGCCTAGCATGGAGTACCCCATCTGTTTGGTTGCTCATGTAGAACTGTGACGAGATAACAAAAGTGACACTGACAATGTCCACAGGCCGTCAGGATGTAACAGCCTCCATATACCCTACAGACAGGCTTTTTATTATTGCGGGGGCGAGGAAATCATTAAAATGAGCCTCATAATTGGAGTTGACATTACCATCTTGCTGCCTCGTGTACCAAGGGGACTGCTTCTGCAGCCAAGGGGGCTTTTTGCTGCATCTAGTTGTCAAAATGGGAGCAGTGTGGAGATAGAAGGCGTGCAGGAAAGATGGAGTTGGATATCGTTACTGACGCCACCAAAGTGATAAAAGGGAGGTTTGCTTTCATTAATAGAAGCGTTTTAATTGAATCAAGTTATAAAGTGTCATCTGTGTGATTGTGGATGGCCTGGATTTGTCACATTAAAGACAGTGAGACTATCTAGATGGAATCGTTTAGGATATTCATCATGGAGCATGTGCATCATGCTGGAAGGAATATGTATCGGATTTAGACCTATTTTAAAGTGTGACTAGACAGAAAACCTTTGTGTAATGATATGTAATATCAGTGGTCAGTAGAAACTGGCAAAAAATATTTTAGCTTTTGGGAATCAGCCGCCATTCATTCACATTATTTGTAAGCTCTTACCTTCTTTCACTTCAGTGTCTCCAAACCAAACTATTACTTCTTTCTGCTGCACAGCCTTTGGACCAAATCCTCTTACTAAATTGCTTTGCAGTGTCATAGATCTTGAAGTAACTGTTACTTAATTTTGCTGCAGTGCCTTTGTACAAATATCATACTTATGATGTTCATGTAGGGCCCTATACATTATAAATTTACAGTATACTATATCATGCCTTCTGTATGATATTGATTTGCTATGCTATACATGTATGAAATTGCATATGATCCTATACACATGCAAATGATCCTATAAATATAACTATCTTATAAATCCTAAAATTATAGGTGAATTAAGTCGGACATTTGTTCTGCTAATCATGACTATATTTAGTTTTATGTCACTCTCGTGATTAGGCCATGACAATGACATACAGTCCAACACCCCTGTGCTTCTCTGTTAGGAATACACTTTGGGAGGCTGACTGGCGTTGTGTGTGAAATCATCAGCTATTGCGTTTCAGAATATCACCTTAAATGCCGAAATATTGCTGCCCCTCCACCAATTAGACAAATTAGATACTGCAGTGTCTTTGAACTAAACTGCAATTTTTAAACATACTTCTTCTCTTACTTCCTGGGGCTACTTCGCTCTGCTCCCCCCCCCCCCCCATACCCCTGCCCAGCTTTCCAGATAACATAGTGGGTAAGGAGGGGCGGGGGTACCAATATTTGGTAATTGGCGTGTTCTCAGCATGCCGCCTGTGGTGTCTGTGTGCTGCTCTAAGTACACTATTCGTGTATCCACGGATGGCGCAGGTGGCCAGTATAATCACCCAACTCCCCCTGTGCCCTGCTCCCTCTTCACTTGCTCCCTCCCATCTTCACTATGGAGACCATGGAGGAAAGGGTTGGGCTGGTTGTAGGGGCAGGGGGGGGGGTTGACGATTGAGACGGTGGTCATCGATCTGTGAGTGGGAGGGAGTGGGCACACACGGACTTCCCCGAGGTGTGGATGACCACATCGGGCCACATTCTCAAGGTGGTCAATACTTCACACCTTCACCCCCACTCACTACCCAGCCATAGTTTTAGCAGTGCTCAATTTTTGATAACAAGAAGGGGGGGGGGGATTTCCCTATTGAAAAATAAAGAAATACCCTCATTGCACCCTGTCCTCCCCTGTAGGCTTACTCTTCCATTCTTTATCCCATTGACTTCAGCTACCTTGTGATACTCTGCTGATACTCCATGTGGACCCTTAGTATTCCTTCACTTTCCCCTTTCCCTGTATATCTTATTTATGTCCCGTTACTTCCTTTTTGAATAACACTTTCCCATGCTGGAGGTTTAACTAATTTAGCTTTAGAAATAAGCCAGAATCTATCCTCTACCATTGCGTTATAACGCTCATCTCTACACGTGCATATTTATCAATGATGCCAAATTCTACCATGGAAATCTTGTCAGACTCAGAGGTTAGGACAGTCTAAATCATGTCGTACTGCCGACACTGATAACAATAGGATTGCGTTTAGATCAGTGGCTACTGGTAGGTTCACTTTATCCCTTTATGGGTCGCATAGTGCTTTAATGCATCATGACTCTTGCCTGCATGCTGCCCTGGTGAGTCACCCGCCAGGGCTGCATTCATTCATGCATCATGCTGAACCTATATTGGCCGATACACCCCCATAGGGTTGGCATGATGCATGCATACAGTATCATATAGCGGGTAGACTCACCAGGGTTGCATTCATGCATTATGACCAAAAATGATCTCATTAAAGCACTTTGCGGCCTAGAAAGGGTTTTAGTTGATGGAGTTGTGTAGGCTGTCTGACAGGACGTATCTGGTCCGGGAGCTGGGTATATCCCCGAGGAAATCCTCTGCCTGATATAATGGAATATGTGACGTCAGAGCTCGTCCGATTTCAGATATGTCAGATAGTCGCTGGTGCCGCGTCGATGCAGATCTAGAAGTAGGATACAATGGGGACGGACCAGCAACCAGCAAAGCTGCAAAGATGCTGAGCCACTCTGAGCTGTTCCATATCTCGCCCTTTAAGGGCCACATAGTCCCTTAATGCGCTGTCCCCTATGTCGGCATGATGCATGAAAGCATCCCTGGCGAGTAACTCACCACGGCTGCATTCATGCACCATACTGACCATAGATCTGAGAGTGCATTAAACCTACACAGTCGGCATAATGCTCTGATGATTACTCACAATGGCTGCTTTTATGCATCATGACGACAGAGATCATGACACATTAAAGCACTATGTGGTCCTTGAGGGGATAGAGAGCCTCAACACAATTTTCCCATTTGGAACATTGGCTGAGATTAGGAAGGGCTTGTAGGGTGAGGATCCGCCTAGATCTATACCAGTGTGCCATAGGCCATGCCCTTACATGGCATAATGGGCGCATAATACGTATTTACAATGTCACGGAGAGTGTGGGACGTTTTGTGCACACATACATGACGTTTCTATGGATGCATATTGCTATGCAAAGGTCAGGAGCTTGGCCACAACTACCAGTACGGTGTGGTATAGTCTCTCAGATGGATCGTAAGGATACTCGTAAATCTTTGAACCAGAAAAAAAATATTGAAAATTAAAACAGATACCCATATTAGATATGTTTCAGGATGCACAACATGCGACAGCAATCATGAAAGCACACCACATACATGTCATGGCGTAGATTAACTCTCTGTATTAACTCTTTAAAGTGCCTCAACGATCATGTAGCCAAGATGCACCAATGCAGCACTGGTCAGCAAGTATAACGTGAGCTGGCACTACATTGGTGCATCGTGCTCCCCCTTTAGGAGTCTATCAACCCTGTAGGGTTGGTATAATCGACCCTGTAGGGTTGGTATAATGCATGAATACAGCACTGCCACAGAAAGGGGCATAGTGCATTAAATCGCTATGCTATCCTTAAAGAGATAAGGTATTTGTCTGCTGTCACTTATGGATGTAGGACACAGGGATAAACATACCATCAGATCCATAATAGCGGCATTAATTTACTCTGACATTTCCACAAATACACCATTAACCTACAAGGCAACAACAAGGCCATTCCCTGCCAGCTTAAGGGGATTAATATGTATATATCTCATGATGCAGATAATGTATGGCAATTACTGTCAACAGAACCTATATAAAACATATCCTACTTATATATATACATATAGAGTGATCTAAGGAGTTATTGTAACTGGGATATACAAAAAAGCCTAATGAAGGTTTATTTGTTTTAAAAGAAAAAGAAACTACTAGTAGTTCTATTTGCATTGTCTTATGATTCCTGCAGTAACATACACCGATTACATCTAACTTTATTGTATTGTACTTATTATATTGTAACACAATGATGAGGTAAGCCACACCAAAATATCCTATATGATTAATACCAAAGATGATGTGAGCAGCCGCTCACTTCTAATTTTTCTTGGACGGGTATTGCACGGACCTCTTCTTGAACGAGGCCTGCCTATGTTTTATCTGACCTTGACTTCTGCTGGTCCTGCATCTGGTATAGCCTAGATATCGCCTATATATATTTCCCCTAGCCATGCAGGTCCTGAACGTTAGACGCAGATCCCCTACAGCCAAATGCTCTATAAGGAGGGCCTCCCCATATTAACTCCACCCTGGGGAGGTGGGATGCCGCCTATAGAGCCAATCACACACGTGCCCTGCCAAACAATGTCTCAAACCTCGGCCACCTCTCACCAGGCGGCGCCACCACAACAATGGCCGCCCATCCAAGGTCAGGCAAGGTCAGCCGGGGGCCCTTTTTGGCGTTGTGGTAACGAGGGTAACTGGGCCGCTAATGATGCCGGAAACATGCCCCCTTCAGCTTCACGGTACGCCGCGGTCACTGCCGTCTAGTGGTGTAGGGAGGCCTTCACATCTGGGGAAACAACCCAATGAACAGTTTGGAAAAGTAAAGATTACATGCTCAAATCTAAAATCCTGATCAAGACAATACAAAACGAAAAGGCCGATTGGATCAAAATTGAATTGGTAACATCACCTGTTTAATAAACATATATATGGCAAAATCAGGGAAAGTCCTGCTTGAGGAATATTAATGTGAAATATTTATAAATATTCCTAATAGATTGTGATTCATTATTCAAT